>CM076967.1:34235180-34722680 GCA_039105355.1 Benthosema pterotum | reverse complement strand
ATAAGGTAACTCTGATAATGTCAAAATGGACACCTTTTGGTCAATTTGTGTATGCGTCCATGCACACACACACACACACACACACACACACACACACACACACACACACACACACACACACACACACACACACACACACACACACACACACACAATACTCATTGTTCATGCTTCTAGAAGGCCTACCTGTGCAATCCTGCATTTGAGCTCTGTTTTCTCCAGTTCCCAGGCACATCTGTCCCTGGTGTACTGCAGCTGCAACTCACTCCTCTTCTCTTCCTCTCTCTTCACCTCCGCCTGCACCTCCTCCAGAACCAACTTCAAGTCCAGCAGTATCCTCCTGTTCTCCCCACCCTGCATGGGAGCGTTATATTTGTCATCTCATTCAATCAAATGTTCTATTTTTGTCAATAGATATAGGCTACAATACTAGGCTTGTAAGTATGCTTAGTTTGGCTAAAATGCCACCCAATCCTGAACTTAGGCTACTCATTTCTTCTATGAGAAGAAAATAGTTAAGCGGATGAAACAAAAATAATGAATAACCATGGGGTTGTGAGTTTAAAACTGGAAATTCACCTAAACAACTAAGCTGCGCATTTTACTTGCATGTGGGAAGCGCTTCTCATATATGGAGATCTCCATATTTGGGTCAGGGATGTGTGTGTGTGTGTGTGTGTGTGTGTGTGTGTGTGTGTGTGTGTGTGTGTGTGTGTGTGTGTGTGTGTGTGTGTGTGTGTGTGTGTGTGTGTGTGTGTGTGTGTGTGTGTGTGTAGTAATCTCGCTCACTGTGTTCAGAATAATGAATACATTTATTAGGCCTAAATATTAACTACTACTATTTATATGTAATTCTTAGATCAATTTACATTCCTTCTTGATTATATGGGGTTAGCGTTAGGTATAGCCTAATCTATTGGAGTACTTACTTACTAATAGCAACATTGCAGTTAATTATAAAGTGGGCCTAGGCTAAACTCGATGAGACCACAGCAATGCAACTCATGGCAACTCAATGAAACCGTTTGGTCCCATCCCGACTCTTTTGGTGTGGTATGGGGCTTGTATGTAGGCCTGAGACTGAAACTAGGCTATATTCATTTGACCCAAACAGCTGCAACTACTGCCACAAGGAACGAACGAACAAACAAACAAGCGATTCTCTCCAATGAGCATACTTGTATATCAGCGACTTCTCTCAACAGTAACTCTTTCTCATGCATCCATTCCTCCCTGTCATGTCCGTGGCGTTTTTTCAAGTCCTCGAACTTCTTTTTCAGCCGTACGTGGTGAGCCTGTTGCTGCTGCTGCTGCTGGGCGTCATGCCCGCCCGACGGCCACACTTGGCCCCTGAGCACCTCCAGCGGCGTCCCGCCGCCTCCCCCTCCTCCTATTCCTAGTCCTACCGGGGCGGCACCGCCGGGCTGGGGCTCCAAGAGGTGACTGGCGGCGGTGAATATGCTCGGCGGGGAGGAGACCCTCCGCAGCGGGCTGCGGCTCTTTCTGTCGGGCCGCTCCAGCGCGGCCACCCTGGAGCAGGGCACGAACTCCCAGCCCTGCGACGCCACATAGCCCCCTCCTCCTCCACCACCGCCTCCGCCGTGCAGCCCCGACGCGTTCCCAAAGGCAGTCCACATTTCACAACCAATAACTAAAAAAAACACTGCTTTCACTTAGTGACCACCAGAGAGTAATTATCCAAATCCTGCCATTTGTCCGCTTGGCCGCTCCGCAGCACTTCTCCTGGCAGCCACCGACGCTTCTTCGCTCACGCAGGCGAAAGTGCAGGACGCACTTGTTGCTTTCATGTTGTCGCTGCCTGCCTGCGGGTCCGCGTGGCTTTATTTATTTAACCTACATGGTCTGATGGTCAGTTCTGTCAGTGCGGCCTAGCTGGCATCGCACCTGCAGTGTAGTAGCCTAGTGTGTTCCTTCGTTCCTTGTTTAAACCCCCCCGATTATTTGCACGCATGTGCAGCAACAACAACACGCCGAGCTCTACATGGGTCGTGTCGCCTGTCCTGTCCTCCCTCACATACTTCCATGACGACTGAACGAGGACGGAGACAGAGACAGTAAAACTACTCCAGACGTAAACGGGGAAGAGCGCCCAAAATACCATGCAGCGCCACTGGTGTATTTTTACCCTGGCTGTAACCATGCATTTACCTCACCCGAGCAGCTCTAGTGCAAGGAGTCAGCTGCATGGGATCGACTGTCTGAGAGACATTCGGAAGAGAAGAGGCAACTGTGGAAACACGAATGAGTTATTGTACCATAAAAGCGGTATCTATAAACAGGTTTACGCATGGCACGCGTAATTACGCACACAGCTTATTTGTTCAATGGTTTTCAACCTTTTTGATCCAAGGGCTCACTATTTATTCAGAATTTGAGCCACGGACCATCATTTGAGGACGTTTTAGCCCCACAGACCCCAAAACTAATTATTTATTTTGCTTTTGTCCACAATTCCAGGCTTTCCAGGATTCGGGAAACTATTAAACATACAGACCAAACCATTAATCTTCTACATTCTCTAGTTGTGTAGAGTCTGTGGTGTAGAATTGGGCTAATTCAGATGATGAATAATGAAACTCTTGGGAGTCTAAAATGATACTAAATGGACCCGCAATGGACAATTTCGTTTCATTTTACGCTCTCAAAGAGTTACATCCGGTTAACCATCATTTAGCTTGGGGACCACCTGGAACCCTCTCAAGGACCACTGGTGGTCCCCGGACCACCGGTTGAAAACCCCTAGCCTTGTATGCTTATGGTCGCGTGCACGTGTTAATTCAGGAGCGAAAGTTCGCGCCAAACTTTTACTTACGACTCAGAATTTTTATTCATAGGCTATAGCAATTCGATCTAATTCAACACAATGCATACAACTCGGACGTATAACTGCGAGCTATAACTCCCTTACCTTTTTTGCTGTCATATATACAGTATAGTCCTGCCTGATGGTCGGTGCACTACATTTTTCTCAAAGTTCTCCGATTCCGAAACGGCCATTAAAAAGTCTTGATTTCGGATAACGGAACAAAGCAGACATGATGACCGAGAAGGAGAAACTACAGGACTAGAATCCAGCAGAAATAAAAACAACGTGACAGAAGCAGAGCAGCAGTTGTAATTTATAGCTCAAGCGATGCTTTCATTAAACTGAAATCACCCCCTCCTCTCTCTCTCTCTCTCTCTCTCTCTCTCTCTCTCTCTCTCTCTCTCTCTCTCTCTCTCTCTCTCTCTCTCTCTCTCTCTCTCCCGTCTCTCTGTACACAGTGCGCCCCCCACCCCTCCTTCTCTGTCCACAGCTACGCTACAGCTGGCCTCAATAATATGATGTGGAAATCCCACCGGTGGGATGAAAGAAGTGGACCAGGCCCGCCCCCGTCGTGGTGGCCACATCCTAACATTTGGATAAACAGATCCCCCTCACTAGCATAGCGTGGGTTTATATTGAAAACCCCGGGCATTATTATATTTTCACAATATTGAATATCCCGTGACTGTCATAATGACATTCCAATGTGGGGGTATGTCATAGGCCTAGTTCTCATTATGCTCCATGATGTTCATTTGACACAAATAGGGACTCTCTATCCGCCAATGTTATGATAAACGAATGATGTAGGGAATTAAAGTAGGCTGATGTTCCAGACTCAGTAACTAAAAACTGGAGTTTTAGAAATGCTACTGCAGGCATGCATACAGGTGTGTTTGCATAGCCAATGTTGTTCCGTGCAAAATGCAAATGGAAAAGTTCTCAAAATAATGTGCAGTATTTTATGCACAGTAAAAGTGGGGTCTCTGCATTGGCTATCTGTAGGTCCCATAGTCTGCTCTGGTACAGAGCAATGTACAGTACCCGGTATTGTTAGCAAGGTACGTTGTACAATAGAGCAGTATACACACTGTTCAACCCAAAAGTATCTACTGGTACTCACCAAGTCCAGTGGTCCTCCATGTTGTGTGGTATCCAATATGTTTTCAAAACGTCTGGGTAAATGAGTGGTTTGAGCCAGAGATTGCCAATAGGAAGGCATCCTGTACCTTGAGTGACCTTCTGTGATGTTTGGTGTGAACATGATGACAAATGAAATGAATGCCAAATTAAATGAACAAAAGTGTAAAAAAAGAAAAGAAAAGTATGCTATATTGCATATGTACTTTAGAGGACAAAGAATAGGGTGAAAAGAAAGACCAACTTAAAAATGGTAGCATAAGAGAGTGACGAAAACAGAACTAGAATAAGTATCAATAAAATAATAGGCTGAAACATCTTCATGAATTTATGAGAAAAGCAAATGAAAAATGAAACACCAAGATTGATTTGAAACACAGTGGGAGAGAAAAAACACAGACTGTTAAATTAGTACAGAGTTTGTACCTCATATGCATGCCTTCATTTAGTTATTTATTTATTCATCCACTTCCACCACCAACTTACAGACAGTGGTTCTTCTGCATTCTTATCCTCCTGCTTGGGAACGTCAAGTCGATCAATAAAGCCCTGAAGCTCCTTCCTGAAGGCCTTCATTTGGGCATTGATGCGGTAGAGAATCTCATGCTCCCTGATTCTGCAAAACATTGGGTAGATACATTCTAATTTCAATGACTGTTTTTTTGTCCATAGGCCTATGAAGATCCCTGTGCTGCCCTCAGTATGTGCCAATATATGGACATATTATTTGCCAGATTGGTGGTTCTTCACAACAGGATGTCCATATGTGTGTGATTGTAGGTCCTGACTGAGGACCTGAAGGATTGTGTTGATGTGGTGCCCTGTGTGTAGTCGGTTGGCTCAGATATCGATGAATACGCAAGGCCCCATCCCACAACTGTCAGATCGGCCTTTGGGAACTCCAGCAGACAGATAAAGAGATCTCATATATTGTCATAAAACAGGCAGATACAGAGATCTCCATGGGCATAAAAATGTTACAGACAGACAGGTACAATGGGTAAATGACCACGGGCACAATGGGTTTGCATAACCACAAGGCATTCTCAACAGGCATCATTCCCAATGGGCATCAGCCTAACAACACTAATACAAGACAACATAGATTCAAGTAAAACATTAAGGTGGAAATCAATTAAAACCAAGGCTCAATATTAGGTATCCTCTTGCATTCATTTAGGCCTACTTGTTGGTCCTTGGTTTCGCGAAATAAGCTAAATATCTTCACTGAAAATCACACAGCTGTAAGCTTATACACTGCAGATTTTTGCTGAATGTTTGCCCCCAATGTAAGCTAGGCTTCAGCATCGCTAAACATCCACCAGCTTGGTTTGGATATTATGAAACATGAAACCGTCCCACTTCTTCATACCTGCCCCCTTCCTCGTCATCATCCAGCCTAGCAAACAGCTCTCCATTTGTCACATAGACACGGGCCTCTGCAATGATGGTGCTTGTGTCAGCGATGAGCCTATCGATGGTCCGGCCCAGCCTCTCCGCCTCGATACGGATGTCAATCATCTGCTGCCGGTCCTTCAGGCTTCGGGATAAAAAACGGCTGTCCATGGGAGAATACAGGGATCGTGTCGGGGTGAGGCAGCGGATGTTCCTCACCTCATCAGGGTCACTCTCTCCCCCGACGGGGCCCTCGCGTTTGCGGTGGGGAGGGAGGAGCCGAGGGGAGGAGGCGGAGGCAGAGGGCGTGTCGTCGTCTCGTCCTCCGTCACTTTCGGCATCGCTGTCCCGCGGGCTGCTGCGGATGCCCAGGTGTGAGGCAAGGTCATAGCGCTGCATGTTGGACAGCAGGACTCGGTTCTCATACTGAAGCTGCATGACTTTGCCGCTCAGCTCGTTGATCTGCAGACGCGCGGCCTTCAGCTCTTCCTGGAGGCCATCCACCTTGGCAGGATCTGCCCCTCCTGGGTTTCAATTAAGAATGGAGAACACTGCTAATGGTTCTGTGTTGCAACATAACATATTCATCTTAAATAATTAAAGATTTAAGGCAGCCTTTTGTTAATTATTTATTACAACATTAATAATTTGTATAATCTAGGGATTGAAGAGACTGAAGGGCCATTCATTCATACTGTACCTAGAATAATAACTATAATGGTAATTACCATTTTGACAAAAATGTGAAGTGGATGATGTGATGTAGCCTATAGTGATATTCATAGATGTCATTGGACACCTCTTTACAATGTGCGTGTTGAACTGAAAATTAATCTGAAATCAACTTAAATTAAAAAAAAGAAATAAACTAACCTCCTCCATGCCTTGAACCAGCTTCATGGGACCCAGCCTTGTATTTCAGTTTGTTGAGCTCACCGGTCACCTAAATATACAAACGAGAACCAGTTGTAGAACAGTCCATGCAATATTAAAAGATAATATATTGTACATAGCATCACTGTCTGCACTCGAACAATAACAGTGTGTTTAGACATGGACTGAGAAACACCAACCTGCCAGATTGTGGCAGTATTGACTTCAAGTTCTCTCCTCCTGCCTGCATCTGGGCTCTCACAAGCAGAATAACTAACCCGAAGCAGCAAGGCAAAAATCTGATTAGGACTTAGTCTCGTGTTGATCCTGCCTCTAGCGGCCTCTTACAGCCGCATATGATTCCGAACAGAATTGTTGCCCAAGATAACCAGGTGAGAAACAGGAGGAGGAAATCACTTCTGCCACCAGCTGGTGGAGTGAGGTTAGAGGAGCACTTCTGCTCCACTCAATGCTCGCGGCTGTGTAACGGACAGAAAGGACTAGTGAAAACCATTACCTAAAAACCTGGTTTTAGCCTATGGAAAGAAAACTTGCAGTGGAATAAATCAATTTGTAAAGGCACATACTCTACTACTACCACCACCAAGGAATACTGTACTACTATCACCAGGGAATGTTGAACTTGAACTGTAGTAGTAGTTGTAGTAGTAGTAGTAGTAGCAATGGACTCGGAGGTGCCACATCCTTCTGGTGGGGGTTACTCACTGGCAGATGAATCGGAAGGTTACAACAGCTGAGCAGTGGCAACTCAGAAATATGCTCAGTACCTTTTTATTCTCCTCTTCCACATCTGCCAAATTTCTCCGGAGAAGCTCTGCCTCGTCCTCAACCAGCTGAAGTTGCTGTCTCAGTTCTGACAGTGCCTCACTCTGCTCCCTGGACTGGAACCCTCCACCACCTGAACCATCCGCTCCTGCTGCTGCCAGACTAGGAGGACATTACAACAAAAAGGAATAGCAGGAATTGTTGTTACGTCAGTGATTCTCAAGTTAAACGGAACCCCAGCTTATTACACTTTAGGCCATGGAATGGATTTATGTTTTATCTCAGGACTACTCAAGACTAAATAACATGTACTGTAGGCTTATTTTCTCACTTATCCCAAGTTACTTGCCATGGGGTATATTCCATGCCCCCGTTGTCAAGCTTTCCCAGCAGACCTCACGAGTACTCATAGAACGGGCCCATAAGCCACTTTTACAATATTCGTGGTGATCAAAAGTGTTTTTTGCCCAGTCATTTGACTTTGTATGTGTCTTATTGATGTACCCTACGCCCTTTCAAAGCACATAGTTAAGATAAAAGTTAGGCAAAGACAGAAGAAGGTGATGAGCTGAAGAACATTTGTGATATTTTGATTGGTTAACCATGGTATGACGATAGTACCTATAGTGATAAGAGCACAACTCACTTTTCACAAGTGTGTTATTATTCTTTACAACACATCCCTGTTTGCTTGTCCCACACAAGTCACCATAGCCTCGTAAATCTTTCAGCACAACTGCCAATCAAAGTGATTGTACTAGGATCACATGCACAAATCTTTTCAGGGAGTTGTCAGAATCTACTAGTTCTATGAAATGGTTCTGCCAAACATTCTACTGCATGTCTCTGACTTCAGCAGTTGGATTCTCAGTAGAGTGCTAAACTCAGCCTCCGGTGAACACATTCCAAAAATGTAAAATGGAAAAAAAGGTAGCACATCTCAAATTTCTGAATGCTTGCAGGAAAAGCTGAAACGTGTAGTTTGAAGTGAAATGTGAGTAATTTGTCCTGCTTGACTTAGAAATTGTACTTGTTTTTACTTTGGAATGTTGTTTGGAATGTGCTTAAGAGATTACAAATCCAACTGTCATAAAACAACTACACAGTCAAATCATAGGCAGTGGGGAAGAAAAGAAAGTGTCCACATTTTTCTCTATATCCATAATGTTGTGGACAGCAAAAGAACAGAGTACAGTACATCCCATTCTTACCAGAAGAAATATGAATTGCCTCTTGCAACAGTACCCAATAACCATCCACCCCTTTCTCATTAACCACTTAAAAGGGTATGATGGAAAGGGAACACTGGAGTTCTGACTCACTGCCACTCCAACTACTTAGCTTCTACATGCAGTGAGGCTTAACGTTAGGGACTCTGCATAGGAGGTCGAGGCTAGGGCATGGGCTGAGAAGTACTACTGACTGTGGCAGAAAATTGGGAGCAATGTGTGCATATGAGTCTGTGTGCCAATTTTGTTGTTTATCTTCCTATGTGGTAAAATAGAGACATTGGGTTTAAAGTGGTTAAGGAGAACACACAAATGAACCACTTCCACAGTACCTACCTGTCCTCCCTCATATCGTCCAGCTCAGCCTTAAGCCCCCTATTCTCCACCTCCAGCTCCACTATCTTCCTCCCCAGGATGTTAGCCTCCTCCTCCACCAGACGTAGGCGGAGTTTCAGCTCAGACTCGCGGGTGGTGGGAGGTCCACCAGCCTCTCCCTTGGGCAACGGGCTGTCCACGTCTCCATAGAAGGAGCGGTACTTCTGCAGTTCCTGCTCCAAGCGGTCTTTCTCCTTGTCAATTTTGGCCATCTTCTTCCTCATCAAGATGGCCTCTTCCTTGATGAAGGCCAGCTGGCATTTAAGGTCCTCGTTTTCTTCCTTTACGGAATGAGGAAGAGTTTTGTTAGTGGTTTGTTGTGCCTTTTACTACCTTGACAATTAGATTTCTGTTGTGGTTTCTGTGTATCTAATTGTTGACTCACCTCTGTGGGAGTCTGTGGAGCTCTCCTTTCTGCTTTCTGAACATCCTTGCCCCCTCTTCTTTTCAGCGACAGCTACAGGGAAAGTGGTTACATCATAAGCCTGCAACTATGTTCTACGGGAAGTTAGTGATATCATGCAGATTTATGTGACACAGAGGAATCGGTAATGGAAAGAACCGGTTGCTTTAAAGCCACCGTCAGGATTTTTTGTAATGAGATCTATGGTGGCTGGATTACTAATTTGACTTCACCGGTGTTGGCATGCACAGAAGATCTACAAGCACAAGTACAAAGTGAGTTTTTTGGGGTGCAATACTGTTGTGTAATTAAATATAACTCAGTCTTTAAAAAACAGTCATGGAATAGTACACTCTACAATGTCTCTTACAAACTCAAACTAGCCTGTTACGGAAGTGCCAAGTGTCTTTTCAACTGCAGTACTTCTGAAAACAAGAGAGGTGTATCGGCTCTGTTCTTTTGTACTGTCTAATTTTGAACCAGTTCTCTGTAAAGGAATTAGTAATTGGAAAAAAGGGAGAACTATACTAACGAGTGAATTTCTTCTCTGAAATATTCAACACATTGCTAGTCAGGCATGGGCATTATACTCCCTACACAGTCTAACCTCACACAGTCTCAATAAACATTTATTCGTCTTCCTTACTCCCTTCACAAGACGTGTTAACAATGATACTAATGATTCATTGACACTTAGACTTTTGTCATTTTAATGACCCTCATATGTCGGGGTGTTGTATTATGCAACCAAATCCAGTTCCATTTTTACATTCGAGAATTAGATACAGCTGACATTTCTAACACTCTCAAGGAACCATAGGGTTGTGTGTGCAGTGAGCCAACATGCAATATCAGCAGGACCCCAGTGGACACTAGTATGGTGCTTTCTTGTTATAAATCCTATTATAAATCCTATTAGTTGAGAACTTATTGAACAGCACCTATGTTTTTCTGCAGACTATTAATAATACTGTATACTCAGTCACTCAGTCACTCAGTCACTCAGTCAGCCAGCCAGCCAGCCAGCCAGTCAGTCAGTCAGTCAGTCAGTCAGTCAGTCAGTCAGTCAGTCAGTCAGTCAGTCAATCAGTCAGTCAGTCAATCAGTCAATCAATCAATCAATCAACACCCTGACTGAATGGAATGGGTAAGGGGAAGAAAGAAAAAGACGCTAAAACAAAATGCTGAGTCATGGGCTTTGAAATGCTGTTCATTAGCAGAATATGCTTTGTTTTCATTTGTGGTAAGTGTGACTTTGACAGACCTGTTACTGTGCAGGAAGTCAACGGGAGGCCATTGCACACTCACACATTCACGTGAGCAAACACGCGCACTCACACACATGCACACGCACACACACGCACATGCACACACTCACCTCTTTAGCTTTCTCCAGCTCATTGTGCAGTGCTTGCTTGGTGACCTCCACCTCTATTAGCTGCTGTCTCAGCCTCTCATTCTCCTCCTCTGTCTTTGTCCTCTTCTCCTCCACACTTTCCAGCTCGTGATGCAGACGCACCGACACATCCTTTGCCACCTGGCACAGGGAGACAGACGGATCACATTATACCAGTATGCTGTTGTCTGTATCTACCTGTACAGCAATATGTTTAACCCACCGCCTTCCAAATCGGCAATTAAAAATGTCAACATTTTCCAAGACTTCAACACCTTGAAGATATTTTAAATGTTCAAAAAACAGCGAATGTACAAGCTCCCAGCACAACATGAAGTGGCACACTGTGAGGTTGTACTATGCAATGTGCATTGGTTTTACAATTGGAATTAATCAGTGCACTCTCAGAGACCTTTAAGGGTCCACTTGGAACCCCATTGAACTCTGAGGGTTCAACTGATCTACAGCCATGAGGGAGGTTTATTTACACAGCACATGGCATACACTAAGGTAAGAACTTCACAAGAAGATATCAACTTGAAATAAAGAATAAAACAACTAAAAGATAAATAAAAAAGAAACGTATGGATGGAGCATGGATGCCATGTTGGTATTGGTCTTGGTTGGTAAGTCCTGAGAATCAAAATTGTCACATCAGTGGACACAACATTCAATGTGTATACATGGTCTAGGACAGGGATATAATATAAAATGGACCCAATCACCTTAAGACAGAGATATTAGTATAATAATTATTATTATTATTATTGTTAATGCACCTTCAGGTCTTGTTCCAGGCTCCTGAGCATCTCTCCGTCAAACTCTCCAGTCTCTGCAAAGCGCAGTCTCTTCCTCTCGGCCTTCCTCAGGCGGTACTGCAGGATCCGACAGTTCTTGTTGGCTCTCTCCAACTCGCGGCGCATGTCCTGCAGCTGGCAGGCGTCCTCCTCGTAGAACGTGTCCCTCATCTCGTCCATCTCTGCTCGCATCTCTTCGATTTCAGTCTAGAGCCAAAATCGACCATAATTAAATTCGCCCAGAACATGAATCATTGTAATGCAGACAGACTGACAGAAGAACGTGACTTGCTGGCAACAATGGTTAAGGACGCAATACGTAAATAGCTTAATCAGGCATAACTGCAATAAACAATAGCATTGTCAGATACATATTCACCATTTAGACAAAATGATTCGGCAGAGGCCTCTGTAAAAACAGCAGCATCATGCTAATCTGCAGCCACAGGTGCCCGTGCTACCCTGGTACGCAGAAAATAGACTGGAGATAAACCATGATAGTTCATGTTTACGTTACCTTTAGGTCGTCGTTTTCATCTTCTAATTTCTCAATCTCCTCCTGCAGCCTGTGGTCCGGCTGCAGGGGGGCTGCTGCCGGCGGCTCGGGGACCACCACCACAGGCTCGGGAGAAAGCTCCGGCTCGGACGCCGGCGGGGACACGGATTTCGTCTGCATTTTGCTCGATCCTTTCTTCCCTAAGCTCTTGTTCAGGTGAAACTGGATCAGTTCAGACTGCAGGCATCCTTCCTTCCAGAAACCAGGGCCGCAGCCCACGGTGCTCTTGCTGGTGGAGCTTTTCTTGTTGCTGCCTGCTGTTCCCGTGGCGGCCTCGGCAGCAGCAGCAGCAGCTCCTCTCGGATGTTTGCTCTTCAGTTTCGGGGATTTGGAGGAGCAGGGCTGGTCGGAGACTACGCGATCCCCCCTCGAGGAGGAAGAGGATGATGAGGAGACGTCCTCAGAAGGATGACTGGCCGCCGCCGCCGCCCTGATCAGCGTCGGGCTTTCAGCACCACCCTGCTGGACAGCGGCCGCGCCTTTCCCAGCCTGCCTGTCTCTGCCCGTGGCGGTGGATACGGGAGAATGACCACGGCTGCTTCTGCCTCCTCCTCCTCCTGCTCCCTGTTTGGACGAGCTGATGGGCTTTGACGCTCCGCCGCCGCTGCTCTTTTGCGGAGCTTTATTTGATCCGCCGTCTTTGCCGCTGCTGCCGGCCGGTGACGAAGCACGTTGTTGCTGCTGCTTTCGGCTACTATTGTCTGGCTGCTGTCGCGACGCGTCGGCAGCAGCGCCGCTAGCGGATGATGGGTTCATCATGGTGTCATAGACGAGGGTGGCTCATCTCTTCCAACACATCCATATTACCCTAAACCTGTATCCCGTACAGCTGAAATTATATATGAAGTATATATGGTTGAAAGAAGTATGTTGATAGCACGCAAATGACAGCCTGTTAACAAATGAAAGTTAATTGGGCAACACACCAATAGGTGCACGAAGCATTCGGACGAAGGGTTTTACTCGTATTGTCTGTGGACTACGTGACAATTTTGCACGTATTAATGTGTCCCATTAGCTCTCTATCTACGTTTGACGTGAACGATCCCATCAGCAGGAGCTGAGATAATGATCTCATTTACATGTTGTGCGCTGTTGAAGGGCACACAGCTGGTGACTAGAGCGCAAAGGAAGGGCAGTGTCTGTCTGCAAATCTGATACAAATCGACAGCATGGTTCAATTGTATAAACGAGCCCTATTACAGTAGCCTAATCGTGAGTGGCCAAACCGAACTAATGTGACCTGATTTGTCGCGACTAAACCACGATGATCCATATAAAAGTGAAGTAGGTTTGAGGTAATCCTTTCCGACCCCTTTCCTCATATCTGATATGCAGGATGACATTTTTTGTGCGAAATAGTCAGTAATAATAATAAAAAAGCAACAAAATCGAAGATATATATTCTTCAGGCAATATGAAACTTATATAGCCTACCGGTAGGCCTATATAGGATTGTTTTTCTCTTTTCTTTCTCTCTCTTTTGTTTAAACAAGTTTGTTGTTTAAACGGTCTCCCTGTGGATTAGCCCGGTGTCGATTAAAATATTTATATAAAATATATGTTTAGCCTAACCGAAAAGCCTCAATAGGGGTTAGTTTAGATTTAGAGGTTGAGTGTCTCTGTTAACAGAACAAGAGCAGCAAGCAACAGTATAGGTCTAGGCCCAACAATGTGAATGGTGGATGGACCACTTATCAAGCATTTGTCCTCTATAAAGAGTATAGCTTACATTTGTCAGATTCGCCCACGTGGGCCATGTGGTTAAAAAGGACGGTTTAACAGGCAAAAACATTGATATTATGATGAATCAAACATTTTACCTTTGTGAAGCTGTACTGTCGGATGCAGAGGGCAGAGATGGTGAAGGGAAGCAGAAGGATGCTGATGCTGCTCGGAGCGCATCCCGACCACCAACCACCCTGCTTCAATATTCATGCCATTACGTCATCGCGGGAGGGACGGAGGACGCGTGCAAAAGACTGAAGCCTAGCCTGATTTATACTTCGTTACATGCCGGTGTCGCACGCATGCCACAAGCTAGCTAATCTATAAGCTCGCGAGGGTGGGACACTCTTTGACAAAATGTGTTCATCAAAACGTAGTGCTAAAATACAGGCTATATCTCTTCATATAAAGCAAGTGATACATTTGAAACATTTTAACAACAAAAAAATGAATGAAAATATTCTCAGACGGGGGTCTGTGGCCAAATACGACTTTGGGGACCCTTTTCTTTTTGACAAGTGGCCTGCTTCTCTCACTTTATAGTCACATTTCCTCTTTTTCCTTTAGGGTTATCTCTCTCATTATGTAGACTATAAAGTTGCTCCACCTCACCCTCTCCCTAGGGGTGCGGTGGAGTCTGAAGACTGACACCTCATTCCTCTCTTTGGAAAATTTGGAGCTGTGAGTGTACATTTCACTGTGTTACATGCATGAGTGAAAAGAGAGTAGGCCTATATGCAGAGCATATGCAGATCATTGCCTAAGTGTTTTAGGGAAGCCGTCATGAGGTGTTTATTCATCAAGCACACACAAGGATTTGGGGGTTGTTTTGTGCTTCTCTTTACCGCAAATTAAGAGAATTGCGCAAAAGGGGGCCTGAAGGAGCTGCAGACTCCTTTGGATGCTGTAAAGTGTAAACCGAGGAAAGAGTCATCAATGCAATGCTCCTCTCTCCCACACACTATTTGGAAGTAAAATCAGCAGTTTGGTTTGAAGTAGAATGCCTGATTTGTTCTCCATTTTTATGATGGTGTCCTATTGCAAGCTGAGAATAGCATGCTATAAGCTCACAAATACGCTGTGTGTAACACACACAACAACCTTTGTGAGGTTGTTAATGGGTCCTTTAAGTGAACAAAATCAAAGGACAAAACTGTATTCCACCTCAGCTGAAAGTTCTGATGGGCCTTACTCAACTCGCATGTCATTTTGACTTTTTAGTTCTCGCCGCATCTTAAATCACCATCCCTATAATGTGAAACCATTGCACTCATAACAAAGTTTGTGGAAAAGGAGAGACTCAAAGCTAGAAAGGGTTTCACTGTTTTGAATATGTGGCGTTGAGTAAAGTAGATTTGGGGATTCAGTATATCAATAGTTTTTTTTGTCTCTATAGTCTTAACTCTACCCTGTGCCTCAGTCATAAATGCTACAGGTATAGGTAATAGGCTACATGATCTCATCTGCGTCCAGTCAGGGATGAGACTGTTCTGCTTTGTAATCACAATTTAATTAGCAGACAAGATGTTGTGGGGGCAGGAGTGGACGTTTCCAAGGATGACAGATGTTTAGGGTCATGCTCTCTCCAACCCTCCCCCAATCACACACACACACACACACACACACACACACACACACACACACACACACACACACACACACACACACACACACACACACACACACACACACACACACACACACACACACACACACACACACACACACTATTCCCCATTGTGCTTCCATCATGTGACCATGCATTCATTCACAGATTTAGTGGGAGGCTGTAATGTAAAAATGTGGGGTTGTCTTATCTTGTACAAGTAAATCACAGGAATATCTTACCATGGGATGAACATAAACTTGACACATTTACTCTACATTAATTTCTGTCTAAACAGTAACTTTATTTGGCAGTTAATCAAGCCAAGCTGTAAAATAAAATAGAAAACAGCACCCACTAAAAGTGGCTGCTGATTACTTGCTACTCTGAATAGTAGTAAGAGAGAAGAAAAGAGAGACTGAGGAGATGGACGCCCTGATGAGCTAAAAAATAAAACCCCTATACAAGCAGACATACAAGTCCACCCCTCATCCATCCATCCATCCATCCATCCATCCATCCATCCATCCATCATCACAATGATATCATATCAATGCATCCAGCTTCACTAGCGTTTTTACCTGGCCCAGGAATCTCAGAATATAGTGGTATAGTAAAATCCCTGGTAATGCCAAAATGATGAAAAAGCTTAATTCCTGTGGGGAAATAACTACCTTTTCCTGTTTCTTGAATTATTGTTGAATTATTGAGGTTGAACCTACACTGACCACATTCAATTCAGATATTTGTAACCTACTTGTACTGTACCTGTAGTGTATATGTTATACAGGAGTGGGTCGCTGCTAAAATTGTTACTGAGCTGAGATTTGTTATTGCTTATGGCTCAGGAATAACACAGACAGAATTCATATTAGATATTGATAGAATGCCTGTTTAGTCAGTGACTACTACAGTATACACTCAACCCACATGAACCCAGCTGATCCACAGAAAAGGAGGGGTTAGGGGTGGGTGTAGGGCAGGGTGACGCCTCCCCATTTCTCAACGGGAAGACAGCAGCTGTGTACAGTTACCATGGAAACCTTTGTCTAAATGTGTCAGGCAGTGGCATAGGAGGAGGGGAGGATTAGGTAGTAATCTATTCCATTTAGACAAACATTAGTTGTTCTTTTTGAGGAAATTAAATTACAAACAGCAATGGCCTTGATTATATTTTATATATCATTAAAACATATCACAACAGACTTGAATTGCTCTAAATAGTCTGGGTGCCAAATGGGGACAAGGATGTGCAGTATATGATGCTGCAGCATCAGCAGCCTGTATCTCAGATGCAGATCCAGATATCTCAGATATCTCTCTAAAATGCGACTTGTCTGTTGATTACCATGCAAATATTGTGTGTACTGGTCTAATTTTAAGCTGGGTAAGCATAATGCATACATTAAGGCTAGGTACTGTTATTGTTGTGGTCAAGTTTGGGCAGGGATTTGTCTACTGTGATTAAGTTTGGGTGAAGATCTAGGGAAGGCCTTCATAGTAAAATAGACCAGCAGTCTGAATACCTGATGTGAAAACAGCTCACTCTAGTGTTTCCTCTGAGAATAGCATCACAATTGCCATCACTGAAGTGGTACAAGACACAAGAAGCCCACATGCTTGCTGTTCATTACTTAATGGTGAGAATTCCAAAGAGATTTATTCATTCAAATGACTCATCATAATCTCATTTGATTGATGAGTGTATACAGAATCATGTTGTTAAGTTACTGTAAACCGTAGACTGTGATAACAGGTAAAGTAAGAACAATAATATAAAAAGCACATATTTATACAGGCATTGATTTTTAATTCAGTTTAAAGAGAGTTAAAAGTTATGAAAAAAGAAAGAAAGAAAATGATTTGGAAACACATATCCAAGCACAATAGATTGGAAAAGCTCCCAAAGATACAAACATCACAACTCATTATGTACAACAGAAATATATAAAAGAAAAGAAATACAGACATGTATTTATTGAGATGAAAATGTATTTACATAAAAAAACATTGAATAGTTTTAGTGAATTATCAATATAAAGCTGTTTTGTTGACAAAGAGCAGAACACTGTTTCATACTATGTACACTGCAGGCGGTGCAAAGTTATTCTTTATAGTGATATAACATTTAAAAAAGAAATCACCATAGAAATTTACCAGCAAGATATATTATGTCATCTATTTGTTAAATCCAAGTGTCCCCCTGTTCAATTTACAAGGACTGTTCAGGACATAGATTAAGTCTTGAGCACAAGAAACATTGGAAGATATTTCCTTTAAATGTAAGCAGTATTGAATTAGACTTCAGCAGTGTGTCTGGAAAAAACAGGCTGTAAATTGCAGACTACTGTCGTTCTGGATTCTGAGTCATTTTAAATTCATAAAACCTCTGCACTCTCACACAGTTCTACTTTGTTCACACTGCACACACAAGATTTTTCACCAGATGTTATTGACAAAGGCAGACAGCACACAAAAACACAGGTAAACAATGGCAAACATCTCTGACAAAACTCTGCCACTTTCTTGGTCAAAACTGGAATAGAACAAACAAATTACACGTATCAAATGTGCTGTCTATCTGCATAAATTGTCATCTTTGATACGTACAATGTCGGATATGGCAAACCAGTGAAATAGACAGATACAGATACAGTAGCTTTACAGCGAGAGAAAAAGTTGAACCCTATGTGAGCCAAAGCTCAAGATTATCCACTGTTAAACCTTCATTGAAAAGACCATAGAGAATCCAACCCTTTTTGTTATCAAATCATATTTTGATTTGATATTTTCAGCATGTGTCCAATTGAAGTGAAAACAGACACTCTTTGTAAGCATAAAAAGTGTCTGCTTCTGTAGGTCTCTCTCTCTCTCTCTCTCTCTCTCTCTCTCTCTCTCAATCACTCACTTAGGCATTTTCTTTCTCCCTTGATTTCTCCATCTCTAATGTCCCATCTTATTAATAACAGCATGTACTATTTTGATGATGCACAGACTCCAAAATAACAGAATGACACATTATCAACAGATACATATTTTGCCAACCTATTAAGAAATAAAAAGAAACAATCCCAAACATACACATACTGACAGACTGGGTGTATGTATCGTATGTACTGTATTGTACTGTACAGAATGTGTTGTGTATTCCTATCTCAGTAATGATCACACAAATACCTCCAACACTTTAGGGTCACTCAAGACAACCCATCCTGTTCCTGCCCTAGTTCGGGGGTACATACAGAACGCAACACAGAAACCCTAAAGCCTTTGAAAGTCAAATGATGCTTTTTGACCCAGATCTCTGGGCACCACAGCACAGGAAGGATACTAAAGGCGCATCCGTAACCTGAAACGAATCAGTATTTTTGCGTTGCTTGTGATTATATGGCTACCTTGACCATTCAGGTAGTCAGAGAGATCCTCTTTTCCTCCAAAAGCCCTCTTATTGTAGGCCAGCTTCCATCTTTCCTCTGCAATAACCCAAAATGATGGCCAACAGAAATACCGCCGCCACCTTCTATCCACCCATCCATGCTTACAGTACATCCACTCATGCATGCATACATTCTTCTATTAATCCTGTCTTGGTTGTATCCACCAACCCATCCATCCATTCTTCCATTCATCCATCAATCCTGTGTTCCCTCATGTTTTCCAGGCTTTCCTACCCTCCTACAAATTAAGTATTTAATGTTTATGTTCTCTCAACCTGGAATCCAAAGCAAAGTCTTACCTCATCTCTTCTCCTCTCTGCCTTTCTTTTCTAATCTCTCTTAGCTCTGCCTTTTCTCTTCCTCCTCCCTGTGTTCTCCTGGGTCTTCTCCTCTGTCTTGCCCGCCACGGCAGCAGCCCCATTGGTGGCCTTGTTGAGGCCGTTGAGGCCCCCATTGGAGAGAGCTTTCCCCGACTTGGAGGAGGCAGAGGCATCGCGGCGAGGCAGCTGGCGGCGGTAGGTCTGGTAGTAGAAGTTCCCGAAGAGTATGATGAAGGTCACGGCATAGCAGATGAGGGAGTAGTGCATCCAGTGGGGGAAGTCACAGTTGACGTACAGAGACAGGGACGCATGTCCAATAGTAACGTGGAACTGGATCTGAGGCAGAGAGGGAGAAATGAATCCAAATCAAGGCGAACCGAGCCAAGCCGAGCCACACTGAGCCAACTGAATTGAATCAAATCAAATTCGGCACTGCGGGTGCAGCATTGACTGAAACTGTTACCTATTGGGAAGCAAAATACAAGCGCACATCTCCCGATACACATTTTGAGACGCTAACTGTTGCAGTAATGCTGCACGTCTTACAGGCATGCAAATTTGCTTTCCATATAAACTCCATATTTGTGTATGCCCATATATGTAGTGTGACACACATACACGCACAGACTTCTGCCTGGCTTACATAGTAATCTTAGTCACTACTACATTTGCGATTATAATTGGCTTAAGGGAGGAGTTCTAATGCAACCACACTCAAATATGGGGTGTATTGTCGGACATCAGGTGCAAAAAAACAGTTCTCTCCATTATATGTTCTGCAACACAGCTGCAGAACATAATCAAAGATGGTCCATGTACGTTGCTATCAGGACAATGGGATTGTCACAGTGAGACAAGTTGTTGGACCAAATGCAGAACCACAAGCAGGCGGCCAGGCAGGCAGGCAGATAATGCTAGAATGGAAAGTTATTAAACTAAACAGGATATATAACGCAGGACAGGACACTGCAACAACAAACTATAAACTGGCAAATGAACATTGGGCACAAGGTTTAAATAGACAAGACACAAGTGTAACAAAACTACAATCAACACATGATAGGCTGACACTAAACAGGACACAGGTGATATACAAAGACAAATCACAGTAGGACAATGTAAGTAGCAAACATAGCACAGACAGGAAACACTGGGAACTACACAATAAAAGTACACAGTTCATGATAGGTTAGGTGTAGCTTATTTTATGGTGGAACTTGGAGAGAAAGATATTTTATGATGCAGTACTTGGTGATATAAACTATAATGGGACTGTCATTGCCCCAGTTACTGGGACCCCAGGTACAAAACATGGACCCACGTGTATGAAATGTATAAACTGCATTGATATCTTAAGCTTTTGGTAGATTATGACTTACCATCTGAATAATGGTCAGATACTTCTTCCACCACAGGTATTTCTGGATCTTAGGTCCACAGGAGGCCAAGCCATAATACAGATACATCAACACATGAATGGCAGCATTCATATGCGCACCAAAGAACGCTAACAGAGGGAAGGAAAACAATCTGTCATTATAAAGATGGTTAGTGTGTGTGTGTGTGTGTGTGTGTGTGTGTGTGTGTGTGTGTGTGTGTGTGTGTGTGTGTGTGTGTGTGTGTGTGTGTGTGTGTGTGTGTGTGTGTGTGTGTGTGTGTGTGTTTGCGTGTGTGCATGCCTGTGTGTGCGACTGTGCGCGCATGCATACACAACAAAATATGGATATTTTACTTCAGAAAATTGTGAAAACAAAAACATTATAGCTACTAGTACTCACACTGTCCCCCAGCGACCCACTTGATCCCAATCCACCAGAGGGTGAACATGGTGCAGTGGTGGTAGACGTGGAGGAAGCTAACTTGGTTGAATTTCTTCCTCAGAATGAAAAACACTGTGTCCAGGTATTCTATCCCCTTGGAAATAAAATACCACCACAGTGCCCCTGCTACCTGCCTCGGGGAGAGAGAGAGAAGAGGAAGAGACAGCCAAACAGACATGATGAAAATGTCCTTATGCTCATAATCAGAGGTTGCAGTGACATGCACTGGGGGAAAGTGAACAGTAGACTCTCTGGGCATATTATTCTTCCTTTCATTTTTTTCTACTTTTTTTTTCTTTTCATCTGACAGTGATGGGTTTCACCACCAACAAATAAGCTATCCCCCTTCCACACTCCCAGTGCTATACGCATCCTGACCAACCTGGCCTAGTGCAGGGACAAAGATCTCCTTCACCTCTCATCTTCTTGGGAATGAATATGGCCAATGATGTTGACTGGAGCGCCTGGCCAAGGCAGAACCACCATGGAGTTATTTGAACAAAAATAAAAGCCTACAGGCTACTGAGGCTACAGAGGAATTAAAACCCAGAAACATTGACTTTAAACAAACACCCAGCTCACTGGTTTTCTGCATGTTATAGGGCATGCAAAGGACTCACACTGGTATTGTACATCTGTGTGATACCAGTGTGACTGCTCTAGATGGTGCACATATGTGTGTCTGTATGAGGATGTGCACATTTTCCTGACAATTCGTATCTAATAACTCACCCTGACTTCATTGGGGTCATCGGAATAATCCACTGGTTGGCAAATGTAACTGTAGCTTGCTGCCCGTGCTGCCATGAAGAGCTAGAAACAGAGCATACAGTAAGTGAGCAGGTGACAGTAATGAAATGCATTGAGTATATGTATTTTAACACATGTATTTTTACTTTTAACATCTCTGTTTTCCTTTTCTCATTAAAAAGTACATAATGAGGTTTGCTATAGCTAGGGTCACATGGCAAAGGAGGAGGGGTAATTTGGGTTACATTTGGCGTACTTTTGGGGTACTCAGATCTGAGAGACAGCAGGACAGACAGACAGACATACAGACAGGCGTAAACTATCTTCACTGTCCACGCCACGGCGCTGAATGAGTGCAGCCACTGGTGTTTTACAGTAAAATCTCTAGTCACCTGCAGCAGTCCAGCATTTTTCTTTAGGACGTTCCACATAGGGGACGTTGTCTCGTTCGATGCCTGTGTGTTGGTTCCCACAGTACAAGCTTTGTGGCTGGGAGTTTTTGGCAGTGGCCAGCTAGTCTCATCCTCCTTATGGCTATCCTTACTGATACAGTATGCTTGGTAATGTACTGTACAGACGCTTGTTGGTGAGGCGCTTGTGATCTCTTGTTCTCAGGGACAGATGTTCTTGGAGGATGTTATAGGACAGGTCAGAGCCTCGGCCTTCTTTGCATTTAGCCTGAGGCCAACTTCAGCACACTCCAACTCCACTGTGATTAGCAGAGCCTGTGTCTGCCTTACGTGGTCAGATAGCAGGCAGATGTCATCAGTCTTTCTGCAGAATGTCTTATAAACCTCATAAACACGATAGTGAAGACGGGCTCCTGCTCCTTTCCTTCAATAGCGGATCAGAGCATAGTCCAATACTATTGGATTACTCCACTTTGTATCTTATGTAGAATTCCTTGCTGTTATATTTGTTCGGCTTTGGTTACTAAAATACAAAATGACTCAAATACAAATTTGAGTAACCAAACCAAGTCAAGTGTGGGATGGGATTGAGGCTAAATCTGACACTGTGAGAGATACTGTGAGAGACACTGTGAGACACTGCAAGAGTAAACAGGTGCATCAGCTGTGCTCTGTAAGCGTCAAACAGGTTAATGTGAAGGTTCTACCCATAATATGAGTATGATACAATGATTTAATTGTATTACAGTGACTTGTGACTTGTGACTTGAGTGGACTCGGTGGGGGAAGATCCGAAGTCCCTTGGTCCCAGGCCAAGTCAAGCAAGTCAAATTATGGGACCGAGACGAGATAGCACATTAAATGACAGACAGACAGACATAGATTAAGACTACTGTACTGTATATAATGAGGTTAGACATCTCCCAGGAGAGGTCTGGGAATGTAATATGTTTTTCTAAATGGGTAGATGATTTTATGGCACCATTTCACAGCAGGAAAAGTATTTCCCACAGTAACCTCAATTTATTGAAAGCTGTCAGGGTCGTTGCAGTGGGTGGTGTGGGGAGTGGTCTTATGCACACAGCGATCTTCTGGCACGAGGAAGGTCAACATTTCTGTTGATAAGATGTGCCTCCTTTTATAAAAAGCTCTTGAGAGAAAGATATTTTCCTTCCTGCTAAAATTGACTTAAACTGCCACCTAACTGTAACCACTGTGGGACATGACCTAAGCTGACACACAGGAAGCTGTACCTCTTTGCAGATGAAGAAGTTGAGGAACACCATGCTGAAGTTGTAGACAATGAGGGTCTTGCGGAGCTGGAAGGGCTCTCTGTTTTTCATGTATTTCGGTCCCAGCCATAGGAACAGCAGGTAGGATGTGCTGATGGCCAACGTGGGCAGGGGATTGTCCATCAAGGGCCATTTCTCCACTCGCTTGTCTGCAGGACAGAATAATAGTCCAGTTGCTGCTGGAAACTGAATGTGCTTATTAGAGGAGGCTGGATTTGGGCGATAGAATGAATTACTGGGGATTTTGCAACTGTTAATCAATGGTCGAGGTGCATAAATCAATATAAGCATTGAAAAGGTTAAATTGGTATGCACCTAACACCACTGAGGAAGCCACCCTCTGATGCCCACCTCTCTCCTTTATAGGATTGCGTGCATGACCGACCATGGAAAGAGGAAACTCTCACAAATGATGGAGTGAATAAGTAATTGATGGGCTAATTTAGTCACTAATTATAGAATGATTTGTTGTGATCAAAATATGAAAACAGTGGACAACAGTGTGATTCAGTTCACCGTGTGCAAAATATGTGACAACAAAACACTGGTTATACATATGGAATAAAAACAAGTCTGCTTGATTATTAATACTTCTCCATATTTAGCACTGCTAAAACTGCAACCCCAAATCCGTTGAAATTGGGACGTTGTGTAAAATGTAAATAAAAACAGAATGCATTGATTTGCAAATCGTTTTCAACCTCTATTCAGTTGAATACAACACAAAGACAATATAATTAATGTTCAAACTGATAAACTTTATTGTTTTTTGAAATTATACAATCTTTTGTAAATTGATCCCTGCAACACGTACCAAAAAAGTTGGGACAGGGACAACAAAAGATTGGGAAAGGTCATGAATGCACAAATAACGCCTGTTTGGAACATTCCACAGGTAAACAGGTTAATTTTAAACAGTTTAATATCGTTATTGAGTATAACAAGACCATCCCAGTCGCTCACAATCAAAGATGGGGCGAGGTTCACCACTTTGTGAACAATTCTGTGAGAAAATCATCCAACGGTTTAAAAACAATGTTTCTCAACATTCAATTGCAAGGAATTTGGTGATTTCATCATCTACAGTCCATAATATAATCAAAACATTCAAAGAATCTGAAGAACTTGCTATACTAAAGCGTCAAGGCCGAAAACCAACACCAAACACTTGTGACCTTTGATCCCTCAGGTGGCTCTGCATTAAAAACTGACATCATTGTGTAAGGGATATTATTGTGTGGACTCAGGAACACTCAGAAAACCATTGTCAGTTTACATAATTTGTCGCTACACCTGCAATTGCAAGTTAAAAATCTACCATCGAAAAGCAAAGCCATACATCAGAAAGGTTGGTTTGAAAAAAAACAGAAATGCCTTCTCTGGGTCCACTATCATTAGAAATGTGGACTCATCAGACCACAGCCCACTTTTCCACTTTGTGTATAACCATTTTAAATGATATTGTACCCAGAGAAGGCATTTCTGGTTGTTTTTCTAGTTGTTTTTTCAAACCAACCTTTCTGATGTATGGCTTTGCTTTGCATGGTAGAGTTTTAACTTGCAATCGCAGGTGTAGCGTCAAATTCTGTAAACTGACAATGGTTTTCTGAATGTTCCTGAGTCCACACAGTAATATCCTTTACACAATGATGTCAGTTTTTAATGCAGAGCCACCTGAGGGATCAAAGGTCACAAGTGCTAGATGTTGGTTTTCGGCCTTGATGCTTTAGTATAGCAAGTTCTTCAGATTATTTGAATGTTTTGATTATATTATGGACTGTAGATGATGAAATCACCAAATTCCTTGCAATTGAATGTTGAGAAACATTGTTTTTAAATCGTTAGATGATTTTCTCACAGAATTGTTCACAAAGTGGTGAACCTCGCCCATCTTTGATTGTGAGCGACTGGGATGGTCCCGTTATACTCAATAACAATATTAAACTGTTTAAAATTAACCTGTTTACCTGTGGAATGTTCCAAACAGGCGTTATTTGTGCATTCATGACCTTTCCAGTCTTTTGTTGCCTCCGTCCCAACTTTTTTGGTACGTGTTGCAGGGATCAATTTACAAAAGATTGTATAATTTCAAAAAACAATAAAGTTTATCAGTTTGAACATTAAATATACTGTCTTTGTAGTGTATTAAACTCAATATAGGTTGAAAACGATTTGCAAATCAATGCATTCTGTTTTTATTGACATTTTTCACAACGTCCCAATTTCAACGGATTTGGGGTTGTACAGATGTTTCAGTCCCAGGATTTGACAGAAACATAAACACAGAAAACATTACCCCTGTGTATAGGGCCTATAGGCTACTGTAAATCTGTAGCCATTGCTCTACTGGTAAATGCCTGTGGCTGAAACCCTCACTGATTTTGCTAATGGAATATGGAGCGAAAACATTTGAGTGCAAACGTTCTATTTTTATATACTAATGTTTTTTCTGACCTGTAGACATCTGCAATATGACATGCTAAATAGTTTCTCAAAAGTGCACCTTTAAATAGTATGAACATTCTAGCACATTTGCTCTCTCCCTACACGTGAACACAAGCATGCATGCATGCACGCACAGTCGCACACATACTTATTATTTACCTGCAATAGTCAGACTCCACTTGTAGAATTCTATCGTGTCATTTATTAGATGTGTGACAATCTCCATGGTGGCCAATATCCTGAATGTAAGCAAAGAAAATGTACTGGATATTAAAACTGTTTTGCCTATAAATCTATTAGCATGCATAAAATTCCTGTGAGTAGTAATACGGTCTAGGTAAGTCAAAACGTCTGAGAAATAACTCAGCTAACTAATTAATAGCATATTTTGTGAATTCTGCTCTTGCTTCAGGTGAATTTGTGTAGCAAACAGAAGGCAGCTGTAGGCATCCCAGTTGTAGGGATGCTTAAGGCCCATTCACACATAGTAATAAGGTGGTGTAGTGGTTAATAAAAGCAGGGGGATGTGTTTGGGTGAGTGGTGAAGTGATCTCATTTCGTAGTTTTTTAAATGGTCACCTTATTGCCTATAGTTCCGGAAGTCTTTTCATTCATTTTTCTCATAGACTTTTCGAAAATAATTTATATTAAGACGATTACGCCGCGGCCAAAGCCAACTCAGGTCGTGACAAATCATGACAACAAACACAATATCGTCATATAATATATAATTGGGAAGAAGTAGAAAACGGCATGATACAAGATTTTTTGTTTCGTTTTTCATCTTAGAAATTATTTTATTGTCCCAAAAGTTTGTGTGTGTCATCATGATTCGTCACGACTCGAGTTGGCTTTGTCCGCGGCGTAATCGTCTTGATATAAATTATTTTCGAAAAGTCTATGAGAAAAATGAATTGGGAAAATACTTCCGGAACAGGGGAGGTGACGTCACTGCGCAGCTCTATAGGCCTTTAGAACTACAAGGGACACTGGTGGTGATGGGTCTGCTATATAGGCTGCAGGCCTACAGGTTCGTGAGAACTGAGCAGGAGAGTCGATGGGCTTCATTTTCATCACAGACTAAAGTCCTTACCCCAAAGCTTCTATGCCTTTATACGCATACCGGTATTTTGGGGAAAAAAATAGTTTAACTATAAATTGCACATTGTGAGTGCATTGGCTATTTGGACTATTCCAACGTGTTTTTCAAGGTAGTAAGAAAATGTCAAATAGGTGGTTAGGAGGTTTAGCTGTGACAATAATGGAGCCATATGGGTCAACACTGCAGGTTTAATGCCTGAGCAATCTGTTACTGTAATTAATATTATGCCCACTGTAGGCTATAGGCTACCATAGCTACTCAATGAAATGGTTTGTTGTCTATAGTAGGTCAAGCCCGACAGCAGACCTATATGACTGAACCTGAATTAACAGACTACAACCAGACACACATAGACTGATGATGATCCCAAAAAACATGACGCCCCCCTCCTCCAGCCTGGAGCAGATCAGGCACTGCTGCAGCATCTGCCCCACTCCCTCTAATCTGCTCTGTGGAGATGAACAACCCATTCGCCTCTGTTATAGGACAGGAGGACTATCAATTATGTTTGTGTGTACTGTGTAGCCTGAGATTATATTCAAACCTCTACCTCCTGCACATTAAAAAAGCATGCAATGAATATAACGGCAAATTTGCATTTTGCGGCATAGAGTGTGGCCTTCAAATAGACGAGGATATATGCCATATATAGGCTATTTAATGCATCAACGAGAAGACCGCCTATCGCGTCGATTTGATTTATTTATAGGCTTATAAAAAATGTGCCCTAAATCTGGGCCAACATTGCCCCCCAAAAATGCGTTTCTCGTTCTAGTGCGAATGGAAAAGATTCTTATTATTACCTTACCGTGTCGACGGATAATTAAACAAAAGGGAGAGTGATAGAGAAATCCTTCAGTGCAAGGTCATGCAGTGTACGCTATTCCACCTCGTATATGCTATTATACAGACCAAAATCTATATATGATAACATTTGAATGTATCCCTAAAACAGATGGAGGTAAACGATCAGGAGCTGTCCTGGATGAAACGGCGACAGCGGCAGCAGCAGCATGCATCTCTGATCAGAGGAGCAGCATCGTTCTATCAATCCTCCAATGCGCTGGGTGCACGACTGCTATCGGTGCTGATGGGAGGGATGCACCGCGCGTGCGCACAGCGGAAGACGGATGCAGCAAAAAACGCGAAATATAGTATAGACAGAGTTACGCCAACTTCGTTCACTTCATGGGGCCAGTGCAATGGCGCCTTTCCATAGACCTCTACTGAGGTTTATAGCAGTGGTTTTCAACCTTTTTGATCCCAGAGCCCACTATTTATTCAAAATTCTCATCCCCAGACCCAAACTAAAGATTTATTTTGTTTTTGTCCACAATTCCAGGCTGGATTTTGCAAACAAAAAAGGCAAACATACAGTAGATCAAAAAATGAGCATTCCTTTTATACATTCTCTTAACTGTGTAGTAGTAGCCTAATTCAGCTGATGACTACTTAACTGTTGAGAGTGTAAACATTAAACTATAAAACTAAAATATATTTTATTTGCGCCGCCCTCGTTGAAAACAATGTATTTCCAACTACACCGTGTCCCTGCATGAACAGCGTTCGAGCGCTATAAGTTTCGGACCCCTCAATGTCCCAACTCTCCTGCTAGATGGCTCTGGATTACACTACCGCTGTTACCGAAAAAAAAACCCGGCTTGTTGTATACGTTGTGATTCTGTAGGTGTAGGCTATGGGCTACACAGATTCCCGATGCATCACGTGACGTGTACGTATCTTTGACAGTGCATTCGCTGCAGGAGGGGGGAGAATGGATCCTTTGCGCAGTCCTTATACGCAAGGTTGATGTTGTGCACATTGGAAAGAAAGTCGACATTTACTGCTCTGGACTTGTGAATGGTGCTGGTGATGATGATGACGAGACTCCATTGGAGGCCGATCGATCGGTGTCTATATTAATGCATTTATTTGCTATAGGCCTACATGAGGAAATGAAACAGCCTATGGGCGGATGGATGGAGGACATATCCATGGTGGTTATAATAATAAGGTCAAGGTTGATGTTTTAGCAAGATGAAGATTTGGAGCACGGAACACGTTTTCAGGTTGGCTGCGACGTTACTGTCCTACTTTAACAATTCTTCCTCTAATCAACTTATTAATTAGATGGTCCAACATATGGCCCTAGGATTGAAAATGCAGTGCTTTTCTGGGTTTATCCGACCTAAGAAGACTTGTATTGTAGCAGCGTATACATACATGAACTCTGCTTTCCTTGCTTATTGTTACGAAACACACAGCAATCTATATCACAGACGTTTAAGTTTAACCCATTTAATACAGTTGGGGTGATGATGCAGACGAGACAGAGAGAAATAAGGACATGTAGATACTGTATATTGGTAGGCCAGTGGTTCCCAAATTGAGGGATTTCTAGGGGGTTCCCAGACCCCAGCTAAATGATAGTTTGGAAGGGACCCTTAAAAATCCTCTTATGAGGGGTCCCTGCATATTATGTTCTCAAAAGGGAGTCCACAGGCTCATTAATGTCAATTAATGAGCCTTCCCATGAAAAAGTTTGGGAAATTGCAGGCTACACTGCTAGGTTACAGCCAGGCTGGTGTAGCTATCTGGCATACTTTAACTTTGTGGTAGGCCATTGTAATAGCAAATTGCTTATATGGAATTTGACAGCTCTGAACACGTTTATTTAAGCATTGGGTGTAATAGTCAGTCTGATACTGATACATAATAGAATTTATAGCTACCACAGATTTGCTGTAATTGGAATTGTTAACGGCATCATTATTAAAAGTTCAAGCTATAGAGCTCGCTCGCTCAGCTGTATGCCATGCATGGCCTGCTTGTGTGCAATGAGTGAAGTGAGCTGCATTTAAAACAAAAGAACATCACACAGTTTTGCGAACTGTCCCACAGCCCTAATTCCCACCTGATGTCGTGTGACTGCTCCAGACCATACTGAATAACTCCTAGCTTGCATAACATCTTCAGATTAGGACTTAAATGTACACTTTGGGCCCAGGCTTCGTCCAGGAGAATGTGTCTGGATTGAATTTCCATTGCTCATATTTATATGTCAATGGCAACTCTAGGCCAATAAGGGAGCACCATTCTTGATGATGGTGACGGAAAAGTGAGATGGCTTTAAAATAATAACTAGACAGAAACCCAACCTTTGTAAATTCACCAGAAAGCTAACCTTTGTAAATTCACCTTAAAGACCTGTAGAAATGTCCTTTATCAGCAAACAGGGGGCACATAAACATATTGTGTCACTCTGTTTGCAGTTACCCATGGGAGACTGTGATCAAGGCGGCGATGAGGAAGTACCCCAATCCCATGAACCCCAATGTTGTGGGGGTGGATGTGTTGGAGCGCAGCCTGGATGCAGAGGGACGGCTGCACAGCCACCGACTGCTCAGCACAGAATGGGGCATACCGGCCATTGTGCGAGCGGTGAGCCATTAATACATATCATTTTTGGGGTCCTTGACTTGAAAAAAGTTGCACCTGCACCAATGAACGGAGAAATAATTATCATGTGTATTATTTCGACGCATGGGATTTAGTAGTTTATTGAGATGTCATGTCAACTATCTTGTCGAATTGAGGAAGCAAAATGTTCTTTAATAATAAACAAACATAGCCATTGTATACATGTACTGTAGGACTACAGCATATGTGTCATGTGCAGTATGTAGTGATGTATTGTAGACACACACCAATATGTTTATGAGCAAACTGTTTTATTGTGTCAGATACTGGGGACGAATCAGAACAGTACCTATGTGAAGGAGCATTCCATAGTGGACCCACATGGGAAAAAGATGGAGTTGTGCTCCACTAACGTAAGTTAACTCATCATATCGCCATGATCACTTACAGTGGAACTATTAATAATACATTGTAACATTGTAAGACATTAAAATGGCCTTCATTCAGTCACTTTTGACATGGGTTTTCGTACTCTGGCAAAGTGCATATAATATAATAAACCATATAATACTGTAGTTTTGACGACGTTTCAACCGTTTATATACATCTGAACGGCATTTAATCTGAAAATTTTCAAGTTGTTTTTCATCCCTCCAGATTACTCTAACCAACCTAGTGTCTGTTGATGAGAGGCTAATTTACAGACCTCATCCTGACAACCCAGAGGTGTAAGTACACTCTAGTTCTATATAGAGTACATAGTATCACTGTAATGTGTACTGTATTTACCCTAAATACAGTACCGTGTTTAGGGTGATTCAGTGTGTCTTGGGATCATTTACTTTTTGTTTTCTTTTATTAGATTTATTTTTAATTATATATCCCTGAATCTTGTAATACATTTCTTGCCCGGTGCCAGTTGCCATAATGTCAATCTGGTGAGAGCCCCAAACTGAGCTCATGATACCTTCAATGCATGATGAGTGTGCAGGCCGCGTCTTATCACATGACAGAAGGTATTTCTCCCATAGGATGTAATTTGTGTAGAACACATTAGAACTAAGTCCCACAAACGCGGAAGCGAACACAGTTTGCCGCTGCAGTTATTGTGACAGACAGCCACAACACACTTCAGCAGTGTATTTGATGTAACTGCACCCTCTGCTATTGGTGTCAGAGTTGCGTGTGACAGCAGCATGACACAGACAGACCTGGCTTTCATAGTAAAGGTCTTTGCACATCAATGTGTTTTTTGGGTTGAAAACCGGATCCAAAATTCAGAGCACAGGAAAAAAATAATTGGACTCTACCACCACCAAATATTGCATGCATACACAACTTAAGTACTGTATAGTATATAGTTTTCGGACTAGGGACAATTTTATCCAGATTTCGGATCTGCTTTTCGTCCCAAAAAGCACACCTATGTGCAACAACCAACCACTTCCTTTCCCCTCCACCAGACTGACTAAATAGAGACAGTATAGATTAGAGACCAGGATTATGGCATGTTTACCTACCCGGGATCAAACAAATGATCCGCCTGGTTTCTTATCTCTCTGCGTCTGTCCGTGTTTGTGTTTATACCACTTTGTCTCTGTCTTTCTCTTGTATATTTTCTGATTATCTTATGCTTCAGCACTGTCCTGACTCAAGAAGCTATAATCACAGTGAAGGGAGTGAGTCTGAGTAGTTATTTGGAGGTGCTAATGGCTCGGAGGATGTCCGCCAACGCCAGGAAGGTAATACAAGCCACACAATACTGTGAACCTGTATACTCGCATTCTTATTTTCTGTATCTTTTTTCCTATATTCCTATATTCCTATATATATTATTTCCTATCTCAAATCAAGTTATGATTGCTGCTGTCTAAGCATGCCTTTTGATCTGTTGTTGTGTGCTGTTTGGTGCAAGCCACAGCAAATCATGTTATAAATGCTTGCAATATTCACCTGAATGGCTCTCTGAATGCTGCTTTCAATGTCACTTTTCCTCTGTATGAATCTGTAGGGTTGGGATGCTATTGAATGGATCATTCAGAACTCAGAAAGCGAGAACGCTCCTCTCTGACATACACTAACTCTGGTAACCCTAACCTCCCCATACAATGTTGTGCTGCAGAATGGAAATCATACTCTTTTATGTCTCAGAACAAAATGTCTCTCCATAAGCTGGCTATTTGTATGCACTTGCCAACAATCATTTTTTCTATACACTTACAGGACGGCAGGTTTACAGAACAACTCATATCTCGTATCATCCTGGTGGCCAATGCATATAGCCTGGTTTACTGTATATTTTGTTGTATGACACCAGTGTACAATGAAGCATTAGTTCAAGGAACAAGCATTAGTAACTGGGAATCCTCCAGCTGACATTCAGACTGAAGGCAGTGTCCCGGGGGTGTTGCACCCATTACCCGCGCCTCTGTCTAAGATCTTGACTGTCTACACCGGAAGATCAAACACAGATGAAGTTTTTGACTTACTAACAGAGGACAAGAATCAGAATGCACATGGATTTCTAGGAATGGGATTTTATGGATTCAGGGAGCTAGTCCAGTGGATTCGGTTTGTGATGCCTACCTCCATTCCCTTCCTGATAACATGCTATAAACCTGAGATCTGGTAAAATGTCCAGAGGACACAGATGCCAAGCCACACGATTCATATGAAGCTGCAGAACATATTGGACCTTCTAGACTTTGCTTAATGATTGTGAACATCATTACCAGTACCAGAATAAGAAGAATAAGTCATCTGCTGAGTTTGACCTGAAGAAAAAATTACATTGGAGCAAATGAGTGTGCAGGTTTCTTTTTCTTTAGTTACTTTTCAACCCAGCACCTCCACTAAGTGATAAATAGTGCATAATGCATATTGTTGTGTTCCACTTGGTTTTGAACATTAATTTATTACCATATTTTTATAATGTGCAGTCACTATTTCAAAAAGCACCTTTTTATTGGACCTGGTCAGAATGTGATCAATGGATGGATACATTTCAAATTCTGGAAACATGATGATGCTCCACCTCATCAGTAATATTATGCACCAAATGCCATCATAACATTCAGTTCACTTCAGTTTGCATTCACTTGTCTCTTATTAGTTACTTCCCAAATATATATTCACAAATAATTTAGCGTTTCAAAATGAGGCAGATGCAGAATGATGCCAATAAAAGGAAAATCTATACATTGTGTTGCAATGTAGAATGATTGTACAGCAGCTCTGTGTACAGTATTAGAGAGTAGTGAGTATAGTCTACAATAAATAGATAAATTAGTGGTAGTGCTTACACAGAAAAATATGAGTGTTAATTTAACCACTTTCAACCTGGCATCCCTATTTTGGGCATGTATGCAATTCAAATGAGTAACCAATCTAGTATAAAAAACTAAATAAGAGTTATCTCTGGGAGTTAAATTAACACTAAGCATTTTACTGTGTGCTGCTTTGCATAGAGAGCAGCCCACATAATCACAACCACGTTTTATTGAAAATGATTGAGTGTCTCTGGGCTTTACCATATACTAAAAGTAATGTATTACTAGAGTATGGCAGCATTAGAACAGCAGTATAGGCAACTGTTTGTGGCAATATTGGCTAAGCTTTCGCGTCATAACAAGTCATCGCTGTGCATATTGCCTCAAAACACATTTGTTTTTGTAACATTAGTTTTAATGTGTGCCTTTGCAAGTCCTACGAACAAATATGCTTCCAAATTGTAACTATTACATGGACGGTAAGCTACCCAATATGCCCTAAAATCAGGGTGGTACTGTACTGTATGTTCAATGCTGCAGTGGACCTTATCTGTGACTTAATCCAAATGCACTCCATGCCACTGACGTGTACAAAATGGTATACTGTATATATATAACAAGACTTGAATTTGTATGAACATTTTATTTCACACTGGGGAAATGTGTAATGTTTTTATTTCCATGTTATTCATCCATATTAAAAATAATATTGTTTGCAACAAACAATAACAGCACTTCTTAATTTTTCATAACAGGCCACCGTAATGGTCTGGCCAACGGTGCTGAATGTTTCTGACTAAGGCAACAGAAGAGCTACAGAGCCCAAACGAAATGTGCCAGTATCATCTTAAACCTCCAACCATCTGTGCCAATTTGTAATTTACAATACCCACAGCTAGCAGTCTGCATTATAGCCTTGGAGACACAACTACCAGCCTGAAGTTCATGCTTAAGCCAACAGATGGCAGATTTGCTCATAACAATTACACTAAATAGCTCAGAAGTACTGTTGTGTAAGCTATATGGCCATCAAATAGAAATTGGCATTTTCATATATTTCTTCAGCCTGTATTGCCAATACAAAACTGTCGAAATAGTATTTTGTCACCTTTTTGAAGAGATTTCCTGCTTTCATCATTGACATTTTGTATGCTGATCTTGTCATTTCACCACATACTCCATGAATAAGAAACTGATGCCAAAGAGTGATTTGTTTTATTATTTATTAAAACATAGTCAACATAGAACATAATGCATTGCTTAGCATCCTCTATCATCACGATCTAAACACATAAGAGTTCAAGTCATAATTGCACCATCCTGGCTGCACCACTTTAACTGTACCCAACAGCCTAGGCAGAACCCAAATTAAACCAAATATATCCACTCAAGCAATCATGATCATGATCAGTCATGCAGGAAGATAAAGTGAACAAAATATATATTTTTTTTTTATAAGTGGTGCATCATATTTTGGTTTCAAATCCCTGGATCACAATGCTCTCTTGTTAACAATGCATTTTTAGATGCCAATCATAGTTATCACCTTATGAAATAAATAAAAAATAAAATAAACAAAGTGTGATAAGGCACACCATTATTATACTCCAATTACACACTGGTGATGCTGTAATGAGCTTCAGCAGCCACAGCACAAAATGAGCACACGTATGAAGTACAAAAACAACATTGGAAATATCAAATATATAAAAGTGAAAAGAAGAAAGACAAATATAAAATATAGGCAACATCAAGGAATCACAATACCATTTCTTTGCTTACATTCATTTTCTTACTTCTATTGCAGCAACTCATTGATCTTTGAAACTAATCTGGCACTAAAACAACAGAACATTATTGTAGAGTTTCTTGACATGCGGTAGTTTGAATACACTCGTAGTCGTACCCATGACCAAATCTAATGCTGCATGCTTTAAATTAAATCTCTCTGCTCAAACAATCAAAAACAGGACTGAACTTTCTTTCCCGTTACTACTGCATTGTCAAAAATCTTCGAAATGTTTCACAACCAAAAATAAATCCTAAATCAACATTACACTTAAAACCAAAATGGCAGTCCTGTTACCACTGCACTCAGCTAAGGCCAACTGTAGGTAAGTTTATGTCAGAGGTATATTTTCACATTTACTTTGAGCCAAGATCAAAATTCTTTTAGACAGATGAGTGTCCCTTTTTCAGATCTAGTTCCCTGATCTACCCCAGAGCTATGGCTTTTACCTCTCCCTCCTCCATCTCTATCACTTTTGCTTTCTTCAAACTGTGCACACTTGATTGCATAATTGTCCCGCTGCCTGCCCCTCACCCTTTTCATTTTTCAAAATATACATTCAGGAATTCACTGCAGTATTAACAGTAAGAGCGTTGTACATTCATATGTACAGTATGTACAGTCAGTCCATTGAACTTTGAGAGGGGAGGCTCTCAGAAGTTGAAAAGGTTGATAAAGCCTTGAGGGGAAACGGACATAGTGCAGCTTTCCGGATTGTTGGCTGTGCAGGGGTGACTTGTGTCCTAGCAGGAGAGAGACAAGGAGAAAAACACTGAGGGTTTGTTTATGGATTTTCACTTGATGCAACACTACGTCAGGCATGGTTTAAACGCTGTGGCAAATCAAAAAGCAGCTCTACAATCACACTATGAATCACTGTGAGCATGTGGAAGGTCTATTTTGGTCTATGATGCGCAACTATTAGTATACATATACATGGATAAATTAGGCATACAAATGAAAAAAGGAGAAGTAGATGCAATGGACGATTGTACATTCACCCACTTTATGCATGCATACACACAGCCACTTGTGTACCTTCCAGAAGAGGATGTGGCAGTGGGTACAGAAGTGCAGAGTGTCACTGTACTGCTCTCTGTGAGGATAGCAACGGCTCAGTTTGAAGTACATCTTCTTCCATTCCAGGTGACCCTTCTCTGACAACATTAGACGTTTACGGATCTGGGGAGAGGAACAAGTGTTCCACCATTAGTTTCTGACAGTGACCTACAGTAGTATGTACTGTATACAGTTACTGTATCCATATGCTGACCTTAAAGACCCTCGTTCTCCTAAATGCTTTCATATTTATCAGAAATGCTTGATCTCCTTGTTAAGTGCTACTGTACTTCAAAACGTAGGCCAGTTTTGGGCATGTCATTCTAGATCGCCATTTTGGAGAATTTTTGAATAGTTCATAAGTGGTTAATACACATTTTGTATGCATCAGTGTGTTGATTCTGTGACCCATCCTTACCTGTCTATCGGTAAAGTGGTACTGGCAGAGTCTCTTCCAGAGCAGGCGGTCTTCGGTGAGGCTGCCCAGGTCAGGAGACACCTGTCCCAGACTAACCAGGTCCCTGCCGTCCGTCAGGCGCTGCATGATGTTGAGCTGCAGACTGGCAGGCAGGTCGGTCAGTTCCATGCCTTTAGATGTGGGCTACAGTGAAGATAAACAGATACAACACGTTTACAATGCAGTCAATCTAATGACTTAATAGTACAACATTTATGCTTCATATTTTGTTTCTTAGGTTTAAACTAGACTCTTGGCGCTACTATCTGTATTCACAATCGGATAGTTTTCTCAGGAATATTGTTTGTTATATACAAAGCCTTAAATACCCACCCTGCTGATTTGGATGTTGTCCAGCTGCTGCTGCCACTGCAGGATGTTCTCCATGCGGTGGACCCATGTGTTTATGTTCCCCACTAGGACAGACTTGCCCATGTCCTGGACGAGTGCACACAGGGACACATAGAGTGTCTGCAACAGCTCCTTAATGGGACGAACATTCTGCTGGTCGTCTAAGACTGTCAAGGAGAGCAAATCACAACTCGTTCAAATGACTGTCTGGCACTCTCAATAATCAAAATCAAATCCTGACTCCTTTAGACAATGGCAACAGTGGACACCCCAAGTGTTTTCCTTCAAATTAAGATGCATAGATGTGATGCAGGTTAATTTACACAAAATGGCAGCTTTGTTAATTGTCCTGCCGTAAATCCTCCTGCTAAAGGTCCAAACTGAAATAGTTATAATTTATTAAGGTTTCCTTTTTTAGGCAGTTGCTTGGCTCTGCCAGTGTTTGGCAAATAGGCTTCATAAGACCAGCAAACAACCTGAATGTGTGTTTAGGACAAGATCATTTTTAGTTTACACAATTACACAGAAAGATCTGGACAGTAAATCCCTTATCAAGGTCTCTAAACACTGTGCATCGTCGTCCCTGGTTTCAAAAGATGTGGACACCCATTGCCTTGGTATAAAATAAATAAATATGTTTGTGATGTTATGTGACATCATGTGATGCTGTGTCATTACGTTTGTGATGTTATGTGTTCCGTTATGGTAGTCATAAAAATATTTATTCATCAGCACTTAAGCTACTACTATTCGGAGTATGTCTGAGCTGTCTGAAAAAATAAATAAATAAATAAATAAATAAATAGCAACAAAACAAGAATACAGTTTGCATTTGTTTACATTCGTGCATGAACAAATGCATATTGTATTAAACAAGTCTTGTCTTGTTTCCGTTTCCCCATCACAATGAATTCTCAGAAACATCAAGAGACAGATATAGGCTTAAAGTGAAATTTAAAAGGAGAGAAGGAAGACAAACATGCCTCACCTTTCTGTACCACCCTCTCCAGAATGTTCATGTAGTTTTTCTGGGCCACTCCACTGAGTGAAGGGAGCTGGGACTTGGCGATGAGCTCCAACAGCTATAGAACAAAGAGACAGAAACAACATCAGTTTCAGCCCATTTCTCAATTATGTACTTCTTGTTATGGTACAGTCTTAAGCACACACAATCCCAACGATAAACGCGGGCTAGAAAGGGGGTTATTTGGACCTGGTCCACTTGGCTATAATTCTCGGCAGAGGCTTGATCCAAGAACCACATAACAGCATTCTTGGCAACTCTTGTATTCCAGTCTCTTTAGAGAAGGAGCTACTAGAAGAGTGCACAGGCCCCAGACAACCTAGTTGTCAACAACAGCCTGAACATTAAACTGTTTACTTTCTTTGATCATTTGACTCCTGAATCCTCGTGACATCTGAATCACTTGACTAAACAACATGTGTATGTATGTGCCCCATGGCTGACATTGACAGGACAGAATGGACCATGGTGGCATGTCTGGAATGCAACTAATGTCGCGTTCGCTCGGGCAGATGAAATTATGCAGTCTAGTATTCACTGACAATGGAAACCAGCAACATACAGTATAAAAGGTACAAACCAATTATGACGCATGAAGCTGCTGCAAATTATGCTGTGATGCGTTTTTGCATTGTTTCATCTCCCCGCCTGAACACACCATAACAAACAGCAGTTTGTTGTGACATCATAGGGAAATTCAGTGGCAGTATGTTAGTCCTTTCTCATCATGTCTACAGCACTTGATGATAAACTAGAACAAGATACCAAACAAGTATAACATTTGCCCTAGCCATCATACTATTCTCTGGACAGTACTCCAACATCCAACTAATATGCTGTAATAATAATGATACCTTCCATCAAGATACACATCTGGTATCCTTTGTCCTTCACAGCTTTCTCTCCTTCCCCAACCATCTTCATCTCACCCGCTATACTGCCACCCTTGCAGAGCACTATTACAACATGCATCTTCGAGTCTACAATTAGAATCCAGTGTTAACCGGCCTTCTGACCTTCATCACTTTGTCTGCAGAACTTCTGCTTTTACAAATGTTTTTCACAATGTAATAAACAGAGACATTTCAATCGATTATTCACCTTGACCCAACCCCTCTTCCTTCCCTTCTACCTGGTGGAGAACCCGATCGGTGTAAATGAGACAGGGATAAATGAACCCAGCAACCACCATCAGACTAGACCAGTGAACATTGGTGATCTAGGACAGCGTGTGCAGACTAGGTACTAGTGTTACACAGCTCCACTGTTCTTTAGACGGACTACACTTCCCCCATTAGTTGTGACATAAAAAGGCATAATAATGAGTCAGTCCAAAACCAACAATGAGGATAAGAAATTATGTCCAATTATTTAATTAGAAGTTACAATTTACCTACTTAAGCTCTACAGTAATACACTTTGTACAATGAATGCCGACCAGTGCCTTGTTTTATAGGCTTGCAAGTTTTTTTTTTGTTTTTTTATTTACCCAAGATATCAGGATTAATGTGCTAAAATGCAGAACTAGCTGGCAGAGAACACAGAAAGTATAGACAGTTATACATAAATAACACTGTTCTCTATATGCCTAGTTGTGCAGTCTTGCCAAAATGGTAAGCTAATCTCCCTGTTTCCTCCTGACCAAAACTTAAGTGGTACACCCACAACAATGATTAGAAAATTAGCTCACTGGGCCCCTTGCCTAGAATGAGACACTGATTAAAGACGACAGAAGTAAAAGCACTGGGCAGAGCATGGGGTTTGGTTACATCTAACACACATCCTATCATTCTGTTGTGACAAAACAGTATGTTTCATGTGCTGATGGTTTGTGGCAAAGTCAGCCTCCATAAAAGCCTTCAAAAGCCATTTTTGGCGAAGGCCCGAGGAGATTCTCCACTTCAGTGCAAAGCACATGGAATTGCTGGTGTAGTGTTTTCACAATGTCCTCTTAACAGAATGATAGCATTCATGGCAAAGTTCCCCTTTTAAGAGAGATGAGCAGACAAAAAGGGAAGACAGTCAGGGAGGAGAGGGAACAGATCGCACAGAACAGAGAAGGGAAGATGGTGGAGCGAGTGGTCTGACTCATCAGAGTCCCAGTCTGATCCCTGTTGGACGGTTGCACCTCACTGCACAGCTTTCAGCCCGCCCTCGAAGTTCAGGACAACATAGAACAGAACTGGATTTCCCACCCCCACCGTGCCCTCTCTCACTCACCTCCCAGGGCTTAACCCCCACTGAAACCCCCCACACACGCCTGACAGTCACAATGACCTTTGCCTGCCAGCAACACATGCATGGCTCTCAGTGTGTCTGTACTGCACCCCCCCACCACCACCTCACATGGGAGCACATGTGGAGGACTTGCTGTTCCAAGTTCAGTGTCTAGTTTCTCATATACAATGGGAGGGAACATTGTATCCTATTGACCGCCTACTACATATGCAGCAACTCCTGTATCCTTTGTAATAATAAAAGGCTCAAAGCTTATTATGGCCATCTTGCATCCATTTCCTTATGACTTAATGTGCTTGCTGAACTCTGTATGACTATGTTCATGTGTTTATTGTATGATCAACGCATGGCATTGAAGTAGTATCAAGAAGAGACTGAAAGACCAAGACCACCAAAATACACAGTATACACACACAGTATCATCACTGAGAGAGACTTGTCTGGGGAGACTTGATAAGAGACAGGCAGAGGCCTCTACACCCTCTCCCTCTGCATGTACAGTACCAACCCTTTCCCTGCCAGTTCTTTCCGGTTAGAAGATTAAAACTGGCATCCCATTTTTAAGCAATAAAAAGGGATATACAAACATACACATACACTAAGCATTGCAAGTATCTAGTAGATCATATATTTTTGCTATCCTTCACACAAAAGGATCAACATCAAGGGTTCAGAGACACCAGTGCAATCTCATTTGGGAGAGGGCTGTGAATTTGTTACACTTTTATAATGAATATTTTCATGGAAAAATGGGAATCATATGAGAATTGCGTTATGGTGGACGAAAAATCATGATTCACATTTGAGCAATTATCGCACTAGACTAATGCTTAAAGTGATTAAAGTACCATTAACAACCACAGACTGTAAAAGCAGATAAAGACAATGAGATGAGACAAAGAAATGAGAAAAGGGGAGTTGAGGACTCACCCTGACGACGTAATTAAATCTCCTCGTGTCCTTGATGGCACTGCAGAAATCTAAGCGGTTGAAGGCTTCTCCCAGTGTACAATATCCGTGACGCTGAGGGAATTTAATTATCAGGGTATTAAGATTCTGATCTCAGAGTATAGAGTTTTCTATAGATGTCCAATTGTCCAAAATTAAAATGTCATTATAGGTATGATATATTAGTTTGTGTTTTACCTCCTTGGTGCTTCCTTTATGAACGTAAATCCACTTTTCTCGATGGAAATCTGCGAAATTGGTATCATCTGCAAATTAGTTTGTTCCCTGATCAAAATGTACCAAGAATTTGTCAACGCATGTTTTATTGTAAACTATGGCTTTCATAGGTGTCCCACTCTCACATCTCCTCAAGGACTTCGCCAGGATACATTCCATAACACAACTTGATGAAAACATACTTTATTATAATACTTATTATTATTATTATTATAGAACTGTTCCAGTTCTCTCATGGTGTACTCACAGGGAACCTTGGTGTTGTTGTTCATCAAATCTTTTTTCCTCTTCTTTGCAGCCATGTCATAGCTCAGAGACAGCAGCAGGTTCTCTTTGTTGAAACACTCTTCATGTGCTTCACAGTAACTGGAACAAAGCCACAAAGCGCAGTTGAATATATATACAGTATACATATGTGTGTGTGTGTGTGTGTGTGTGTGTGTGTGTGTGTGTGTGTGTGTGTGTGTGTGTGTGTGTGTGTGTGTGTGTGTGTGTGTGTGTGTGTGTGTGTGTGTATCCACACATTGTGAATTTGAATTATTAATTAAATTAATTATTAATTATGTAATTATATTGTATTATAATTATATTGTATATAATGCCAGATTATGCCACTGTCCACATTGGCATCCTTTCAGGACAGTGTGCGGTTCAATTAAGTTCAGTTGAGTCCAGCAAGTCCCCACACGCCACAGACAGACAGTAATAATAACAGTGCGCAGTCGTTTTGGAAAGCAAAAGAGACTCAAGTCAACAGATGTATGTTAATCCAGTAGTCACTTGTGTGGTTATTAATAGCACATAGTGATTAGCCTGGAAAGACAACACTGTCAGTGAGTGGAGTGGTCACGATGCGACGGGACAAAAACAAAGAGATTAGAAGATTGAAACAGCTATTGGAGCTGCATGCAGTCTCTGGCTCCAAAAACAAAACAAATATCCACAATAATTAACGGATCACTCTAATCCCCCTCTTTCTATTGTCTGCCACTACCAAAGAATGCTTCGAAGATATAGATTCCACAAGCATGACAACAACAAACCTTTCGACGCAAACGTTGTCGTTGTTTTTGTCGTCGTTCTTTTTCCAACCCTCCTCAGTTTTGACCCAACTTTGGCCAGGAGAGCGCCAGTCCTGTCCAAGAAAAGGCATCTTTATTCTTTGATGATGCTGCTCAAATTATAAGAACGCAATAGAAACAACCACGACCCTGAACGTTTATGAGGTTTCACTTCAAATGTCCCTTTCGCTGAGTTAAAATAGTATAACTATTTTTCTCACTTCTTAACTTATCTTGACTTTTAGATGTAGCCTATTCTCTGCTCTACTGTTGACATTGCGCAGCTGGCTTTATATCCTCCAGCGAGGTACCCGGAAATACTTAAGATCCGCCCCCACTGGAAAGTTCCCTGCAGCACGTGGCTTTGTTTATCATCCTCATCAGAGTGGTTGCAAAACTGTTCCCAGAGACTGGATGGATGTCACCTCGCAGTGCTGTTTGGCTGCTGCACCATGTGCTTTTCACTGTGAGCCAACACAGCACTGTTTGGCTTTCTATTCAGCGTTTGAGCCACGGGCCACTATTATTTTGATGATATTTACTCTCACACCAAAACTAAAAACATATTTGAATTGTCCAATTCCATTGCTGTATTTAGAGAGAGAGAGAGGGGGGGGGGCAAATGCTGACTGAAAAAAAAAAAAAAAAAACTTTCTAATTAAATTAAATTTAAACTTTCTAATTAATTAATTTAAAGGTCTATGGTCCATTTGGTTGCCAACTCTCCATCACTCAGATGGGAGACCACCTGGAACTCTCTCAAGGACCACTGGTTGGTCCCCAGAACACTGATCGAGAAGCACTGGGCTACGCCATTGACAATAATAATCAACATTCTTTCTTTTTTGCTGACAACATTGTTAAGTTTATGCCTTTAAAGAAATTGAATAGTTACAGGGAAGAGTTTCCCTGATTGTTACTCACCCATGATGACCCATAACATTATTAATAGACCAATGTTGAGCTTAGAATTCTGGGCTCTGTCTTCTTGTAATCCAGTGTTGGGTTTCTGTGTAGTTTTCCCCTTGGGGAGTAATCTAAATTTGTGCCAAAAGTTCCCCTGGAGTTAGTAGAGAGATAACACTGATCTAACAATAACAATTTGGTCTACAGGAGCTCAGCTGACCTATACACACTTTAGTTTATTTATGACTTCATGTTGTGATTATAAGAGATGTCTGCTGAGGTTATTCTGTTATCGACCTACATAGGCTACATACTTATCACACACACACACACACACACACACACACACACACACACACACACACACACACACACACACACACACACACACACACACACACACACACACACACACACACACACACACACACAGGATTTAGTATTCTACTTAGATTGACTCTGACTCTGTTTGAAATGCTACATCAGTAATTTGTTCATACAGCCTCTATATGTTTGGTAGACTTAAAAGTGTGTGTGTGTGTGTGTGTGTGTGTGTGTGTGTGTGTGTGTGTGTGTGTGTGTGTGTGTGTGTGTGTGCGCGCGCGCATGTGCGCGCGTGTATGCGTGCACACGCATGTGTATGGGAGTGAGATATTGAATACTTAGAAAGAGGAGGTGGATCCTTGATCCTCATAATTCACCCTATATATATATATACTACAAAATGTCAAAACACACGTGCCTGTGCATCCTGTTTTAATGAACATGTGTGCAGTTCTTCCAGGAACCAACAGAGCACTGTGTGTCTTCTCCATCACTGAGCCAACATTGTAAGGAACATGAGCTTGTACATGTTGCAAGCCAAGCTTGCTGATGTAGATGTTCTGCGGTCTCAGCCTTATTGTAAACTGTAGTCGCAAAATCTCCAAAACATATAGACGTTTCTTTAGTCATTTTCAAGTCAATAACAAAAGCCTAATCTCACTATTTCATTTAGATAATTTCTTTAAGTTAGCGCATTACTACTATTATAATTAGCAAATGTTATTGACAAATGACAAGTTTAAAAAAGTCACCTGAGGACAGATGAGACTATAGTACATAGTAGTGCCAACTGGAACCCTTACCCTTTGTTGGGTGCAGCAACAACGATCGATGATACATAAAGTATACAAACTGTACATTCATTGTTTGTGTTCATTGTGGTTCTCTAAAATATATTGTGTGTGTATATATAGTAATTCAATTATAAGAATAATAACTTTAATGTTGCCATTGGAAAGTTCCAATTGCTCTATTGTGTAATTAGCTAAATTAATCATAAATGCCCATTACTTCGTTATTAGTACTGGTACAGCGCTTATTGTCTGTGTAGACATAGGAAAGTTCATACGTTCTTGGATCACTCTCTGTTTTTGTTGTGATAGTCGTAGGACAGCTGCATGGACGGTACTTGACACCCCAAAACATATAAGCATGCCGGTACACACACACACACACACACACACACACACTACACACACACACACACACACACACACACCTGTTGCTGTTCCTTCTGAACAAATTTCATCACTGGCAGTGTTGTGAAACCACAGTCATTAGTTGGTACCCTCTCCCTTCCTCTCTCTCTGTTTCTCTCTCCCTCTCGGCACCCCCCACCCCGTCCTTCTCACATCTGCCAACTAGCACAGCAACCAACAGGCCAACAGGGCACATGCTTCACATGGTATAACATTCACCCCCTTGTTTGTTTCTCAAAATATCACCAGTTCATCTATAGTTTTTCCAGTCCCCCACCTTTTTTGCACCCACCCCCGTCCAACTGTCACCTTTAACTCTATTTGATGGTGGGAAAACCCAGGGACTTGGATTTCAGAAAGACACATGATCACACTCTTCTTTCTTCACACAGAATGCCTAACATTATTGGAGTTCAAAATAATTGAGGATACATACTATAATGTAATCATTGCATGCAGTGCTTATCCACATTATTTAAGATAATTTTGCTGTAAATATTAATATTATCACATTTCTGTATATAAAACAATAGCATGTGTTCCTTTAGGCTCAGTGGGCATGGTGTGTTTGCGAGTTAAACTCAAATGTGTAGCATTATGTCTCCCGTCTTTCGCTGCCTTGCCGGACTGTGCCTTGTGGAGAACGGTTGGGAGAACAATGGAACATTCTCAGAAAAAACAAGCAGCTGTAGTCTAATTGTGTCTGTGATGTACAACAGGTGGAGCAAAAACAATTGGAACAAGCTGTATCGATTTGTTGGATTGGACTGCTGGATATGAACTGTAACATGTTCTGTGTAAGAGGATATCTTTTATATGTCAACCTCTAAATCTACTGGGTGACTGGAACTGGTCTGGGCATGTACAGTGTGTGTGTTGTGGAGCGTGACTAGGGGGTTATAGACTGACTAGACACACGAGGTATGCTCACTCAGGTTGCAACCGGTGTCAAGTGACCCGGCACGGCCACACTTCAGAGAGGAAGATAAAGACTACACCAAAGAATCTTTTATTGATATGTATAAAAAATATATAAATAAACAGCAAATACAAAATTACAGCAATGCTGAGAATGTAAACAGGAAATAACTGTGCAAACAAATTTAAAATGTCCATGAAAATGTGAATGCACCTCAAATATTGTCTTTGACACATACAGTACACGATCGTACATTTGCTGCAACAAAATAAAATTCAAGGTGGACCGTGGAATTGATCACATACTGTTAGCTTTCAGTTCAACAACAAAAAATCCTCACCCTTTTAATTAAGGCATCAATGCACAGAACATGCACAACCATAATGTTATCCACTAATCATGGTGCTATATTTTCTAGGAAATTAAGAAATATATAGGAAATACATGGCTAAACAGCACTTTTATACAGTAAAAACAGGAATGTTTTACTTGCATTTCCATTTTCGTGAAGTTCATGTTAGTCTAGTTTGTTTTAACTTTGCCAATTCAACTCTTTTGAGTAAGTTAGTTAAACCAATTATACATAGCACCCTAAACCACTGACAAGGACGGACGGACAAGGGCATCCCTTCGGTCTGGCAGACACTGTACAATGATGGTCTTAGTCTCACTGTATGGTGAAATAAAGACATCATAAGATTCATTGTTAGAATGTCGTGACAGTGAAAACATGAAAATGTAATGCAAAACGTGACCCAAATTAAGGTCCACTGACCAGATCAGCAGTCCTGTGGATGAACAGCTGGGCACAGCCTTGAATTAGAGACTCAGTCCTGGGCTTTCCACATGACAAGGGAAATCTAGTGATTTAGAGCTTGCTGAAAATAGTTCTTTGATCCATTGTGAAGTCAGAATGTGGTTCAGACTGTCTGGCTGGATAACTTGTTTTCAGAGGCTATAATGTATTAGCAATAACAAGATATTAACAGGATATTACATAGAAAAGTGCATATTTACTGTACAAAGAGGTGGAAAATGTATTTATGTGCAGAGGAGACTAGGAAAAATGCACGCCCTTGGATTATAAACGTGTGCTTGAGTCTTCATATCAGGGACATCAAAAAGGTAAAACTCGAAGTTAAATGTGTCTAAATAACTCAACTAGTCTAAATAGCTATCATTATGTTGTAATGAAAGGATCGAATACTTTCAGATGGACTATCATTCATCATATTTGTATAGATAGCATCAGTGGGTTCCATCTAGTAATTGTGAAACCCCTTAATTTTTTGAATGACTAATCATTGTGATTTTGCCCACATCTGGGATACACATGTCAGAGACACTGAACCGTGGTCGAACAGTTTGTAAGGCAGAGCCCCCTTCGATGTCCAAGTATCTGTACTTGGGTCATAGCACTCAAAATTGTCGGAGTCCTCAATGACATCATGGCCGTTGACAAAGCGTCCTCCAGTCACACAGAGCTTGTTGTTGAGCACAGTAGCAGAATGGTGCATCCTCCTCTCCTTCAGGTTGGCACGCTTGATGAACCGGTTGGCCTTCGTGTCATAAGCAATCATTCGCCTGGTGTATCCTGACAGCCAAAGCAGAATTATGGTACAATGTTACAGTATGTTGAGTGCAGTGAATGCAATGGGATTAGGGGTCAAAAGGATTTCTTTATTGAGGGGCTATATTCTTGTCCCTGCGGGGAATTGTTGACTGTTGAGATCCTCTTTCTACTCAAATCAAAAGGATCAATAAAATACAAGAAAGACTGGCCCTAATCTTATCCGCTGTGCAACACAGCAGATAACAGAGCTATTAATTACACCAGTTACCTCCGATGATGTAGATTTTGTCTTCAAGGACAACAGCAGGAGCTGACACATTCTTCACTGTCCTGTTTTCCATTTGACACCACAGGTTTCTAGCGATGTGATAGACCTACAGTATAATATAAGAGTAAGAAAAAGAACACTTAATACTTAATACCCTCTCACCAATAAATACACTCAAGATTTTGAAGTGTGGGTGAATAGATAAGTGAATGAACGAAAGTAACAAATAAACAATATAGCTCAAACAATGTGAATGGGTGCCTTGACAAAAAATAATAATTGAATGAATACGACCACATTGTATATTTATTACCTGTATGATTCTGACAGGGTTTTGCATGCCATCCTCTCCTCCAAATATGTAGATTCTCTGGTCAATAGCAGCCACTGCTGGATGAAGCACAGCTTCGGGCATGGGTGCCATAGACTCCCATTGGTTGAACATGCTGTTGTACCTGTGGTTACATATTTTTGTCAATTCTGCTGAATACTATTACAATGTGGAGAGGGGAGTAATATGCCGGCCTGCATTTGAGGACCTGGCCTAAAATATATAAGGACAACATTTTATATCCTCAAAAGGAGGTCTTGACTTTAACAATTTTTATTTTCATCATCATTAGGTAAGCATTCTTTCTCAAGAAAAAAAAATGTATTAAAGATATATTGTGGAGGGTACATTATCTGGATGAATTGATCTTTCTAGTTTGTGCTCTCCTCTGACCTATAGTATCAGTTAGCAACAGATTGAAAAGGGTAAAGCAACCGATTTTCCTGTTGAGATAGCAAAGATCAACATGACCTTATAGCAATGCATTCTCACCTTTCAACACTGTTGCGAACATGCATGTCAGCCCCGAGGCCTCCGAGGACAAAGATAAAGTGGAGGTAGGAAACGCTCTGGTGGGCAAAGTGTGGTTCTAGCATGGGCTCTGCCATCCGCCACTGGTTGGTCTTCAGGGAGAGAGTGTAGACACTCCTGCTGACCTGCTTGTGCTTGGTGTTTGTGGTCAGGCCCCCTAGAACATAAAGGACACTGTGCAGGCAAACGTAGGAGGCCTTGTAAAGACGAATGGGCAGCTTGGCTAGCCACTGCCACTGCTGGCTCGCCTCATCAAAGATCAAGGCCTCCCTTGAGGTCTGCTCGTTGTTTTTCCTTCCTCCCACTAACACCAGCGTCTCACAGCAGGTGTAGCGCCGAGGAGCTACCCACAGAGGTTTGGAGTCAATAGCGCTGCTGTCAACGTATTTGCTACAAACAGAGAACATGAGGCGTCGGACAGATTCGATAAGCTCTGTGCAGAGGGTGGAGGACTGGATCAGTGGATCGTTGGCAATGAACTGGAAGAGGAAGGTCGGATGGATGTAGCGAAGGCGCACCTTTTTGAATAAGTCACTAATGGAACCACGTCTGGATACAGGATCATGGTGGATCCAAGCCACAAGTGTTTCAAATACCTGTTCCTCCTCTGCACACAGGCTGTCGTCTTCCAGGTATCCCATAAGCTCCGACAACGAAAGCTCACACAGATCCTCCGATGCGGACACATCTGAGAAGCTCTTCATAGCCACCTCCTTGGCCTTTTCTCTCAAGCTAGTGCAACTGAGGATGTCAGAGAGCCTTATCATGCTTAAACAGTTGTCTGGGCACAGGTGCTCTTGGAGGAAAGCAGAGCAGGCCTCAAAAAGGCAGGCATATTGTAACATAGATGCCGCTTGCATGAGGGGCAGCACAATGTCCATGGTTATGCTCATGAGTCCCGTGTAAACATAGTCAATGATACTACTCAGAATGGCTGCTGTGATGCCCTTCACATTGATCTTGGTCATCTGACTTTCCTTGAAGTTGTTGCAAAACATGGCTCGGAAGTAAGGGCTGCTGGAGACCAGGACATTGCGGTGGCATGGGATCTCTTTGTAGTCTGAGCAAAGTATCACATCAGTCAGGACATTCTCCTGTCTCAGTCTGTTTAGCTGTAAATGTAGATTGGAGGACAGCTCTTTATTTTTGTAGTGGAAGATGTCAGCTGTCCGTCTGTCCATGCTGTGAAGAAGAGAGATACACTATGTATGATGTTGCATTCAACATGCCTTGGCCATTAAAGTACCTTGGATTCACCTGTCCAGAGGAGACTCGTACTCAGCATTAGCATTATTCACCCACCATACCACATACTAGGATAAAATCATATTCACTAGAACATTGCTTCTTCATCAGAAAGGGTATTAGACATGCTTGCTTTCTAGCGGTATAATTACATTGGGGCATCCTAGGTCATTTGAGCATAGGGTTGACTGCAGCATAGAGCAGCAATTATATTGGAACTGGCTATAGACCAGCTGTGACTTTATGTATTTGGGGCAATCAACAGCATTCTGATTTAAGCTCACTTGTCAGAACCATGAGGCCATGTCCTTACAAACATCGCTATGACTTATTGTCAGGGATAAACATGTCTGAAAATAAGATCAAGGTCATAAGTTCAAGTTCCTGTTATTGTCATAAACTGGAGTATCACAATAAATATTGTGCTGCTTTATCATTCATTATAAATTAAAGGGATTTAAGTCATAGGCCATATTGTAGCAGATCATATACGTAATTCATGCCACTGGTGGTGAACCTTGCCAGTATATTTCCTCAGTACTCATTTTCGTATTCCCATTTTTATCGGTAAGACCTGGTGCAGTCTGGTCACTGTAGGCTGTTTGGCCTCGAGTCTACTATAATTAGATGACAGCAGCACACCTTTATGTTGCACAGTCAACTCATGACCGCCTATGAGTTCTATGGATGGATGGATAGATGCATGCATGCATGCATGGATAAAGAATAAACAATCGTTTAAACCACTTTTTAACAGCCAAATCTCTTCCTAAAACATGTAGTAGCTAATGAGTCATGTTGCGGCACATTCATAGATCTGATGTTTTCATAGCAGAATAGTGACACTAGTGGTTAATATTAAATATTTACTGATACCAGAGTAAGGGCTCACTGTGCAATAACATAGCTTTATGATCAGTATATGACAGTATATACATTTGAATATTCATGGAGCATGCTATGCAATACTGTGCAATATTTATCTTTACAATACAAAATAAATCACCAAAACAATAATGCATTGCAATATATTGCTTACCTGTTTATTTATTTCCTCTTTTATATGCTATGCAGATATCCTCTGTGTTCAAAGCAGAAGCTCAGTAGAACATACAATGTATTGACATTTTGCTGTACTTTCTCCAGGTCTCTCGTGTTGATGCTGTGTGTCTGTGTGTTCCAGTAGGAGCTGTCTCTTTGTAGGAGCATGCTGTGCGCTGTTTGTTGTTATGTTCTCTTTCCACTAGGCACTCATATCCTAAAAATAGTAGATCTCTTTAGCAACTCCCCAGCACTCACATGTGACTATCAACTTTTTCCCAGTATCCCCCTGACTCTCCTGTCTCAAATTCTCCCCCTTTCTCACTCCCCATCTCGATTCTCTGCCCCCGCCTCCTCTTTTAATCTCACTGCACTTTTCTCTTCGATTTCCTCCAATGCCATATGACCCAGCACATATAAAAAAACGTCTGTTAGATGACAGTTTGGCAGTCTGTGATGATCAACAGTGTAGCTGGCTGGACGGTTGGCTGATAGGATGGATGGTGGGCTGTTGGGATAGCTGCCTGGCAGGAATTAAGGCTGATCAGGTGGTTTAGTATTTATTTTGACAAACAGGATTTGGTGACCAAGGAAGTGTAATTTTCAAACTGTTTTATTGTTGTGGGCTGTGGCTGCTGTTCAGGCTAGAGTAAATCATTTTTCAGTTCCTCATCAGTATCTGCTCCAGAGCAGATACTGCGCTTAACTTACACCCACTCCGCTCACGCAAGTAATAATCAGTAAACCTGTGCTGTGACAAAGGTGATTTGACTTTTTTGATTTACACTGCAAGTGGTTCATATATGATGCTTCATCACACACTTTGTTAGCCTGAGCTAAAGGGAGTGACAAAAGGTCAGATAGGGTGTTAGCTAATGTTCAGATCTTGGTGATCTGAACAACACCAATGGTGTAGACTCACAACAGACCAAGACTCACAACAGACTACCATCTAGACTACCTGACATGATCCGGATGTTATGCCTACTGAGTTGCAAAAACTTTCCAGGCTCAACAGTCCTTACATCCAAAGAGAAAAGTCCTACTACAGTATGTTTAACTCTTTGCTGCTCACTTTGTGCATGTGCATACCCTCTAAATGCCCAGAGAAATGTCTTATAATATTTATACCAAGTCTATAGAGGCTTCCTGCTATAAAAGCATGAAGTATCTGTCCTCATCCATTGTTTTCCTCAGTGGGTTGACCAATCACTCTCATTGCTGCATCCAGGTGTTGCCAAGTTGACAAAGGCCCACTATATTAATTAATTCATTCGTTCTAGGGGGAAAATGCAAATATGTTTTTTATGTCTTATATTTTTGATAAAACATAAAACATGTATTTGCATTTTGCAAAGGTCTGGGAGCTTATTTCCATTGTGGTCCATTGTGATTTGAATAGTACATCAGCTGGCTCCATAGATTCTGAAGGCAATAATGATACTGGTCTCATAAAGTAAAATACTCAACCAAACAGCACCATCTAGTGTATCTACCTGGAGAAAAAAAATATCTGCCCATTCTACTTTTGAAAATAAATGCCATGTTATTTTAATAGACAAGTTAGGTTAGGTGTATATACTGTATAGCAGCATAAATAGAGGACAAGTAACATTTGGAACAGCAGGGGAAAGGGATTGGCCATAGCTAGTGCCGTTTTTTTTTTTTTTTTTTTTTTACAGGAGTGTTCTTGTGCAAACAATTTGCTTGAAACAAATGCCTACAGGGGGATTCAAAATCATTTAAATCCCTAGTTTGACCTGCATACTGTAGATAGGTTGTTGGTGCTATCACAAATTTTCCCCAGGGACTTTGGTTGTTGGAACAAATTGAGGGGTGGCAGCAGACACGCACACATGAGCACAATGTAGTATGTAAGCATTGGTAAGCACTATCTTGCCATTTGGTCACACACAATGTCTAGCTTTCCCTAAACTGCATGCTGTTTTTAGACATTTTCAATCACGATTTCACTGAGCCAAAGCCCATAGTGACCACTAGGTGTCAGCCAAATGTCATGCAGCTATAACTACATCCCAGAGAAGTGACACTGACATGTCCCCCTTCTGATTGCAACTCAAGTGAAACTAATTATGAGTTATGAGCTATTTATGGAGTGCAACTTTGTCATATCAGAGGAATAACACCGGCAGAATGCTGCAGTTATCAAAACAACTATCCTGGGGAAACAACAGAAATACATTTGTGAAACAATTATTTCCCCAGTTGTTGCTTTGTCTGAAAAGGTTTTCATTAGTCCAAACAAAAGATGACATTTAAATATTAATTCCAAAGCCTACAACACATTTACAATCAGGGCAAATTGCTACATGTATGATATGGGAATTGTCCTTCTTTCTCTGACACAGATCACCATCACAATCAGACTGACAGCCAGGAGAAGCCCCCCTAGATAATCACTTGTACAAAAGGCTGATCTCACTCTTCACTCAAGCTGCCATGGGGTATTCCTCCCAGGCCATGCACAAAGAGATCCATGCCAAGCAACACTAAGAGCAGTAATCTAGCTTTGATGGAGAGAACATCCATGGATTCCATACTCAAACCTACAGAGAGAAAAGGCGTGTGTGTGTGTGTGTGTGTGTGTGTGTGTGTGTGTGTGTGTGTGTGTGTGTGTGTGTGTGTGTGTGTGTGTGTGTGTGTGTGTGTGTGTGTGTGTGTGTGTGTGAGAGAGAGAGAGAGAGAGAGAGAGAGAGATAACATGCATGCAAGGTGGGGGTAAAATGAGTTATAGTGAGTGTGTGTGTGTGTGTGTGTGTGTGTGTGTGTGTGTGTGTGTGTGTGTGTGTGTGTGTGTGTGTGTGTGTGTGTGTGTGTGTGTGTGTTTTGAATAAAGCGAACGTTTCTGTGCCAAAAAGAGAGGAGAGCCGCATGTTGAAAGCAACATCTGTGCATGTATACATCATGTATGTATACATGCAGCGTGTGTTCTTGTATTTGTATCCTTCTGAGGACCGAATAATTGTGCATGCGTGCTCAAGAGGAGAAGGGGCCTTCAAGGGCTTACTGTTAGCTGCTTAAAATTCTTCTGATGTAGCCTAACTAACACAAGCTGTTACAACAACAAAAAAGTGCTTTATGGTGGTAAGATTGAAAGCAGGCCATGGGTCAACAAAGGTATTTGTGTGTTTATACTAACCACCAATGGGCAGAGAGGTGTTTCAACTAATAATCGCAAGACTACCAATGCAAGACTAGGCTAATAGGCTTCTGGGGAAAATGGCAGACATACCCGTATACACGGTTATCTTTATGGCTGCTCTGATATGCATGTTAGCAAGGCTGTGTGTGTGTGTGTGTGTGTGTGTGTGTGTGTGTGTGTGTGTGTGTGTGTGTGTGTGTGTGTGTGTGTGTGTGTGTGTGTGTGTGTGTGTGTGTGCCCATATAGAAATTATGCTCATGTGACTGAATAGATAAACTCTACTTTGATGAGTATGTGTAATCTATAGTATCATATGCCCTTAAGGGCATATGATAAGCGCTTGTGTAATTAATCGTTTTAACCTTTTTCAGTACCTCCAGCAGAGGTTGTTAAGGTGTAGTCCAGGGCCTATACTGGCTTCCTTGAGGGCTGATTCTTAGAAGCGGACTCCTAAAGGTAGGCCTATATAATGTATGTATAGATACCTCACTGTAGCCTGCACATGGAACCAAATGGACAGATACAAGTCCAGGTCATTGCATTTGTACACTTTCACAGAAGCTATGAAATACAGATGTTTGAGAACCACCCTCTGTGTTTCCCTAAGTGGGGTCCAGGCAGTCCCCAGATAAATGAGATAACTATCACCTCTGTACCTCTGAGAGTGTATAAACCAAATTCCATTTCTAGACTTAAATTAACTAGATCAGTGCCCCTTCTGGCACAGGTCTCCACCAGGCCAGATCAGGTTGTGGCTCTGATGACATCGGATCGAGCGTACGTGAGCGGAGCGAACAAGTAGGCCGTGGCAGTGCGAGTTAATATGATGACATCACCTAAACCGGCCAATCAGGTGCGACCGGAGGCCTACTGGTGTGTCTACTCGGAGGGTAGGCACACAAGAGGGAGGCCTACTCAGAGGCCTACTTGTATGTGAGGCGAGCAGACCAAGCTAATATGATGACATCACCTAAACCGGCCAATTGGTTGCGGCCCAATTGGTTACGGCGTGCACAGACAGACGGACACATGGACAGGGGGTAAAACATACTCTCCACCATACTGGTGGAGACAAAAATATAATAAAGATTGACTTTATAAAATGGGGTTCCAGAGATAGAATGCCATGAAATGGTGGTTCATAGACTAATGCATGTAAAAAGAGGTCATTGAAATTAATGTTAAACTTTTATTGATATAATTGCACCTTGCTATTATACATGATAGATACAATATCACGATTTCTTCTACTCCGTCTGTGTCTCACAGTTGGGCTGGGCAGTTCAGAAACCCTGAAAGGTGGGTACACAGCCCTCCTGTTAGACACAGTACATTGTAGGAAAAAAAGTGGTATTTTATAATGTACATTACGTTATATGAAGATATGTTGAAAAGAAGTGTTTTTATAAACAGGATTATTAATCTCTGATAGATCCATAAAAGTCTTCTCATATGGGGGTCCCTGGCATATAGTTTCTGAAGGCTAATTAATTAGAGCCAATGTGGGTGTCCTCGACATGAATAAGTTTGGGGAACCAATTACTGCTCCAGTCTAGACTAGAGAGGAGAAATAAAAACACACACTGTCGCTTTAAATGACAGCACCTCCCAGTTACTAGATCCTCCAGTGAGTTTCAGTGCTTACAGTCAGTGTACGTGGACTCTCTCTCTCTCCACCTGTCAGCACACAGACGTCTCTACTATAATCTGCCATGCGAGCCGTTCAGAACCTTTGGACTTGAGATTTCGTACCATTTTGCCTTTCGAATAATATGTAACTTTGAAGACCTGCCAGCCAGTCTGCCTAGCGCTCGCAGCGGTGAGTTTCATGGGTGAATAAAAATGTCTGTGTGGGAGTTTAACAGGTGCGTGCGTCGTCCTGTAGGTCACACACACCTGTTTGCAATGTAGGAATCGTATGCAAATTACTTTGACACGAATAGACGTTTTGGACGCGGAGCTTTTGGCGTAAAATAACAATTTGCTGTTCTCCTGTGTCTTTATAGGTAGCGTAGTTGGTGTTTTTGAGGTGCCACATCGCTGCGCACACCTTAAAAACAGCTTGGACATGGATTACTGTCACCCTTCCCCATTTTGGATTTAGTTCTACTACCCAGGTCGAGTTACAATCCGGCGTTTCGCCTCTGCCGAGGAGAGGTGTAGCCTGACGTCCTTTTCTGGTTCTCTTTCGTCCACCTTACAGTGGTGTGGTGGTGGTGGAGGAGAGCGGGCATGGGGAACCAGGTCGACAAACTCACTCGTTTAAGTTACGCTGAAGTTCCGACCTCGGACCCGAACGGATTCGACCCGGACGACGACGGAGTCCCACGCATCGGCGTGTCTTACATCTTCTCCAATGACGACGACGAGCAGGATCACTTTGACATGCCGCCAGCCGGCTCCAGGCTGCCGGATGATCAGGATCGAGGCACCGGCGGCGTCCCGTTTGATCCGCAGAACGAGCTGCAGTGCGCGGTCTACTATCGCGACGAGTGCGTGTACGAGAGACACGCCAGAGACTCGCCGTTGAGCGTCACTCACTCGGCCGAGAGCCTCCTGAACAAGTGCAGGCCGGGTGACCTGGTGGAGTTCGTGGCCAGCGGGCAGTACCCACACTGGGCCGTGTACGTGGGCGACTTCCAGGTGGTCCACTTGCACCGGGCCGAGATCAAGTGCGACGTGCTAATCGAGGCGAGCCAGGGCAGGAAGGGCAGGATCGTGAACGGGCTGTACAGGTACCGGGCGCTCTCCGCGGAGCTCGCCGTGCGCAACGCGCGGGACCAGGTCGGGGCCAGAGACGGTGATCTGTGCTGGAGGAACTCCGAGTGCTTCGCAGCCTGGTGCCGGTACGGCAAGCGGGAGTTTAAAATCGGCGGGGAGATACGGATTGGCAAACAGCCGTATAGGTTGAAGCTGCTCTTTTCCGAAAAGAAGAGTCACGTCCTGGAGTTTCAGAGCCTGGAAGACGTAGTTATGGAAAAGAGAAGGAACGATCAGATAGGCAGAGATGCCGTGGTGCAAGAGCTCGCCGATCACCTCAACTCTACAAATGAAATAAAGGACGGCCGTTTTGCCAACTGAGTTCACACACTGAACACAAGGTTATTTTATAAGTGTTTTGAAGCACCCGGATGAGCCAGCTAAGCCACCAGCATATACTGCTAAAGCCAACTGTTGAATAGGTTGAAGAGAACGTGATGTAAATGAGTCTAAAACTAAGTCCTCTCCCGAGAGCCCTGCCCAGGCAGATAGGAGATAAGCTCAAGCTTTTATTGTCCACTATTAACCATATCCTAATCCAGTCAATATTTGCATAGAGGAGCAAAGAAACCTAAAGCCTCTCTAATAAATGCACTTCTGGATGAGGCTGTATTACATCTCAGGTGTACTGTAAGATGGACTACGGAGTGGAACATGTAAAATAAGTGCTTTTCATAATCAATTGATTCCTTTGCACATAGCTATTGAAAAAGAAAAAGCTTTAAACACTTGACTATTGTGGGGGTATTATCCACAGCCACAAATGTGCACTTTAATTCATTACTGGGTTTTAACAGTTTATTTTTTGTTTTGAAATTGTAATGTTTGTATTAAGGTATATGGAAATAAATATATATTTGACCATAGGTTTCTTCCTTCTTGGGACTGGCTGAATGCTTTCCACTTTTTGTGAATGGTGTTAAATTAATCTCAAATGTGAAGATGGGGCTTGGCAAGGAACACAAAATATATAACATCTTAAAGTCATGAAGCAATTTCAAAGCCGTTATTTGGACATAAATGCTACACCACATTGCCATTGCAATACCTCTTATACCCCAGAGGCTACCTGTTAATGGTCTCTGCCTTTATTTGTGGTTCTGTGGTTGAGGGAAAGCTTGCTGACATGCTGTGAAAAACGGTTGTTTGACTTCGTAAACAGCTGAGAACACTAATACTTGTTACATAACACGTTAATTTGTATCAAGTTACTGTTTCTATTCCTCTGCACAGTTTTGTTTATGCCTCCACTGCCCCAAAGATAATCTTTTATTTAAAAGTTGGGCAACAGTTTTAAAACATTCCTCACCCAAATCTTGTTTTCCTCCCTTCCATTGGACTTAGACTAATCACTAAAAGGTGGATTTAAATTTTGTGCTGGCTTTCAAATGGCATCTACTTTAACACCAACAATTAACATTCTCTCCTGCCTTCTTGGAGCAATTGTACTTTAATCTATAAAGATTTGATGATAAGGCAGCCAATGGTGTGCACATTCTTTTTGGCCATGTGATACATTTTAGATGAACTTTGTTTAATTAAGAATTCATTAGAAAATGGCAGGACAATATCTCTATATAATGGTGGACTGAACCGCAGTTCCAGTTCAGTCTGCAACACTGGATCAAGGTTTGCTTTTTGTGTAATGTGGCTGTATTTCTAAGTTTATTATTTATTTATATTTATTTTCATAGCAAAGACATACTTTCAAGTTTGTATAACTGAGAAGGCTCACAGATCCTAACTAAGTCCCAGGTGCTTTGTGTATCCATGGCCATAAGTTGTAATTGTATAGCAGGTATTTTCAGATCACAGCCTGTGTATGTGGTGCAGCTATAAGTGATGGACATCAAGGAAAGCCTAAAGGATACAACCTAATGGTCAAAACATTGTGCCATTAATAAAAGTAAATTCTTTGGAGCCATAAAACAGTGTGTAGATGTTTTTTAGCTTCGGTTTTCTCACCAGACCCAGGGCAAGATCAACAACTCCACTCTGATGGAAGCATTTCTTCCAGTATTAGTGCCTCTATTATGTACCAGTCAGGGAATCTAACACCCTCCTTGTGCATAGCAATAACGCCTAATTACAATTACAATACATTAGTGACTAATCATGTAGTTTCTACATGTGTCTCAGTTCTGACATCAGTGTGTGCATGTGTATATACAGCATGACGACCTGAGGAGGAGTTTACTAATAATTTGATATGATCCACTAAATATACGCATGCTATTTGGTTCACTTATTGAATTAATCTGCAGTTGCAAAATAGCGACAGATCATAAACAAATGGGACTGGGACATCAGATTAGATTAAATCAACGAAAGGGATTGGCCTTAAAATAACCACCTTGCAAGCACCCATTTTAGCCTCAAATGACATGTAGACAGACACCACAGAACCAAAGGGGAGATTTGAGTTTGTCTTGTCGCATTGAAGTCAATTTTGGCCTGTGGCAGTGGAGTGCTTTGTTTTCTTTGGAGGAGAGCCTGTGCCCTTCTGGCAGTCTGGCCACATTACAAATCCCAGGGACAAGCAAGGATTTAATGAAACACAGCCCATGTTTGCACAATGTCTGTATCTGCAAACTTCTAGTTTCAACATATAATGGTTGAACTTGGGAAGAGTCTTTATGCATATCCTATCTGACCAGCCTACAGGAAGTGGGTGTGTGGTGTAGACATACCCTCTAATTTTCGCAGGAATATCATCAAACTCAGAGGGGTATCTGCTACATTGCCAAAGGATGGATGGATACTATGGGAAAGAATGTCAGGTGATGTGATAGACAGCCACAGCTCTATTATGAAGCCTTTTTATGATATTTCATTCAGTGTTATTTGAGAAATAGTAACTCTACTGATGAGGGTCGATAGTCGACAGGGATCAGTGAGCTACAGCAGTGAAGTGGGGGATTTATTAATCACTGCCAGGAGATGAAGTGTTTTTGTAAGATAAGATAGTCAGATAGAATGTTGTGATTGTGCCAGCCTTTGATAAGCATTGCCATGTTGAAAGTTCAAATGAACCCTAGATCCGAATTTGAAAACATTCCCATAATTTGATATAGACAGTCAGATAGCTTTAGAAAATATGTTCACTTCCTAATCATCTCATGTCTCAGAGTTCTACATTTTTGTGTTGTGACGTATAGGGCCAACTGACAGAAACCCAGTTCTTTACCTTTGAAAAGATGTCATTGCATTTAAAGACATTTAGAGAAGACAAAGACAAAGTAGAATTTTGTTCACCAAGACATCTTCATTGTAAATTCAACTGAATTATAATTGTATTTGGGAAGACCATTCTGTCTCATATGTATTAGTGTGAGATAATGAAATTCCAAACAACCCTTGCAACAAAAACCTTTACTACATCACACACATAATTAACCATTGATTATTGTAACCGTGACTTGCATAACTGTCTTTCAATTTATTGACCAGCTTTAATTCAACCTAGAGAAAACTGCTACCATAGGGTTAATTATTTGATCAGAAATGAACAATGTTTACTATTCAGTTGGGCCTTCTGCTGTGTCCTTTCAAGTACCAGTGCCACAGACCATGGCTTATTTTCTTTAGCCACACAATGGCATTGGCCATTGCTTTTCTAAGTCTAGCCCTGTCAGTTCAAAGCTGGCATTCCCTTTCAAATTTCCACATACGTTAGTTCTACTCAGTGAGTGCACTTAACTCACTGGGAGGATTTTGTAGACTTTCAGAATTCATTTATATATTGTACATTAGTAGATGGTTGTGGCAATTGTTATTGCACATCAATCAATGGTTGTGCCAACTCAGTATGGTGAGAGTTATCCAGACAGACCGCATCGTAAGTCTCCTCATTATTTTCTTGTCTCTTTTAACCCACATTATGCCTCCATTTTACAGGCGCAAGCACAGTACCCTAACAATACCGTTGGTGGAAAAGAAAACATGAAAAGGTAAATAAACCAGTATAATTGTTATCTTTCTCTTTGAGAAATACAAACTGTGCATGTGTGTGTGTGTGCGCGCCAAAGTCAGTAAATCACCAATACCTACAGGAGTTAATCCTTTACTTGATATAGTCTGTGTTTTTTGGTCTTGTATTGCTCTTCCTCAGGGACCTACCTGCGAATTACACTATTCTCAGTTATTATGAAATTATGTTAGCCACTTTGATCGCCCCATTTGCCCCCAGTGGTTCTTGTATATTCTTGTAATTTGAGAATAGGGTAGGAATACAATTAGGGTCCTAGATCCAACAGTAACTATACCCCAGATCTAACCTGGTCGGTGACCAGTTTTTTACTAGTGACGTGACTCCATTGCTGGTTGCAGCTATGACTGGTGCGACAAATAAAGTGACGTGGCTGCGGCCTATAGTCCATGACTGGTGCGACAAGTAAAGTGACGTGGCTGCGGCCTATAGTCGCTAGTAGTGTTTTTTTTGCCCTTTTGGATATAACATTAGGTTTAGGCATAGTTTTACTGAGTTAACTTTTTGGAAATAGCCTACCTGGTGTTACTGTTCCGAGGACACCGGCTTTGAGCCAGGGTAAGTGTATTTTGAGTGTTCTTGTATTCTAAAATAGGCCTACTGTATTCTGGTAGTCTGATTCACAGTGAAGTCAGACTTAGTGTTATGGAGATTTATCTGTGTCTGTCAGTCTGGTCCCTTTTATGCCCATGCAATATAAGGAGATTCCATGGTGTCATCAGCACATGGGCATGCTCCTTTTCCCCCATATATGTAGTTGACTAATTTGCTTGCACCTCATGCCAAGACAACACGTTGGGGTTAGACAACACACTCCATATTTGAACGTACGTAACTGCTACTCCCTGCAGACAAATTTAATATACGGTAGGATAGGAGGATATAGAAAGGGAATGAAGTCTTGAATGAAGAGAGACAGTTGCTTATACTCACTGTCATTGTCCAGTCACCAAGAACTGTCTGGTTTTCATGATAAGGAAGTGTCTAAATAGACTAACAACATGAACCGAATGAATGATCGATCTTGTCATCAGTTTTAGTGGGTATTTAATCAAGCGTGACACTGAGTGACGGAGAGCCAGGGACAGAAAGGCAGACAATACACAGATATGATTAACTCAGAGACAGAGAAGAGGAATCATAAACAACATTGATGATGAAAAAAATATTGGCAAACATCTTTCATAAATCCTTGCACTCACTCTGCGATGCCACTCTGCAAAGTAATGAACGCAATGGGACTAATGTTGGCTCAAACTACTATGTCTTGTTTTCACTTCAATTATTTATGGTTGACTGGGTCAAAATTATTATGTCAACTGTTTTCTTGTCCTCACTCATTTCAGAGTGTCCTTGGCCTCACTGAAGAATCAGCTATGTGTGTGAGCAGAGGTCAATTGCTGAATAGGAGAATAAAGCTGCTGTGCTCTATTTTGGGTATTGTCTTTGTATAAACAATGGCAAATTTGTCAAAAAAATGTCAGATCTACAAGCTCTCAATGCATCACATCGTGGCATGCTGTGAGCTTGTAGATCCAGGGACCTCATTGTACTATGAGGTAGTGCTTTTTATAATTTCTGCAGTGGAAGCCACTCACAGTATGGTTAATTGTCATTATTAATCATACTTTGGTCCTCTCCCTCCCTTTCTTCCTTTCTGTCCCTTCCACCATGTCTTGAGGTACACATGGAGAATTGGTGATGGCTACATTGGAAACACTGATCTGCAGAATATTCATCATGAATAACTACTGATCAATTGAGCCATTACACTTAATTATCTCTCCCATCATCACATCACATCGCTCCCATCATTTAAGTGAGCTTGAAGATATCCTAGTAGTATGGAACTCCTGGGAACTCCAGTCAGTGAAGTGTAGGGTTCAAGTGGTTAATAGAACCAGGATTACCATCATAATTGCAGGTCCAATCAAAAATCACATACTGTACATTTTATTGTAATACAAATGAGCGAAGGAAAGCAGACCATACTGCTTTGTCTGGGCACAGCGGACACCTTGGTGTTGAAATCTCACATTGACTATCAGATTACTCAAGTTCCTTTCAGAGTAATGGACTAGAGCAGGTTTGAACTCATCTCCTCCATTTGACACTGCTGTATAAGACAAGACCGAGAGCTGGGGCTCAGTTAAAGCTTCCAGGCCTTTACAAGCCTGGAAGCTTATTGGCCTGGAAAATGTCTCAAACCGATGAATGACAAAAGAACACGAAGCCCCCGCCCCCACACACACACACACACAACATCATACTTCAGTGGTAGCCTCACATAGCAATACTAATACCAGGCAGGCTACACAAGGCCTGGCACAACTGATCGAGCAACACTGTTCTGGTCATTTCCATTTGTGTGCAGCGGCTTGTAGGCTTTTAGATTCTTGTCTTCTTCAGTTGAAAATCAGTTATTTTTGTGTTGCACAGGAGCATTATTGTACAATGAAGAATAAATTATCCTTTATTAGTCGGTGAAAGTGTGAAGGCATGGCGGTAGCAGGCATGTGGTTTGCAGTTTGCACAGAGCTGGCCCTGCAGGCTAGATGGCTGCTGATAATGAAGCACGGTTGGAACTAATGGAGGCCAAGCCAATTTACTCTCACTCACTTGTCTGATATAACTAAATCAACTGGATCGACAAGAGGTCTGAGATGAGCTGCTGTGCATCTGCATATAAAGAATTGAGATTGCAGAGTCTAGACAGCCGCCCGTGGGGAGAAGGAAATGCATGGACAAAAGACTTAACAAAAAGGATGGATTATATTGGCAATAAAAAACAATTACCATACATGCACTTGTGTATTTGAATGAAAAGTTTTGCATCAAAGTCGCGAGAATCCATTAACATCAATATTGGAAAGTATATTAACAATTCACACGTGCCAGACACATTCGTATAAACAAAGCACTACCAACTTTCCAGTTCTAAACTGGAAAAGTGTAGCACTCCATGGCTTCTGGAGATTTGTCACCGCAACACATCTTACCAGGGTAATTGCTGTTGTACTGCAAATGGATTGGTGTCCCCTGTGTGCTGCAGTTTATTGCAATATAATTATGAGACTAATTACGAAGATGTATTACAACCCCCCACATGTACACACATGTGTGAAAACCACAATGTGTACACAATTCACAGCAATCAGAATTCCTCTTACTGTAGACTATGATTAAAACCTTGCTGTGCTCACTGAATTAAGCAGGCAATAATGATCAGCCTCACTGAGTTAAAACCAGTAGCATTCACCCTGAATCAATTGTAGAGCGTAATTTTGTGGTTTGAGAACAACAAAATCTCTGATTTCTTTTCAACAGAGACCACAATAAAGTAGCAATTACCCTGCATTCAAATTTCTAAACCTAACAATAGCGACCATTATGGGCTTTAAATAAAAGCTTTAAAAACAGAACTCCTATGCACTCTTCAGGTGCAATTAAAAAGAAAATAAACACTTTCTGAGTCCCGTTTACCTGGCACATGGGTCAGCAGCATCAATCAGGAAAAAAGTAGCTCAAAACAACTTCAATATACACCACCACATCAATACACGTACAGCCTTGTCTGATTCAATGTTGAAGAAGTTACCGGTACTTTCAAAATGTAAACTTTAGCCTAACGCATTATTATGTATTATTACTTTATCATAAACTACTTTATGAATATATTTTTGTAAAGTTACATTACACAATTTTGCTTTCTGTAATAAATAGGCTACTTTGGCATACACTGTTATTAGCGGTTCCGGATACCACGCCCAGGACAGGCTTCAGACACGCCTCCTCAGGAGACTTGACTCAGACCTGAACCCAGCTACGTTTGCATTAGTTTCACACAAAAAAAGAAATAGAGAATACAAAGTCAAAGTTTCAATGTCATGGTGTCACCAACAACCTAATGTGAAAAATCAAATGATAGTATAGAGATTGGCATATTATTATCATTAGTGTAGTAGTGTGTATTTCACTTTTGCAAATGTTGGACTAAACTGAAAACGATATGCAAGGCATCCAGCAGCTCATCAGGACGAGTTAGGGGTTCAGTGCTATGCTCAAGGATGGACACAGAAGTAGCCGGACTACTTCCTGAGCCACCCATGAACAAGTAGGCCTGCATAACACCGTAGTTACAATGTAAACACAAGTAAGACACGCTTGCACGTGCACATCGTTAGACCAATTTGTTAGCAGCACGTCACACACAATAGATGTGATCTGTTTTTTTGTTTTTTTATCTTGACCCCTGAATTACCTGAACCATTAAAAGGTGTACACTGTTTATAGTAGGCTAAATATTATATTTATATATATATAAATATATATAAATACTAAAACAAAACGGTGTAGTGAATAGTTGAATACCTGTGAGAGAAACAAGGGTTCCTTGTAGACATTGCGTACAGCATACAAACGCACACATTTCCAAATAAATACACAGACCTCCGTACACCCTTCCTCTGCATCCCAGGGGGCCATGTAGGACAATGGTGAGACTACGTGTGCAAGGACAAGGTGTGGCTTCTCTGGCACAGTTGGATGCAAGACGGGATCATATATATTTGTACACAGTAGGACACAGAGTTCTGGATTCTCTAGTCTAAAATGAACCACTTCAAAGTGTCCATGTGGTGCGGGTGAGGAAAAGCAAAAAGATTTCACAAAGGAGCTCATTCTATTTTCATTTCCAAAGTCAGACTAATTTAGCTGAAAGGCTTGGCATATGACTCCACTCTGTGTTTTTGAAAATGCGTTTCATTTAAAATATAAAATGAATACTTTCCTCATTTACATTCGATTGACAAAGATCTCACTTCTGTACTTGTTTGGATTACTACTATCATCGCAGATTTTCATCATCTCCAACATCCCAATGGAATTGCAATTACTGCATGCACTGTATTTCCGTTACTGCAGCTCACTTAGTTGATTCAGTCAAAGCAATACAATCATACTCTAAAATGCATTAAAGGAGAATTTCGCACTCACACACTTTCTTTACCTTTAGTTGGCTTTTAAAAGTCCTCTCAAGATCCTCATGAGGATCTTGAGAGGACCTTTAAAAGCCAACTAAAGGTAAAGAAAGTGTGTGAGTGCGAAATTCTCCTTTAAAAAAAACACCATGAACAGGCTTTACATTGTGATATACTGATTGGCAACTTGTTGGTCACTATTCTAAAGTGAAAGCCAGTGTAAAGTAATTTTCATGATTATGACCCCGTCGGGATTACACTCTGTGGCTAAGTAAGGGAGGGGAAGATGATAACTCCATGTTCCCAAACAACACATGGTCTTATCTGCCCTTGCCTTCCTTTCCAGGATACCATTTTCCTCAGAGGCAATCTGTTATCATAGAGTGTTTTCCTGCTTTTCTCTCACAGATTGTACTAATACTTTGAGTTCTAGTGTGGGGACTCCCTAAAATGTTGTAATGTGATAAATATTGTAACTAGAACAAATCTCAGCATCAACTGACTCTGATTATTTGGACTATAGGTGGGCCTTTCCCCGTTGGTGGACGTTGTGTTTATCCGTATGAAACTCAGACATTTCCTCTCTGTAAAACAGCACACAGCCTTTCAAATACATGCCAGTCATACTAGTCATACAGTTCATACAAACACCTGCACACACGTTCAGCCAAAGATGCCAACTCGCTATTTCCTAAAGCATACAAATAAATCCTTGGCATTTTCGACACAAATTAAAGATGAATTATTCAGAAGTACTCTTTAGAGAGTCCTCTGATGACGCCAGTGAGAAACCAACTATGTGTGTCTGCGCTTTGGTGTTAGGTTAAACAAACAACACGGTACCGTGCTATACCCCCGGCATACCTTCACCGTCATTGCATTTGAGGGGATAAATAAATACAAATCCCCACACCCTTCCTCCAGTGTTTTGGTCGATTCAATAATGATATCCATGGCCTGCTAAGCCGTTCATGAGTGTTGGTAGAGTGTCGAGAAGCTCTCTAATCCCCCTTTGCTATTTATCCCTGCCCTCGTTCATCCTGTCTATGTCAGATGCCGAGACCCCCCTCTCCCCCGGCTAATTCCCGGGTTACAGAGTGCCCTCGAGGGCCCCCAGCTGTTGGGGCCCATCATGCTTCATGGCTGCTCGCCAGGCTTGTGGCCCTGCTTGGGATGCTATTGATGATGTCTCTGAACCCCGTCTCTCCCAATTTTTGTTTCCCCTTCCCCCTCTCTGTCCCAAACACCATTTCAAATCTCTCTCTCGCTCTCTCTTTCAGGCTGGTGATGAAACACCAAGCCAGCAGCAGCGTTCTATTTCTTTCACGTTTCCCAACGCGTTCTAGTAAGGGCCTCCCCTCCCTGGTGCCTGTGTAGTACGTTCCAGTCCAGGAGCTCCAGAACTGTTCCTCTTCTCATCATAATACTGTGAAACAGAGGTGTAGCTATTAGCGGAGGAGGCTGTGAGCATGAATGTGTCACAGAGGGCCATTCATGCTAAGCATCCACTATAGCAGATGGATGTGCGTGCGTGCGCGCGCACACACACACACACACACACACACACACACACACACACACACACACACACACACACACACACACACACACACACACACACACACACACACACACACACACACACACACACACTAAACAGTTGATGGATGGCACATTAAAAATCCTCAGGTTCAATTAAAGGGTGCTTAACAGTTCATCAGTATGCATGACGTCTCTCACAGACTCATTCTAATGAGAGAAGAATGAAAAGAAAAGGGAGTGTGGTGTAGGAAGCTATGGTGTGTGTGTGTAGGGGGGGTGAGCGGAAGTTGTGGTAGGCTTGGCTAGTGGTGATTTAGCAGTGTTTCCTTTCTTTGGTTGGGGTTGCCTGGAGAGTTGTCCCCCTCATTCAATCCCAGGCCACCCTCGTGGCTTTTGCGTGGGAGGCGCCGCAGACTGAGCATCGCATTCCACCAACGGCATTGGGCTGCGGCGGCACATTATCATTCTACGTGTTTCCCTGCTCTAATCCTTCAACATTTTATTGTACTCCATTGTTTGTGAACAAAGTATTGCTATGGGGCTTTAAAGGGGCTTTGTTTAATCCCAATTTCGCTCAGTTTAGGGTTTGTCAATGACAAATGGCTGGAGCCGAGAAGAGTGAATTAGAGAAAGGGCTTGGAGCAATATAAGTAGTGGGGAGAGTGAGGAGAGTGAAGAAGTGTGTGTGTGTGTGTGTGTGTGTGTGTGTGTGTGTGTGTGTGTGTGTGTGTGTGTGTGTGTGTGTGTGTGTGTGTGTGTGTGTGTGTGTGTGTGTGCAAAAAAATCTGATTAAGCACCAAAACAGTGAAAGTTTAGAAAGAGTGAAACAAAAGGAGGGAAAGACGAGTGCAGGGGGAGAGAGAGCAAACAAATTAAACTACAGTGAATGTTTGAGTTGTGAAACTCCTTTAGTAGTGCTCCTGGGGGCAGAGGTGGTGAACGTTGTGTGGAGCGCAGAATGCAGAGCTGACCCTGTTCCCAACATCTTCCGTCGCCGTGGCCTCATTGATGTGACATGCATTACCATCGCAGCTCAGTCTTCTGCCCTGCCATCCTGCCGCTCTACTCTCTCAAACTGCCACTCAGGATCACAGGCTCTTTTTAACACAACAACACCACAATGAACTACCATCTCTCTTTCTCTTTCGCTCTCTCTCGCTCTCTCTACTGTGCCCTCTCTCATCCCTCTTCCCTGGGAAGCAATTGCAAAGATAAATAAGTCAATAAGAATCTTTGGTCCCGCTGTCTCGTTCGATTTCTCAATTCGCAATTTCTCCGTTCGTCTGTGAGGCTGCGGGATAATCTTGGTGGCAGCCAAGCTATCCAAGCTATTTATTGGGACACACAGGCAGATCAGACTGTAAAGGCACAAAAGGGCACACAAATCAAATAGATGTCTCTCTAGCTGGTAGAGCGTGTGAACTCTCAGACAGGTGTCTTCACTTTCAGACCATTTTCAATTGGAAAGATGATTGCCATTCACAGAGCACACTGCAAAGTTAGGAGGTGGTGCAAAAGAGGTGGTACTGTTTTCATATTGCATACTGATTATTCAATTAAATTATTTTAGCTCAATGTCAAGAGAATAATTCCAACATGCAAAACAGCAGCAGTCATAGGGCCAAATGGAGGCACAAAAGGATTGTAGATTTAATAGCTGGAAAACCTGCTCTATAAAACTTTGATAACTACAGAGTCTGATAAAAAATATGCACTCATCTGCATGACAAAAACATTAATAGATTAAATCACATTTTCATTGTTTGATTTTTTGTTTACTTTTTAGCTTTATGGTCAGTTACAGCCTGTAAACATCTTGATCTTGGACTTTTTCTTTCCTCATGGACCTACAGTAGTACTACCTATGGTATTCTACACTGCACTGATACTAATTCTTTGTGCACTAATATGACATGAACAATACTAGCTGCAATGCTCACACACCTTATTTTTAAACTTCACAACCTCACAAGCATGTTTGGAACTTTGGATTGATTGCCTGGCTATGGAAGCCAGGCAGAACATGTCTGTCCGTCTGTGTGTCACGCTGCGCTGACACCAACTGCCACGGCTTATCATTCAATCATTTACTGTAGAATTAAGCTGTGGTAAATGTTGAATGGTGCATTTATATAGCACCTTTATCCAAGGCGCTTTACATAACATGTGCATCACATTCACCCATTTTCATCCACTGAATAGCTGTGGAAACCATGCAAGGTACCTACTAGCAGGAGCAATTAGGGTTCAGTGTCTTGCTCAAGGACACTTCGACACTAACTCTGCGGGAGCCTGGGATCGAACCGGCAGCCTTGTGGTTGACTCTAGCCCTGAGCCACTGCCGCTGTGTTCACTTCCCGCGTTCACGTATGCTGTGTAATATTGTAAAACGTAGATACCTTGTCTCATTTAATCCATTTTCCCTTTGTTTTGTTCTTTCTGGAAACAAAACGATGGAGCTTGCACATAAATTAATTTCAATCACTACGTAGCATTACGCGGAAGGGATCGAACCCGGGACCCCCACTCACCAGTCCAACGCACCAATAGGGCTGAGCCCGATTGGCAGGGCTGTTGTGGCTGGCTCATGGCTGGGTGCTACAACTATTTTACATGTGTAAACATACATATTTGTTTTATGCTAGTGCGGGTCATCACCATCACACATTTTTTATTAGCTATAAGCCATAGTCAGTCCATATGATATGATAATTCATTTTCCTTGTGATAACCACGTATTCTGCTTATGGTGTTTATTCCATCTGAACATGTTACATATTCGTGAACTGTTACTATGAACAGTGTGGAACTCTCTGGCAGAGGTAATCTGAGTTCCCAAGAAGTTTTTTTTTTTTTTACCAAGGCCATTCTAAACGCACATGAGCAAATTAGAACGCATGGGAATAGTTTACATTATTGTGCTAGTCCCAACTTGAGTGCGCTAATCAGAGATAAACATTAATTCACACACACACACACACACACACACACACACACACACACACACACACACACACACACACACACACACACACACACACACACACACACACACACACACACACACACACACACACACACACACACACACACACGTATATAGTGTTACAAATTCTATCCTGGAAACAAACAAAAAAAAATCTCTTGTAACCACTAATTTGAAATCGTTCACATTACAAAGTGAATGTAAATAAAAATTGTAAGTGTCTGCTACAAGCCTAAGTTGTAAATTGTAAATCAAGGATCCTCAATAAGAGTCTTAGGTTCTGCAAGTTATTTTGCTGAATACATATTTTATTTTTTATTTTTTTTAATTTTTTGTTAGAAGACAGTACAATGGGAAAGGGGTATTTGGAGTATGGAGTTTATCCCTCCAGATAACCGCATACAATTCGGTTCTAGATAATATCTCAGATGGGAATACATACAGTATGTTCTGCATCCCGTTGATTCATGAATGAAGGTATTATGTGCACACGAGTTCACACAAAGTTTGCAGGGGAGATTATGGAGGGAATTCTGAGCAGCAACGCACCAAGGGTTATTGAGCTAATTCCTCAATAACGTTGCCAAAGCAGTGTTAGGCTATGTGAGTGAGCAGCGCAATATCTGTACATTTGTATTGTGTGTGTGTGTGTGTGTGTGTGTGTGTGTGTGTGTGTGTGTGTGCGTGCGTGAGTAGGTACTGTATGTTGATTATCCAACATGTGGGTGGATGGAGATGTTCGCAGACAGTGCCCATTCCAACAGCAGCCTCCTCTGTGTTATCAATTGATTCATACTCCACATTATGCAAGCATAATGGCATCAGACGTAGCAATGCCAAAGTTTCATCTACAACATAATTATGAGTAGACTGGAATGCCACTGGAACACTGGCACTGTGGTATATCAAGTAAACATTAAGCTTTCTAGCAGCAACCAGTGTGTGCGCGCGCACACACACACACACACACACACACACACACACACACACACACACACACACACACACACACACACACACACACACACACACACACACACACACACACACACACACACACACACACACACACACACACACACACACACACACACACACACCAACAACCCTGGCAGGGTTATATCCCAGAATATTCAGGGATCTCCACTAATACTGTCCTGGCAGTGGCAGAATTATTTGCATTGCCCCCTCCAGGTACTTTCATCCCTTGACAGACAGCTCACCACACTGGAGAGTGGTGGCTGTTGCCTGGACAACAGATCACTAGATTACAGGGAGGGGGAGAGACTTTTACCAGGTAAAATGAAGAAAAGATTCTTATTTAATTACAATCATGAGGTTGTGAGTGAGGGGGTGAGGAGAGAGCAGTAGAGAGCGGGAGAGAGCCAGACTGAGAGCGAGAGATGAGACACAGAGTATTCTGAAGAATCACCAAAAACTATATAGCCAGCCTGAAAGATGTCCCTATACTCGCCAAGCCTTGAATAGCTGTCTTTCACAATAGAAGCACCAACTAGAGCAGCTTTGGAATTGTTGTGGAGACATATTCTTCTGACTACACATAGGCCTGCTTCATGTCCTAGAATGAGTGAAAGGGTGAAGAACGCACGTCACATCACCTCTACGACTTATATTGACGCATGTGGCACAAACAGTACATGGAGCTATGACAATTAGCAAAGACAATTTGGTACAGCAATACATATGGATCTCATCTACACAATTTCTCTGCTGCTCTTTCTCCTCAACACCGGCACTTATATTATATTGGTTCATGCAGCACAAACGTTATGCAAAGTTCTAGCGTCTGGAATCAAGCCAATTGCAGCACAGAGTGACAAACTTTCCAGCCAACCAGAATAATGAGACATCATCCGAAGCCAATCGATCATCCACACAGTAGATTCACAAAGACGCAAGTTTCAGTTTAGAGCACTACCTGTTTTTAAACAGATAGATGGTGGATGGAAAGCTCCACCAATACTGTAACTTTCAGTATCGATAAAGTATTTTATCTTGAAACACTTTTGCAATAATGTAATAGAAAGATGTTGTTACTGTATCTTACTTTACGGCCTTGAAGTTCTCTTTAAATACATGATGTTCTCCGCAAAACATTGCAAAAAATAAAACAAAGAAAATGAGACGAGTGCACATTGTGCACCACGCAGTAAAGCACTTTTGGCCACTCAAGTGGCCAACTGGACAACTGGGTGAGTGGACATTTGGGCAACTGGGCACAGTTGAATCAGTGAGGGGCCAAACATCTAGTCTCTAGGGATGGTAACAAAATATTTTAGGCTGCAGTTGCACATTACACCACTGTTTTACATAAATGCTGTTCCTTTACTAAGGAAAGTCTATAGAGACACATACAGCTTTTCTCTGGGTGGTTACATAATGTGAGCCACTACCTGACTAACTGATCGTTTTTAATAACACCAACCACCGATGTTAGCAGGGGCTGGTGGGGAGGGATAGCGTTCTCTTTCTAGAATGTTAAATAAAGGGGGAGTAAAGGGGGATGGATGTCAAAATTTCAGTAACAATGTATTTAATCATGATTCGTAAAAACAGAACCATCAACCAGCTAACAAAAACAATAATCGATGAAATATTATTTTTGTTGTGTGCGTATAATGGGCAATGATAGCAATCTGGCTCTCCCTGTCTTCAGTGTAGCGGATGACGACTGTACCCTCATTTACAGACTGATTGGAGTGAAGAAGAGGCAAGTTACACATTTAGGTTTGATGATCCAGCTAACTTAGCTAATCGACCCCAACAATTCTAGAACAGTGGCAACCCAACTGTTCTTTTTATACACGAATGAAGAAAACAGAGAAACCATTTTATGTCTAAACTCAGCTCTTTGCACCCACTATACAAAGACTATAGTCAGAAAGAAATGGCATTCCATTTAAGAAACATGTTGCAATTTTGATATTGTGGAATTCCCCTCTTCACCACATGCAGCTTTTCCAGATAAGAAAAAGATCAAACATATTGTAACACAAAAATAAGTTTTGAAGACGGTTGTGCACTTTCAGTCAAGGTCGTATCTGTTGTCAGGAGACTAGGTTCTGATGTTTCTTTTCAGGTACACAGGCACTGCCTGGGATGCACCGACAAGACATACAAGGTCAGGACACACTCCCCCAGCTATGGTATCAGCAATCACATTCCATCATTGTGTAATGGTGCCAGCTGAATTCTAAAAGTGGGGGAGGACAATGAGGAGTAAGAAAGAATACGCAAGCAATAGCGATGAGAGAGATTAATTGGAAAAGGCCGAGAAATGATGCACAACCACAGAAAGAAGTGTGGAGAAAGGAGAACTGGATAAAAGTGATGTGGAACAAGAGAAATTCAGTTACAGGATAAATGCCATTGACAATACTCGGTATCATTGACTGATACTCAGTATTAGGTTATGATCAACATGGATTTGATTTGTCCATCTCCATTAGTCTCAGTCCCAGGCTAACTCATCAAGGCAAGGCAGAGGTCCACAGAGGCAGATCTGTGGAAGTGTCAGTATTTTCAGCCACACAGTGCTTTGGTTTGTTGGGCGTCATTGCATCGTGCGGCGTGCGCCTCAATTGGCTAAGATTGCCTTTGTAAAGTTTGTAAATTTTTTAAAACGAAAAAAGTTTAAAAAGTTTTTAAAACTCATGAAATGTACAGTAAGTGACCTATTTGCAACCTAGGCATAGAACTGGCATCATAACTGGCTAACACTGGCTACCAAATTTTAAAGGATTGGCCCCATTTGAACAAAATGCTTCAATGCAGTGTGCAATTTCAGGGACATTTTGCATGCATATCCCTACTAGGCTGAGGAACATATCCCTCAAATCATGACCTTTAATGTCGAATGACATTGCAAGTATGAGCAGAAATGGTACCCTTTTCACACTGACCTATTCATAAAGCACATGTATGAAGGAATATGAGGAGGGAAATCACAGGGAAAACGAGAGACTATACTCTCCAATAGTGTCACAGTGACACAGACGTGGTGAGATGTCACCCTCAGTGCTGCTCTACACATGAATGCAATGTTTTTTCCTTTACACAACACTGTGGTTTTGCTATTTGATTGCTTGAAAATTATATTAACAATTTGTAGAATGGATGCAGTTCAATGAAAGTACAGGTCAATACAAAAACTAAAACACTAAAGACTTGTTCATATCAGAACATCAGCAAGAAAGCAACCATCGCCGCACCTGCACCACTCACTTCACAACAGTATGATTTTTACATTGATATATAATAGTAAACAACATGACTGCAACTTATTTGATGTATGTCTGAGCTTCAGCACACAGAATGCAAGTTCCTCTGTGTACATGACACAAATTAGACCTGGTTGTGAAATTACTAGTGACATCACATAACCATGTTGGATACATAACATGATTTCATTTAGCAAATGGCAGAAAGCTAATTCAAAATGACCTAAATTGGAGACATGAATGACTCAAAATGATTTTGATTCAATGATGAATGATTAGATTTCTTAATTGGCAACATGCTTAGTGCTGCATGGCACAGAGCTGAGAGGAAAAACAATTAGTGAGCATCAGAAATCGTATTCCAGAAAGCATGATGTAAGGTTATTAAGAGATTAGCTTCACCAAGTTTCAAATCATCATAGACCTTTGTCGTTTCCTTTTTTGAAGTAATTTTCAGTCAGAAGTATAGGATTACAGTACATTACTCAAGTCCTGCATGTGTATTCAAATTTTAACAGTCCCCCTCCATATATCACAAAACTGTGAAACAAGAGCACAAGATAGCCGATTCACATTCTTCATGTTATCTCAATACCAAACAAATTACATTTCCTCTTTCCTGCCATTGTCTGCTACCATCAGAGGAAAATGTATATATATAAATGCTGCTGTCTTGTGGTTCTACAGTCTTACTGCAACACCAGAACACAACCCATGTTTATCACGCAGTGCCAATTCCCAATGCCTCAGGTGAAAATGCACCTGTGCCGCCAACCAGGGTAAGAAAAGAAAGACAAAGAAAGAAAGAAAGTCCATTCTGGTTGAATGGATGCTACATCGTCATCCAGAAATCAAAATTGAACATGTTGGCTTTCATTCTATAATAAATGTTTCATACAGTAGCAGATTGGCAACAAACATGCTATTATCTTGAGTCATGTCAAGTTTTCCACAGCTGTTTTACAATACTGCCATCTTCTGCCCATCATGCCAAGTTACACCATTGTCAAATCAAAGTATAAAAAGACACATTCTGAATCAACTCACCAGTGTTTGTCCATGTTGTGAACTACGTTCGTTGCATACTGGTGCCCAGGTTCTGTGGAAGGGAACCTCTGGTCTAGGTGATTGAGTAAGAGAGAGAATAGGTGAAAGGAGAGATATCAGAATATAAATACAGGTAGTAGTGATAAATAGTGGGCTTGTTATCAGAAGAACCCAAGTGTTTTAAGAGCCAGTGATGCATACGCACAGTTAATATAATGTTGAGTGACCACTTATTATTGCCAAAAATGGACATATGAAAATGTACATCTAGTAATAAAAAATATACAGTATGCCTATAAACTGAATAAAAGAGCAGCAAAATGTGAAACCAACAAGAACAAACCCTATATTTTCGGGTTTGTTCTTGTTTGTTTGTTCTTTTAATCCGTATATCGTGATAGTGTTGTTATTGTCCTACCACACAGTCCATGGAAGAGAGAAGAAAATCACAATGTGTCCAGATTAGGTGCAGTTAAGTCAAAACCCAGTATGCACTGGAGTGGAATCTCTTGAGAATCGTTGATATTTGAATCGGTTTGGATTTTGTTAATAGTTTGGGTTCTGGAATCTTTCATACGCCTCGGCTCCTCAGTGAATGGGACAGGGACGGCTCCAGACATTTGTGCATGGGGGGGCTATGGGGGGGCTGAGTTTTTTTCAGCAGGGGCTAGTGAATTTCGGCAAAACAATGAAATATATATATATATATATATATATATATATATACACACACACACACACACACACACACACACACACACACACACACACGCAAATACAATGGTCCTGTTTATATGCTAAAATACATGTTCATGTTACACAACAAAGCAAATCATTGTCACTGGCTAATTTTTTTTCCCAAAATGAATGAATGAACTCTTAGTCTTTTAGATCTTCAGGGGACAGTTACACATGTACCACAGTTTAAGAGATCTGCAGAACGTAAATGGACACACACACACACACACACACACACACACACACTTCTACAATACTTGATCTCACAGACAGACACACAGAAGTAGTCGCAGCACTGCACTCACACACAGACATAGTGAGGCGGCCTTTACATTAACATGTAGGCTAAATAAAGGGACGCACAGGCTAGAAACAGCTTCTAACTTGATCTCACAGACACACAGAAGGAGTCGCAGCACTGCGAACATCCACACACAGTGAGGCGCGGCGGCCAAATGCGAACATGTAAATACAGGGACGTGCAGAGTGTGTTAGGGTCCAGGGACAGAAATCACATAAGAGGGCACTTTTGGACAAATGGCAAGTCTACAAGCTCACAATGCTTCATAGCGTGTCGCGGTGGGAGCCTGTAGATCAGCTATTTTTGGGGCAGTTGTTCTTGCCGCTAGTAGAAGGCTGGTTACCTGGTCGCACCATCCCCACAACACACGCTGCTCCCCTGGCTTCATTTTCGGGCACTTCATGTTTAGACTAGGCTTATTTGGAGGAAAAGGGCTTATTTAAGGTGCTGAAGGCAAATCGTGTTAATTTATTGCACCCAAGTGTTTTAGGGGTATTAAGGCGTGCTGAATCCAAATCTGCTGTATGCCAAGCTCAAAAATGGCTCCTAAGCCCTCAAAATAGACCATTTAAAGATGGCGGCCACCACTATACAGGAATATATTGAATAGCATTGTTTGACCAGACAAGGGGGATTTTTTCTTCTTCTTCTACTTCTTTTAGGTTTTCATACATGGGGAATCCAAATAAATATTCAGATTTCAAATCAAATGTTGCTTACATTGCTTAAAACACATATACATTGTAAAATATTCATTTATAGGTGAATATTTTAACGGTAATTTTATCTGATACATACTGCTGAAAAAGCATAGTAGCATGTGGTATTTAACAAATGGTCCAACTAAAATATCAGCCACAAATTTCTGATTCAGCTCCTAGGCTGAACCTCACAGAAAGGGAGAAAAGAGAAACAACTCCCAATACAATTCTGGGTGTGGCTAAGCCTCTGCTAGAGTGACCACTCCTGGAGCTGCCAGAGTGATCACACCTGAAGATCATCATCAGTCATCAGGCCAGCCCTATATAAGCCACAGCCTCTCCCTGACCAGCTTGCCAGATTGTTTCTGTGACTCAGTCAAGCTCTCAAGAGATTTTAGCGAAGCCTTACTAAATAACTGATTCTGACCCTTGCTTGTTTTAGATTACGGTTTTTGCCTTATCCCTTACAGTGCCTCTGCCTTGCTGAAAAATTGTACACACAATTGTACAATCTGGTTACACAAACATGGCTGAGGGGATGGACAATACTCAAGAGGTGTCATTTGAGCCACATTTGTGTATCATATGTCAAAAACACAATAAGCAAAAGCTCATGACAATTAGCAAAGATGGCCTCCAGTCAGTAGATAGTATTAGACAACTCCGTTCTAAACTGCATAACGACAATTTCAGAGATGCAACCAATCGACTCAAAATACTTTCAGAGAACTCATCGCAATCAATATTATGGCATAAGATCTGTCGATCTAATTACATGAGTAAAACTAAAATTGAATGCTTGAAGAAGGCTGGATTGAAACAAGGAAAAGACCAAAGTTTGTCTGCATCCACATCAAATGCCAATATGCAACATGTTTTACGGAGTAAAACATCTCCAGTTGATTGGGAGAAGTGCATCTTTTGTCAACAAGATAAAAAAGAGAAAACACATCTCATACAAGAAATGGAAGTCAGCAGGAGAATAATTGAATCAGCAAAGTATGATCAAATCCTAAGAATTCGACTATCTTGTGTAAATGATCTTACAGCTGCAGATGGAAGATACCACCGGAGTTGCATTGTCTTATTTGAACGTAGGACTAATCGCATTGCCAATATGTCACTCCAGAACACAGAGATGCCATTACTGTGGCTTTGCCAAGAGCTTGAACAGACAGCAAAGCAAAAGGATATATTGGATCTTGTAGATGTGTGGGACAGGTACTGCGCAATAGCTCAAGAGAGTCAAATAGATATACCACCTTCTTTCCTAAGTCGGAGGAATACATTCAAGGACAAATTAGCCAATCAACTTGAGGGCATATATGATTTTGTTGTTCTGCAGGATCACCCTCGAAATGAAGCTCGTACTGTAATGGTTCCTTCAAAATTCCGGCATCTTCCAGTGTCAGCAATGATGAAAGATGACACCCCCAATCACGATAGAGTCATTCCTGCATTTCAACATGAGGAACAGGATATGTTCCTGAACATGGTTCATGTTGCACTAAAGATCCGTGGTGACATGCTTTCACATCCCAAACCCAAAGGGATTGATATAAGTGAGGAGAGAGCATTAGACTGTATACCTAACAGTCTGTACATGTTCCTTAACTTATTGCTAGGTGGTCAGCGTCTTTCATTCCAGCTGCCTTCTCATTGATGGCCAAGCGCTTGTGATGGCACTAGGAAAGTCCCCTGCAATTAGAACATTCGGTGAATATGCCAACATGTTTTCCTCGACTGTGCTTAAAATGGGAGAAAACTGCCAGAGGATTGATATTGTCTTTGACAGGTATCAAAAGGAAACAATCAAAGCAGGCACAAGGACAAAACGCAAGCTGCGTCATCGACCAATACGTCGTAAAATCGAGAATGAGTCCGTTCCTCTTCCATCTGACTGGTCTAACTTCATGGCCCTCGAGGAAAATAAAGCAGACCTTGCTCTCTTCCTTTCGAATCATCTGATTAAACAAAGTCTGAATAATCCAGTCATTGTTGTATCAGGGGGTTTGCCGAAGTCACCGCAGTCAAGTCATCTGATCCAGATCTTGAAGTCTCTTCTCTAAGTGCTGACCATGAGGAAGCTGACACACGGTTGATTTTGCACTGCATCCATGCTCAGATGGAAACATTAGTGGTGTCAGCACGTGATACAGATGTGCTTCTTTTACTTGTAGCACACTATGACAAGATGAAATGTAAGCGTCTTTACATGAAAGCTGGGACATCAAAGGCTCCCAAGTATCTTCCAGTACATGAAATTCGCAAGTTGCATTCTGCTGATCAAGTTGACACACTACTTGCCTTCCATGCTGTTACTGGCTGTGACAGTGTGTCTCAATTCAGTGGCCATAGTAAGAAAACGGCCTGGCAGCTGTTCCAGCAACATCATGCAGATCTCACCGGCCTTGGAAAAGGTCCTCTGACAGTAGACATAGCAAAGTCAACAGAGAAATTCATCTGTAAGATGTACAATGTTCCTGTTGATACATGTAATGAAGCAAGGATGAAGTTGTTTTGCATGGGTCGTGCACAAGAGACCCTGCCGCCAACATCAGACGCAGTGAAGTTCCACATCATGCGTTCACACTACCAGGCTTTAGTCTGGAACCAAGCTCACTTGCCGTATCCTGATCTTCCTCCAGTGACCGAAATGGGATGGATCCTTGTGAATGATCAGTTAGTTCCACGGCTGCTTTCCCTGCCACCTATGCCAAAAGCATGCAGAGAGATCACTTCATGCAGTTGCACAAAGGGGTGCCTCAGCCAACGCTGTGGCTGCAGGAAAGCACACATGGAGTGCATTGAAGCATGCAATTGCAAGAAATTTGGCAACACTTGCCAGAACACAGAAGATGATTGGGACTAAATCCATCAAAAGCTGCAAGTCAAAAGCACACCCCCCCCCCATCCAGAAAAAATGAAAAAAAAAAAAAAAAAAAAAAGACAAAGAAAAAATACAACAAAAAATACGCTGCCAAAGATAACACTTTTAACCATACAAATGATATACAAATGATTCCTTTGCAAGTTATTTTAAATCAGAATATTTCATTGAATTCCCCATATATGAAAACATAACAAATGATATTTCAGTTCATTTTCTAAGTTGTTTAGTTAAAATATAGGCGTTTCAGCATAGTGGTGGCCGCCATCTTTAAATGGTCCATTTTGAGGCCTTAGCGGCCATTTTTGAGCTTGGCATACATCAGATTTGGATTCAGCACGCCTTAATACCCCTAAAACACTTGGGTGCAATAAATTAACACGATTTGCCTTCGGGGTTCACATTATTGGAATCCAGTCCCAGTCTAGTTGGTTCTCTGGCCCCGAATCAGACTGCAGGTCTAAGTTTCAGGTCTACCGTCAGCCGAGTTGTCCACTGAATCGGCTCTTAGGCGTCGCTTTTTACCGAACACAACAAACCGGTCCATTGTACTGGACTTAAAACAAACGGTGCAGCAACCGAGTTAGTTGTCCCTCCAAAAACACAGTCAAAAGGTTTGTGAACTATGAACTTGGCGGACGCTCTGTTGATTGGAGGATTGCAATGCGTATTGCGTACGTGACCGTGCGGGCGAAAATGACAGGTGGTGAGAATTCTGAGAAATGGATTATTTCAGTATTATACATCATTCCAAAAATTACAAGTATCATGATTTTATAGCAATGATTTACATGAAAGTCAGTCAGTTTGGTCTTCCATATATTTTATTTATTCCCTGAATATTTTTCATCACAGGCATGTTTTTGGCCAGGGGGGGCTTAGGGGGGGCTAAGCCTCCAGCAGGGGGGGCTAGAGCCCCTGCTAGCCCCCCCCTGGCGCCGTCCATTGAATGGGAAGGTGTGCAGTGTGCAGTCTTCTCCACGTGAGACGCTCCAGGGGATAAGATGGTAATCTGAATCACCCTGACCTGACCTATAGGAAATCAGACAAGGTCCAATAACATGTGTTGTTCACACACACTGTGTAAACCTCATGTCAAATTCCCATGAATTAGCATGCATTTTAACTATGTGTGATCATGTACATACTCAATTAAATGTGATTCAATTTTTTTTTCAATGTTTCAAAAAAAAATAATCAAACTGTTCTTCCTTCATAAAATAAAAATACATGAAAAGCTAAGTGAGACGAGAGGGCCCCCGTCCCCCATTTGACCACTGATGTGGTCAAATGGGGAATTGATGGTCTCAATTTGAACACTGATTCCTGTCATTCACAATGTCAGGGTCTAAATTTGTAGGACACCTGAAAAGTCCCAGAAATTAAAGAGGGAAGTATGGTCAGTCACTGGACCTCAATAACACCTGTCTGGTAAGCGATTTGCAATGTTCACACCGGTCTACAAAGTTCAAAATACAGTAATGCATTAAGAATGGGGATGATTTGATTTGGAAGATTATTTCTTAGTCTTACCAAAGGATTGTTTCTTTGTTTATCATAGCACATGAAGACCTACCACGTGTTCATCTGAACAGGAAAGTAATGGTTTCTGGAATATACTGACAGGAAGTAGAATCACTGGTAGGATGGACATGTTTATAGGCTCACTTATTGGACAATTAGGGAGGCAATCACAGAGCCAGGTAGTTTTAACATTTTCAGTACAGCTGCTTCTCATCTCTTATTCATCCTGTCAAGCTGCAAGCCCACTTGTGTTCCCCATGAGTAATGATGTGTCCAGTCAGAATCACTCTCAAGCATTTCCAAGTTTCAAATCATCATAGATCTACCGTATATGATTTTCAACGCAAAAAAAACAGGTTACAACTTGAGTTCTCAATTAAACATTAGTAAATAATAATCACCACAAATATTGGAAACAGACTGTTTTATAATTTATTGATGAGCCGTTAGCGTGTTACAAAAAAATAATATCAAAAATACATTAAATAACATGAAACAATATTTTCAAAACATTAAACAATTAATCGATTTTGGTTCAACGACAAACAGTGAACGGAGTTCCTGAATGAATGGGTTGGCAGGCATTAAGAAAGTCATTAAGGCATTAAGAAAAAAAAAACAAATTAGACAAATGGAGATTTAAAACAAACACTTGTAAACTAGCATTGGTTTCACTAGGTCTTGTTTTTATTCTGAATCCTTCTCCTCAGCACCTCATCAAGGACCAGGTCAGACTCTTTCACATCTCCGTTCCCACAGCCGACAACAGGACAGCTAGAAAAGAGTTAAGCAGTTTAGGAATGGTTAAATTAAGCACACAAGCAGTCATCAAGCATAATGAATGAATGACAAAACCTAGTCTGTGCAAGGTTGGTAGACTCACTTTGTCCAAGAAAAAACAAAGCTGCTTATAAAATATCAGCCCAGTGACTTGTTTTACTGCTACTAAACCTAATTCAAGTTATTATCAGTCCATGCATGTCAATACCGGCATTTCTTTTTCTGGCTGTGTCTTTGCTTGATCAAACTCAGGATGGCTTCTTCGTCATAGTTGTGGTTACACTTCTTATTCTTCATTGGTTTCACCATTTCCACCTTGAATAGAAAATAATGATTCTTCTAATGTATAACATCAGGCAGAAACAATATTCTTTTGTTGAACATTAAACACCATAAGTGTATTAATCTAAGGTTCCCCAGTAATGAACAATAACATTCTGTAAACAGCACTGTTCCAGTTCGGTCAGATTTCACACACACAGGTTTTGTGAATGGTTGTCATTGGTTCTACTGTTCAAGAATATTGTCTTTGCTGTTGTTATACTGTAGTTGTGGTGTGGAATCTATCATCAACTTCAGTTTATTTTTAAAATGACATTGACTATGTTTGCAGTCTTTATGGTTTACGCATGTACAGTTAGTGTTACACCACTGTTCAGTCTGAAAAGAAAATGTGATAATAATTCAACTTAACCACAATTGTAATGATGTTGTTTTTCTAAGGCAACTTACTGTCACACACTATTCAGTCTTAAACAAAAAGCATTGTCTATACCTGTGTGAGAGGGCAAGTTAAATTAACTTGGCTCTGAGTCACAGCAATGTCAACATCCTCATCCGTCTCTTCCGGTGTGGCTGAAAATAAATTAGGCAGATTTGGGTGAAACGCTTTGTCTGCCAAATATCTATCTATCTATCTATCTATCTCACACACTCACACACACACACACACAGCCACAATGCAACTCTAGATTTCTTTATAATGGTATGAATCTCGAGTTGCAATACCCTTCAATGACTTCCGGATAACAAAAATATTTATCTATGATCTGCTTGTATTAAACGATGTCACTATAAACTTACCAACATTGCAGCTGTATGGAAAAGTTGAATTATGCTCTGTCTTTGATAAAAATCCACCGTAGCCTTGTTATGAGCTATTTCTGTCAATTAATTATCTGCAGGTGCTTCTTTTTGCATTGTGTCTTTTTGCAACACACACACCTCTCCTCCTGGTGGAGAAGGGCTAGCCCCTCTCAGGACCACCACTGTTTTTAAGTCTGGCTTGGGTGGTCCCTCTCCATTCCCACATCACGTAATGCTGATGCAAACAAACTTACCAGGGGCGGCAGTGGCTCAGGGGTAGAGCTACCGGATGGTAATCACAAGGTTGCCGGTTCGATCCCGGGCTCCCGCAGAGTTAGTTTCGAAGTGTCCTTGATCAAGACACTGAACCCCTAATTGCTCCTGATGTGCTAGTAGGTACCTTGCATGGTTTCCACTGCCATCAGTGTATGAATGTGTGTGTGAATGTGATGCACAATCTATGTAAAGCGCCTTGGATAAAGGCGCTATATAAATGCACCATTTACCACTTTGATCCAGACACGCGCGTCCCCCTTACATCCGCGATGCAAAGTAATCCGCTCCACAAGTCACGTGGAACTTTGTACAGTTCCATGTGACTGTACAAAATCTCAAAGAGCTGCGATGCCGCTAAGTATTTTTAATCATTTTCCCCGATTTTCTTTTCCTATATTCTCATGCTGTCTGTAAGCAACAGCATATCTCTTGACAGATGGGATGTCTCGCCCCCCTGTCTGTGACTGGATATCAGAGGACTGGTCAACGATATCAGTCGTTGACCAGTCCTCGGCAGAGGGATGGGACACGGAGACAGTTGGAGGATGGGACACAACATGAGAATATAGGAAAAGAAAATCGGGGAAAATGATTAAAAATACTTAGCGGCATCACAGCTCTTTGGGATTTTGTACAGTCACGAGGAACTATCTCAAGATCTTGTGGAGCGGATTACTTTGCATCGCGGGTGTAAGGGGGACGTGCATGTTTGGATCAAAGTGGTAAGTTTGTTTGCATCAGCATTACATGATGCGGGAATGGAGAAGGACCACCCAAGCCAGACTTAAAAAGAGTTAAAAACAGTGGTGGTCCTGAGAAGGGCTAGAGAATGGCATCCTTTCTTGTTAATAATGTAGATGTACATTCTGCAATTCTTACCATTGAGAGCCCTTGAGATGCTGTTCTTGAAGGTAGTCACTTTCACATGGCGTCGCAGGTCGTTATCACTAAGATTGTCTATTTTTGCTGTAAACTGTTCTCTCACAGCGGCTGATAGCCTGAACATGGCCTCTGGTGGCTGCTCACCAGCCTACATGGGAAAAATAAACATTTGTATTACTCCACAAGTAGCCTTAAGCACTACTATTCAAAGGTTAGGTAATCACAATCAATTTCACCTCAGTAACCTGCTGTACTGTGTCCACAAAGTAGTTGATCTCTCTATCCAGCTTGGCGCATTCCAAAATCATGTCCTCCAGTTTCTGGATGCCAGATTTATCATCTCCTGCTACAAAATCACAGTGACCCCATCAGTGAATGAATACTGTATGTGGCCAAGCTGATGCAGCTGGAAATGCACTGTCTGCACAACTGCACAAGCAAAAACCCGACAGCTCAGAGTAACCCGACTTGAATACGATTAATAGAGAACGTGGGCAATACTTCAGTTGATGGACATAGGCTATAATAATTTGCAGCTGTAGTGATCGGGGTCATAGTTTATTTGGTGTGAGCTTCGGCTCCTTACTAGCTGATCATCTACTAATCTCCGACACTACAGGAGAAAAATACAGCTTGAGCCTGAGTTTAAAATGAGCTGGGTAAACACTATCCTATTTATGTAGTTATCAATCTTGACATTTTTATAGACTACGTACGTGTCATTGCTGACAATGGTTGCAATAATGCTGGTGGTCGTATTTTGCAGGTTGCAAACTGCAAAGAGTTTCAATTTCTGACTGAGACATAAACTTAACTTACTGTCGGCTTCGGCCAGGTCCATAGCCACGTCTGTTAGAATGTCCATTCCAGTCCCAATGTCCATTTGACATTGTTTCAGACTGTTCACAGCAGCTTTGACCGCGCTTAAAGACATAGCTATATGATGTCTTCTGCTGGAGAACACAAACCTGTTTCACGTACCGCCGAGTTTATAACAGACTTTAGATAATGTTCGAGTAGCTTCGCGCGCTGGCCATCGATTGCTTGCAATAGTGCTAAACAACTAGTCTGCTAGCCATGTATAAAGTGGTGGAAAGTAGTAGCCAATAACCTTCCTATTTGTTGTCCATAACTTACTATAATTATTATTATTATTATTAATATATACTCTAAGAGTATTATAGCCGATCTTGAAAAGGAGGAAGACCCGCGTACAATATGAAGACAGCGTGAACGTACGACGGTGCGTAGGAAGCGTTTAAGTTACGTACGCGTCAATAGTATAAGAGCCATCTAGTAGAAGAGTTGCGACATTGAGGGGTCAGAAAACAGCCTGGTCACGTGGTCCATATACTCGCGCGAGCCCATAGCCCCCAATGCATTCAGTAACTTCCGGCTGTCACTATTCATTGTCACTATCCCACAGAAGTCTATGTAGATGGACTGGCCCCATGAAGTGAACGGAGTTGGCGTAACTCTGTCTAGTGCACTATTTATTTCCAAGGCTCTGAATAGTATAAACTTCCGTTTAGTTCTAGTCCAAAATAAAAGCTCTGAACTGTCCTGAACCAACTTTTGCAGAAAGCAGTTAAAATAGGAACGACAAAAATCACAAGAATGATTAGGAATTAAGATTTATTAAAATAGACCTACACTCAATTTCTTTAGGCTTTGAAATCGCACAAAGTGACAGAAAGCACAGTACAGTACAGTACACAATTTTGGCATAACTTGGTTATTTAGTAATGTTTTTTTTTTTTATATCTATTTACACTTTTGTATTAATGTTGCAAGACACTATTGGAATAGGAATCAACAAAACAAAAGCCATCAGTTTTGGCGGCAAAGATGATCTTCACAGTATAGTCCTGAACTCGTCAAAGATGAAACTGGGCACATGGGCTTCAGCCACCTTTAGAAACACAGAAAGGAGAAATAATTTTAAACAATGTCCGCTAATCATTTCAGCCAATGACCATGTGCGAGTGTATAGCAATAGTTGTAAATGTCAAACCTTGCGTGGCAGTTTGGTGTACTTCACATAGTCCTCCAAAAACATCAGAGCTCCCACAACATCAGCAGGCATGTCAGGAATCTTCTGACTGGAGTGGTATTTAAATAAACAAAATATGAAATGAGACAAATTATTGAATATATACACAGATCAAATTAAATGTATACATGCTAAAGAGATCAACTACTAATCTTTCAATGGCATGATAAATAAATTCTGAATCGAGTGATCAAATTTGGATCAACTGAACATGTTCTGGGAAAATGCAGTTTTGTTACCTTGTGCACTGTTCCATTATGGAACGGATGAATTGACCAATAAGAGCCAAGAACTGCTCTGTGTATCTGGAGTGGAACTGCTTGAGAAGGGTGACGAGGCCGAGTACTAACGGAGCCCAGTCCACTGGGTCTGCAGGTTTCCTGCAAGTCATGCCTAGTGGAATTAAAGACGAAAAATTCTGGTGATTTATTTGGGTTACAGACTTACACAGACAGCAGTGATGTCCCCAGCATTTCTGAATATCTAGCAGGTTTGATATTTGGCACTCTTGCTGACTATAGGCATTGTGAGTGCACCAGGACAGGACAGTTCACAGACAAAATGCCTGTCTGCATGGATGAAATTCATCAAATGTTCCTACATAAAGGCTCAACATCATGTCAGAGTGCTAACCATAACACAACTAAAACATTAACTTTAATAATTAACAATTAAACATTAATGATAAATAATTATGTCACTCACCTTGATTTTTACTATACTGTAGTTTAGGCAATTGGGCAATGATAAATAGGAAGTTGATGATTGGGAAATAAGGGAGGCGCTTCGTGGTGATATAAATCTGTAATAGATGTCATGAGAAATTATGGTTAGACTTAACCCTCTCATTTCTATTCCAATTCTTCTTCTTATAATTATTTAAATATGGGTAAATGTCCCATATATCCATAATCAAACCTTGTTGAGTGGATTGTGGATGCCAGCACCCTCTAGGTAGGCAGTGATCTCATACAACAAAGTGTTTTCCTCTTTAGGGTAGGGCAGAGAAGGGTCCTGGTAGTGGGCTTCAATATCTGCCAGTAGAGACCTAAAAACATGAATACATACATGAAATAAAAAATGATTTGGGTATTCATCAGTATTTGTTCTACAATAAAGCAAGAAAGATATATGTATATATTCAGTAATGCTGGATGATACATCAAATATTTTATTGGAGTGCAGTTTTGTGGTATCAGCTTATTTGTTAACGTGCTTATATCATACATCAGGACAGGCTTTGGTGGTGCTACCTCTTCTAGATGTACCATGGCCACAGAATAGCTTGCTGACTGCAGTAATAATAAATTGCGTTGATTGACACAGTACCAGTAATCCCGACTGACAACTGGCCTATTATGACATTGCTAATGACCTTCAGTCATGAAGCCCTGAAGAAGGCAGTTGTCTGTCAATAGTTTTTCTACATCCAGAACTTTGCTATTAGTGTCAATTTCTTTGTCTTTTAAGCATGGTAAGTATGACCTTGCCATCTATCTCTCCATCTATCCCTAGTTTTGGGTATTTTATGCAGTAGACCGACAGGAAATGGGGAGAGAGATAGTGCATTATTTTGTCCTCCATGAAATTTGCTGTTTGTTGTTAGAAAATATTTGACTCTGAACACCCCTCTAGTAAAAGAACACCACATTTTACATGAGTGATAATATGAAGGAATATGTGACGTTGCACTAAATAAATGGTGAAACTTTACTTGTTTAGGTTTTCCAGAGCAGCAGCCAGGTGTTTAGAGTCAAACTTGCACGAGTAGTTCAGCTCATTGGCTATCTGCTGTCTGAGAATCTGCATCTGACCAACCTGCAAAAAACAATTATGCTACTTTTAAGATGTTAAATGGCATGACCTTGTTATAACTGTAGATTACAGCACACAATAAAAGGTTTCTTACCATAGTAAGAAATAACTCACTTCAGCACCTGAACTGTGAAATTACTGGGGCATCTTCTCTATAATGTATAATACTTGTAAATAAGTCAAATAGCGGTTTATCTAGTCGTCTATTGATGAACATGAGTTTAACATATTAACAGAGACCATTACCTTCATGATTGCCTCCAAATACGACCCCCAGATCTTCTGTGTTTTGGCCACGGCATTGGCATACACTTTGCTAGCATTAGCTAACAGATAGAGACAAAAAACATAAGTAAGCTTGTTTAAGATTATGATTCTTGGTTGTTGTATTTTTCTAAGAAAAGCACCTACCCACAATGCCCTTCACTGGGTTGACAGCAGACAGCATGGCCTTGAAGACATCCACCACAACTTTGTCCTTCAGGATGACTTTCTGAATCATCATTAGGAAATTCTGATGGGAAAAATGATTGACATTCAGTTAAATGTAGTGTATAATGTGATAGTGCCCTCACACCAAAGTCAAGTTAGCAAGTCGGTGAAATAATGTTCATTTTTCAGATGAATAGCAGACTGTGTCTGAATAAAATAATGTGAGGCAAAAACAGTGGTTTGAACCAAATTGTGTGCTAACTGAGCTGTCACATAGGATCCCAAGCCTAATGAAGGGCTCTAATAGACAATCCAATGACATGCTTTTTGAAACCTACTTGTTGTGTGCATTATTAACTAGGCTAATTACCTGTAGTTCCTTAACAATCATAAAGCAGAGTAGGCGGTCCAGCCCATTGAGGCCAAAAGTGCCTAGAGTGTCCTGGATCTCGGAGAACAGCCGGTTGTTGGTCACTTCCTGGTGGCTCTTCAGGTCATACCAGGTGTTCATCTGGTCAATGTAGCAGGTTACCCTGAGGATGGTCATAATTTAATATAAACACTGTCTATCTGTAGAAGCTATAAGCTTTATTCATAACCCAGTTTTCGGTGAATGGGGTGACCAGACTGACCGACTCACCGAAAACTACAACATGGCATCATGCCACGTTGGTCACAACTCACACAACACTTCTCCTGGTTTTTACTAACCACTGCTTTGGTGGTCACCTCTTTACGGAAAACTGGACTATGAATAAGGCTTAATTGCTTAACATTTCAAAACAAACCCCACCATTGTGATGCAAGATTTCTCTCGCATGATGAATCATGCCACATTGTTACATGTGACTGGTATGTACCAAATCTATGAGCAATGATCATCCACCAGATGCAATCGAGTTTGCATTCAAGGAGTCACGGGGAAAAAACACAACTAATTAACGGTATAATAACAATAATAAGGGTAATAATAATAATAATAGTACAATGAAGAAACTTACTTGGGATCAGTGATTCTGAGGATCTCCCTGCAGAGGCGTCCGATGAAGGTGGCAGACTCATCCACGGAGGGGAACTTGGGAATAGGAATGTGGGTGGACTGGTGCACACTTTGCCAATCCTGGATCTAGAAATAGTAAGTGAAATACAACGTTACAACGTACAATGGCTCTGTGGAAGCACAATCAACCATTTGCTTGTCTAACCTTGGTTCTGAGGAAGCTGTTGCACTCTTGCTCGACATTGTAGTTGATGATGCGCGACACCTCCTCCTGCCAAATCTTGAGACCATAGATACTGACATAGTCCTGGATGTACTCAAAAGATCTGTAAAAGCCATCCATGGTGGCTGCCATGTCCTTCAGCTTGGGCATCAACTCACTGGGCTGATGGAAAGAAAAGGTTTGGTTTTCATTTCAGCACTTACTGTAAATTATATAACTTTCCTATTCCCTGTTTTATTAGATTTTATCTTCTATAATTAACAGGCGCAGAAACCACTGATTCACAGTATTCTTGTGCTCTGTTAGACAATAACAAGTTGATGTTACTAATACTAATTAAGATGAAATCTGTCCTATATCTATCTAAATTCTCAACTGATTTGCACATTTAGAGTTGGTGGGGGTGTATTCATGGTTTAAATTAATAAAAGATTGCAGCAGAGATCAATAGATTTATGACCTGCAAGATTAAAAAAGAAAACATTAAAGTAGAAGTAGGTTAAGGGTATAACAAATATGACTTGTTTAGAAAAATATAAAGCCTCTCAATCATCATTTAATGAGCCCACTGTAAGAGCAGGCAGTGACTGTATCTGCAGAGACTATTCACTATTTATGTATTTTTAGCAACTTAAGAACAACAACAACAATAAGATGTCTGACCTTAGCTTTAGGGTTAAAGATGAGTCCTTTGTGCAGAGCATATGCCACTCTCCTCACCAGCTCCTTCCTGATGCCATCCTCTAGAAGCTGTTTAGGGTCCACCTAATGGCACAATAAAATATAATATACCATCAGTGAACATTTGAACCACTTTTGGAAAGCCTACACACAATAGAAACAGTGAGTGTGTGTTAGAGAGACAGGGTCCATGGAACATCCAAATTGAAACACTGCAGCAATTGCTAACTCATGGTCAACAGTGTAGTGTCATGACACTACACAGTATGTATGATCATCCTGTCCTATTTCTATTGTGAAATTAACATATTATTTTTGGTCCAACCTTGGTCCCATAGTATCCTTCCATCTGTAATTGTTAGTTGTATAATTTAGGATTAATATAGTGTAGTTCCCAATAATTAACTTTTTATATGCTATACACACGTTCTTGCTTGTACAGTAAAATAAATATGAATACAAAGTAAAATAAGTAAATCATAGATATTTTTCTTGACACTCAATTCCTAAAGCACTTGTGTGAAACACCGACTATTGCCCAGCAAAAATACTGGCTCTACATGCTCACAGCACAATACAACATGACAAGTTGTGAACTCGTCGATCTGCCATTTTCAGTATGTGATGACAGCATTATGACATTATTAATTAGGCATAAAATGTTGTGCTTTTACTCCAATCTTACACTTCCTAAGTCGCTCTGCATAGGGGCATCTGCTAAAATGCCAAACTTCAGATGGTCAAAGCATCTACCTTGATGATCCCAACGAGTGTAGTCTTCATCATCAGGATCCCCTCAGTAAAAATGGAGATAGCATGGGTGAGTTTCGCCACCTGCAATAATATGAAGCACAAACGGGAGATGCACAAAATGAGTATGGCAGCCCTGTATATTCATCTTCATTCAATTAAAGATGGAGTGTCGTGACTTTTGTATTTTTTCCAATTTTGTACATGTTTAAGTGGTGACAGAATTGAATTGGACCCCTTGGTGTAGTTTTTATATGCAATGATGTCTTCCCTATGTATTTGAGGTTTCTTCCTGGGGGCTGAAACCTTTCCAGCCAAACGTGCCAATGGAAAAAACTGTAATATAGTGACATCACACACCAACCCCTCCCCTAACTCCTCCCCCTTTATCATACAACTAAAGCAGTGGGTGTGGCTTCAGTTCCCATCACCACCCAGCAGGCAAACCAGGTATACTTAATGAACTGGTGGGGGTGCTCACATAAAAACAACATTTCAACAAATACTGTACACTTTTTTTTTTGAAACAATTCCTCCACCAATTATAACAATAATACCTCATTTTTTTGTTTTAAAAATTGATTAAAAAATCATGGCACTCCATCTTTAAAAGTCTCAGCGTGCATACCACCTACATAAGGGGAAATTGGAACATTTTATCTAGCAACTACTTTGTTGTATTCAGTGGTTTCATTTACCAAGTTTACTTCACTGTTTACAAAAACAACAATGTTTAATGTCCACAACTATATGTTGCTTTACCTCATAACGAGCCCCCAGCTGTGAGTAGTCCTTCAGTTTGTCCTTGTCCAGTCGTGTGGGCACCTCCATGATGTCATGGATCTGTAGTTTAATGATCTTGGCCAGGGAGGTGAACATGCTCTCTGGGATGATCTGCAGTACCTGCAAACCATGGAAAGTACATACATGTATACTGAACACGGATGTCTGCCTGAAGGACTGAAGCTGCAACAAAAGATGCAGAAGCAGCTGGCTTATTAAACTTGTCTAACCCCGTCGAATTTAACACTCCACCAGTGACAGTAACTCCCATAGGCAGATGACAGAGTAGCAGGGAATCATGTCTTAGACATAGGGATTACAACATGGTAAAACAGATGTTTGAAAAAGATGTTTTATGTTTTGCAACTTGGTGATGTGTATGTTTTATTTAAGAGTATATTATACATTATTATCATTAATGACATTCGAAATAGAGATCAGTACTGTAATATACTGTATGTAAAAACTGGGTGAAAGCATAACCTTACTGTACCTTTCTGACATAAGCCACCAACTCTCCAGAATAGAACTGGGAAACACTCAACAAGTCAGGGCTGTTGGCCTGGTTGATACGCAGCAAGGGAAGGTCCAATGCAGACGCCAACTGGTCACAATAATAAAATAAAAAAACAAGTAAATAAGACTGAGAGCTACAGTAGGTAATGCTGAGAGAGTACTGAGGGTACTGAGAGATGGTGGCTAAGTGTAATAGTCCATCTCCACCTCCCAGGGGTTACTCTAAATCACTGGTTACCAAATATTGGGTCACAGCCCATTTGTGGGTCACAGATATGAAAGGACACATTGTGAGCTTATATGCTATGATCACTATGCAAATGTCTATGTCTATTTTAGGTCTTAACATATTTACTTTTACGGTAAGTATGAATTGTGTGTCATAAGGAATGGTTCTAACCTTCAGAAATGTGGCTCTCAGTTTGGTGACCATGGAGGGATTGACTCTAATGCTCTCTTGCATTATTGATGTGAAACTGCAAAGAAAAAAATATATATGAATGAATAGAAATATCATGAATGAACGAGTGCTTGTTTAACACCCTAACACCAGCACATTGGCATTTCCATATTTTACAAAGATAAAGAGCTCTGTCATGTTGGTGTCCATGTATTGAACAGCTAAATTAATATATATCCAGTACCTGTCAATGATCTGCCACGCATAAGACAAGTCTCCTACTATCTGCATGGTAATTAGGACTTCCTCCTTGATGTTGATGGTACGGATCATCTGGTGAAGGAACTTTCTGGTGTCAGCCAGGAACTGACACACCTGAAGGTTAGACTCCAGCTGGTGGAACTCCTGGACCTGGTAACAAAAAGAGAAAAAGATAACTGTAAATAATGCAGTTATCACGGATGTAAAGACAGAACTACACTGTTTAAAACAGCATTATTTGCCTTCAATAGTGTCCATGAAGAAAATACATGCATACTGTACATACATACAATCCTGTATACCATATGTACAGTGTTTCCTGTTTTAATTATTTCCAGTAGCAGTAGAAGCTAGAAATCACATTAAAAAGTGGCATGTATTGATAAATGCATGCCACTTTTACATATGTGTGCATACCTACTGTACATAAACTGTATGTTCCAAGATCTATATTTGGGACAGCTGTATATTACCTCAACCAGCGCCTGGATGAGCTGTACAGTTTTCCTGCCAGCAGCTGTAGAGTCCTCATAGTTCAGGGACTCAATTTGCTTTGAGATTTCTCTAAACCAGGCCTGTAAATTCTCTGTGGAGAGCAGGGAATTAAACAGCATTATGTCTGTGCTAGCTAGTGCTATGCATGTTTTAATTGCATGTATGTGTTTTAATTGCAGGTACATATTGGATGGTGCTCAATGCTCATAGACTAATATAATTAGAGTAGCTCACCATTTTTCTCCACTCTAGTGAGAGGCTTGACCCCAGAGAAGACCTCAGCCAACTCAGTCATTCTCTCTGATCCCTCCTTCTTGTAGCTCTCCCACTTGATCTGTTTTTCTGATAGCATCTGCTTGAACATCTGGAGAAGGGAGAGCCCATATGGAGTGTTGGTGTAGCAATGATTAGTCAAAGAAGATGCGAAATTAGAACATGAATGTATGTCTTTTTATAATGATATGCTCTTTCATATGTTGTCGTATGGCAAGTACAGTTAATTGATTCATCACTATCAGTATGGACAACTTGACAGTTGGCATTATCTTCACTCATCTAATATTATCTATACACTACATTCCAGAAGTTTTTGTGTGTTAACTTTTGGCATATTTATGGAGATCCCCAAACTATCCCAAAATGGTGTGTCACACATAAACAACGTAATACATTGGCCTTATATTCTGATAATACACTGCACTAGGTACACCAATATTCCAACAATATTTGGGGAAACTACAGTATGCAGGCATAAATCAGATGAGGATAGACTCTTACCTCTTTAAGCGTGAACTCGAATTGGGCAGTGTCTAGCAAGAGTTGGAAGAGCATCTTGGGGTTGTACTTGGAGTCGTTGATCACTTGGTCTTTGATTTGTCGCAGACGTTTATTGTTGGGGTCATAGGCTGAAAGACAGACAGTTGTTGACTCACTTGAACAACTTCTGTTTTTTGTTCTTTTGAACACTTTTGGTTGTTAGTTGGATTTTCAAGGGCTAAAACTTTCAAAATTACTTCAAGCACAGAGGCAATCTATTCTATGATTTTCTCTTCCAGTGGTTTTACAAATGGAGGTGAAGGGATCAAAGCTGATATAACTCAAACTTATTGGACCCAGCCAGCCATGTCTGAAATTCAGATTGTTCATTGCCCAATTTTAGCTACCAAAAAAAGTTAAGAAGAAAATCACAAGACAATGAATGCTTCACTCTATGTCTGCCCTTGTTTCCCCACAAGGCAGGTTACCACTTGCAATCACATTATTTACAGAGCTGAGGAAAATGGAGCCACCGAGACAAACGTAGCACCAGCCACCATCAAATTAGCAAATAAATGAGTTCATGAGATTATGGCATAATAACACACAGCTCCAACTAACACAGAAAACTAAGAATCTACAGTATAAATAAATACATTTCTGAACACTCAGGTATGGTGGTCATTTTAGCCTGCAGCTAGTCTTGGGCGGTATTGATTTTTTTTTAATCGGTGTTGATAACATGTTAATTAGCTCGATATTCAGTGACCACTATGGCAATGTCGTGCAATCAGAGTCGGACACGTTCCTCCAGTCACCTAGTTCTCAGAATTGCGACATTGAGGCGTCAGAAACTGAGCTCTCTGCTGTCCAAGCAGACTAAATAGGGACAAGCTTAAGTTGGAAATACATTAAAGCCTAGCCCAAATACGTTAAATTGAAATGTTAGTTTTGTCTGTGGACAATTACATGTTAATCTGGGGCTCCTTGACGTGAAGAGAGAAACAATGGTTTAAATCTTAAGAAACAAGCCCAAATAAGGTCTACTGTACACTTAAAAAGCCCCCAAAACATCAACCAGCAACTTCCAACAATGTATTTGTAAGTGACTCCCTACATAAACAAACAAGTCAACAGGTGCTTATGTAACGCCCGGGATTCGAACCCGGGTCTCCCACGTGAAAGTCCAACATCTTAACCACTAGACCAAGAGGACATCCCCTTGGTCCAGGGGCAGATACTAGACTTTGGAGGCCATCACGACAGAGGCTGTAGCCACCTGCTACACTCACCTCCCTTTAGACCTCCTTCCTCGGGGAAACCCGATCCGGGTCACGGCACCACTGTAACGCCCGGGATTCGATCCCGGGTCTCCCACGTGAAAGTCCAACATCTTAACCACTAGACCAAGAGGACATCCTCTTGGGCTGGGGGCAGATACTAGACTTTGGAGGCCATCATGACAGAGGCTGTAGCCACCTGCTACACTTACAATAAGCAAACATGGCAACACTGCTTGAACAAAGGCACCAGTGTGCGCTTTGCCTCCATCCAAGGAAGCTTTTTTCAGATGGAAATGTCACTGTCATGTGACTGCACTGTGCCATGACACTTTCATGGGAGCTGCAATCTCAGGCCGGAGGTTTCATGAATAAGCACAGAGAATGGAGAAAGCTGGAACAGATCATGAACAAATATTATTTATGAACCATTGAGACCTGTGTCATATAATCGGTTCAGGACTAGAAAAAGAAGACATCACAGTTTGCTTCCTAATCACATGCTCTTCTGATTTGCACAGAGTGCACAGTATATGATTTTATTTGATGATCTGAACCGCAGCAGAAATAGTTTTGTCTCTGAGGTCTCGCAAGACTTCGCTGCCAGGCAGGAAACGGCAGAAGTCTTGCTAATAAGTCAGAGCATTCATTCTTTTTGCTTTTCAGATGCCTCTATAAAATTATACATGTGTTATATGTCTTCTGTTATTTTCCAGAAGTGATTACTTTACAAAACGTCTCAATTATTACGAAATACTGTTTGTTCATGAGCTGGTCACTGAGCTCTCATTGACTCCAATGCATTCCTTTCAAACTTCCGGCGGTAGTTTAGCTCCCATGGTGCGACGAATCTGCCGCCTGGAATTGCATGATAGCAAAAATAACTCTACCTGCTTCATCATATACCTTGCCTCTATCTCCGCCAGTACCTTGGCTTGAAGTACAGTCAACAGCAGGTCTCACCTGACTCTGCAGTGTGCAGCATCAACCAGCGGATGGCAACATTGCAATCCCTCAGACAGTTCAGCAGTTTGGGTATGTTGTCCAAAATGATTTCCTCTCTGAGGAAACCTTCCTTCAGTAGCTGCTGTACCTGGGGCTTCAGTGTCTCCATGCTAGCTGCATAACGAGTTGCCTACATGCAGATGGATTATGGGTATAGTGTTAGAAGGACTTCTCAATATGGAGAATATTAACATTTTTAGCAGCCATCTCTCATGTTCATGAACAGAGCCAACCAATCATGCCACAATCAAGCACCGTTTACCACATTTAGACACTGACAGTGCGTTTTAACAGCGGGCGAGCATCGGGCAACATATCACCTAATCGCCCACTATTGGGCAAAAGTTGAATGATTTTTATTTTTCGGGCGACGTTCCTCCACCCACGTTTTTACTCTCGGCCGTTCACCTGCTATTGGAAAGTGTATGTCTGTCTGTTAAAACGAACCGTAATATACAATCGATAGATTAACAATAATGAAAATATGGGTGTGATGGAAAGGCGACTAAAACCGTCATTACTCTCTCTAAGAATAAACTAGTGGTTACTGCCTATTCATCATTAGAACAAAGATAATGTACATGAGGTTAATAGGATAGGATTTCATTGAACCTGCTCCTTGATGTTCGCAGTGTCCAGGGTGTAGTTGAGGGCAGTCTTGGCTGCTTTATAAGGTTCCCAGGCTTCGACCAGGTTAACTGTGATCCCCATATAGATACTGATCACCTACAAAAAAGAACACATGCACTTGTCACTTACAGACATAATTATTGTACTACTGCTATATACACGCACTAGAAGGCCATATTATTTGATTATTGTAGTTAATTGTGTATTGTTGGTTTGCATACACTTGTTGGAATGACATTCCAGTCAAACTTTTCATATTGAAGGCCTTTGACCAAAATATCATCCTTTTAGTGTAAGACATCAATATTGTTGTTGTCTGAGCTCAAATGCTTTTGGAAATATCAATGGTCTTACCCAGTTATCAGGGAAGTACTTGTCCACTATCTCTCTCATTTTGGCCTGCTGGGTTTGAAGTATGGAGGGGGTGAAGTAGAGACAGACATACAGCATGGCTGCCTGGTTAGCCAGGGCTGTGCTACGATGCTCTGGCAGAGGGTAGGCAGATACCTAATAAAAAAGCACACATAACAGGGTAAATACCTGTACAAGAGAATACACTAGTCTGGCTGTCTAATTTTCAGTCTAAACATATTTTTACTTGGTTATAGATGTCATCTGAACGCAGCCTCCCAATGACCATGCTTATGAAAGTAGGGCTGATGGGGACCCTTTGGAAGAAGCTTTCTGGGTAATTGGCGGGGCGTTTTGCTCCAGGCTGACTCGAGAAACCAGTACTACGCAGCAACTTGCAGATGTCATCCAGGTTGGAGTCACCCGATGAACGGGCAGCACTGGACAAGAAAATGGGAATTAGATTGGAAGAAAAGTCCATTAACATAGGTCCTGGTTTATGGGTTTATGGGTGTGTGCATATGTGTCCGAGAGAGAGAGATAACACTGTCCCAGTAAGTGCACACATACAGTATCTTGTTTATACACACCTGTATCGATAATAGGACACCAGCATTCTCTCCCGAACCTCTCCTTCAATTTTCTGGTCAATAACCAGCAACATGACTCCATACAAGTAAAGAGCTTCACACTGAATGAAGACAAAACATGGAGTTTGAATATTGTCCAAATTTAAAATTTCATTTGACATTAATTTTTCGACACAATAATTCGTATTGGATATCAGAAGTTCGAAACATTACATTTATTTTTGGCTTTTAGGCTTTTTAAACAAATATTGCACAGGACGGATAAGACAAATAACTTCAGAGCTTCAAGACAAAGACATATAAGATCTATATACAAAGGACCAGCAATGAGAGTTTCATTATCAAATAAATAAACAAAAATAAATAAATAAATAAATAAATAAATAAATAAATAAGCTATAGACCATATTTAATAATTGTGTGCCTTTAAATGTGTCATGTTCTGAGATTCTGCTATAGACCTGCTATGTTTTATTTAACTTTTTTCTATAACAATTGTGAAGGTTAACATCACATACTAATAAGAGAACATACCAATAATTGTTTTCCATCCTCATTAAGAAGCACAGTTTCCAGAGTCTGTTGAATGTAAACACCTTCATGTAGGTCATCCAAATACCTAAAAGAGAACAGATAATATAACTTTCAGTTGCAATGTAAAACTGGCCATTCAAAGCTGGCCACAGCAGCACAGTAGGCTACTTCTTAAAACTAACAAATCGAGAGATCAAGGCAGGTTGCTGGTCCAGTTACCTGTTGAGGTCCACTATGTATTTGTGGACACTTTCAAAAGCCAGATAGAAGCGTGAGAGGATCTCAATGTTGTTCTCCCTGAATTCTTCATCCAGGTCCTGAAGCTCTGGTTTGGCTTCCATCTTGCCTTCATAGTACTCCGGCCCCTGGAGGACGAGAACCACCACTTGAAACAATGCAGAAAATTATGCAGGAATTGTTCAGAGCAGCCTGCAGCAGGTCATGCCCAAGGCATCTCAAACATCATACATACCAGTATCATTATGTAGGGCCTAATAATCTTTCCAAGAAGGCCACAGTGATTACTGTGTTACTCCTGTAATCTATTTTCCAAAATAGCTGACATAAGATGGCCAGATATATTCGCTTTCATAGTTTTATTCTACCAAGATGTTTTTCATTTATGGAAAAAACAGCAATCCAAAAATGATTCAATCTGAGTGACACTTAGGGCGCGATTTTCATTCCCCCCCTTGTCCCTAACGTTACCCGATACCCGCAGCGAATTCCCTTATTGCTATTTTGGTCACCTTTTCTCTTCCCTTAGCCACTATTCTTTATGCCGACACCGTTATTTGTGGCTGGAGGTGTGGTCATGGGCGTGTTTGTTGCGCAGTCCCTTAAGTTGCTAATTTCGTCAAATAGATTTGGGAACTAGATAACGCCACATCAGACCACCCCTTAACCGATCCGCGAAGGCAGAGCCACGTGCGCACGATGCGCGTCTGTGCGCCTTTGGAGATGTCCACAACTCCACGTGGAAAGGCGCCAGTTCAATTCATCTCCTTATTTATGCTGGATTGTCCTATAAACAGCTGTAGATTGCCTGCTGTCGGTCACTTCCTTGTGTTTAGGTAATGTACAGTATATAATATAATTAAATACATTAATTAACTTGTGACGCAATGCTGTAAATTGCAAAAAACTCTGGAATTCGCGGCAAAAAAACTTTTTTTTTTGATCATTGATTTTTCGGTCAATTCTGGACCATTTTTTACATTTCAAAGTGCAGCGTGACGGGAAAGACCTCCTCTCTCAGATGCTGTATAGTATATGTGGGTAGGTCTTCTCTACGATCCCGCATCGAGCAAAATGTAAGTGTCGGGGATTTGGTGGGCCGTTTCCACCAAAATCCCGACACTTACATTTTGCTAGATCCCGCATCATAGAGAAGACCTACCCACATATACTATACAGCATCTGAGAGAGGAGGTCTTTCCCGTCACGCTGCACTTTGAAATGTAAAAAATGGTCCAGAATTGACCGAGAAATCAATGATCAAAATTCCAGAGTTTTTTGCAATTTACTTTATAACATTTCGCAGACTTGGGATAAATGCATGCCACATACAGCAAAAAAAACATGGAACATGTTTTTTCAACATAACATGTTGAATGGTAAGAAATGATTGAGAATTGACCGAGCTATAATTGTTTCAAAATGAGAGCATAATCTTTGAGAATAGGCTACTCATGCATGTGTGTGTCCTAAGCCCGCAGCCAGGCTGCGTGCTTCGGAGGGTCAGACATAGCAGTAGGGATAAGGGAAATAGATAAGGGATGAATTAAAGGGAATGGCAAGACCAACACGGATTGGATGAAAGCTAAAAACGCCCAAACCACACCTATGCATAATTTAACGGGTATAGGAGGTTTTTAAGGGACATAGGATGGTCACGAAATTATCAACTTTAGTGTGGGAACGCCTCTTCCCCAATGCTAAGTGCGTTAATTGCGCATAAGGGCTAATGTAACCAAAATCGGGCCCATAGCCCCGTTCGTGACACTCTCATCTCGCTGGCAATAGTGACTACAGCTACGTAGTCAGCATCGCCAGCGAGATGAGTGACACACTGCCTACTGGCCTAGCTCTGGTCCAGAGCTCCACTGCTTCTGAGTCTGACTTGCATTGGAGCTCTGTTGGTCTCCGTGCATTCGGCCATTACTCCACCCGACCAGCCTCTCTTCTCTAGTGGATATATAAAGAACGTTTTACCTACTCACCAAAATAAACACGTCTTGTGTCATTAGAAAGCCTACTTACCTTAGTGGTCGCACTCTGAGCCCCCCACCACAAAATAAATCGGACTTTTTGGCCAGAACGCGATCGTTTTTCACCGGAAAAACAACCAGGATTTGCGCCCCCTACCGATATTGCCAATAGAAAAGTTCCATAGGAAATATTTTTCCTTCAGTGAAAAACGATCGCGTTCTGACCAAAAAGTCCAATTTATCCGTGTGGTGGGGGGCTAAGAGTGCGACCACTAAGGTAAGTAGGCTTTCTAATGACACAAGACGTGTTTATTTTGGTGAGTAGGTAAAACGTTCTTTATATATCTACTAGAGAAGAGAGGCTGGTCTGGTGGAGTAATGGCCGAATGCACGGAGACCAACAGAGCTCCAATGCAGGTCAGACTCAGAAGCAGTGGAGCTCTGGACCAGAGCTAGTGCCTACTGGCCCATGGTGTCTTTACCTTGAAGTAGCTGAAGTCACATATGATGTCCCCATATTTCTGCTGGTCGCTCTTATCCTTGAGTCTGAAGACTGTGGGGATGAACTCAGAGAGACGCAGCAGCTCTGCGATGATGGCATTTCCTCTGGACACGATATTGAGGATGGCCTGACCACACAGGTTGTTCTCCGCAAGGAAGTCTAGCATTGTAGCGGATGATAATGCACAGCAACGAGCTCACCTCCCTGGAACCGATTGCATGGAGTGGAAAGTGGACGCCCCTATGAAAGAACAAAAAGAGCTTTTATTTGGGATTTCGGATCGTTTTCCATGGATGGTGCTGTAGCGCAATAACGCACATAGTTGAGTTATAGGATGGGTGCGACGTTATCAGAGGTGGGGAGGGGGTATCGCGCTTAGATCTTGCGAGCTTCCCAACTAAACCCTACCTTTTATGTCGAGACGGATTTGCCCCAAATAAAGATAAAAACAAGATCCAAGCCTCAACTAAATCCCATTTGGACGTTCTCTTCTCTTCAATTCCTGTTTACGTCGTTCACATGACATACCACATGACTACCCGTAGCCCTGGCAGCTCCAGAGCCATAGAGTTGGGATATTGAGGGGGCAAAACTCATCGCTGTTCATGCAGCCTTGAACTGGGACAAGCTGGCGTTGGAAATACATTGTTTTCAACGAGGGCAGCGCAAATAAATAAGACCAATTTTAGGCATTTGTGCAACATGCCAACTGTTAATGTATAATATGTTGTCACTGTACAGTTACAGTGACAACTAAAGTCAACTAAAGTCTCATAATTTACGATTGGCGTCCCAGAGGTGTGTTTCTGGGAGGTCCATAGGTCCATGCCATATCTTATTTTCCGCGGGCTATTTGAGTTGTTTTGACATCATTGTTAGTTATTCTTCCTGTAGATGGCGACAGAGATCCACACAGTAACTAGTAGGCGCCAGTAGCCTAGCCTACATGAATATCGGCTGGGGGTGGTGGGGCGTGAGAGAACTGGTCCTGGTTTTTGATGTTGGATCCACTCAAGCTTTTACATTAAGAGTTAAAAGAATTATACCAATTATTATACCAATTAACCAATTATAATTCGTAGGCCTACACTTATTACAGTTTAGGTTGAACTATATGAAACTATACTTTGTCAACAATTGTCATTTGCCAACAATAAACAAAATAAAAACCTATGGCCTAGTAGGCCTCTCTCTGTTCTGAATGCATTGATGAATATGAACAAATAGTAGGCCTAAGCAGAGCAGACTTAAAGGTAGGGGAAGTGATTTGAAATTCATCGTGTAGTACCAGCCTGGTGCACTAGGGGCGCCCAAATGTAGCTACACTATGTGAACCTGCTGCTCGATCCTGGTGGGAGGAGAATTCACCCTCCACCTGGGGAACTTTTATTGGCTTCTCTGCTAACGTGGGGGGGGGGGGGGGGGACTCCATATACACACCTTATAATAGAGCATTTTAACAGAAAAAAATGTTTTGGGGGTGATATTTGACAAAAGTGAAATCACTTCCCCTACCTTTAAGAGACAATATTAGACACAAGACACAATATTATTATTATTATTATTATTATTATTATTATTATTATTATTATTATTATTATTATTATTAGGGATGTCCCGATACCGGATCGGATATCGGATCGGTTTTTTTTTTTAATCATATCGGTATCGGCAAATACTGTATGGGTATCGGAAAAGTAGTATCAAAAAGTAGTATATAGCAAATATGCCTGTCTAACCAGTGATTAGACATAGGGGTAAATTATTGACACCATGGCAGTTAAGTAAAATGTTGGGTCATGTGGAGTTTCCCAAGTGCACATTTCAGAGAGGAGTATGTTATTCCCTGGTGGTGACTTCATATAAAGGTATTTTTTCTGTTGTATGTTATTATATATATATATATATATATATATATATATATATATATATATATATATATATATATATATATATATATATATATATATATATATATATATATATATATATATATATATATATATATATATTCTTCTCTGGTATCGGTATTTGGTATCTGTATCGGCTAACACAAAAATTGTGGTATCGTGATCGGATCGGAAATGAAAGTGTCATCGGGACATCACATTATTACCCTTATTATTATTATCATACAGTAAGATAAAACATAGCTGTAGATGGGGATGTTGCTCTTGTTTGCATGTTTGCTGGGGATGTAATCATGTCAGTGTTGAAAAGGGTTGTTATGTTATAAGAGTACCCCTCTCTTCACACGGGTGTGATTTTTAATTATTATATTATATTATATTATATTATATTATATTATATTATATTATATTATATTATATTATATTATATTATATTATATTATATTATATTATATTATATTATATTATAAGTTTATAAGTCACACCCGTGTGAAGAGAGGTTTACTCTTATCAGATTCATCACACATATTATTCTGGCCAATCACTATTGGAATCTTCACTCACCTTTGTTTGTTTGTGTTTACACAAACCCTCAAAGCTGGACGTAGCTGGGTCTTGCGCCCCTCAAAAATAAAATATGAATAAACAAGTGTCATATTGAAATCCTGGTTGGGTATAAATTACATTGCCATTGAGTGTATAGCTCCACCATTGTGTCAGAGGTTAATAGCAGTGATAAGGTTGGGGGCTGGGGTCTGCCTGACTGCACCAGTGTGTTTGACCTTGTCACTTTGCTGTGTAGTAGAGGAACAAATGGTCTTCATCCCTTGCCTTCACAGTATGGATTATATACCGTAGGAAATCTCATCTGTTCAATGGGCATTTACAGTGAGTTATAGCCCTAGAAATGTGGTGGTAGTTCTAGAATTAGGAGTTACATCCACATTTTTTAGAACTAGCCTTGGTCCTCCGTCCGTCGTGACGAATTTGTTCCAGTTTAGCAATGGACAGCATCTCTTTGAGCCATCTATTGAAACATGGAGAGGTTGAAGGCTTCCATTTTATCAGTATAGATTTTTTTTTTTTTTTTGCAGCAACCACTCCTGCCTTTGGTGAGAAAGGATGGCCCTTGTCTCATCAGAGCAACCAAATATTGCTAAGCAGTAAATTGGCTGGATTTCCAGTTGGATTTCCAGTTGTCGGGAGAACCAATTATACAATTATATTTATACAGAAAGTGGTTATTATGGGCACTGAAACTGAATTATGTGACAGAGAACCCTCCAATCTATCACACACACAGTGCTGCTGGGTTGATTTTAAGTTTAGATTTAGAGTAATGCAGCCTATGCAACTCTTTAAATTGAATCATTCTATATCTAGAGTTGACCGACCCTACCCTACCCTACCCTACCCCCACAACTCCTCAGCAATTGGAATACCAGCTCCTCAGCCCACACATCTTTGAGATGAGCAGAGTCCATCAATGTCCGAAAAGGCAGCAACAAAGCCTGAAACTAAATGTTTAGCATTAGGATGTATGATGGTTAAATTATAGAACCCGGCCATGGCCGTTGGGTTTGACTGTAAATTCTGAAATGCACAGCATTCGGTCATGCTTACAGTACAGTACTAGCACCATTAATACCTTATATATTTTGGAGGTAGCAAAGGCCTATTCGAATGCATTATCCCCATGTTTGAGATTATTTTTTGGGGGGAGCAAGCAATAGTTTTAAAAAAGGAAATAGCAGAACAGACGGACCCAGCAACTGAGATTCACACCATGCCCATTCTTTGACCCTCTAGTGATGTTGTCCCTGTGGGCAAGGGATTTATGATCTGTGTATCAGGCAGGCAGCCCACCAGGGTCACTCATTCAACAGCACAGGGTCAGTCATATACTGGTATTAATGGAGTATATTATAAAACAGATTTTTGCTAATAAATGAACATATGCTCTTTATAAACCTTCTCAAGAACCTTGATAGTTTTCACTCTTTAATGTCAGCTTTCCAGAACCCCTTGCACATTTGTGGGTGTGTGTGTGTGTGTGTGTGTGTGTGTGTGTGTGTGTGTGTGTGTGTGTGTGTGTGTGCGTGAGTGAGTGCGCGTGCGTGCGTGCGTGTGTGTGCGCGCGCGCGTGTGTATTCAAGTAATTACATTGATATAACAACCCTCATGCCCTCATGCTGGCTCCCACATTGCCTGAGTAGTACTACAAAGCCAGTGACTGCAGGGTCAAGCAATCGTCACTACAAAACTTTTCGCAGTGCAGATATAAGCCCGGATATCGAGGCTAACAAAACTCAGGCACTGTAGTGACACATGATTACCTTTTCACGTGATAATAATAAGGGTAAAGGTAATAATAATAACAATAATACCGGTAATAATAATAATATACTAGATAATATCAAAGCTAAACAGAAGTCTTTACATCTGATCTTAGGTTGTTCTTGACAATATCTATATAGTAATTAAGATTTTGTTCATGTATACATTATACAGTCTGAAGATAAAGTCCACATCTTCAACATCAATAGTGTTCTTATCAGACTTCTGTGTTAAAACTCACAATTTGGGTTCCCAGATTGTTGCTTGAGTGTATTTTAGTATGTGTATGCATGTGCACCTACTGTATGTGTTTGTGAGTGGCTAATATTCAGCTTGGCCTGTAATTGAACCTTTGCCTGGCTAGAACTTTCACTCTACTTTGAACTGTGTGAGGTGATTAAAGACTGTCCCTTTAGTTAGGTCAGATACCTTCTTATATATTCAGGCTTTTGATTCCAAAATAAACCCACCATGTTGTGACTTTATCAGCATTGCAGGGAAATATTTATTTTCTAATTATAAGCCCTAAATTATGTTTGCTAATTTATTATGGCTAGGTTGTGGTTTCATGAAACCTGCACCTTCACCATACCATACCATGTAACAGGTGTAATTTTCAGATGCACTGATAGGCCAGCAAAAAAAAGGTTCCTTAAATTACAATGTGAGATTCCAAGACAGGCCCACAATTAGGGATAACAAGTGGCTTTTAGGGCACAAATGGCTCATAGTAATAATACTCAGATCTGATCTGAGCATTTTTAGTCATTACTGCTGTCACACTTATTAGCATATAAATGGCTTCTAGTCCTACAGAGACCTGAAAATTATTGGATGTATAATAGAATCTGATGTCATTCCTGTGATTGAGATGCAACACATCTTCTTCGCATAGAATTTTATCAGATTGTCAATTGTGGCATGTGGAATGTTGCTCCACTCCTCTTCAATGGCTGTGTCAAGTTGCTGGACATTAGTGGGAACTGGTACACACTGTCAAAATGGTAATAACACAGTATTACCACATTATTAGCATTTCGACAGCGCGTACCAGTTCCCACTACTGCTAGCTTCCCACTGGGAAGCTAGCAGTAGCCCCACTAAAAACGCCTGGATAACGCTCCACGCGCCCCAAGCTCTTCTCCCTTCTGGCCCCAAAACTATGGAATGAACTTCCCCCTGCAATCAGAACCACAGACTCACTACCTATCTTCCGCCGGAGTCTGAAGACACACCTCTTCAGACTCCATCTCAGCCATAGCACTTGTATTACATACCAACCCACAGTACTTGCTGCAATGACTTATATAGGTTGCCTAATGTATTACAATGTTTTAGCGCTTCATTGTATGTTGTAAAATGTATTGTAAATCTTGATTAAATTGTAAATTTTTCACCATTGTAAGTCGCTCTGGATCAAGAGCATCTGCTAAATGCCTGAATTGTAAATTGTAAATTGTACATGCAGGTAAGCGAACCTATAGCTTCAGTTTGAATACTATCACAGTAATCTGTACATTGACATTTTTGGATAGCAGGTAAACCAAGATGCTGTATTACCTACTCTGGTCAAACAAAAATGTATTCCAGAGTGGAACATTAACATTAAGGAAAGTAGGCTTCCTAATTACACAAGCCACCATTGTACTTGTGAGGAGGTAAAATGTATTTTTGTTACAGATAAGAGGTCGGTAAGCGTTTGTGTAAGCCAAGAAAGAGAACAGTCCCAAATTAAAGCCTAAATAAAGTGCACTAGGGGTTGTGTATATGGGCCAGAGCTATATGATCAGACCTCATCACATCTGTGATGATGCTATGGCTAGCGTCATTTTTAGCTCAAGGAGTGTTTTTGAGCAAAACTAATTCTTGGATTCAGAATCATGAAAAAAAAATAGTTTTTTACCTTGCTAAAAACTCAAATTGCTCAACATGCAACATTTGTTTTGGGTTTTTTTGCCTCTATTGATATTAATTAGTAAAGATAGACAGGAAAGTGGGGAGGAGAGAAGGGGCTTGAACACGCAACACACTGTCAGGCCAACGCCTATATGTGGCGTGCGCCCAGACGACTTGGAATAAGGCTGTACCCCAACATGCAACGATTAGCAACCAGCTTACTCTAATCTGCAAATATACATGACATTTGAATCACAAAACTTTAGACTACTCTGCTGATGGAAATGGACAGTGTACAAGGAGGGAAATGGAAATTGAGAACTATGGTCTGGGACTAGAGTCTGGTATTGTAATATGATCTGTGAACTGTGAAGTGTGGAAGATGATGAGTGTGTTTCTGTTTTGTTTGATCTGGTTTTTTGTTTTTCTAAATAAATAAATGAAATAAAAATTTAAGTGGAAAAAAGAGGTCTTCTGGGCCTGACATTGGACTCATATGTGACGATTGAGTGTATTTTGATGACGATTCATTTCAGTCTGTAAAATATCCACCAGAGTGGCTGTTACTGTACATGGGCGGCTGGCTGTGTAGCTACACATACTATGCACACCAGACAAATTATGTTTCCTTTCCTTCCTTTCTTTTCCTTTCCTTTCCTTTATATTGTTTTTTTGTCCTAACTCGTTTCAATTTGATATGGACAATGAAAAGAAAATGTGTATTTTGTATAGTACATATAGTCATATATAGTACATATAGTATCATGATGAAATGTCACCTCAGACGTTGATTGTTTATGTAATTGAATTTTTAATATGCTATTAGTGTAGTGAATTAACAATATGTGGTGATGATGACCTCAGGCCTTCTCCCAAGGTTATAATTAATCTCAACTGATTTGTTTCCTTGCTTGGTTGGCTGAATGCAAAAACTATTCTGACCCGGGTGCATCCAAATTAGATATTGGCATGGCTGCATAGATTAAAGAGTACCGCTGTGGCCCACTCACCCATGCTGCTTTAAATCTGGGCAGTGATCAGCTAAGCAAACACAATGCCACAGCAGGGAAATGGTCCCCTGTAGATGTTTACTACATACATTTTCCCCATTTTTCCTTGGGTCCAAATGTCTGGGTTTTGTGTTTACGTGTGCATAATGCATATGTATTCATCACAAGGGTTTTGAGGCTTGCATGCCTTCCAAGAAAGTCTCTTTGAAGTTCTGCAATCATTTGCAGACCGAAGACTGCCAATGCTATACATAGGCAGCCCACGCAGATATTCCACACGGGTAGCTCACTTAAACAAGGTGCCGTCAAATTCACTGACATCTAAATAGAGCACATCTGATCTTTTGTTGTGGTAAGCACTGAACTCTCTATCCATATATTCAGATGAGTCACTGTGTGGCACTCCCTTATAAATAAGTTGGAGAGTTAGCTCAAAAGCAAAGAGTTGAAAAGAAAGAAAGGGGGAGGGGGTTGAATGTAAGAGAGAAGGGGGGTGGGGATGTTAAGTAGCTTTTAGTGATCTTGCAATTATTTTACTCTGTTCTACATAAAAAGGACTTTTTTCGTTTTTTGCACTTACTTTGGCAATATAAACATGTTTTTCATGCAGATCAACACCATTAATGAAACACAATATCTCTGTATTCAAGTAATTAAATTGATATAACGACCCTCATGCCCTCATGCTGGCACCCACATTGCCTGAGTAGTACTACAAAGCCAGTGACTGCAGGGTCAAGCAATCGTCACTACAAAACTTTTCGCAGTGCAGATATAAGCCCGGATATCGAGGCTAACAAAACTCAGGCACTGCAGTGACACACATAGTTGTTCTCGTCAACGAAAACTAAAACGAAATGTGTTCGTCAACGCCCATTTTTCACGTGACGAAAACGAGACTAAACTAAACGAAAATCACGTGCATAAACAATAACTGGGACTAAATCAATGTGCAATTTCGTTGACTAATAAAGACTAGACGAAAATGTAGTTCACAAAATAAAGACTAAGCTAAAATCTATTGTCATTTTCGTTCACGAACGAAGACGATACGAAAATTGTATTATAATGATCGTATCTCTGCTGCGTGCTTACTATTTTGCTATGAGTTGCACGCTGGGTTCGGAAGTGTACGCCGGGACTGTCCGGGAGCACAGTCGCCTATCACTTTGTATACAGGCATTGTGGTCAATTGTCAGCGTGCATCTAACCAAACACACCCTTCCTCCACAATCACTCCTCCTTTCAACGTTACAGCGGGACAGTGCGGTTGCAGCGGCTAATAGTAAACACTACGACTACTACTACAAGCCACGTAGATTTTCCTCAATCCTCATATTTCATGGGCGAAACCATAAATAAACTTTGCTTTGCACGGAGATGCGCAGAATAAAACCGAATGCTTGGTTTACAACAACCGAAGGACATGCACTGAACTGTAGGTTACGAAGGTAACCCCTGTTTTATAACTGCAAGCGAGATGACTCGCATTGGGAGATTGCGCCTCCTGGCGTGATCACAGAAGCATTACATCATAAACTCACGGGCCAACTTGATTGGTTCGGGTCTGACACGTGGGCGCCAAGCCCCCCCCAGCCCTAAGGGACAAAAGCGCCCCAAACCACGTGTCGTCATTCCAAACCCAGCCTGAATTCTTCTCAAGCATCAAGAAGGGGATGTTGGCGAGTCATCTCGCTTGCAGTTATAAAACAGGGGTTACCTTCGTAACCTACAGTTTTAGAATCTGCTGCGCTCAATGACTCGCATTGGGAGACATAATAAACTCCCTTATTGAATCCCGAAGCCTGGACTTAGTCCAAGACTCCTGCCCGTAGATCTTTCATAGGACCGTACGCCACCGCAAGGGCAGCCGTACCTCCACTCAAAACCAAGTGGGGCAAAGACCCACTACGCAGAGGCCACGTTGAGGACTGCTTGTGCCATCGGCGCAGCAGTCACGTCCAGCCTATAAAACCTGGCAAAAGTGGACGAAGACGCCCAACTGGCCGCCGCGCACACATCCTGAATTGAAACCCCTCTGCAAAGGGCCCAGGATGCCGACACCGCTCTAGTAGAGTGCGCCTTCAGTCCCACAGGTGGTACTAGACCCCTGGTGGAGTACGCCTGTTCAATGGCCTCCACTATCCACTGGGAGAGCCGTATCTTTGACACAGGTTTCCCAGGAGCCTTAGGGTCCCAAGAGACAAACAACTGAGTAGTAGTCCTAGTCCCTTTCGTTCTGTCCACATAGATCCTGAGAGCTCGCACCGGGCAAAGGTTATGCCTCCTTTCTTCCTCCTCAGAGGCAAACGGAGGCGGACAGAACGCCCTCAGCTCCACCGGAACAGGGCTGGTAAGGTGGTTCTTAGGTACGAACGCCGGGTTAGTCTTGACAACCACTCTCATACCATCGTCATCAAAGCGCATGCACTCCGCACTCTGAGAGAGAGCATGGAGGTCACTGACTCGCTTGGCAGTCACCACCGCCAACAGGAAGGCCGTCTTGATGGACAGCAACTTCATAGACACTCTCTCCAGAGGTTCAAACGGCTGGCGAGAAAGGGAATCCAACACAACCGCCAGGTCCCAGGAAGGAACCACAGACTTGGACACCGGGTGAAGACGTAACCCACCCTTCATAAAGCGACGCACCAACCGGTGCTCGCCCACTGTTCCATCTCCAAAGCCAACATGGCAGGCCGAAATGGCCGCCAAATATACTTTAACCGTGTTGTGTTTCAAACCCTTGTCATACAAGCTCTGGAGGAAAGACAAAATGTCCCTCACTGAGGCCTGAAACGGTTCCACATGCGCACGCTCCTTTCCACACCATTCCTCAAAGAGACGCCATCGCACGTCATAAGCCTCCCTCGTCGAGGGGGCTCTCGCACTCTGAATGGTATCAATAACGCCCTGAGGAAGACCCTCGGTTCTCAGGTTCATCCTCTCACGGGCCAAGCCCATAGTTCCAGGCTCTGCGGCCGAGGATGAAATATTTCCCCTCCCGCCTGCGTCAGAAGATCCCTGCGCAGTGGAAGTCGCCATGGATGGTCGTATAGGAGCGGAATCACTTCCGACATCCAGCAGCCCCACGCCGGAGCCACCAGAATCAGGGACAGGCGCTGCTGCCTCACTCTCTGCAGAGTTGGAGGGATGAGAGACAAAGGAGGGAACGCATAGAGCAGTTCCCTGGGCCAGTCGTGTGCTAACGCGTCCAGGCCCAGAGGCGCCGTCCCGCGAATGGAGAAGAATAGAGGGCATTTCCTGTCCTCCTCTGATGCAAACAGGTCCACCTGTGGTCTGCCGAACCTCTCCCAGATCTGCGCCGCCACCGCTGGATGCAGGGACCACTCCGCATAATGGCAACGCCCCCTGGAGAGCAGGTCCGCGCCCCTGTTCTGCAGGCCTGGAACATGAGACGCCCTGATGGACAGTAGGTGCTTGTCGCACCATAAAATTAGTTTGCGTGCCAGCCTGTGCAGTTTCAAAGATCGGAGACCCCCCTGCTTGTTGATATAGCACATGGTCGTGGTGTTGTCCGTCCTGATCAGGACATGGCAACCCCTTACACAGGGCTCGAAGTGCTGCAGGGCGAGAAAAACCGCCAACAGCTCCAGATAATTGATGTGGGCAGTCCTGAGATCGCTGTCCCACACCCCCCTGGCACACATGCCGTTGTGGGTGGCTCCCCAACCGGACAGACTGGCATCCGTGGTGATCACCTTCCTGGAAATCACCGTCCCCATGGTCACGCCCTCGGACAGGAAGCGCTCGTCTCCCCACTGTCTCAGGGCTAAAACGCAGTCTGCAGTCACTGTGACTAGACGATGGCCGAGGCGATTTGGCACCCCTAGTGCCTGCATCCACCTCTGAAAAGGTCTCATATGTAACCTGCCTAACCGTAACACGGCTACTGCAGACGCCATAAGACCCGCCATCACTTGGCACCGCCGAAACGAAACCCTGCGTCCCGTCCCGAACGACCCCACACACGCCCGGATAGACTCCACTCTGTCTCGGGAGAGGCGTGCTGTGGACGTGGTCGAGTCCAGCGTCATGCCTATGAAGTCTATTGACTGCGTCGGCACGGTTACGCTCTTGGCGAAATTTACATTGAAACCCAGAGACACCATATGGTTTATAACCATTTCGGTGTGCAGTGTTGCCTGGCGTGCTGAGTTTGAACTCAGAAGAAAATCGTCTATGTAGCTCGCCATTCTCACCCCCCGCTGCCGTAGAGGGGCGAACGCCGCTTGAGTGCACTTCACGAACACGCGAGGGCTCAGAGACATTCCAAACGGGAGTACCAGATATTCGTATATCTTCCCCCGAAACCCGAAGCGCAGGAACTTCCTGTGCGGCGGGTAGATAGGAATGTGGAAATAAGCATCCTTCAGGTCTATTGACGTAAACCAGTCCCCCTCGCGCACCATGCGTATCAGGGCGGCATTCGTCAACATTTTGAAACGGAACACCTTCAGGAACCTGTTGAGAGCGCGTAGGTCCAGAATGGGACGCACACCCCCCCCTTCTTTTTCACCAGAAAATACCGGGAGTAAAAACCGTTCAGGTTCTGACCGGGGGTTACTTCCTGTATAGCACCTTTGCTCAACAGGGAGAGTATTTCGTCGTGAAGGATGTCGCCCGCCTGTCCACTGGCCTGTGAGAAAAGGACTTTCTCGCACGTCGGTGGTTTCGAGGCAAACTGCAGTCTGTAGCCCTTGGCTACGGTGGAGAGCACCCATGGATGCGCGCCGCAGGCTTCCCACTGCTGTAGATGCTGCGCCAGGGGATTCACGGCAGTCCCCGTCCCTATTTGTTGTAGAGCAGCACCCCCGCCTGGCAGGACGGCGTCCTGCGCCTTCTGATGAATAAAAATTTTGGCGTGGTGGTCCCGGCCTGTGCCAAAACCCGAGGGTTTTGACACAGATCCCGTGACGCACGGGAAACCCTTTAAAATTTTTGGCGTGGTGGTCCCGGCCTGCGCCAAAACCCGGAGGTTTTGACGCAGAGCCCGTGATGCACGGGGACCCTCTATAAGTTTTGAAGTGGTGGTCCCGTCCTGCGTCAGAACCCGAAGATTCTGACGCAGAGCCCTTAATGGTGGGCTGGAACCGTCCCGTAGGCTCATAGGTTTTGCCAGATCGCCCCTCAACTTTCGAAGATTGTACAGACTCTTTGTATTCCTCAGCAGTAACTTTCGGCAAATAACCAGACGTTTTGTATTCCTCAGTAACAGCTTTATTGAAGCGTTTCTCACGGCAGGGAGGACAGGGAAAGCAGCAACATTCGGCACTTTTACAACGTGTTTCACATCGTGTAATGGCATTTGAACAAAACGTCCCTTTTTTACCTCCGGTGCGTCCAGTGTGTGGCCCGCGGCCACTACACCTCGCTTTGACGAAGCGCGAACACGCTGTGCGTCCAGTGTGTGACCCGTGGCCACTACACCTCGCCGTGAAGAAACGCGAACATCGTTCGGTGTGGGACCCGTGGCCCCTACACGAGGAACAACAAATAGTCTGTGAGACGAAAGATCGAGGGGCGCGCCATCCTATTTTCCTTTCTTCTGCCCGCTGCCCCCTTTGGTGCCTCCGCTCTGCTCGCGCCTCGGGGGTGCAGATGACTTCGGGCGCTTATCACGCCGTTTAAATTGTTGCTGGCGAGTCGCGGAGGACGATGTCCGTCTCGGAGCGTCGGTGTTCTTGGAGTTCGAAGTACCGGGCCCAGATCTGCCCCCGGTCCGATCACGGTTCCGATCATAAGACCTCCCGTGACGGTAGTTCTGATAGTAGGCGCTCCGTTTGCCCGAACGAAGCGCCTGCAGTATCTCCTTATCCTCCTCCTCCTCTTTGAGGTATTTAGACACCTTCGCCAGCGCCCCAGAGAAGAGGTGCTCCTGTTTCACCTCGCAGTCCAGGTTGGTTCTGCGGTCCAGATCAGGATCCAGGTCGAGCCATCTGGCCCTCTCCATGCAGACTTGGAGAGCCATGGCCCTGCCCACCATCTCCGTCTGGACCTCCGCCATGTGAAGCAGCTCTTGGTGAAGTCTGCGGAGCTCCGCTAAGTCGGTCTTGGAGGGCTCGTCCCCGAAGGAGTTAAATAGCACCGAGGCCGAGCCTAAGATGAGGGCAGAGGCGTTAAGCGATCTAGCGGCCGCCGCAGTGCACTTGTAAGCCTTCGCGTTGATTTGTGAAGCCTCCTTATCCTCGGCGCGGTGGAAAGCGGGGTCCTTAGCGAAGCTCGACGCTTTCGTCTTCAATATGTGAGCAGCCAAGGATCTGCTCATAGGCGGAAGAGACACCAGACCAAGCGACTCTTGCTGGTCACAGTCACATATCTTGTGGGGTGGTGTAGTGGAAAAAGTCTGGGGGTTTTTCCACGACGAAGTTAAAATGTCGAGGAAACCCTCCGCGTAAGGCAGCCGCTGCTTTGTCTCGAGCGGGGGCGCGTCCATGTCGAACGCGCGGTAAACAGTCTTAGTCTTTTTCTTAGGCTGTTCCTCGGTCGGCCATTTTATGTCGCCCCTCTCCGCCGCTTTCTTAAAGATCAGCATAATGTCGGAACGATCCACCTCGAGTGCAGGGCGAGGGGCTTGTGCAGCAGACTGGTCCGGCGGGGCCTGCGCCGCAGGCTGGTCTGGTGGGGTCTGTGCCGCGGCCTGAGCTTGCGCCACGGGCCGAGCCTGAGCGTCAGACACGGCAGCACGGGCTACGTGCGTCGCCTCCCCGTGCGCCCGTTGGCCAGCGTCGCGGCTCGCAGGACTGTCATCCCGACTGGACGAGCGGCTGTCGGAGTCGGAGTAGGACGGCAGTCGTGACGAACTAGAATCAGAGTCGGAGCTACCCCGCTCCATAGATGAGGCGTCACTCTTGTCTCTGTCGGCGTCGACGATTTCCACGTCCCCCTGAGGGCCGTCCTCCTCTCCCTCGTCGTCGTCGTCATCTCTCTCCGCCCAGCGAGCAGCAGCCGCCCTGTTGCTATTGGAGTGCGCGGCGGCTCCGCGCTGTATCTCCGCCTCGGCCGCTTCGACGGCCCGGCGGGCCTCCTCGGCTGTAGGGCGATTAGCGTAGTCGCCGGTGGAGTAGCGGGAGGGGTCCGCCGCCTCTGCTGCCGCAGCGCGGCGTGTATCTTCATCCTCCCGCCGCTGGGCCTCCTCCTCCCGGCGGCGCCGACGCGCCACTTGCTCTCTCTTGAGAGCATGCTCCGCACGCTCCAACCTGCGTTGAAGGTGGTGCTCCTCCGTAGCCTCGCATACTTTGCACCGCCCTCTGTCGTGGACACCATCCCAGGCGTGGTTGTAGCCTAGACAGTACACGCAGATGTTGTGTTTGTCCTTCCCGGACATGCGTGCGTCGCAGTCAGCACAGCGCTTCGGGGGAACGTAGCCATCTTCCCGAGCCTGTCTGCGTTGCCGCCGGTTCTTTGTGCGGGTCCCAGCGTGGGACTCTGCCATGGCTCCTGCTAATGGCTAGAGTCGCGACGGGTGGCTAATGTGCTGTCCTCGTCGGTGCGCTGAATCAGACTGAGTAGCAGGGCCCTGAGCCGCTGGCTATACTGCAGCCTGTTTTAGCAGAAAGAGAGGCTCGCCTACAATCTTTCACTGCAGAATAATTTCTTGTCCGGTGTTCTGCAACCGGGAAGCCCACAGCCTGCTTAGCAGCTTTCGTGGTACCAGAATCACTTCCGTCCGATGAAAATAACGCTACTGAGCGCCGTAGACTTCGGGATGAATGCGTGTGTTCTCACTGAGAAGAATGCAAGGAATGACGACACGTGGTTTGGGGCGCTTTTGTCCCTTAGGGCTGGGGGGGGCTTGGCGCCCACGTGTCAGACCCGAACCAATCAAGTTGGCCCGTGAGTTTATGATGTAATGCTTCTGTGATCACGCCAGGAGGCGCAATCTCCCAATGCGAGTCATTGAGCGCAGCAGATTCTAAAACTGAGTGAGCTCAGAGCAGCAGCAGCGACGGAGCAGCAGCTGCTCCACGTGTGTATGTGTGTGTGTGTGTGTGTGTGTGTGTGTGTGTGTGTGTGTGTGTGTGTGTGTGTGTGTGTGTGTGTGTTTGTTTCACTGTAGTGGCCTAGCGCATCAGCGTTCTTTTAAACTTGCTGCAATGTCACCTGCTTTAATCTCTTAGTCCACAATGTAAAAGTGTTCTTACTGAAAGTGGAAGCGATGTCCAACAATCATCCAGTGACTGATTGTCTCTCATGCCTTCCTTATAAACTCCATGCGTTTGTCACGTCACAAATGTGGTCCAGTAAATCCTCAATTCCCCAACAAGAGTTACAGTATTCCATGGAAGCAGGTCCAATTAAACACGTGCGATAAAGCATAACATTTTATATAACTTTAGAGAGACTAAATGCACGACAACGTACAGTACAGTAAATGAGACGGTCGCCGGGAATAGCCATCTAATATCGAAGTTGCGACATTGAGGGGTCAGAAACCGGGCGCTCGGACGCTGTTCATGCAGCCTGAATAGGGACAAAGTGCCCCGCTACTAAATAGAAGTCTATGTAGAGCAGCCGCCATTAGAACTTTCCATGGTAGTGAATGGAGATGTCGTAACTCTGTTTATACTCTACTGGTCTGGGAATTACATGGGGTGATTTTTGCCTATTTTTTGTTTAGAAGGCATACATCTTGCATGGCTCTGCTTACCCATTGAGCCCTAAATAAGAGCATGCTGTGTCTGACACAACTGTAGCAAGAATTATTACTAGTACACTAGTTAGATTATTATTATTTAAGAATAATGTGTCTGTGAGACATAATTAAACAAAAGAGGGGAAAAATAGTGTACCTTAAGTATTCTTGAGAGATTTGCCACCAGTAATGCCTGCATGCCTACCTATAACTATAAAGTACAATTATTTTATTTCTGCCAATAAAGTGCCTTTTTTTGGTTTGTTTGTTTGTTTATTTTGTACTTATATAATAATACAAGTATAAATCCCGGCGGGTCCCGTCCGGACCCGGACTCGATAAGGACCCGGACTCGATAAAATCCTAACCAGTCCCAACTCTAATTCCAAAAAAACATGCAAATTTGATTCATGGTGCTTAACATATTTGTTAAAATGGTCATTTTTATCAAAAGGATGATAGAAAATGCTATAAAATATCTTTACGTAAATGGCTAAAATAATTGACTAAAACTAGACTAAAATGACAATAGTTTTTGTTGACTAAAACTAGACTAATAAAATCATAGCTCCATGGACTAAAATAAAAACTAAAATGCTTTACTTTTCGTCGACTAAAACTAGACTAAATGAAAAAAGGACGAGTTAGACTAAATAGGATAAAAACTAAAACCGGTGATTGAAAGTGGACTAAAACTGAAACTAAATTTAAAAATCGCAGACTAGAACAACACTGGTGACACATGATAATCATTACCATGATTACCTTTTCACGACCTATCTCCTTATGGTAGGTCTGTGTCCATTGTCCAACTTCTCCATGTATATCCCTTTGTATGTAGAGCTTTTTCTTAACAATGTTGTTGTTATATCTGTCTGTTGGTCAGGTACAGTGATGCAACGCATTGAAGACACAGAAGATAAATTTCCATACTATGGTGCAAGGTTTGGCAGCCATATTGCACTTAATTGATAATTTAATTGAAAGAAAAAGTGTAGTTGGTGAAACTCGAGAATAAATGCGAGCGAGGAGAATAAAGAGTGGAACCTGTGGAGGAGGAGAGGTGGTAGGGAATAAAGTCACCATCACAGCTCTCTGTCTTTGATCAGCGGTCCATGGGGACTTTGGTGGTAGCACAGGTAGATGGTCCATGTCCATAGCTTCTGAGGAACGTGACTTCAAATTCCTCCTCTCTAGGGTTCCTGCGAAGACTATAGAGATAGCTCCACACAGCATCAGTGAAAACAACTATGGTGTAGCCCAGCTCTTCTGTTAAAAATGGGAGTCTCTATAAATTAACCCAACGAGCTTATTCTCGTTAGCCCAATGAGCTCTGATAAGTTTAGAAATCTCAACTTACATTAATGAGTTCACAGTCTTTAAAAGGTTAAGTCAATTGACTTCTTCTCTTTAACTCAATGAGCTCTGCTAAGTTGAAGATGTTCAACTTGCATTCATGGGTTTTCAAAAGTTAAACTTGCTTTAATTCATTGTTTTGACTATTGTCATGTTGACTGAACTTGGTACACATAGCCCGCCTTTGAAGCAAAACGCCAAGCGATTGGCTGTATGCAAATCAGCTATCGGCTGTACTGACCAATCACCGTCCTTCTTCTACTCAGCAGCAGCAGCTTCACAGAGACAGGCACGAGGCACCATTATACGCGGAGAATTTAAATTGTGTTTTATGTCGGCAGTTAGCTCGGTGGACGACTGGATTCACGGTGCCTGTTTAGCTGATAGTTTGGGAACTAAGCGAGCTGCGTCGCCGCTTGTTTTATTTAAATAAACTTGGATACATAACCAGCAGTTTTGGTCGGTAGACCTACATGTGGGTGGAGCACGAATGGACGGACGAACTCAAAACATCTGGAATATGGCGACAGCAGTGAGTTGTTAAACTGTCCAGTTTTAACATCAAGAGGAACTCATACAGAAAGCGAGCATTCACGTCTCAGAAGACGAGGCAAAAAGTTTATTGGTAAGTAATATTTAAAGTATATATTTTATGTTACTAGGTTATTGTACTAACTTACATATACAGTAAGCCGGGGAGAAGGGATGGCCAAATGGCGGATTCGCGACAAACTTTCTATTCTTTTTAGGGTATTTTTGCTACTGTGGGTTGTTTCTGGCTGCTGCCTGCGTTAGCATTCATTTATAATATTTAGAGCGTCATTTCGCAATTCTTTATTTCGACGTTTCACACAGCTAAGCCTGCTGTCTCATCCCATTTTAGTTTCTCCTCTCCTCTCCATTGTAAACGTATTCCTCCCCTCCCCTCTCCTCTCCATTCTATTACGTACATACACGGATCAGATCGAACAGCAAACAGTGTCAGAGGAATACACAACTTTATCAACCAACACATCCAACCAACACCGTGTTACAGTGACCGTTTTGTTCTTCGTTTCGCATTAGGCTACCGCACGGGACGCATGCTTCTGTCCGCGTCATTCTCATTAATTTACTGAATGAATCAGAAAAGAAAAGCGGCGCGATGGTGGCGTTGGAGGAGGAGGAGGGAGGAGGAGGCGGCGGCTACATGTAAATGGATCGTATTCTGCGTTCTAACGTGTGGGCTGCTGTGTATTGATAATGTTATGTGTTTTTATGGCTGGCCTGGGAGTGGACGATGTGCAGCTGTGTGCCAATATTGTTTTCATATTAAGCTTGCCACATGCGCCATGCGTAGCCTCGCGATGTGTTTTGTATAAGCACTGCGCCGGCATATAGCGGCACCATTTGATCCCCCCCCCCCCCCCCCCCCCATCTCGGGGAACCACCACGACGGAAAAATCTCAAGTCGTTAATGCCCTAATATGGACAGCATTCATTGAGCAGTACCCCAGCCCCGCGGATGGCCAACCGAGAAGTACTGCTTATCCATACACCTGACGAGGTGGTGAAAACACAAATATCATCTAAACTCAAATCAATTCGGAGTAAGTACTGGGAGGCCGTGGATTCACAACGCAGGAGTGGCCATGGTCCGAGTCATCGCACTATTTTTCGAGTTATGTAATAATGAGATATGGTGTGGATCATTAGAGGCTGGTATTGAGACAGCTGAGGTAAACGGAGACGCCGTGGATCAGTCATTCCCAACGACCGTGCCGCGTCACTTTAGTGTGACTTGGGATAAGCAGAAGTGTGCCGTGAGAATTGGGCAAAAAAAATCCTTAGCACTACCACAAAACCAATAGCGGGCACCACGAAACCAACAGCGGGAATGTACCTATTCATTACATTGTTCCGAGGTGCGAAAAGAACAATAGGCCTACGCTACGACCCTCGTCATAGAAATGCTAATTTAAGTCTTTTGAACGGGGTTGTCATATCACATCACCGTATAGGTAGGCTAACTATTGACTCGTTTGTCACAGTTCCAGGCTGAATGAACATGAGCACGAGCTGTCCCAACTCTTACAAAAAGTAACTTCGGAGAATCGGAGCTCTCCTACATGTTGAGGCTTTACAAGGGTATTTATTTCCAGCAGTTTTGCTGGATCTAGCAAGACATACGTCTTGTTAAGGTAAAAAATAACTGCCTGGCCCCGACGAGCATTGTGAGGAGGACAACCTAAGGTTGCATTTATGCATGTCTGCGTCGGTGACGTGTGTCCACCGACTGACTCCTCGGCTCTTCTCTCCTTTATTTATTTTTTGTGTGAGATGCTGCGTTCATTCTGCAACATGACGTTTCTATGTATGAATGTGAACGAACGAGGGAAGCGAAGGGCGGCATCTTTTGCATTGATTCTGGTTTCACGCGCAGGAACTTGAAATCAAATGACAACAAATATCGCTCGGATCGCTCCCGCTATTGTGCCAAATCAACACTGTCGCAAAATGCCGGTAACCCGTGGGTTCAGATTGTACGAGGAAAAAATTAAAAGCTCACTAAAAATGCCATGATGCATGGCAAAACATGCGACTGACTTACACATGAAGGAGACTGCAACTGCAGCCTATCCGTGTTGCTTGATCACTGATCATTATTCAGTTCAATTCTATTACAATTCAGTTCAAATACATTTACATTGTCGAAGCAAGAACAGAACAACAAGAAATAGCTACAATATAACAAGAAAACACATATAACAAGCTTGATCATTGATCATTAGCAAGAAGAAGGGGGGGATCACACCCGTGTTATCTTGTAGATCTGTTAGAATGATCGTGGGGCACAGTGCTGTTTTTAATGTTAATTATGCCAAGGACCCCCATTTTGACATACCGGTATATTAGTCTATGGACCCCCAAGTAATATTAATTGGGGTATATTAATCGGTGTCTGATTACTACTGTACAATGTTCATTCGAGACTGTAGTTGTAGTAGCCCAGGGGGTTTAAACCGGTGGCTCGGGGACCACCAGTGGTCCTTGAGAGGGATCCAGGTGGTCCCCAGGCTAACCCTAACCCTAAATGATGGAAAGTTGCTTAACCACATGTAGGTCCATTTTGTTTCATGTTTACACTCTATAAGAGTTAAAATATGATCTGTATGTTTGACTGTTTTGTTTCCCAAATCCAGGCTAGAATTGTGGACAAAAGCAAAAAATAATTCTTTAGTTTTTGGTCTGTGGGGCTAAATTGTCCTCAAATGGTGGTCTGTGACTGAAATTGTGAATAAATAGTGGGGCCCTGGGATCAAAAATGTCCTAATTCTGGTGGTGTTTCCATTTTGGCCCTGTGCAATCACTTCACATAAATGAAGTGAAGAAAACAACAAGTAAAACACATGAAAAGCATGGTGCGAACCTTCTCCTGGAGACGGCGTGAAATCAGGGATGGGATATCTAGGGAGGATATACTGCAAATATATCCCTTTCTAAGGGCACCCTATAGGAGTTCATTAACCTTATTTGGTTAAAAAATCATGTTGTGATGCACGTTACAGTGTATCACAGCAACACAATGTGAGCTTGTAGATCTGCTCTTTTCTGCATTTTTCCCCCTCCCCATCACAAAACATTTAGATTAGTGCCTATGTAAAATATCAAACTGATATGATTTAAATTGAGGTCAGCGGTATAGAAACAAAACAATACCTCATGTAACTCATGGGAACCTCCCAGACCCGCTTGTAAAATTCAAGATTATTGTGAGATTGACTACAGTATATTATTAGTTGGCAGATTCGGAATGCTAATCACACTTGCGTTTTTTCTACAGTTTGCTGATGAGGTCGACCAAATCCATCCAGCCACAAGCAGTCGGGCAGATCGCTTCAGAGGGCTTTGCTGGCATTTTGCCAGACGTTCTAAAACATGCAGGAAAATCCCATGCTGAAATCTTCAATGCCACAAGACACCTTGGCTGATGATCTACCAGGTACTGACAGCATTAACAACACTGTACACTTGAATTTCGTTTAGACATAGCCTGGGTTCCTGCCTGATTTGCTGCATTCTGCACATCTGATTTTGGCGCTGGACAAAAATTCTTAATTCCATGATATCAATATCGAATCACCAGGTTCAAAATCGATTTTGGTATTTATGTAGGCCTATTCATTAATGTGTCCATGTCAGAAAGACTGGCTGATGTTATCAGGCTGCATTGATGTGTATGATTGAACTTTTTGTTCATTTGATCTATATTGTTTAAAATTGCTTTAAAATGTTGATTGAACTTGTGCTTGTTTGTTAATGATTTTTCTTTTGGGGCCTTTTTTCTGAGGGCATACAAATGGAACCAAATGGACCCCTTAGAGTCCATTTGAAAAACCGTCAGAAATCGACTTCAGGGCTGGACTGATGATGCTGCCGTCTGCCGTCAGAGAGAAAATCCAAGACTTAATTGTGATGGGAGGTGAGCATCTGTATTGTCCTACATGGTGGTGCACTTGTTGCTTTTCATTTCCATCACAGTGTAAACCGTTTAGAGCACCCGTACTTCTTGACACACATTTTCATAAGTTGCCTGGACGTTACCTTAGCCAAGAAATCCTGTGAGCTTGGAGAGCGATGAAACCCAGACTTCACCACTGTCAGTATAAATTGATGTTTAAATGATGTGGTTTGTTTACACGTTATCTTTTGGTATTAATATATTGGATTCACCACTTGAACCTTACTCAGACCAAATTTGTTTGCAGAAATGGTAGATATACAGGTACAGTATAGCAGCATCCATTCTTTCTACCAGCTGCTTGAAAAGCAAGCTGGGCAGCCAAACGATTGGCTGCCTCATCTCTAGGCAACCAAACACAATGCCACAAGCCAACATCTCAGCCATGGAATGCTATGCTGATTGGCTGCATTGTCTTTTTAATGACATTGTTCGTTCCTACCCAAACAACTGTGCTGGAACTGAAACAGAGGCAGTTATAGCTTACAGTATATAGATAATGGAAAGTTTTACCCCAAAATGTCAAATGCCCTACCTGCCTTTTTGGTAGTAGTCTCTGTAAGCCCAGTTTGTCTATAACCTTGTGATTGAGAACGTCTTATTGCTCAATGCTACCAGCTCTTGATGATGTGTCTGGAATTACTCTCTCTCTGGTTCTCAATCCTCAGGGTATGCCTTTTATGCTTGGTGACATCACTGTGGCATCACACTGTTAACGTTGTCGTGGCATGACTGTCTGCATATTAAATTATGACAATTTCATGTTGCAGGACACTGACAACTTGGAGGAGATACAGGAGCGGCTCACAGTTGCAATCACTGTATGTACTTCTACGACCAGTTCCAGCTCAGACGTCGCCGTTGTTTTGGAGGGAGTGGAAGTGATCAAAGGCCTTGGAACAATAGCCAGGGCCTGCTGTGTCCTCGTCGGCTTATGCTATGCACTCAACCTCAGTTACCTGAAGGAGTTAAGGTACACGTTCAGATTTATCCAGAAACTCTCCTTGGAGTTGGATTCTGGCAAGCTAACCCAAAAGGTCCTGAATCTCAAGATGAAGCTATGGATACAGCCTAAGTCCTGGCAATTTTTCCAAGGCAGTCTGTCGTTTTGCTTTCTTTTTTCTTTTCCTGCCTTCATTGATGGGTTGAAAGTAGACTGACAGAGGGGAGAGACTGGGTAAGACACGTGGCATCCCCATCTGGATTGGGAGTCAAACCTGCAGCACCGCCAGGCTGTTTGAGCCGGATGATAAAAGACATGCAAAGTTCTGATCCTCCCCCAAAGTTGACAAGTCAGCTGTATCTCCATTTGCACTTCGATACTGCTTGCACTTGGATATAAATGCTGCTTTATATTTCATAGACGTACAGTGTCAACTTAAAATGGTGAATTATGCCTTTACTTGTCGAAATGGTTAAATCATTTAAATGTTCATATTTCATATACATAGTGTTGAGGTAAAATGGTGAATTTTGCTTATCCAAATGGATAAAAGTTTACATGTTGCAATGTTTTAATGTTAAATGTATATTTAGGGCTCTATTTTCGTCACCGCTAAACCCCTTACCCCTTAACTTCTTTGCCTTTTTAAACTATTAAAAAAACATTTCTCAATAGTTAATGGCCAGTCTACAAGCTCACAATGTGTCAATAGATTGGCACGTTGAACTGTCCCCAAAAGTTTTTCAAAATAGTAAAAAAAAGAAAAGAAAAAAAAGATGGGTTTAGATGGTAACGAAAATTGAGCCCTTTGTGTCTCAGTTCTTGGCAACTCAGGATTTTTTTTATATACCATGGTAATCAGACCATGGTCTGTGGATTGTCACTTGCTATCTTTTTGTCTGTTAAAGGACCACTTCAAAGTGGTTGCTAATAATAACAAAATAGTTGTTTGTTTTCCTATAGTTGGTTTTCCAACTGTTTATGGCTGTTGCCTACCTTTGTCATTTGAATCCCCAGAAATTCAGAGGTAATAAACCATGTGAAATTGTGCTTGGTTTAACTTCAATTGTATTACTACTATTTATATATAAAAAAAATGAGTGTACTTTTTATGTATTGGCTCAATATTGTTTAGATATTAGTTATTAGATTTTAATTATTATTTTTTTATTTAATATTTTTCAGGTCGTACAAATAAACTATATATTTGAGCAAAATGCAATAATTAAGTGATTTATTGTTAGATTTGAAACAGCAAGTTGTGTACAAGGATAACCTGAAGCCGTTAGTTATAATAATGCAGAAATGTTTGTTCAACTAAGAAAGGAAAGTTATATTACATTGATTAAGTAAAATAATGCTTTGATATAACTCAAGGTTTTAAGGTGAAACAACAAGTTATTACAAGTTCAATCAACTTACAAAACAAATTTGAGAAGACTAGTTCAGACAAGTTCAGTCAATTTTGATAACTTACAAAACAAGGTTGAGTCAACTAGAGTACTGTTGTTGTGTCAACTTTATCAACTTGAATATCCGAGTTGAAACAAAGTGAACAGTGAGGTTTTCTTAACTGTAGTTGACAAGTTTAGTCAATTTTGATAACTTACAAAACAAGGTTGAGTCAACTAGAGTACTGTAGTTGTGTCAACTTTATCAACTTGAATATCTCAGTTGAAACAAAGTGAACAGTGAGGTTGTCTTAACCTGGATATCCTTCGCAGCAGCAGAACCTGCGTTTTCAAGTTGAAACGATCTGAAATTTATTAGGGTGTATGGTGTAGCCCAGCTCTTCTTTCATATATCGTTTTACTGGATTAGATGTGATATGTTTGATGTTTCTATTACTTCTAGCTAAGAGCCTGTGTCTCCTTGGACACATTAAAAAGCAAATAAAAGGGTTTAGATTTAATAAATTAATTCACATTGTGGCAAAACCCCAAACAAATGTGTCAGGGGAAGGAGCTGTACAATGTTTTTTTATCACCAACCATACCGCTGAATGCCAGGGCCTCAAAATATAATTCTAAAGCCTCTTACATAGACACGAAGATGGTAACCCTCCACTGCCTCTTATCAAATCGCAACTTTTATACTACCCAGTACATTTTGTTGAATGGTTGGAATATAACCGACTGTGAAACTCACAAAGTTTACCTAACTCTGCTACTACATTAGAGCACATACACGTCAACACATGTACAATTGTTACTTTTTTCACTCTTTGATGGCTCGCACTCTGTTATACTCTAATATATTGCTCTATTATTGCACTCTATTATATCCCTTTATTTGCTGTGTCTAGACTGTCTACGTATGATGCAATGCTGCATTGTCTGAAAGAAGTCAAACAAAAAGTACGTTTTACCACAATTAACTGGGTCCCACTCCTGCTTGCAGTGAGATTAATGTGCCCCGGGCTGGGCAGCCCGTGGCGTTGACCCTGGCTTGCAGTCACAGCCTGAGCCCTGCTGGTAACTCTGTGCACGCAGCAGTGTTGTCAGTACTGCGGTGTCGCACAAAACAGATCTATAAGCAAACCGCTAACACGCGACGGCGTCATTAGCTTGTAGATCTGTCACTTTTTGGCACGCATCACTCTCTCATAGAGTAGCTCTCTCTCCCCCGTGGTTGTGAATGGGTGTATCGGAAGCACCGCCCTTCGGACGTGACGAGCAACCAATGGAATCAGACGGTACGTGGAGGAATCACGTCACATCATCACCACCACCATCGTCGTGGTGTGGTGAGACCTGGATTGTGCTGCTTGCTTTGCAATCTCTGATAAATGCTTCTATACCTGGGAAGAACTAGCAGTTTTTAAACATTTGAACACACTGCAACTCCAGGGGAAATGATCCCGTCTCCCTGACTGACCCCGCGGTTTGGTGAATAACCAGCAAGTAGCCCTACGACGTAAAGAAGAAGAAACGATATTGTATGGACGAAGAAGATTGCGCTTTTTGCTGGTTGCCGAGCCACTTTGATGCGACAACTTAGCTAACGAGCTAACGGGTCTTGTTTTCATTATACTTGCTGGTCATATAGCTAGCCTGGGCGAGTGCTGGCTATTCTTCCAGGTGCCTACATTGACTGGACAGTGTTCAGCTCTTACAATGAACGCTGCTTCTCAGTGTGGACGTGTGCAGAGGGAGAGAGCTGTGCTCAGGTGGTGGAGTGTTGTACGGTCAGGTAGATAACTGTGTTATAACGCCGCTCCTTCGTTGAATAGAATCCCACAACCCGTAAGCTATATCTCCTTTATATTTGTGAAGAAAAGTTTGTAATGATTCTGGCAGATCACTACGCCCGGTGGCGTCGAGTTTACATGTCTGGTTTTAAGCCATTGAAACGCTGAAGGTGGAAGAAACGCCAGGGGTAAGCAAAAGGTAAACAAAGAGAAAAGGTTGGTCCATTGCCACTTGCTGTTTAAGTTTAGCCGATTGCAAACCCACGGCCGGGCACATTGACGAGAATATAAGGGCTGGGTTGTTATTAGTAAATCGCCCACATGCACTGGATCAAGCCTGGGACTTGTGAAAGGCAACTGAAGAAGCAGCAGAAGGTGGGATACGTGGGGAGCGCCGCCGCCGCAGACGCCTCGCTGCTGCAGCCCGGGGGAAGATGGCGGAGCGCTCCCGTTGGAGCTGCTGGAGGTGGTGAAATCAAAACTTCTGAACTTTGTGTCGGATTTATCTCTGCTGGACATCTCAACACAGACCGTAGGACACATGCAGGCCAAAAAACGGTACTTAATTGTGTTCTCCGCCGGCGTGTGTCTCGTTCTCTTGTTTTGCTTCGGGGGCTTACCGGTGCCACTCGTTTCCAGGCGGGGTCAGAGCCGGCGTGATGGCCGCAGCTTTGACGGGTATCGCCCCGGCTCGCAGTGGCCTCGTTTCTCGGGCCCGCTGCGGCCCTTCGACCCCTGGGACCAGGCGGAGACCGACGACTACAACGTCCACACGTCGCCGCGGCAGAAGAGGGAAACCGTCTCGGGCGTCTACAACGGCAAGCGCTGCAGGATGGACTCGTGCTTTGATTTCTCCACGTGCAAAAGAACCGGCTTCAAAGTTTACGTCTACCCCCAGCAGAAGGGGGAAAAGATATCGGAGAGCTATCAGAACATCTTGTCCTCCGTTGAGGGGTCCAGGTTCTATACTTCTGACCCAGGACAGGCGTGCCTGTTCATCCTGAGTTTGGACACTTTGGACAGGGACCAGCTTTCCCCCCAATATGTGCACAACCTGAGAGTAAAAATCCAGAGCCTCCCCCTGTGGAATGGAGGTAAAAACCACATCATATTTAACCTGTATTCTGGAACATGGCCAGATTACACAGAAGATCTGGGCTTTGATATTGGCCTAGCTATGTTGGCCAAGGCCAGTATTAGCACAGAGAACTTTAGGCCCAACTTTGACGTCTCCATCCCCCTTTTCTCCAAAGATCACCCCAGGACAGGTGGCGAGAGAGGGTACCTGAAACACAACTCAATCCCCCCCTATAGGAAGTACATGCTTGTTTTCAAGGGAAAGAGGTACCTTACTGGAATTGGTTCGGACACTCGGAATGCCTTATATCATGTTCATAATGCTGAAGATGTGGTGCTCCTCACCACCTGTAAGCATGGTAAAGACTGGCAGAAGCATAAGGATGCCCGCTGTGATAAGGACAACGCAGAATATGACAAGTAAGTGACAGTGCATTCAAACCTGTTTATTTATAACTTTATGAATTCTGGAAAATTAGTGTTTGGTCATTTGCCATGGCTCCACCGGAAACGGTAGCTTTTCTTTTTTTTTTGTTTGGTTTGTTTTCAAATTACAATTTTGGAAACATCTGTTAGTCTTAATATTGTCTCCACGAGGCAAGTACTGTTTTGCATCATTTCTATCTGTGTGTGTCCTTCTGTCTGAACAGTTCATTTGTGGTAGTGAAACTGTAAGCACACATACCGTACTTTCTGGATGCACTCCTACAGAGTTTGTCCAATCTTCACACGAAACGGTACACTGCATTAAACAAATTGTATTGTATTTTAGACTTTTGAGGGCGCTAGACCCCAGTGCCTGGATTTGTTGTCCCCGATCATGTAATTGGGTCGATTTAATTTTCAAATGATGATTGGGGGGGAAACATCAGCAGGGCATCCCTAGTGTCAATACTGTATCCACATTGCTATATCTGACTGGATATCGCCTGTGATTTTGATACTATTGTGATTAGATATGGCATAAGTGTTCTCTAAAAATATAAATATCGTATCAGGAAATATCTGTATTAGTAGGCACTCAAAAGTCAAAATCAAATGATCTTTGAATCTGATCTGGGACAAAAGATAACATGATCGGAACATCTCCTTTTTTGTATTGTGTAATTTTTGTTGTCCTATTCCAACTGGATCGGCTAAGATCGGACGTTTCGGAGTGCTCTGTTTTTAACAAAATGCCACAACTCACAAAGACGGCATGCAATTGCCATATTCATTTGCTGCCATGAACACCATACAGTAGAATAAGTGACACTTGACAAATTAACGTCATGGGTCTGCTATTGCCGGATGATTCAAGTATATATTTTTTAGCTGAACTTCATATTTTCCCAACTTTATGGAGTATGCATTTTATAAGCATATTGTAGTTTATAAAACTTTCTAATAATCTGAGACTAATCGTGCTTAGAGAGTTTTATGGTGGTTTTATAAAAGACCCCATTATTATCACACTAATACCATAGTCTTAAACTTAAAAGTTTATTAGCTTACTTCTAAAAGTATGTAGTAATATTTTGAATTGGCCTTGTATGACTTTTTGGCCAAGTGTTTGTCACATGGGAAACATAAGTAGATTTACTGGGAGGACACATGGACTGTTAGTGTAATTCAATTGATTTTCCTGCTTGTCTGTACTCTGTGCAAACCATTTAGCTGTGGATCGGTTTAATTCCCTTCTCCCTAGCAGCATCATTAAAAAATCCCACTTCTTGTCTACTTCTTATTTCATAATCGAGACCTTATCTGACTGTAGGTCAAATTAAAAACCCTATGTTATTATGAAAACCTAAACTCCCACTTGACTCTCCAAATGCATTCTAAAGAGCCTGACATCCCTAAAGGCAGAAAGGTACCAATGTACAAAGTCAGGCTTTAGCTAACAGACAGTGAACCTAATGAACAAAGTGCCATCTGTCTTCGTGGTTTGGCCAGTGGGATTCATTTCATGTGGTCCCAGACTGTGCTGTGTTGTTACTGGTGACAGTATGGCGCTTGGTGTTTGACTGTGTCTCTTTAGGATGGATTAATGTGGACAAAGCACTGGTGCCAGTAGGGGAAGCCACTCTGGCCCCTGTTTTCTCAGTCATTTCCCAGACAGACCCATCAGCCTGGAATCCCCTGGCCCCAATCCATGTCCTGTATGACCTCGCTGTTGTTAGGGGGGTGGGCTGTAGTGAATGACCCCTGTGTCAACCCTTTACTGTGTGTGTTGTTGCTTTAACCAATGTTGTCAGTTGAGGTAATCGAGCATTCACCAGTGTATGCGATTGATAGGGAATTCAGTAATGGCTTCTTATGGAGTTGTATTGTGTGTGCGGAATCTAAGAAACGGCATTAGTAAAAGGCACATGTTGTCTTTCTGTCCCTAAATCTTAAGCTGCCACGGGTGTATTTTCATATTGGTGTTATCATCTATTGTGCTTGTCTTCCTCTCATGCTCAAATGATTCTCATGTTTGTGTAGGTACATATCAGCTTATGAGGCTTTGTTGGATGGTCTGAATAATATTCTCATCACCGTCTGTTATACTGTCAGCTCTTTTTCTCTTGCTCTCTTCTTTCCCCCTCTGTCTCCCTCTATATCTCCTCCCTTTATGCCAGCTCTGTACTCACTGCCAGGCTCTGCCTTGGAATGATAGCACACAGTAAGATGGGTGAAATAACAACCACAACCCAAAGGAAAAAAGAATCCTGTTGTCATTAGTAGAGGGAAGAGGCAGGCTTTTCTCTGTGGGTATCTGACTGGGCCCCGTCGGCTTAGTTTCGCTATGGGGTGGTGTGCAGTGGTCCTCTTCTCTGTCAGTAGCTCTCAGTAAGCCACCTCACTGTCAGTCACAGCCTTTTGGATTTGAGCCCCAGATTCCCCAGTCCCCTGTCGTGTGAACATCCTATATATTAAACAAAAATCAACTTACCTATGCCAGATTAAGCTGGACAATATTCTTGACCAGGACACAAATATGATGGTGATTGAGAGAGTATGAAGTTATAGCTGTAAACACAAGAGAAACTGTATTCTAGTGAAGCGCAGATTGGTCCGTTACACAGGTTGTCCCACGGGGCATGGCGGGCGGGACCATCAATCTGACTGACTGCCATCAGCGCAGTGAATGTATCCGCACTAAATCTTTCTCAATTGAACGGTGTTCAATTGAGAAAGTGGAAAGTGCATTCAAGCAGAATTATAGCTGCAACGCGCTGCGATGTTGTCGAGTAGCTATTTTATGTATATGTGCAGCTCCACAATTGAAACTAAAATAAGCACCTGACATTCATTCATCTCGAGCTACAAGTCTGCTGCAGTGTGCACACAAACCAAACGAGTTAAGTGGACTCGTCCGAAACACATTGTGTCAGGTCACGTATATGTATAAGTTTTATACTCCTACTGTCTGTTCAAATAATTTGTTACAACTCGAGAGACGGTCACCTCTTTCTTACCGTCTCTGTCAGTTCGATGTCATTTCAGAATTTTTGATCAAACTTCCTGGCTGACAGAAAGTTTGTCTGGCAACAATTAATGCTTGGAAAGAAAAATGGGTGGCAGTGGCTCAGGGGTAGAGTCACTGGATCCCAGGCTCCCGCAGAGTTAGTGTTTAAGTGTCCTTGAGCAAAACACTAAACCCCTAATTGCTCCTGATGCGCTAGTAGGTACCTTGCATGGTTTTCACTGCCATCAGTGGATGAATGTGTGTGTGAATGGGTGAATGTGATGCACAAGCTATGTAAAGCGCCTTGGATGAAGGTGAAGGTGCTATATCAATAATACACCATTTACCATTTGGAAAGTACTGTAATGAGACTTGGTCTTAATATAATATTGCTATGTTTAATTCAGTTTCATCATACTGTTATCAAATAATCACTGCAAGATTAGTTTAACTGTTTAATTAAACAACAATTCTTGCTCAGATGTTGTTTTAGATTGGTGTGGGGTGCCTTCCATGCTATATTCACCCAAATAATACAGTGTAGTGTAACCAAAGTGTTTCATTGCATTGCTGTGAAATGCTCATAATATTGTTGATGAATTGGTGTGCACTGGGTGACTTCCTAGTAATTTATTTTCTCTTACACTGACTTGTATCCCTGTCTAGGATGGGGTGGCCACAGAGTGAGACATACATATAGCCAAATTGCTCAGACACGTATGATGTAAATTGCCATTCATTGTTTCTGTGTGTTCAGATAGAATTCACACTATGGGCTCCATTTCCGTTACATGCTAAACCCCTTATCCCAAATCCCTTATCCTTTTTTACAATTTGGAAAAAGTTTTTTGAATAGTTCAATGTGCCAATCTATTGGCTGGTTGTGAGCTTGTAGGTTGGCCCCTTTAACTATTGAGAAATGTATTTTAAAATAGTTTAAAAAGGCAGAGAAGTTAAGGGATAAGAGGTTTAGCGGTGATGAAAATCTAGGCCTATAGCTGTTAATACGAGGGGCTAGCACCCCTCAATAATAACTCTACATTTTGAAGGGTTCAAACTCAAGGCCGCTTTAGGGTAATACAGTACATGCAAGTCTGACAATACAAACATTGATTTTGAAGGTGAAGGTGCGAATTGTGATTTGCCAGAATGGGATGATATATGATAAAGTACAATGATAAGAATAACCCTCACTTCACATGGGTGTGATTTTTATTAATTGTACATACAAACATTTGCATTGAGCATTGTTGTTAGCCTCAGCTTAGATGGTGCAGGGTTTAAAATGCATGGGGATATCCAGATGGTTACATTTTGCCTGACGGGATTCTTCCATAATTTCCACTAAAATTAATTGAATCATTTTGAAATGGTAAACCCACTTATTTGCTGAGTGTATTGTATTGAGGGACTGATACCCAGTTACCATGGGATAGCAGTTACCATGGGAATGAAACCTGAAGCGATTTGAGGTATGGGTCGGCCAGTTTTCAAGGGAGTCGGTTGCCAAGGAAATCAATATTTGTTGTTGGGTGGGTCATGATTCCACTTTTCAGATGAATAGTGTGTCTGGAGATGTACTGTGAGTCTGCAGTAAACCAGATGATAGGAGAAAGAAGCAGCATGAACTCCACCACTTTCATAGTGGTGGAATCAATATACATGGAATTAATATACGTTTCCAGTAGGGATGTCTTGATACTGTATTGGTATCGGATCTGCCCTTTTTTCACAATGGTTCATATCGGTATCGGCATACTGTATCTGTTTCGAAAAAGTATCGGTATTGGCCGTTGGATTACCTTTCCATGGCATGTACCCTGTAAGATCTCTTTTGTTCTATGCCTGTAGTTCAGGCACAGCCTCCTCTAGCCAGCCTTAACATGACATTGCAATTCATATTGCCCCAGGCAGATTAAGTCTGCACCCTCTGAACTGTGGTAGGACTTCACGGCTAAGTGGTAACGGGGATGGCCCACAGATTTAGCCAGAACTCAGAATGCATTAAGGTTGGCGAACACGCGCCGCTCCCGTGCTTGTGGTCATCTTTAGGGTTTAGACTGAGTAGTGAGTGTTCGGACGAATAGGAGATCGAACCAATGACATGTTACCATGGTGACGAGCAAACCAAACTCTTCTGGAACCAGGCTATGACCAACAATGGCAAATATGGGGTGCGAGATTTCAAAAAATCTAATAGTGAGAGGGACAAGACTAATATCCACGCAGTGATATTAGTATCGCTATGCAAGGCTAGGTCAGACAGTACAGATCTGGTGTAACTGGGTGGAAGTAATAGTTTCTCTGCATGGCTCTCCCCCTTTGTACAACAAATCCCTTTTATCCTATCCCACTGACAACAAGGAAGTTGTGTCTGACTGAATACAGCCCCTAAACATATTAATTGCCATTTAATGGTCATGTAATTCTTGTATGTAATTGTTGAGATTTTATTCTCCAGGCTGAAGTCTGTATGCAGGTTGAGTATCATGTTTGAGGGAAATGTGACCTACAATAAATTGCATTTTACTTTGGAGGAATGCTAGCTTATTTTATTGTGTCGCTTTGTATCTGTATTTCTAAACGTTTGTCCCATTTTCAATAGTGTATTCTTGCTAAGTAGGTGGGCCCTAATAGCTGTGACAGAAGAAACAGCCCAAGCTATTATGAATGGCATCTAAATCAGGGCTTGACACTAACACTTGCCCGGGGCAAGTAAAAAAATGGTCGGGCAAGTGAAGACTGCTACCTGGTTGCCCGATCGGGCAAGTGTGCAACTTAGTGCACTATAACACAACACAAGATAAATTTGTCTTGAAGGCAGTCGTTGCACTCTACCTCTGTGTCTTTCCCTGCTTTCTAGATATCCACAATTCCAGGCTGGATTTGGGAAACAAAACAGGCAAATTAACATACACTTCAAAATGACCTAATCTCCTACATTCTCTAGTTGTGTAGACCTGGGCTAATTAAGATGATGAATTTTAACTCTTGAGAGTGTAAAAATGAAACCAAATGGACCCGCAATATATTTTTGGGGGGCAAGTGACCATGAGCTGAGGGCAAGTAGAACCTGACTTGCACTTGCCCGATGGGCAAGTGCCTCCGAGACCTTAGTGTCAACCCCTGAAATCATCTTGAACATACTAGTCAATGTAGTCATTGCCTAGTCACTTTCTTGATTTTTAGTGTGTTAGTGTTACACATTGGGTTTTTTGTTGCCAATGAAACCAGCACTACTAACATTTAGTTAATTGCTTTTCTTATTCCCAACATTGGTGCATAGGCAATATATAAACTTGATGAGGTGCACCTCCACATTACCAGCAGAAGGGAACTGTTAGGAATGTTTGGAATGAGTTGGACATATGTATCAGGATAAATGTCCTCTATTACAGAACCTCAACAAGCTTGGGGTTTTGTCAAGAAAGCAAGCTAACAAACAACTATCGTGCAGTGGTGGCCTGTGGCTGCTAGCACATCACTTGAAAAGTGTTAAGATTTAAGCCGGTTGATGGAACAGGAACAGAACATTTTGCATGATTTAACACTTAGTTGTCTGCTTTTTAGTCTGTCTGCATTCTGCCCTGCTGTCATAACCCGTTTTACTGTCACCTACAGTACATTTCTCAACACACATGGCTGATGCGCTACTTACTGTGTTCAAGCCGATAATGAAACCAAGAGAGCAGGAAGTACACAGGAGGATTCTACCTCGAATTGAAAGCTCTCACAGCTTGCTTCCAATTAACATGCCTTGGCAAGTAAAGTAAAGGGGGGGGGGGGGGGAACGAGTGATAAGCCTAAATAGACAGAATAGGAATAAAAGCAGAGAGAGAATCTAGACAAATCAGAACACTAGGAAGTAGCCATCCAGTACTGGATGTGAGTGTAGTGGCCCAGTGCCTGGGCACTGACATTGGTCTGCTAGGTGTATTTATAGATATACAGGGTTGTAATCCTCTGTATTGGCTAAAGCCCATGTCAGTGGGCTGCTGAATATGCGATACAGAGATTGAGAATATGGTGTCCATTGGGGGATTTTGGTAGATCACTGAGCTTTCATACAATACAGTGGCTACATTTCCTGTATGGATGCATCATGCCTGGTGTCATTTAGCAAAAATAATTACAATTACCACAATGTTTATTCTCAACATGGCAATAACCGTCAAGTCACAAATCTGGGATTTTTTTTTAGTGTTCTTATTATTGATCTGTCATATGTGTATATTTGCCATTTCTCCATATCTGTGTTTGATTGGTTCAGCAGGAATTTTGAATCAAAAAGACATGAATAATAAGCCAGAGTTTTGTGTTTCAACTCTGCCAAGCCAATCCAACAAAGGAAACCGTTATGAGACCTTCTGGAACCTCAAGATGGTTACAGTTATGCACACAGCCTAATGAACAGGGTCACTTTGCGCTGAGATTGTGTTTGTCAATATAATCTATGTGTAATTATGTGAAGTGACACTATACACTAGGCCTGCAGCACAAGAGCTAGATATTGCAGTAGTAATAATAAGGAAATAGTATTTATAGATAATTTAGTGATTAATGCCCATGCATTCATGCTCTTGTAATATACCTCACCTTCCCCTTTCCCTGGCTAGCTTCTGAGTAAGACTTTGTTCTTTTATGTTTTAATACCGTCACAAAACCACTTATTTACCGGTACTCTAAATTTTCCTTTTTAAAACGGCTGCACACATGCACAAAAGTATAAGACTAATGTAATTTTGCGTTTGTCATGCAGAACTCCATGGAGTTTATGTGCAACCTTCATGTTGTTCTGGTGCTTTGTGTCGCTGCTTTCACTGATTATAGAGGCAGCGTATGGTTGAGCCAGTTAGTCCGTGGGACGCCAGGAAAAATACCGCCATCAAAAGGGACAAGACATATGTGGTATCATTACGTTCGTATGACATCCAGGAATGCAAAAATGTGTGATAGCAGTTTCAGAAGAGTAGCTGAATACAGTTTTTTGGCATTTATATCTGATAAAATGTTGTAATAACTTCATAACTTGAAATGCATTGATTTTACACCCCATAAATGTATTGAACGTTAATATAAAGTTGAGCATTACGAACGATTTGGTACCAACTACATGTCTGTATCTCCTACGGTTCTCGAGATATAGCATATAGGTACGTTCACAGTTTGCGGAGAGCAAGACATTTGTAACATTGATTTTTAAGTCAATCAAATGGTGATACAGGCATGAAAATTGGTACACACACTCTTTAAACCCCACTATTTCTAAAAGTTCTGCGTGCCCTGCAAAATTCCAAGATGGCAGCCCCCAAAATCCAAGATGTCCGTCCAAAAATGTGGTTTTTCATTCATAACTCGAAATACAAAGATCTTAAGCCCCATAAATGTATTGAACGTTAATATAAAGTTCGGCATTGCGGACATTTTGATACCAAGTACATGTCTCTATGTGCTACGGTTCTTGAGTTACAACATATACGTAGTGATGAGGCACCATAAGTGTAACATTTTGGCACGTTTCACTCTTTAACTCAAAGATCCCTTTATCACCATATCTTCTATTTTCAGGAAATGGACCTACATGTATCTGCTATCATAAACCACTTCAAGTTTTTCAATTGATGAAACAGGTCGGGAGTTATTAAGCCGATCGTGAAGGGCTGTTTCAGTGCTAAATTTGCTGCGTACATTCTGCGAATATAAGCCACCCAGAAATGTCTGTCTGTGCATCTGTCCTTCACAATAAGTGTATATGTGAAGTGGACGCACCAAGTGTACCATGTGTCATACTATAATTGTATAATGTGCAAAAATGCGTAAAAGTGTAATATATGCAATAGTGTAATAGAGCTAATAGTGTAATATATGCAGTCTATAGCGGTATACTGTAATAGGGTAATGTATGTAATAAGTGCCACAGTGTAACATGTGTAATAGTGTAATAGGGTAATATGTGTAATAGTGTCATAGTGTAACATGTGTAATAGTGTAATAAGTGTAATAGTGTAATATTTTTGCATTAGAGTAATAGTGTATTAGTGTAATAGGAAATATGTGTAATAGTGGCAAAGTGCAATAGGGTAATATGTGTAATAGGGTGTCATGTGTAATAGTGGCATAGTGTAACATGTGTAATAGCATAATAGGGTAATGTATGTAATAGTGTCATAGGTTTATATGTGTAATAGTGGCATAGTGTAACATGTGTAATAGCATAATAGTGTAACATGCGTAATAGCATAATAGGGTAACATGTGTAATAGTGTCATAGTGTAATAGTGTAATATATGCAATAGTGTAATAGGGCTAATAGTGTAATGTCTGTGCATTATGGTAATAGTGTAATATATTACTGTAATATTGGTATAGCATAATAGCGTAATATGTGTACTAGTGTCATATTGTGACATGTGTAATAGGCAAGTGTGTGTATCATGTGTAATAGGACAATTACACTAGACCACTATTCAATATATTACACTATTACCCTAATGCACAATTGCACATATATTTCACTATTACACCATTACATATATTACCATATTACACTATTACATATATTACCCTATTACGCTGTTACACAATTGCATATATTACACTATTACATGATTGCGTATATTGCACTATTACCCTAATGTACATATATTGCACTATTACACTATTACACATATTACCCTATTACACTATGACACTATTACACATATTTCCTATTACACTATTAGCCTAATGCACAAATATCACACTATTACACTTATTACCCTATTACACATGTTACACTATGACACTATTACACATATTACCCTATTACCCTATTACACATGTTACACTATGACACTATTACACATATTACCCTATTACACTATTACACATATTAACCTATTACAGTATTACACGTTACACTACGACACTATTACACATATTACCCTATTACCCTATTACACATGTTACACTATGACACTATTACACATATTACCCTATTACACATGTTACACTATGACACTATTACACATATTACCCTATTACACATATTACCCTATTACAGTATTACACGTTACAATACGACACTATTACATATATTACCCACATTATACACATTATACCATTATACTATGACACATGCTACACTTGGTGCGTCCGCTTCACATATACACTTATTGTGAAGGACAGATGCACAGACAGACATTTCTGGGTGGCTTATATTCGCAGAATGTACGCAGCAATTTTAGCACTGAAACAGCCCTTCACAATTGGCTTAATAACTCCCGACCCGTTTCATCAATTGAAAAACTTGAAGTGGTTTATGATAGCAGATACATGTAGGTCCATTTCCTGAAAATAGAATAAATGGTGATAAAGGGATCTTTGAGTTAAAGAGTGAAACATGCCAAAATGTTACACTTATGGTGCCACATCACTACGTATATATTGTAACTCAAGAACCGTAGTACATACAGCCATGTACTTGGTATCAAAATGTCCGTAATGCCCGACTTTATATTAACGTTCAATACATTTATGGGGCTTAAGATCTTTGTAATTTGAGTTATGAAGGAAAAACCACATTTTTGGACGGACATCTTGGATTTTGGGGGGTGCCATCTTGGAATTTTGCAGGGCACGCAGTACTTTTAGAAATAGTGGGGTTTGAAGAGTGTGTGTACCAATTCTCATGCCTGTATCACCATTTGATTGACTTAAAAATCAATGTTACAAATGTCTTGCTCTCCTCCATCTGTGAATGTACCTATATACTGTATCTCGAGAACCGTAGGAGATACAGACATTTAGTTGGTACCAAATCGTTCGTAATGCTCAACTTTATATTAACGTTCAATACATTTATGGGGCGTAAAATCAATGCATTTCAAGTTATGAAGTTATTACAACATTTTATCAGATATAAATGCCAAAAAACTGTATTCAGCTACTCTTCTGAAACTGCTATCACACATTTTTGCATTCCTGGATGTCAGACGAACGTAATGATACCACATATGTCTTGTCCCTTTTGATGGCGGTAAATTGCCATTTTTTGCCTGGCGTCCCACGGACTAAGTCGCTCTGTGAGTGGAGCGGACCTGTTAACGCGTGTCCTTCTCTGTGCATCCCGGGGGATAGACTATATAATTGGCCATAACTCATAGCTAAAGAAGACACTTTGTATGTCAGTGTGTCTGTAGACAGGCTAAAACAGCTGAATGTAACTTAAGCACATCTTTTTTTGCTATTCTATGTGAAGGGTATATCGAAATTGCATGAATGCATTTATAATTTATTTGCTTTATCTATAATTTTGCTACCATAAAGTCACTGTTTATCTCATGCTATTTTGTGTCTATTTTATATCAGTATATGTAAAAATGGGGCCATCCTGTATTAGTTTTCTCTGTCTTCATTAATTTTGTTTGTCTAGCAGTGGTAGCTCTTGTGTGATTAGACTGAGATCAATTTGCTTTGCAGGTTGCTGATCCAGGCCACGGGCGGATACGAAAACGGTGTATGTGTGGACAAAATCTGCAAATTACCGGATATATTATAGTACACAGGCTAGTACACAGGGATGCCTGGTGACGAGTTTATGTGATAATTATTTGAGTTGGAGCCATTCTCAGAATACTCTTTAGTATTTTGGAACTCAACAACATAGCTAGATAGCATGTTCAGGTGGCGAGTAGCGGGCCCATCGTACTGTCAAAACCCTTCCTATTATTGTGGATTTGTGATCTTAACTGAGTCCTATTGGCTCCAATGCCAATTCCTTTGCTTCGCCTCCAGCTAACGCTGTGACGTAAACTACATAATCAATGATGTTGAAGCAAAATGGGCCCATAGAGATGTGAGTTTGCATCTATTTTATAGTTTTGCGTCTATTTCCTTCAATACCTCTGCAGCTGTATGGGCGTGTGTGTGAGACTATGCACACACTTGTGTTCTTAATCTTCATGCTGTCCAATGCAATTATTTGCAATTGTTAATTATGCCCTATATTTGCTGACAGGATTAAAAAAGGTGACTGTTGACATTCCCTTCATAAACTAACCTATAACTGGGGGTTCACTGCATTTGTGTTAAGATTTATGAGACATGATTTTTGCAGTAACCTTTATTGTAGGTGTATGTGCCACTGTGTGAGCCTTCTATCTTTATTCCAGGACATGCACATTATTTAGACTGACACCACATTGAAATCATTAATTTGCCAATTAGTCAATGTTCCTGCATAAGGAACAGTACATAAGTACAGAATGGCACTGTGTCAGCCATGTTTTCTACCATATGCCCTTGGCTTAAGTTGGTTTCATTAGATTGTCTAAATATCACACCAGCAAGTGTGTTGGTTCTGTTGAATACCTCCCAGCATCATTTATCACGATTCATCACTTGGTGTAATGTTGTTCATTCCCTGAGTCTTGTCTGTAAGCCTGTAAATAAATGTAATCCAATTTGGCGAAATATCGGCACAATAAGGAACAGCTACAGTGAGTTATGAGCTGAGCTGTTCATATACTGCATGAGTTTCATATCAGCCGTTGGTAATATTTCATAGCAGTGTTGGACTCAACATATTATTATAGTTATAGTGCTGAGCCTTGCTACCTTCTTTCCATATCTCTTAATCTGTCATCGTTAGTTCCACATTCTTTCTACCTTCTTTAATAGTTAACTTGTATTGTCAAAACCACTCACTAGTCTACAATGAAGTTTGATTGGTCAGGCTGATATTATTTACAGCGTTTTACCTGATGCAGCCTAGTTACACAGATGCTCATGCTTTAATGTTTCAGGCTTAGAATGGATAAAATAAATGGATGTTGCACAGTGGGCTATATGGCCTGGGGATTACAGACTGCTCACATTAAGACGGCTTATGTTAAATAAAAATTATGGAGAAAATGTAGAAGAGCAGCTATGCTATCAAGTGACTGCATCGTCATTCTGGATAACGGTGGCCTTTCAGTCTGTGTCAAAGGTCACTGTTTCAGACATTCATGTCCATTTAATAGCCCCACTGTTAGTTGTGTTTTATATTGAGTGGTTTGTCAGCTGATGAGACCAAATTGTACTATTCGGATTGCTAAGTGAAGAAGAATGATGATGGATGCAGTGTGTGCTTGTGTTTGGTCTGATGTACCAAACATGGTACTAGAACTAAACTGTTTCAGAAAACTAAATAGGATATTTTCTGTCAAATAGGATCTTTTCTTTCAAATATAACATTGAGTTAACACTAAAAGACGAGAAGATTTTCATATTTATTCCACCAAAGACAGACCAAACCGACCCACCGTTTGAGAATCACTGCAGGCTAAATAAGACTAGAGTTCTTGCTGCAGCTGGTCCAGGTTTGAATGCAGTGATCCCCTGTCTCTACCCCGCCTTTCTGGCTCACTGTCTCTAGAAATGCAAAAAGGGATGAATTGTTTAAAACATGACTCATGTTTAGGTTGACACGAATGAAGCTGATTCACTCCAGCTGTGGAACTATGTTTGTGTGCTCGTGTGTGTGCATGCGTAAATATGTCATAAATAGCAGTCTAATTATGTGTGCGCACTGTGCACATGTACAATTTTGTTTGAACATCCTACAAGCTGTGGAAAAGAGAGTCCTTGTTTCACAGAAAATCTTTGCTTGCCACCCCCCACCTCTTAATTGATTGCCATGTCATTTTTCACCGCCAGGATTTGTGGAGAGGGATGCAGACGGTAATATCTTCAATGTTCAGATGTGTCGTTCATCAGTTACCAGCAGCGTTGGAGACATTTCCCTGCAAGAAATAGACTTGTTGGTTTTATTGGCTGACTTACGTCTCTTGTGTAAACAACTTGAGCTTAGAGGGTAACATATGCTCCCTTGCTGCAGGGGGAAAGGAGACAAAATACTGTTTTTTGTGTTTTCATTACAGAGTGTGTAGTTGGGTAGCTGTAGCTCAGAAAGAGGAGAGCTCGCCTGGGTATCGGAAGGGCCTAAGTCCCATCTCAGATACTCCTGAACTTTTGTTGCAGTGCCCTGAGCAAGACAAGTTTCGCCCCCTAATTAGTTAAGATGGGTAGGCAGGTAGGCAGGGGAGCAGGCCCCTGGGCAGACTGATGAGGAGGTGGAGGCGATTACGTTGACACACTGGCCTTGGTACACCTCGAGATCCCTCAGGAGTTAAGTTACTAATGTTGCCGTAGAGAGGGAAATCTGGAGCTCTTTCGTGTCGTTTCCCCCACGACTCGCCTACGGACAAGTGGTAGAAGATGAACGTGTAGGCACTTGCCTATGTGCACTACTTGATGAATATCCCAACAACTAAATTGGGGACACAATAATAATGTGTTTGTCTATGTGTCTGTCTCAGCCATAACCCAATCTGACTGACTGACTGACTGACTGACATCAAACTTAGCATGCGTGCTGGCGACTGCCTGGGGGTGTGCAGTGCCAGTGTCTGAACGTGGTTCTGTGGAGGGGGAAAAAGCAACCTTTGTGTCTTTTAGGTTGTGTAGGCATTTCCCCCCACCCTGTTTGACCAACCATAGGCTCTACAGATTGCCTGAGCTTTGATAGTCATGTTGTGCCGCTGGGCCAGGATAAGTGGTGGGTACTGCACTGGGTACTGGATGCTAGGTTCCAACATCCAGTAGTACTGATGGTACTCTAACAATAGGTGCAAACTACAAAGTTTTCCTGGTGAGGCAACTTGCATCCTTCTTGGTTTAGGTCATTCCCAAATTAATAATCATATTGGCAACTTTTATATTTGATCGTGTGTAAGCATGTGGTTGTAGATTCTAGATTCACTTTCTTGCTTCTCTTTCTTGCTGCTTCTTCTCTGTTTTTCACCACACTCTTCAGTAAAGGGATATTGCCATTTGGTCGCCAACCTCCGCTGTGTCTCTGCGCCTGTCCTGACAGGATGATGTATCTGTAGTCCTTGGCAGCCATGCAGGTGATTTACACCACTTGGAATGCGGAGAGCAGAAAGGGGATGTAAGTGTCCTCATGCTAGACTCGCTGTGGTCCATTTTCCATCATCATATAAAGGCACACATGCACAGATGTGATACAATGACATGGTACAACTGGGTGGAAACGACCTGCCTAATAAAGTCTTGTAAAATTGTTGTGACATATAAAGGCAATGCAACCCAAGTGATATTTTAAGACATTAGAGCGCTTTACTGCGGCAGTGGCTCAGGAGGCAGAGCTGTCGTTTTGGGAAGGTTACTGGTTAGTGGTTAGTTCCCCTTGCTGATGTGTCCCTAAGTTAGGGACACTTCAGCAAGGATGAGCCTGTCTGAATACAGATGAGCAGCTTGGTGCCTTGCATGATTTCCTCCTCTGCATGCTAGTGTGTGAATGTACTCTACTCTACCACATTAACATAATAGCCTAATATGTAAGATTTTACCGCTCTTAAGGGAGTACTACACTTAAAGTGAATCGACACACACACAACGTGATATGCAAGCAAAGCAGCTATGGCTCAGATTTAAGTCCCACTAGTGCCTGACCTTTTGCATCACAGGGCTTAATTGGCATTGTTGTAAGAAAGAGATCTGAGTACAATAACAATTAGACTTAACAGAGTGTCTGATAATCCAGAATTTGATAATGGCAACTGACTTTAGTGGATCTATAGACAATTCTATCCACGTTATACAGGAAGTCATTTTGTATTTGATTGCATCTTCTCCAATGTACTTGAGCGTTCTCCAGTGTGTACTATACAATATACATCCTGGAGTTTTTGGTTGGATCGTGCCACACTCTATCAAACCTGACTGGGCTGTAACATTAGCATCCACCCTCCATTCTGTGTGGCTCAGCTGGGAAGTGGGACAGATCATCAAATAACACACACACACCCCGTGTCTGTGTGTGTGTGCGCGTGTGTGCGCGTGTGTGCGCGTGCATGTGCGTGTGTGTGCGTGCGCGCCCAAAGCCTATTTGTGGGTTGCACCTGGACCATTTCACAGGCTGGCCAAGCTCTAGATTTTAATTTTGACATTTAAAAGAAAATATAAAATGTTTTGTACATGTTGTGTCGAGGGGTTAGTTATTTTATGTGATGAGATAGGCTGGTATGCTTTAACTGTCCTACCCTAGCAGGAAATCTAATGCAATCAGTCTGATATTTGGCCAGGCTTCATAGCAAATGTGTGCTAGTTGCTGTCTTCTCCCACCCTGGTGAAATGTCTGACTTCCCCTTGTGAGGTCATAACCAGAGGGCAAAGCAGGAAGCGTTCCTTTTGATCTTTCCTGCTGTTCAAACTAATTACCTTCTCTCAGTGGCAAGCATCACTGCCTGCAGAATGTATTTTCCCCTTTTTATTTTATTTTTTCCCTTATTTATATTGGAGTGTTGCAAGAAACATAAGTCTGGAGACACGAGGAACCTGAAGGGAGTTGGATTCAAATTCAAGTCCACGCGACACACCAGGAGTATACCGGTCAAAGTACACTAACTGGCTGAGTCACCGAGCAACTCGGTCAGAGAATTCTTTCATGTCGATAGCTCTGTTGCAGTCAGTTTGCAACAACACACAGGCACAAATGAAACACCTTGATTCTAAATGGCATTAATTATCTATGCCAGGCTGAAATTCTTGAACTCTTACGTAGTATAAACATTTGGCCCTGAATTACTTGGATCCATGATCCAACTCCCCATGTAGGCCACTAACCAGTGTCTACTCTAGATTATCTGGCATCTTGCATTTTCTTCAACTTTACTATTTTGTACAGATTTTGTTCAAACTCACACAAATCGCAACACATTATCTCTGGAGCAATGAAATACAGTACTTTACTGGTTCCGTTAGCACCGACCTGTGGCTCATGAGGTAGAGCAGGTCAGGTCGTCCAATGATCCGTGGTTCGGTGGTTTATAAATGTGTGTGTGAATGGGTGCATGTGTTCTGTCCGGCATAGCACTGTTCCGATGCACTTAAACCTACCCATCGGACAGATGCCGAAACCCCACCCTAATCCTAACCTCCCATGGGGTTGACGGCTAAAACTAACCGTGGCTATGATATGTTAGACAGAAGTCTAACATGGATAAAGGGCCAAGACACATATTGTTTTAACATAATTTTGAATCCTTATACTGCAGGGGTGCGCAATTATTTTTTCCAAAGGGGCCAGGTCACACACACACACACAGCGAAGTCACATGGAGAGCAAGCATGGGTTGTCATTCAGCTAAGCGTTGATTGAGGGTCCGTAATCATGTTACAGAGACATATGCAGAATAGACTATTCAACTATGCAAAGAGTGTTACCATGTGAATAAGACATTGCTTCTGCCAACATCAGTTTGAGTGACATCACAAAAGCCAGATTGAGTGGCCTCAATCTGGCTGTAATGTTGTGTATCACCTGGGGTAAACTCTAAGTTCCCCTCCCCATCGTCACCATAATCATTGCCACCCTGTAATCTTTCTCTCTATGTTCCCACTGAAGGAAGTGAGCTTCCCTCTCCATTGCGGTCTGGTAATTGTGAGGTAATCATCTTATCCCACTTGAGGGCTAAAAGGCTGTGTTTACACTGTTTTTTGGCAGCTGGGCCCAGCGAAACCCTAATTTAGTTTCTCTGTCTGTGGCGGACTAAAGAAATCCTTCTCATTACTTCACATTTTCAGCCACTTGCACTGACACCAGAGCAACATTTGTTTCACTGCCAGCAGTGCATTCTGTCTCTGTCAGCTCACTTCATCAAATGGAGATATTTAGCAGTCTTCTAGTGCACAGCGCCACAATTGTTATTATGAATGTGTTCTTTGGTTCGCTCACTTTTGGAAGGCATTGCATTTTGAATGTCATTCAGAAATATTTTAAAATATTCAGGTTTGCTTCATCTTATTCATTAAATGTTCTAAAACTTTAATCAAATATGTTTTTCAAATTGATTTTAATATGTTATGCCTATGAGTCAAAAATAATTAATTGCTGTCCTATACAGTAGATTGGCAGGAAGCCAGAAAATCTGTTATCAGTGCTCTAAGGTTTTATATAACAACCATAACTTTGAATCAGCCATTTAGCCTAAAATGTTTTGTTCAAAAACATTGTTTAAACATCAGTAAAAACACACACTCTTTGTCCAAACATGCAAAAATAAAATGCACAATTGCAACATCCCCAGGCCTGAAACAAAGTGAGCAATCTCATGCAGTCACCATTCCTATGCACACAAATGCAGCGGTTGTTAAATCCAACAGCTCAGAGCAGTACTAGGCATCATCTCTAAATCTCTCTCCTGTCATGAGAGAGATTGGATCAGATCAGATCAGATGAAGCCTGCCAGGCTCATCTGATGGCACTGTGACTGAGCAAATCTGGCTGATGGTATTGCAAATTCTTAACAGAAGAGGCTCTACAATGCTTTCTTCCCCTGTCAAGACTATTGTCACGGTTACTTTGGCATTAAAGGGAGGAGGTTGCCAGCGAACTGAAAGTCTTTTTCACCCTCATTAAAAACGTGATGATGTGTGGGGGAAAAAAAGACTATTTATGTGTTTGTGTGGAGTCTCACTCATCTTGACAGCTCTCCTCATTCGCAAACTCTGAGCTTCAACCCTTGAACACACTTCAATACATTGAGGAAATGCACATAAGCACTGGCTACTGGTTATTTTCTGTCATCTGGAGGAGGCTTCAGTGATATTAGCTTACCCAGTTCTCCTTCTGTCCCTCCCTCGCTGTCCTTCATCATCACCCCAACATCCCCCCATGCCTTCTTCTTCCCTATCTTCCATGTCATCCCTCTTCTGCTTCTCCTTTCTCCTCCTTCCACCGTCCGTCCCCACCTGGCCAAGGAACAGAGACATTCCTGACAGGGACTTATCTCTCCAGTGGAGCAGCCACTGCAACAGCAGCAGTCAGGCTCTATCTCTAACAGGAAGTTGGCTACTGGCACTTTCACAGCATTCCTTCCAGAGCTGATTAATCTACTCCACTCCACTTCCCTCAGGGTTCCTAATGGGATACGCTCACTGACTGTGCATTTTCAAATGCATTATTTTTTTTCTCCCTCCATAACCTAGAGTAGACCATTGGAGACTTAAAGGTTTTTCGGCCCAGAGCCCAAATGTGAATCTTGCCCCGGAACACAGGCTCATAAAAGCGGATTGCTGCTCTTGTTATACTTGGTCTCAACAGATGTAGGTCTGCTGCCAATTTTGGTTTCTAGTACATCGCTGAAAGAAATGCTGGCTTATACAGCTTTTCTGAAGGGACCACAAAACCAATGCCCCAGGCTGTGTAAAGTGATTTTGTGGCGTTGAGGCAATATTGCCAAGGTTCAGTTTTCTTCTCTGAAATATGAGATAAAGCGGAGACTGAGTTGCGCTGCAGATCGAGAACACAAGATGCTCCTTGGTTCTTGGAGTCAAATGGGTTGACCTGCCCCAGCTGATCTGACATTTTAATGTTCCCAGAGTTCACAAGTCAGCCATTACATTCCAGCGCTAATGGCTGTTCCGTTAACACCACTCATTTCATTATCTCCCACTCCCTGGAGTTGGTTTATGGTGTACAGAGAGCCCTTCAAAGGATGAATGTGCTCAACCTCTGATATGAGAGGTGATATGTTGCTGATTAGGGAAATAGGGGCGAGGACGACTTGAAGTTAACTTCTTAGTTCATAGTTAGTTCAAACTGATGGAATTTAGGAATATTCCTTCAGTTTTGCTTCAATTTTAGTGAATGCTTTATTACGTATACATTACCTTACCATCAATTTTGGTGAAGGTATGTTTGCGCATACAATATACTTGTTAAGTTGTTTGCACTCAAATGTGTAAATTTGCAAATGTGTCACCGCTACAAACAGGGACGGCTCCAGACATTTGTGCATGGGGGGGCTATGGGGGGGCTGAGTTTTTTTCAGCAGGGGCTAGTGAATATATATACATACATACATACATACATACATACATACATACATACATACATACATAGATACATAGATACATACATACATACATACATACATACACACACACACACACACACACACACACACACACACACACACACACACACACACACACACACACACGCAAATACAATGGTCCTGTTTATATGCTAAAATACATGTTCATGTTACACAACAAAGCAAATCATTGTCACTGGCTAATTTTTTCCCCAAAATGAATGAATGAACTCTTAGTCTTTTAGATCTTCAGGGGACAGTTACACATGTACCACAGTTTCAGAGATCTGCAGAACGTAAATGGACACACACACACACACACACACACACACACACACACACACACACACACACACACACACACACACACACACACACACACACACACTTCTACAATACTTGATCTCACAGACAGACACACAGAAGTAGTCGCAGCACTGCACTCACGCACAGACATAGTGAGGCACGGCGGCCTTTACATTAACATGTAGGCTAAATAAAGGGACGCACAGGCTAGAAACAGCTTCTAACTTGATCTCACAGACACACAGAAGGAGTCGCAGCACTGCGAACATACACACACACAGTGAGGCGCGGCGGCCAAATGCGAACATGTAAATACAGGGACGTGCAGAGTGTGTTAGGGTCCAGGGACAGAAATCACATAAGAGGGCACTTTTGGACAAATGGCAAATCTACAAGCTCACAATGCTTCATAGCGTGTCGCGGTGGGAGCCTGTAGATCAGCTATTTTTGGGGCAGTTGTTCTTGCCGCTAGTAGAAGGCTGGTTACCTGGTCGCACCATCCCCACAACACACGCTGCTCCCCTGGCTTCATTTTAGGGCACTTCGGGCGAATTGGGAGCGGCGCCGGCCGCTGTTTCACCACCGTGACTACCGTCAGCCAAGTCGTCCACTGAATCGGCTCTTAGGCGTCGCTTTTTACCGAACACAACAAACCGGTCCATTGTACTGGACTTAAAACAAACGGTGCAGCAACCGAGTTAGTTGTCCCTCCAAAAACACAGTCAAAAGGTTGGTGAACTATGAACTTGGCGGACGCTCTGTTGATTGGAGGATTGCAATGCGTATTGCGTACGTGACCGTGCGGGCGAAAATGACAGGTGGTGAGAATTCTGAGAAATGGATTATTTCAGTATTATACATCATTACAAAAATTACAAGTATCATGATTTTATAGCAATGATTTACATGAAAGTCAGTCAGTTTGGTCTTCCATATATTTTATTTATTCCCTGAATATTTTTCATCACAGTCATGTTTTTGGCCAGGGGGGGCTTAGGGGGGGCTAAGCCTCCAGCAGGGGGGGGGGCTAGAGCCCCTGCTAGCCCCCCCTGGCGCCGTCCATGGCTACAAATAAGTGTGTGTTGAGTTTGTTTGTTTACGAGTCACAGAGAGACGGGCAGCAGAGCCTCTGGCTTATTCATAAACAATGATGTTGTCAGATAAATATTTAGCGTGATGATTACCTTTTTAAAACAATAATACACTGTCTGAATGAGATTAATAACGGAGTAGTTCTGTAAACAAAACCAGCTGTGTTGGAGGAACACACAGTGATGGGAATGAGAATGTTTTATTCATGCAGGAGCTGACACGTCATCATGCATCACGTTTTCGTTCCTCAAAGGAAGTTCAGTTAGGTAACTCATGAATAGATGGACCAAATATTTGTTATTAAAAAGCATTTTTTTAACAAATGGCGCATATAGCTTAAATATCCTGCCAAATTGTTCAGCTTACTGCCACATCAATGTATGACATGTGGGCCATTAATTAAAATTTGTTTTGTTTTTTTGGGACTTTTACTAGATCATGCTAGAGCTGCCTTATTGTGTGTATTTGTGTGAGAGGGAGGCTCAAACCATGGCATGAACATTCAGGTTTCAGAGGAGAAGCGTGAAAATGCCTCTACATGAGCTTTAGCCACAAGTGATGGAATAGAATTTCGGGAAATTCACTTCCAGCATTCAAGAATGTCCCTATTTATCCTCTTTTTCGTGTGACCTCTGAAATCTGGAGTTATTTCAAAGTAATTCCTTTGTGATTGGTACTGGATGTTCCAGCAGAGGAAATGTTTTGCCAGCAAGCGGATTAACGGGGCAATTTCTGTTTCCATTAGGAAGAACTTTGGCCACAGATTTGCAGAACAACCTGGGATGACTGCTGAAATAACTTTTAACCTGCCGTAATCGGCCAGTGACCATATCTTTATTTTTCACCGCAATGGACTTCTAAAATAGGCTACAGCCCCGGTTTTGTTATGGCAGATATAGTACGTCCTCTATCGTTTGTAAATGTATATAAAGCAGGTGGAGGTCATTCTGATTTGATAAGAGCATTTCTGACAGTTATTCTGTTTTGATAGCGTGGATAACAGTGATTCTGATTTTTAGGCTTAGGGTTATGAGTCAGGGGAAATGACAGTTTTTGTTTGTTCTTGCCATTTCCATTCTGCAGAACCATAAGTGAATCTCTGTCCTTGCATATGTATGTATTAGTGATTTTCTTCCTTTATTGGCATAAGATGCCAATTGCTACCATTATGTGTACCACAAGCGAAAACACAATCGATATGCCTGTAAAGCCCTTTTGTCCATAGATTCAGAATACCTTGGTGGAACCGCCACAGTAGATCGATACTGCACAGGTGGGCTGAATAGAGATGATTTACAGAACAGGTCAGGATGCGTGGCAGGCAGGAGACTGCGTGTGGAACAAAATCATGTGGACAATAAATTGCTTTTGCAGTTGGAAGAAGTCATCTGAAGATAAGGTAGCATTGCAACCCTTGCACCAGCATTTCTAAATCTACTGTAATAAGTTAACACCTTCATTCACTGTTGTAACTCGTAAGTGTTTAAAAGTTGGTGAAATGTTAAAGTAAAAGGGCCAGCCTTTGTGTGATTTTTTTTTTTTTTTTTTTGCTTGTCAGACTAGCTGACAATATTTTGTCAGTCACTTTAACCAATCAATTGTTTTGCTGCCATTGTCTGTTAGGAATTCTCACTAATTGATTGACGGCCTCGCCTTGCTGGCGCACATAACGTGGTATAATTTACTGCCGCCTCATTTTTGTCATGCATGTCATGTCTCTCTCTCTCTCTCTCTCACACGCACACACACACACACACACACACACACACACACACACACACACACACACACACACACACATATGCACACACACACACACACACACACGTGTGCACACACACACACACACACGTGTGCACACACACACACACACACGTGTGCACACACACGCGTACACACACACACACACACACACACACACACACACACACACACACACACACACACACACACACACACACACACACACGCCAAGGTCAGCTAACTCCCTGCAGGGGAAATTTCACAAATAGACTCAGTGTACCAAATTTCTACAAGCTCAATAAAACCACAGCTACCGTCTAATGTTTCCACATTCCTTAGAGTTCTATCTTACACCAGTCTAGTGGGCTCACCCTTCACCAAAGGCTAGCCCGCCTTGTAATAATGTGTGTGTAATTCCAATGCACTCATTAAATCCACTTTAGCAGCAGTGTGAGCATGTCTGGGATTTGAAAGCCTTATCATATTCAAAACAAATATGTAATGAGTGCTCACAACATATCCAAGTGTAAACATGGCAGGTGCATAACCCGGCCTTATGATGCATCCAATGGATGCTGGGGTGTGTTGTACTGTATATGTTGAAGTATACAACTTGGTTATCCCCTCGGGGCTTTTCTGTCTATGTGTATTGTGAATATGGGTATTTCCCTCCTGGTGTGCGGCCTTTTCTTCTGGGGGTTAGAACTCCTTTCCATGTCCCGTACTACTGATGGGAGCTGAAGTGTGTTTGTATGTGCTTATCTAGGATGTCGAGTCTTTTTGGGATGTGTGTGTGTGTGTGTGTGCACACGTGCATACACGGTTGTCAACTGTTATTTCTCCCGCTTCTCCTTCGCTTCTGATGATACTCACTTTCACTCAGTGCCTTTGAGGCTGACATTCCTTTGGCTTGAACTCATGGTCCTGGCAACCACCGACAGTACATCAACTGACTGCTCAACCCTGACAGCAAAGAGGAAACAGAATGAGGTGGTTAGAGATGAAGTCACTATAGTGCAGGAGAGGAATGAAGGAGTTGGAACATTAGTACCACAGCTTGCTTGATTTCCACTACCAATACTACCCATCATATTCTATTCTGAAACTGTCCGATAGCAATGAAGTCGCACTGTGGAGAAGTAAAATAATTAATAAAAAATAATCTTTTGGCTACGAAGTTTGTACATATGATAATTACAGCTTTTGTATTTAGTAAGTAAAAAATGACGCCTACATGTCCATTCGGCACAGTAGAGTACACAGTAGCACAGTAGCATTGCAATTGCTGGCATTCAGGCCGTAGAGTTATTTATAATACATCACCAGTGATGAGGATAACGGCGTTATCAATAACGCCGTTACCTAATCAGACTACTTTTATTAATAACGAAGTAACCTAACGAGTTATTTTTGCAATTTAGTAGTTAGTTACTTAGTTACATTTCCAAAAAAGTAACTCGTTACTATAGTTCGTCCCAATTCATTTTCTTGAGACTGCCCGGTGTTGTAGCCTATATTCTTCCTTCTGTTAGTGTAGAATAAGCCGACTGCGCGTCTTTACTTCTGTGAGTGATGTGCGTAGTTTACATTTTCTGTCTGCACATCCTGTAAGTCCGCCTAAGAAATAAAAGTAAACCTACTGTCTAGCTGGTGTCTAGTTATACTCTAGTATGAATCTTTTATTTTGAAAAGGAAGAGGAAGAGGAAGTCCGCTGCTAGGTTGGGTAGTGACATAGCTACTGTATGCGCAACTTGCTAAAAGTCTTGTAAACAATGACGCCGTACACTTTTGGATTTAACTCAAAACATAGTACATCCTCTGACTGCGTTATTAGGTGAGTAATGTTTAATTCATTGTTTGGCCGCCGTGCCTTGTCTTATATAGACTACTGTGTAGTTCATAGGCTGGTTTACGATGGTAGGGTTGTTGTGGTTGTTGTCATTGCGCAGCGTGGAGAGGGCATCATCTCTGACTGGTTGTACCGCGTACAGCATAATATTGTCTGTAGGCCTACTGTACATCTGAGATGCATAGCCTTATTAGCCTACTTTGTAGCAACCTAGTTCATAGTGGGTGACATGGTGTCAGTACAGTTGTTGTTGTCGTTGTTGGTGGTGGTGGTGGTGGTGGTGGTTCATGTGTGCAACATGGAGTGCGACTCATGCACTGGTAATACAATGCAACTAAATTGTGCATACGTTAAAAACAAAGAGAAAAGGAGTATTTTAATTGTGTTCAGGAACGGAAAATAACGGAAAATAATCTATTGCGTTACTTTTTATAGAAAGTAACTTGTAACTTAACGAGATTAGTTTTAGGGGGCAGTAGTCCAATAACCTAACGTCGTTAGTTTATAAAGTAACGATACCCAACACTATTTATAATACATCACCAGATTTCTACTCCCATCCGCTTGCAATGTGTTGCTCACAGAGCACCTGAGGTCTTCTTCTGGGTTGGTGTGCATTTTGGAATTGGTTATGGTCCATATGTGAAGGTGATTCATGTTCATAGCATTGCGCACGCTCACGTTTGTTACATAGCGTTCATGTATGCAGCAAGGCAATACAATACCTGCAATGCAATACCACTATCGGCTACCATGTCTTTTTCCTCTTGTGTTGACTATCAAACTATTTTTCTGTCAGCTGTTCTCGCATCTGTACATAATTTGAGATTTATCCTACTATATGCTTGGAGATTGGTCACTGGACAAGGTGACAGGTCAAGGTTTAACTATGCTTTTCATACTGCAGCTGCTGCAGGTACTCTCTTATCTCTTATCACTCTGTTACTCTTATCAGTACAGAATACATTTTGCTGAGATCCCTCAGCAAAAAGTGGCTAGCTTGGGGACCCATTCCTCAACCAGACTTTGTTGCAAGTGAGCCAACGTGGCTGGTTTGTCACCGTAGCACGTACAGCACATCCAAGCTGATCCCACAAGTGTTCAATTAGGTTGAGTTCTGGACTCACTTCCAGAATGTGGAGTGGAGAGGATGTATTGGTCTGCTGTATGTGACCCTGGCTCTGTCGTTTCATTGTCATCCTGGAGGAAAGCTTTGTCTATTATTGACAAATTCTACAACAGTGCCTCATGGCAAAAACATGAATATGCTTATTAATTCTTGCTGTGCCTCTATGTGGTATCATCATTAGCGTAGCTAAACTGTGCCAGCTCCTACGCTCACTTTAACAGGACCATTTTCATCCTCTCTGTGGCCTGCACACTCACTGCAACCATTGGCTATCATTTGCATTACGTAGTGTTTACCTCTTACCAGAATGTCAGCAGTAATTCAAGACAAAGTCACAGAAAGTTAATCTATCTATTATGAACAATATCACTACATTTCTCTGTACATTTGTCTGCATGTAATCCTTGTAACTCAAGAACCGTTTGCCCTACCGACTTCAACTTTGACACACACGTTCTACACCACATTGTGTGCGGAGGCTAGTGTCAAGTTGGTCAGACCCAGGTGTCCAAAACTGCCCAAAGACAGCCTCTGCTCTAGTATAATATTAATTAGATTTATGATAATTGGGAGATCATTATAGTGTAGACACTCCTTATAAGTCTCTTTTTGGGCTGTAATAGAAACTGAATGGTTTAGTTTAGTTGTCCTACATTTACACTCAAATACTTTCATTATCATGAAAGTATTTGTGATAATTCTTTCCCTGCTGTTCCATTCCCTCCATCACGATTTAAAGAAGTATAATTAAATCATCCATTCAATTATGAATTCATCCACTTATTCAATTTCACTTAAAGGAATTGCTTTGGAAAAGATCCAGAAGGATCGTTATTCCTTAGGATGCAGAGGCGATAAATCAAAACGGAGCTCTTGCCAGAGGAAAGGAAACAAAAGTTTAGAGATAAAGTATTACTGAAGGATGATTCAGTAATACTTGAATTATAATGAGCAACACAAAATTATGTATTGGAAAAAATACATCATTTAGTTTTTTCCATCAACTGTTTTTTTCCATAATTTTGGAAAAAACAGTTGCATAAATATTTACGTTCAGTACAATTCGAACACTGTCGTTCATGCTTCCCCTATTTAACCAAGGAAACTAATTAATTAAAGAAGTAAGTTGTTGCACTTGCCTGGTGTCTCCTTGTTTTGACACAAATGTCACTCAGAACCAGTAGTTTTCGGGAGACTTTTTAGGGACACATGTTTGGTCAACCAAAATCACAACAATTATTCAGTAGTTAGAATAACATGTTCTATGTAGCAGGAAAGGTCCGATTCCACTCTCCACCTGGCCTGGTATACAAACATTTATTCTTTGCATTTGGTATGTCAGCGATATGCAAATTCCCTACGCCTGGCACACATCATGTATTTCTTGCTGATAATTGCTAGTCTGTACAGCTTGTGTTTTTGTCAACTTATTAAAATAAGTGGCTGAATAATATACTGTATATCCATTTGCAACAATATTCCCTTTGATAATTAACACCTTACACTTTTATAATAGGGAGTTACTCATTACGGCTCTCTGCATATGAACTCGAGCAGAAAACATCCAATCAATATTTAGGCTCAGGTATGACAGCTGTTATGTGCCGAGCAATCTCCACGCATGAACAAATGTCTGCCAACCCATCTGGAGTAGTGGCTTACATAGTGTTTCCATTTAATGCCCCCATCTTTGTTTCATTAGATCATTGTGTTGGATGTTCTATTCTGCCTGGCCGTCTAATTGTTTAGATTACACAAACATCTTTCCCAGTAACCTGCTGACCGGCCATACACATAAAGCAAACTAGAAACCATTAAGCAAGGAACAAATTAGTTGACATTGGCAGCAATTGTGGCTCTAACTAGTCACTGTCACTGCCATAGTTGGTATCCTACTATGAGCCTGCTCTCCCCACACACAGCCAACTGGAAGAGTAGACACTGCGGAGGTATGCAGGGAGAGGAACATCTGGTCCTCTCTGACTTCCCACTGACAGGACCTGTGATGGATGGGACATTCACACCCAGCCAGTCCAGATATGGACATATACTTTTTGTAATTTTTTTATGGGTCTTCAAAAATGGTCACAGTTTTGACATGCCTCCAGCTGGATTATTCGCTCATTGTGCCTAATGATAGGCTAGCCGTAGTCAATACCTCCTAAGATGGAGCCATTCAGATGAATCAGCTTATGATATAACATATAGTCTAGACCCTAATGCATTGATCATAGAAGAGTAAAACGTGTAATATTTAAATAAAATGTTAGTTGAAATGCTATCAAGCTGGACTTGAGCTTTCATGTGATGATTTTTTTCTCTTTACTCACCATTAAACTACTGTAAAGGCAAGGCAAATAGGGCCCATCAGTTACTGAAATAACCTAGAATTCTACAGTAGATGAGTGTTTTAGAACATATTTCATCATTGCTTCTTTATGTGCTGTAACATTAAGAAATTATACATCATTGTTGAGGATATTGTACATTATAATTGATATAGTATCACTATAATTGAGATCCAAAGCCATATAAGTTGGAGATGTATCCATACAGCTTTGTTGAATCTACAGAAGAAACCTCTCGTCAGCAGATGTAGCCTATGGAAATGAAGCTGTGACATCTGGCAGGAATTTAAGCACTCATTAAAGGAAATGAATTCAAACCGAACAGTAGCATATTTCACCAACTCTATGGTTGCGTATGCCACATTGACAGATTGCAGATGCTGCTTAACATTGCTTTACTTTGTAAATCAAAGGATTATTTTTCTTGCTTCATTTTTCCACTAATGCTTTTCAGAACGCGCTGCTGCAACTATGAAATACATTTTTCTTGGTATAAATGCTGCTAAGCTCATTGATTTCATATATCTCTATGCACTATGCTTGCTGCTTACCTGCCTTATAGTCCATAATACAACAGTTTATACAATTCTTCTTCTAAACACTTAAATAAAGATAACAATTCAATTCACATTTTCCAATAAAGTAATACTGTCAGAAAAAATATATACACATACTGTAGCCTCAAATATGTGTTCTAGTGTGTGCCTTTTATTTTTACGCATTTTCGGGGCTTTTATGCTACAGCTGAAAAGGCTGCTGGACTTGGGACTCGCTATGTGTTATGCACCTTACCACTAGTCCATCAGTGTAGTGTGCACTTTTTGATCATTTAAATTTTCCCTTGGCAGACAGCAGGCCGTGGGTATACTTTAGGAAATAACGGCGTGGATGGTTTGCCACGGTGGTTATGCAAATGGAACCACAATGGCTTATCAGCCTGCGCAAATCAGCATTATTTTATGCACAAAATTCTGCAAAGGCTGAATGGCCACACCACTGCACCATTGGCTTCAGCATATTCACGCTTGTGTTGCTTGTTTATTCTTTCATGCAAACTAATAATGGTGGATAGCACTTAAATTAGTTTGTCCTTTAGGCATGTGATTTTGAATGGCTCCAGCTTGCATGTAGAACCTCAAGATCAGTCATTCTCTGTCGTGTCGTGCTTGTGACTCACTATTCATCACTGAATATAAGGGAAATGTATATGTGTATCATTAAAATAAAAGGATTGAAACATCACACACTTCAGTATGAGGGCTGTATACAGAGGGGTGCAGATCCATGGTAGTGCAGCCTTGAGTGTATGGCTCACATAATGCACACAAACACAGTTACGCTCACCTTTTACTGTCAATTTAGCGTTCTCGTCTGGATGCGCTGGCCTAGATATGTTTGCACATACAGATTGGTAGAGACACAAAAATCATACACTCAGAAATTAACTTCAAGTACCTGCTACTACTGCTCCCTATAAACTCACGCACGCACACACACACACACACACACACGCACACACAAACTGTCTCTGACGCAGACCAACTCACTCTCTCTCACACACCAACTCGCTGCCTTGCTCTCTCTTGCACACAGCTCTCTCTCTCTCTCACACACACACACACACACACACACACACACAGTATCAGTGCTGAAGGAATTCCAAGCAGCTCCTTAATCCATGCAAGCGCTGACTGAGGCTTAGATTGAGGGATGGTGGTAGAGAGATGAAGGGAGAGACGTTGAGAAGTGCAGGTGAGGGGGCAGAGGGTTTAGAGACGGGTGAGGGGGCAGGGGGTTTAGATACGGGCGAGGGGGCAGGGGGTTTAAAGACCGGCGAGGGGGCAGCGGGTTTAGAGACGGGCGAGGGGGCAGCGGGTTTAGAGACGGGCGAGGGGGCAGCGGGTTTAGAGACGGGCGAGGGGGCAGCGGGCTAGAGACGGGCGAGGGGGCAGCGGGTTTAGAGACGGGCGAGGGGGCAGGGGGTTTAGAGACGGGCGAGGGGGCAGCGGGTTTAGAGGAGTGACGCCGAGATCGAAAAGTGGTAAATGGTATGCCTCTAGTGGCTCAGCGGCATATGCCGGTTCTAGAGTGGTATGCCGCTCGTGTTCCACCGGTACATACCATTTCCCAAGCGGCATAAACCGTTTTCTACCGGCATACCACTCCTGACCAAGCGGCATAAACCGTTTTCTACCGACATACCACTGCTGACCAAGCGGCATAAACCGTTTTCTACCGGCATACCACTGCTGACCAAGCGGCATAAACCGTTTTCTACCGGCATACCACTGCTGACCAAGCGGCATAAACCGTTTTCTACCGACATACCACTGCTGATCCAGCGGCATCAGCCGCTTACAGACATATGTGCGACCTGATATAGTTTTACTGTTAAGTCCAACATGTGAATGTTAACTTAATCTCATGCACAGCACTTAACAGCCAGCAAATTCTAAGATGTTATGATTTTTCACACAATCACAATTGTTATAGCCTACAACTAGACACTGTTGAAAATTGAATACTGCTAACGTTACTTACTTATGAAGACATATGTTCCTGGCATGTGTATTAGGTTATCTTTCAGACTACCCTCGCTTGTTGTCATATACATGACTGGTTTCATACCTGTTCGAGTTTTGATTAAGCAAATGACTACAGTTACAGTTGATGTTTCAGTTGTTCTCACACATCATGCTGTCATCGTTTTTGATAGAAAAAAATATTCAATTGTAAATTAAAACATAAAACAATTATGGCACAAAGCTTACTGCACTGTTTCACAATAATCGTTTAGTAGCCCTTTGACAATGGTGACACATTGTTAAAAAATATTATGCCAAAAATTACATTTTTTTCGGCTTTCTTTAGGGGACTCTTATACATGAGATAACTGGTATATGTGTGGATGTTGACTTTGATTTGGCTACAATAGCCCAAAGCGATCCAGTAGTCAGTTCAAATTAATCAACAATACCATCAAATCTGGTGCGCCCCGATGGCCGAGTAGTTAGGGCGCATACGATATGGCCGTCAAAGCTCTGAGCAGCTGTACCCGGTTCGATTCCCGGCTGGCCGGACCATTTCTGCATGTCATTCCCCTACTCTCTTTCCCCACATTTCGTGTCTGTCTCCACTGCAACTATCAATAAAGGCCCAAAAAATAACAATACCATCAAATCTGGAACACATTTGACCGATTGAAGAATATAAATTTACAGCAGTCTTTCCTCAAAGTGCTCAGTTGTGTGGATTTATCTTTCAATTGTCGGTAGAAAACGGTTTATGCCGCTTGGTCTGCAGTGGTATGTCGGTAGAAAACGGTTTATGCCGCTTGGTCAGGAGTGGTATGCCGGTAGAAAACGGTTTATGCCGCTTGGGAAATGGTATGTACCGGTGGAACACGAGCGGCATACCACTCTAGAACCGGCATATGCCGCTGAGCCACTAGAGGCATACCATTTACCACTTTTCGATCTCGGCGCTGCTGGAGTAGAGACGGGCGAGGGGGCAGCGGGTTTAGAGACGGGCGAGGGGGCAGCGGGTTTAGAGACGGGCGAGGGGGAAGCGGGTTTAGAGACGGGCGAGGGGATTTACAGATAGATACATACTGGTATCTCCTCTGTTAAAGCTATAGACAGGAGACCATATATGTGACGCATAGCCTACAACTAAATAATGGATTATGCCTGTCTAACCATGGTGAGACAGTCATTTTTACATAAGCATTTGGAAGCACAGACCCTCCATGTTTTCATTGATTGTCAGGGATGTGTTTTTGCTGACATGTTACATGTTACTATGTAGAATGGATTCATAGTCTGCTTGTGTTTGCAAGATTGAACTTTCTCTCTGAGGCGTATAATGCAGCTCAAGCAGCTAATGCAAGAGGATGCCGTGAATAATGAAACACACTTGAAGAGCCGGGTGCAGACTATGCAGTATGTTAGTTGTGGATGGAATTTCAAGACACAGGCTCTATTCCTGACTTTCTGTCTAATACTTGTATGTTTTTTTTTGCTTTTCACTGACAAATGGGTGGTAAGATGTAGCGAGTAGTTCAGTTGTAAACTTGTGATGGGTCAGAATATTGTGTATTAATATATTATTATACATTTTATTTATTCTTGTACTGCCCCTTTTCCAGTGCTGTTGAATCAGTGCTGTTCTTTTGTCCCACCTTTGAACCAAATGAATTAGTCCTGATGCCTAAAATTTGGTAAAAGTTTGGAACTGGAACCAAAAGTTGGAACCGGAACCAAAACTTGTCTTCTTGTGAATTGAAAGCACATAAAGTCCCACACTGTGTTCCAGAGTATATATTTGCCATAATCATTGGATGATGTGTTCCTGATCTCCTTCCTGTCTTCTGCCATTGTCCTGTACGTAGGTATGACTACAGGGAAATGCTGTACAACTCCACATTCTGCCTGGTGCCCCGAGGACGACGGCTGGGTTCCTTTCGCTTCCTGGAGGCCCTGCAGGTCAGCGCCACATACTGTACACAATGCATGCACTTTCACAATAATAATTGGCCCTTATCAAGCTCCTGATGACTCACCATTAAATCTCAAACTAATTTTGGAACATTGCTGTGCCATTATTACAGAGATCAGTTAAATTTAATTTGTGTATTCACTAGAGATGTCCTGATAATTTATTATCTGTATTGGAAAGGTATCGTCCCTTTTTATCATATCGGGTGATTTGGATCAGGTTGGTAATTGCTAATCTAACCACAGATCTGACACACGATGTTGACACTATGGCAGGTAAATCAAATGTTTGAACATGTTGGGTTTGCTTTCATGTTTTCTGAACTTTTAAGTGCACATTTGAGCGAGTCATCTTCTATTAACAGCACAAGATAAAATAATGTATTTTTTATTAAAGATGGAATGCCATGATTTTTTTCCAACTTACATCATGATCATCAGGTATTATTGTTTTATGAAGAGAAAGAAATTTCTCAAAAAGGTATACAGTATTTGTTAAAATTATGTTTTTATGTGGACTCCCCCACCACCTCATTAAGTATGCCTGGTTTGCCTGGTGGGTGGTGATGGGCGGAGATCCACCTGAACTGAAGCCACACCCACAGCTGTAGTTGTATGGTAAAGGAGGAGGAGTTAGGGTAGGGGCTGATGTGTGATGTCACTACATTACAGCCTTTGTCATTGGCACATTTGACTGGAAAGGTTTTAGCCTCCAGGAAGAAACCCTAAATACAAAGGGAAGGCATCATTACACATAAAAAACAGACCAAGGGTTCTAATGAAGTACCATCACCTCTTAAACATGTACAAAATTGGAAAAAATACAAAAATCACGGCACCCCCTCTTTAATATTATTATTATTAATATTATCCTCTGGTATAGGTTTTCTCTACCAGCATCGGCAAACACAGAAATCATGGGATCGTATTGGGAGTGTTTTGGGCAGGGGTTGACACTAAGGTCTCTGAGGCACTTGCCCATTGGGAAAGTGCAAGTCAGGTTCTACTTGTCCTCAGGTCATGGTCACTTGCCCCCAAAATATAACGTAAATTTTGCATTTCAGTTTACCGGTACTTTCTACTTGGGTGCTTTAAACATTTCCTTTCACAGTCGAAGACTGTTTTGTTTAAGTCACAATCAACTACAGTAAATATTCAACTCGTAAATCAGTGGTTCCCACAGTGGTCACGGACTCTGGGGTCTGTGACCCCATGCAGAAAAATTATAATTTGGAACCAAATAGACCTGGGATAGAGATAGCTAGAAAGCAGGGAAAGACACAGAGGCAGAGTGCAATGACCATCTTCAAGACAGATATAGCTTGTATTGTGTTATAGCACACTAAGTCGCACACTTGCCTGATTGGGCAACCAGGTAGCAGTCTTTACTTTCCCGACCATTTTTTTTACTTGCCCCGGGCAAGTGGGCAAGCGTTAGTGTCAAACCCTGTTTTTGGGACATGGCTAGTATTCACTTCACAGAATGTGAAAAGGTGACTCGATGTCACCTTATACACTACTTATACAGTAGTCAGTAGTGCATAGAACTTGAAGAGGAGGTTGAAAGTCCACTGGCAGTTCTGGTTGGGATGTGTGTGTCCTTCTGCTGAATTACTGTGCTCTGCTTCACTGGCTCTCTGGAAGGCAGTGATGGTCAGTAGTGCTGCTGAGGGATGCATTGGGAGGAGGGATGAGGATGTAGTGACGTTTCTCACTAGCTTGTATTGGTGTTATGCAGACAGTATTATTAGCTATCTCTGACTTTGTGTTTTCAATGCCTAATCTGACATCTGTCAGTTTCACCCTTCCTCTCTTCTTTTCCATTCATACATTCTTCTTCTCTACTAATGTGATGTATTTTTTCTTTGATGGGTATGATTTAAGTTAAGCCCATGCAGTACATTCAGTCATATTTCAGGGCAGTGCTATATGATGAGAATGTGCAATGCAACAGACTAAAATTAACTATTATTCTTTAGGCATCACATTGTTCCCATTCTCTCTTTATTGTTCATTGCTCTTAGTTGACTAGAATCTTTTGATGTTTTAAGTCAATTCCTATCATATTTTTTTAACATGGATTGTTACATTAGTATTGATTTCAGTAGAGTAGAAGACACAATTGCGTCTTTTATCAATATGTTGCATCTAGGGGCACAAAATGCACCTTATTTGCATCACTTGAGAATTTGAATACACAGTGCGATCGAATCTTAACTATGCACTGGAATGGCACACTGTTGATGCACAGCATGATGGAGATGTTGATGCACAGCAAATGTGTAAGCGAAAATCACAAAATGAAGGTAAGGAGACAACTTTTGAAATTTGACAACTACAAGGATTAATTAAGATGGCTATCTATTAAATATTCTAAAAAAATGTATTTGGAATAGGACTGTAGAATATTCCACTTTAATTTTTGTCAGTTATGCCCATCCCTAGTATTTGGGTATGATCCTAAGGGACTTGTTTCAGTATTGTCATGTAATTGATTTACTACCTCTACCAAATCCTGTTCTGTATTCATATCTTTATCCACAAACACTAATTTTGTCTGATGTGATTCCCTTGAGCTTGTCTCACGCTATCTTGCGGATATTGGTTTGTGTGGCATGTGCAATTCCAGATCTGAGAATCCTGACAATATCGCACAATGCACTACGGCACTCTATACTGTATAGATAGGTTGACTATGCTGAGTGTACTGTACATCTCATAAACACAGATCAGAAGGAAAATGCAATTCATTATAAAACCCCACTGTGTGTCTGCTGGCTTTTTGCTGGGATGCATGATGAATATTCACATGATCAAGTTTTGTTGTGATCAATCAATCACAATATGTGTGATTGATTGTGTAGCTGGCAACCAACTACACAGTTGGAAGATTCTAAAAGACCCTGTGTGCTGTATTACTGGATACTGGCCAAGCCGCCCAGTGCTAAGAAAGAGTCGGACACGTGCAAAGCCTCTCATATTTATTCATAGAATTTCATTGTACGCAAATGGCCATCTGGGTGCGCAAACAGGCAATCAAAAAGCAGCCATGGCAATGAATCAAATTCATGGCAGTGCTTTATATCAGCATCATATTGCCTTATGCAAAACTGAGAGGATTCTCAATTGCTGGTTAAATATTTGATTGGGGGATTTGACCAGTAATCCTAGATCAACACCATAGATATTGAGAAGCCTGATGGTTGCTTGCTTACGTTGGATATGCATGCAGAGTGTACCGTATGCTTACTAATGGTACATCCCCTCCACATATTTTATTAATTTGACTAAAATTATATTCTAGGCCAGGGTTTGCTTTTTGCTACCTGCCTGGCATTAACACACGCACGCACGCACGCACGCACGCACGCACGCACGCACGCACAGCACAAACATGTGATGTGTGTGTATTGTGTTTATTACAACCCTCTCATCTAGCTTGACACCCACTCAGTGACTCATTTAAACTGTATAAGGTACTGTCAAACAACCCTATGCCTTCATGCTTGCCTTTGTGGACGTATGCATGTTTCTATAATGTGGTTGTGGCTGTGAGGAGAGAGAGAGAGAGAAAGACAGGCAGGGAGACGAGGAGAGAGCCTGACAGACGGACCACAGTATACAAGTGCGTGTTTTTGTACAGTGCATTGGTGTAAGTCAGTACATGTGTGGGAATTTGAGGAATCGACAGAGCGGCACTGTGAGCTTCTTGTAGCATTGATTTCTCTGTGAGAGCAGATATAGTGTAGGTTCTAAAGGCAAGGCTGTCTTTCCCTCCCAAGGTTTGGTGCATTACCTGATGACACTGTGGTATTAGAACAGAACTTCACCATTATGATGGAGTGTGAGCATGTCTGTCTGTCTGAATGCCACTGAGGTGCTGTCGGTGCATTTGGGAAGGGTGTGTTAGACTTAGACATTAGTCTGTTGTGGACGTGCATGACTGAACAAACAATCCATCCTGCCTGTATCCCCATTTAATAATTACAATAATCCATTAGTATTCTCAGGAAACGGCACCACTCAGGACTTAATAATAAAAACCTATTGTAAAGAGTAAATGATTCAGTACGGTAGTCCACTGTTAGATTCAGTAGTACAAAAACCATCCAACCGTCCTTTCTGTCTATACAGACTACAAGTCACTTACAGTATACTAACCACACAAAGCTTGCAGGAGGAAATGTCAATATGCTATTCTATTCTATCTGAATAGAATAGCATATTGCTATTCTATCTGCAAAACTCAGCAAATATTCTGATTGGTTGGTTAGATTTATCTGTGTGGCACATTATGAGAGGCTGAAAACATGAGCTAGTAGACAGTATGCCCATGTGTTTTGCATTCATTTGGAAAATAAGGTAGCGCACGGTGCCCCTGACAGCGTACTCCACATGATATCATACTTTTCTTTGGCCTATCTATTGTAATTTTCAACCCGTTTAGAAGAAGACAAATTAAATGTCGAATGAGTGATGGCTTCTCAATCTGTTGAAATGAAGTGTTGAAGATGCATTTCACCCGAGAATCACCGGAAAGCAGACAGCGCTTTCATCCAGCGCTCCAGACCACTTATCTAACGTGTCTAATGATTTCTTCTTGTTGTCTATGAATAGAATTGTTAAATGTCACTGGCTGTCATTTCAGTCAGCAGATGTTCTGAGACATTTCATTGCTTTATTTAACCGACTGTTTCCTGTGTGGGTTTCTTTTTTTGTTTGTTGTGTGTATGATGACACATTGGGTGTGTTTTCATCCTTGTGTGCTGGCCTGTCTCTTCCTCATACAGGCAGCTTGTGTACCAGTGATGCTGAGTAATGGATGGGAGCTGCCCTTCTCAGAGATCATTGACTGGAATACCGCAGCAGTGATTGGAGATGAAAGACTGTTACTACAGGTAAAAAGATAACAAAATAGTTTGGATAACGAACACATGACGACAGTTGTTGCAGACTGCGGTTTCAAACCGTGTAACAAGACATAGCCAGACAAATGAATGGAAATAGTGTAGGGCCTTGAATGAATAACCGTGTCCCAAAGCTGAAGATAAGAGCGCAAACATTCTGATGATGCAGATGCTAACCTTTAGCCAGCTGACGGATGATAGACTGACATTGTCAATAATACTCCAGCACCCTGAATGACTTGAATAGGAGTTTCTGACTTCACTCCATGTGTCTGTTGCTTTCCCTGCCAACCTTCGTGTCGATGTCATCTGTCCCAGATCCCATCAACGGTGCGCTCCATCCACCAAGATAAGATCCTGTCTCTGAGACAGCAGACCCAGTTCCTCTGGGAGGCCTACTTCAACTCTGTAGAGACTATAGTGCTGTCTACGCTGGAGGTACACACACACTCACTCACACACACACACACACACACACACACACACACACACACACACACACACACACACACACACACACACACACACACACACACACACACACACACACACACACAATCCAAGATGAATGAATGAATTTTCTATGTGGAATACCTTCAAGTGTCTACTCAATATTTGTTGTAGGTTGTGATAACCACAGTGATACCAATGTTGGCACATTTGTAAACTGAGAGGGGGAAAATAAAGTGTGTTGTAATGTTTTTTTTTTTACTTGGTCATGTATTTCCCCTGTGGCTTGGATATCAATCATGTCAGTGGTTTGCCCCTGTCAAACTCCATTTAACTGTATTCTGCTTGGCGAATGCTGGTCTCGCATACCCCACAGGAGCTAGGATTACACACAGACACAGATGAGAGAAGAGCTAGTCGAAGATGGAGAGAAATGGAAGGAGGGTGGGGGAGGGAGGTGTAGCGATGTACAGTACTCTGGACTGCGATGCCATGCTTTGAAATTAACCGATACATGTAATCTTATATGGTTTCACAGATGCGACACATTGTAAGCTTGTAAATCAGCTATTTTTAGCGTGCAACTGAGTATAAATTAGGCAACATGCCAACGAAGATAAATGGCACCAACATTTGAGTGTAATTTTACTTGTGTAGTACAGTTGAAAAGAGAAGATGAGTGAATCAGCAATTCAAATGGACAATGTAGTGTAAGCAGCCAGTAGTAAATTAATGTTGTGATATTTTAAGCATGTCATTTAGCATTATTACATTTGATGTTTACTGACTACAGTGCACAGCATGATGTTGTCCCTAGATAATGTTACACAGGCTGGTCCGACTCGCCAGAGAGAGGAAGTCAGGATGCCGGAAGGCAGGGTTGGGATTTCACAGTCACCAGAGTAAGGTTACACCTCCAAGGAGCCGATGTTCGATCTGTTTGCTCTCGTAATATCTTGACCTTGTTCAATAAGTAAGATGGCATGTTTGAGATCAGTATTTTGAATTTAGCTTTACTCCCTTTTTAGCTACCAGCTAGAGGCTCCTTTAGATATTCAGTACCTCAACAGAGTATGAGTAAACCTCAAATCACTCTTGGCTCTACTAGAGCAATGTTGAACTTTAGTGTCTGCTTGGTTGTACAATTTCCTGAGCATGCTGGTGGTATAAGTAACAACTTATAAACGTTAGCTTCATGAGTTGCTTTTTTACTCTAGTAGTAATTTCCACTTAGACTTGCAGAAAAATGCAAACAAAGCAGGTTATGATAATTATATATAAATACAAGTTCTGGCGCATAAACCCACATGTGTTTTTTGTAGCCTGTGGTGGTAGTGCTTGTGTGTTATACTGGTGATTTATGTGTCGCTAGAGAGCTTCCGTCATGGGTAATGTAACATAAATACAGCCATTTCACTTTCAATTACCTACAAGGGATAGTTTTTATGTTGTGGATCTGCAGGAGCCCTGCCGTCTTCAAGTGTCTGTTTGTCTTTGTGTCTGGAGATAATCAGAAGATAATCTTGCAAACCACTGGACCATTCAGCACCACATTTCTAGTGGTATCACTGCCCTTAGGCCACAAATAACTGCACAGATGTATTTATATATTTATTTTTTATACTTTTCTAGAGTATTAGTTAAAATGTCCATTTTATTGGATATGCCCATCAGTTCATTTACTGTGCTGCTTGTGATCCAAATGAATGCATGCAGAGGTTCATACCTTGTCCACAAAGTCTGTCCAGGCTAAACAAAAGCAGTTTCACAATGCCTTTATATTGTATCCACATTACATACAGTATAATCTTTACATTATTCAGCTAAATAATCATACATTTTCATTGCCTGGTTAAAATTTCTTGCATATAATTATTTCTGCTCCAATTTCTGATGTATAAACAGAGTTTAGTTGAGTCAGTGTGCAGTTTTATAATGTGCACTGACCCGCCTATTCTTTCCTCTTGCAGTCCTGATATAAGACGCCATACACACATTACAGCAGCATGGCAAGCTAGGAAACAGGTGTCTTTCTTGTCAGACACACAAACTCCCCCTTTGTCCCATTCGAAGTCAATGGACAAAGAGGAACTCAGTGGAAAGATTTTTTTTATTGGACGGCAAATTCGTGTTCCTCTTTGGTGTAAATGTGGAGCATAGAGCTGTCCTGTTTCTGCTTCAACCCAGATGTCCCTAATTGTCTCCTATGTTTCACCATCCATCCGTCCGTGCACCTGTTACGTCACCTGTACGTCACCCGCAGGGTGATGTAATAGTTGCCTGCAAGAAACATAGTCGCCACCTTACAGTGGTGACTCACCAGTATAGTGAGTCACCACCAGTGACTGTTAAGTCACCCTCACAGGGTGACAGTCACCCTGTGGGGTGAATGTTGCCCTCACAGGGTGACGTGACCCGAGCCGGTGGAGACCTGCGCCCCAAAGGGGCGCAGATCTAATTTAGACATTTCGAATAGCTTTTACAATTTTCTTAAATGGGTACAATGTTGATCTACAAGCTCACAACAACTCACATCTGCTATTTTTGCTGTTCTTGCTACTAGTATTAATTTGACTGCTTTTGTGACAGAAAAATGTCTCTCACTCTCTGTTGGTACAGATTATCCAGGACCGGGTACTGCAGCACACTTCCAGGAGTAACCTCATGTGGAACAGTCTACCCGGAGGCCTCTTCACCCTGCCTCAGTACTCCACATATCTAGGAAACTTCCCTTTCTACTATGCCAAGCTGGGTTAGTGTCACATACTGTACATAGACTGCATTGGCTCTCAAACATTTACATTTAAAGGTCTGTTAATGTCTTGTTTCACATTCTGTGTTTAACACACACGTACACATACATGCAGATTAACCAATTGACCGAAATTAATACTACTGCCATGTCTAGTTAATATTACTATTAACAGTGAGATTTCCATTCACCAACATCAGCACAGCTGGCTTATCGCCACATGTGAATGCTAGTCAGATGAAGTAGTGAAGTGAAGTAGTTTGACATTGGATTAATTATTTAACTTAATGATTATTTATTCACAATTTGCCACAGAAAGGCACATCCAATTGCTTCTACCATGTTCCCTTGTTGTAGAGGTGCCTGTGTAATTGCTGGGTAATCTATGGCTTGTTGTTGACATTAGACTGCCACCCATTGCTTAACAAGCCCTGATTAAAACAGAGCAGGTGTATACAAAGTAGGCCCAGCTTGTAATAAGCACACACACACAGAAATACACAAATAGCCAGAGGGGTGCTAGAGGCGTGATTAAAATTGGTCTTCTGTTTCTGAAGTGAACCAAACGAGATTGCTGCTGTAAAATCGATTTGGTAAAAGGTTTGGACTCGGGGAGTCCTTGACATTATCATGTAATCCTGTAATCATAATTTATGTCATAATAATATTTTCTGATTAAGTAAATGTGTGCTCTGTTATGGACTTTGGAAATCAATGCAGATTAAAAATGTATCGGTTGTGCCCTGTTTTATTGAATAACAATCTGGGAACCCATCTGCCAGGAAAAGGATTAAACATTCCTTTGGATTTGCCTTTGTCCAAACATAATGTGTATATCAAGATGTTGCCCATTTGCTCTGCCTTAGTTCTTCCTCTTTCAGTGGGACGCCTTTTGTTTTCATTCCCACCAACAATGTATGTGACACAGTCTGAATAGCCCTGATTTCAAGGGTATTCATAAGGACATACAAAATGAGCAGAATTCTGACTGGAATAATGCTGGTCTAATTATTTCCCAGTGTTGTCTAATTGGCATTACACTTATGTGTGCATTATAATACATCTTGTCACTTGTCACTCAAGATTCATTGTCTTTCTTTCTTTCAAAAAACATAGTTAGTTTGTCTGATTCTTTCCGTTTGTTGATTCTGTCTTTCAGGTATCAAGCCGTACCCCAAGTTCACAGCGGTCATTCATGTGGTTACACCACTGGTCTCTCAGTCCCAGCCAATTATCAAGCTGCTTGTGGCCGTGGCCAAATCCCAGTACTGTGCTCAGGTGATACAACACACACACACTCTGCTGATACTGTCTGTGGTGGTGAGGGTGTGGAAGCCAGTGCCTGCTGTGTGTGACATCATTGTTAGGTGGATCCCTACATGAGATTTTGATCCAGTCGCTCTCAAATGTTTCAGCGCACACACACGCCATAGTATCCCTTTCTATTTTCTTTTACTCAAAGCTGTAAAGTGTAAAGGGTGCGGCGAGTTATAGCTGAGCCAAAAAATGGTACATGGTGAGCCTGAAAATGATATAGTCATTTTAGAAGGAAGAACCTTTCTGTTTACATTCCACACAAATAAGCAAATAATAATGTTTTATATCTAGATGTACAGTATATTGCAAACTTGGAATGGCACTCTGTTTTACTTTGTGCATGATCAGTCAGTCAGTGGACAATGGACATATAGTACAGAAATATAGACAGGTATTGACAGTATTTACTTTGTTTCATGGCGGTATTGATGGCCAAAAATAAGAGGTTTTGAAAACTCCCTGTGTGCAGGTGATAGTGCTGTGGAACTGTGACAAGCCTCTTCCTGCCAAGCACCGCTGGCCTGCCACTTCAGTCCCAGTCATTGTCATAGAGGGTGAAAATAAGGTAAAATACAACAGTTTTTTGTCATGTTTCCATTACTTTTGCCTGGCAGAGCCGTTTTGCATCTGCCCACACACAGCAATTACAAAGCAATAATAAAGAATACAATCTCTGAATAGCAATTACATCAATTAGCAACAGTGGACCTAGTGCATAGAGATATTAATATTGGAAGAAAAATAAATAAACAAAACAAAATTGCCCTTTTTTCTTAATCTGCCAAGAGTGCATGGGTGTTGATATTCTGGAGAGCTTAGCAGTGACTAAAAACTAGGACACCACTGCCTTAAACCAATTTGGACGTCGTTTACAGTGTTAGTAACTTAGTATAATTTTCACATTAACTTGACTGGGTGCTGTGGGCACCACTAGGATGTGAATAAAACTCCACAAGCCTCCGTGTTTTAACATGCATCGTTGGACATGATAATGATACATTGATACTAGTCATAGGGAGAAAATATCATTTAAAGTGTCGCAAAAGCTCATAACCCACCCGGAATAAGACTGCTTGAATGAGCACAATATTGTTAATGGTCGGATAGCACAAAGTCAGTATAAAACAATTAAACAAATAAACTTGCATTTAATGGATGCAAACATCAGAGATGGGTGAAATTGATGAGGCATGGTAATCGCTGAAGTCAACAAATGCTGGGCTCCGTAATGACCCAGAGAGTTGTAGCACTTAATTAACATGTAGAAATAAACACGTTAATGACTATAGGGATAGAAAACCCACCCAATGTTGGTTGAATAGAAGGGAAATTTAGATAAGTATGCAGTTTGCGAAAATTGGAAAATGCCCAGAAGCCTGTTTCATTTGAAGCTATTTGCATAAATAAACATTGAGAGATGAGTTTCTTTGGTCTGATGGGAATAAACATGCCAGTGGAGTTGCACATTCACTCCACTTATGGATTTCATATCCAAACATTTTGTTAGCTGTTTTTATTTTTTGTTGTGGCAACCATCCATCCATCCATCTCCAATCGTATATCTGTAGTGGGTCACATGGGGCAACGGCCACACCCGAGAGTTCCAGAACCTCTGTCTCTAGAGCAACATTAGTGACTTCCTCCTAGGAGATCTCGAGACGAGGGCCTCTCAGGGAGATGCCCGAGAGGCATCCTAACCAGATGCCTGAACCACCACCTAAGCTGGCTCCTTTCCAGGCGAAGAAGCAGCGACTCTGAGTCTCTTTCGTGTGACTGAACTTCTCAGCCTCTCTGTAAGGGAAATGCCAGCCACCAGATGAAGAAAACTAATTTTGGCCACTTGTATACGCAACTCTATTCTTTTTGGTCATAAACTCTTTTGGAGTTTATGACCATAGGGGAGAGTAGAAGGGAAGATGGCTTGGTAGGCAGAAAACAGTGTGGTATAGTGTCTGCAATACCCTATTCCCTACCCGTCTGTCACTTGTCCTGTCATATCATTTTATTTTATGTTGACATTTCCATATCTGTCAGGTCTCCTTTTTCCATCATACTGCAGAAATATTAAGAGTGGCCTGGCTGGCTGCTGTGGACATCCGTTCACTTAATCAGCTCTGCATGTCGCTGGTGCGAATCCCGATCCCGCCCAACCTTGCTGAGTGTCACTCCCCATCTTTCGCTTCCAATTTCCTGTCAGCCTACTGCTGTCCTATAAAATAAAGGCATAAAATGCCCAATAACATTTGTGTGTGCGCGTGTGCCCATATTGCTGCAGGTCATGAGCAGCCGGTTCCTGCCGTATGATACTATCCCCACTGATGCTGTGCTCAGTCTGGATGAAGACACAGTGCTCTCCACCACAGAGGTCAGAAAACTACTCCTTTATTATACAATATCTTGATCTTTTCTTCAGATAGAAGAACAACATGCTGGGAAATAAATCATTGATATGATATAGTTTTCCCATCTATTTCATTTCAATAGGGTGGGGAATGGGGATATCTGTCTAGGTTGTATTTGCAAACATTTGTAATGATCAAGTTTGCCTCCATCTTTCTTTGTCCTTCGTATGTCCCTCTGGCTTCAGGTGGACTTTGCCTTCACAGTGTGGCAGAGTTTCCCAGACAGGATTGTGGGTTATCCAGCCCGCAGCCACTTCTGGGACAGCACCAAGCAGCGGTGGGGTTACACCTCTAAATGGACCAATGACTACTCCATGGTACTAACTGGAGCCGCTATTTATCACAGGTACTCTTCCCATCAAGTAGTCTCCTCTTCTCTGTTTGATTGTAAAATAAAGTACAATATTCAGATCTGAGGTGTATTGAAGTTAAAGTATTGGAAATTGGTAATACTCAAATAAGCTAGAATGTCAACAACACTACACTCGCGTTCCAAATTATTATGCAAATCATGTTTTTGTTTGATTTTCCAACATATTTGATGCAAATGATGATCAGCATAATTTTCAAGTCATTAGCTGTCAATTTTTATTTCAAATGTTATTGAACAAACCTACTAATGAAAACAGAATTTAGATAATAAATTAAAAACTTGGAACAGTGCGTTTCGCACTGTTCCAGGTTATTATGCACATCATAGTTTCAAGACATTTTCTAGTTTGTAAAGAACTGAAAATAGTAATTTATTGAATTCATAGCAATAATGAGGTCATATGTACTGGGAAAAAAGCTATTTCAATCCATAACATCTTAACAGTTCAAGTTACATGCTAACATAGGACCCCTTGTTTGATAGCAGCTTGCGTCCATCAAACTTGTGAGTTTATGGAGAGTTTCTGCTTGAATGTCTTTGCAGGATGTCAGAACAGCCTCCCAGAGTTGCTAATTGGATGTGAACTGCCTCCCACCCTCATACTGTACATGAAGACCATTTTTCAAAACAGTCTTGTTCACTGATGAGTGCCGTGCAACCCTGGATGGTCCAGATGGATGGAGTAGTGGATGGTTGGTGCATGGCCACCATGTCCCAACAAGGCTGTGACGTCAGCAAGGAGGTGGCGGAGTCATGTTTTGGGCCGGAGTCCTAGGGAAAGACCTGGTCGGCCCCTTTAGATCTTTCGCTCGAGGATGCTCCACACATTCTCAATAGGATTGAGGTCAGGGGGGGGGGGGGTGGGGGCCACACCATGATTTCCCCCCCCTTTTATGCCCATAGCAGCCAATGAAGCTGAGGTATTCCTTGCAGCATGAGATGGTGCATTGTCGTGCTTGAAGATGATTTTGTTTCAGAAAGTATGATTCTTCGCTTTTGTACAGTGGAAAAAAGTGGTCAGTCAGAAACTCAACATACTCTGCAGAAGTCATTTTCACACCTTCAGGGACCCTAAAGGGGCCGACCAGATCTTCCCCTAGGATTCCGGCCCAGAACATGACTCCGCCACCTACTTGCTGACGTCGCAGCCTTATTGGACGGCACTCATCAGTGAACAAGACTGTTTGAAAATTGGTCTTCATGTACAGTATGAGGGTGGAAGGCAGTTCACATCCAAGCAGCAACTCTGGGAGGCTGTTCTGACATCCTGCAAAGACATTCAAGCAGAAACTCTCCATAAACTCACAAGTTTGATGGACGCAAGCTGCTATCAAACAAGGGGTCCCATGTTAACATGTAACTGGACCTGTTAACATGTTTTGGATTGAAATAGCTTTTTTTTCCCAGTACATATGACCTCATTATTGCTATGAATTCAACAAATTACTATTTTCAGTTCTTTACAAACTAGAAAATGTCTTGAAACTATGATGTGCATAATAATTTGGAACAGAGCTTTTTAAGTTTTTAATTTATTTTCTAAATTCTGTTTTCATTAGGAGGGTCGTTCAATAACATTTGAAATAAGAATTGACAGCTAATGACTTGAAAATTATGCTGATCATCATTTGCATCAAATATGTTGGAAAATCAAACAAAAACATGATTTGCATAATAATTTGGAACGTCAACCAGTCTAGTCTCCCCTTCTATACCCTACCTGACTTCATATATTCATTACACTTCTCCCATCTATAGATATTACCACTACTTGTACACCACCTACCTTCCCGCCAGTCTGAAGAGCATGGTTGATCAGATGTCCAACTGTGAAGACATTCTGATGAATTTTCTGGTGTCAGCCGTAACCAAGCTACCGCCCATTAAGGTCACACAGAAGAAACAATACAAGGAGACCATGATGGGGCAGGTGAGATGGTTCACTTTGTGTTTTCAAAGTCTAAGGATGTGGTATTGGCTTTAGCAATACTACTTTGTGAAATCACTGTTTTGCTAACAAGATTCCAGTATCTCCCAATTCCATTTCTGATGTCTAATGTGTAATGAAACAAAACACTTGAATGAAGACCTAATATAATGAATGAAAACTTAAACCTTAAATTATTTAAAAGAAGAAAAGCAGCTGGTCTATGTCGGTGTGAGCACTGGTAAATGGATTGAAAGATGCAAGATATGAAGTAAATGCAACTTCTACAACCACGTGTCATCTTGGCAAGTGTCTTACAGGAAATGTCTTACAGTACATATTTATGCCATATACCGTATGTCTACATTGTTATTAACTTACCCACAATCATACCCCAGGCTGAGGTCAATTCATCAAAGCTTGGTGAAGTGAAAATGAATGTTGTTTTCCTGTTGTGTACCTTTCAATAAATAACACATGAATGATCACACTGGATTCTCAAAGGTCAGAGTAATTTTGTAGTGCATTATTCAATCATTCAATAATGAATGATTATTCATCATGTTTGTCTCTCGCTTGCTTGCCCTCTCTCGATCACGCCATCTCCCCAGTTATCTCTCCATCTTCTCTGTCCCCTGTTCTCTCTCCATTTTGCCTCTCTTTTCTCCCATCACTCTTTCCTCAGTCAATTTCCTCTCGCAATTCACAATCACATCCTTCCGTCTTACCCCCCTCCTGCCTGGTTCTTTTACTATCATACTGTATCTTTCTGTGTTACCCCCTCAACTCATTCTGCTTTTGTCTCCATGTCTCCTGTCCCCTAGACGTCCCGGGCATCTCGATGGGCTGACCCTGACCATTTTGCTCAGCGTCAGAACTGCATGAACAAGTTTGCCAGCTGGTTTGGCAGTATGCCTCTGGTCCATTCTCAGATGCGGCTCGACCCGGTCCTCTTCAAGGACCAAGTGTCCATACTACGGAAGAAGTACAGGGACATTGAGAGGCTATAGCCCGCTGAGCCCCCCCGCTCTCTGGACACAGCAGGTGTAGAGCGAGGGGGCCGTGCGGACAGATACGCTGAACGCTCCTACAGGGATTAAATACATTTGACCAGCGGTGGTGGAAGGGGAGAAGACGGTTAGAGGACATCACCTCTACAGCTCTCCAATCTCTCGTGGCCTCACCCCACTGATGTGCGCTGTTCTGGGTCAAATGTGATCTCTGCGGGCTGCTGCAAAGACATAGTATGTATACTGTAATGCACAATGAATGCCAGACAGAGACCAGAAGACTAAATCCGCGGCGGGAGGGCTGTAATGACTGAAATAGCCCGATTTGAAGGTGGATGTAGAGGCTGCAGCAGGCCAGAAAAGACTGTTTTTTCTGTACTGTACACTATGCACAGATTCATGAGAGAATTTGCTGCCAGAATATTAATGATAATCATAATGATGAGGATAACACTATTTTGGGTGTGATTAGCTATTTTTTATACAGTGAATGAATGCCCAGCACTCTGTATTGTCTTAATATAAACCAATGGCGGAGAAGGCGACAAGAGAGGGACGTCAGCCCGTCAGCCACAGAACTGAGCTACGATCAATGATGATCTGAAAGGAATTTCACAGTGCCTCAAGTAATAGATAATGTTTGGATCTGGGGGTCCTGAATGTGACTCATCTTGCTGCTTCCCATAGACTTATTTTGGTTTGTTCATGACTTGCCATTCTTTCATTGTCTTGAATTATTTGGATATTCCAGGACATTTTCAATTCTACAGATCAATGAGTCTTTATTTAGTTACAAACAAACAAACAAACAAACATGAATTAACTGCCATTCTGATCAAAACTATATACAGTAATCTTTCCCTCCAGAATCCACTGTAACAAGCATTGCTTTTATCTACCACTTTGATGAATCCCTTCCACAAGTTTAGTCAAAACTCATTCATAAGCTTATTTCTAACAACTAATGTGCATCATGTCAATAAATGTATTTATTTATTCCTGGGTTTTATTTTAAGTGACATAGGGTCACATGAAGTAGGCTACCATCTTGAGTTGCCTTGACTGAGGGAGATGGAGCTTGCTTGTTGAGGAGCCAGTAATAATGTTCAGAAAATTGCGGGGTCACTATCACTATTTCCCCCTCATACTATAGATACCGTTCTAACCATTGACATTGACAACAACTTTATAATACTTAAGAGAACATGAAGTCACGCCATTCAAAGTAATAGTAATAGAAGAATCACAATAGCACCACTGTGCCATTAAGGTGCTGCATCATCTTGTAGCCTTAGTACTAGCCACTATCTGTAGGCATGAAGGCTTCTAAATTGTCCCTTATATGGAAAATAATCAGAAGAGATGTTGTCATAACCAGGCAGACAACTGTTTTATCCACTTCTAGTAAGCCTGTATAATAATACTGTATATCTTAAGTCCAACTGTCCTTCATTTTATCTCCACCAGATCTTGTGTTCAGCCCTCTGTCTGTCTCTGTGTTTAGGTCTGCAGCTAATCTCGCATACAATTTGGCCAATCAGTGTCATATTTCTTGTGCACACTAACAGCGCCCAGGAAATTCAATTATGTTAATATTTGGTCAACAACTACATGGAAATTCAATTACCTTCACAAATATATAGCCAATTGCAGACATGAACTTTGGAGATGAACAAAAACATACTCCGATCCTTAGTCATTACGGCACCTAAGATTTCAGCATATGTTCTTTGACCTAATTTGACCCAGATAAAGGGAAAGATGGACAAGGTTAGAGACAATGGATGTATGAGACGGAAGAGGAGGTTTATTTACAAGTGGTTATCACAACACATGGCTTCATTAAAGCATGGCTCCTGACAGTATATATGTGCACTACTGAGTGCACTTATTACTAGTTTTAATTTTTAATTTCAAATATTTTTGTAGCAGTACAGTGTAACATCTGAATATCAGGTATCACAACTGGGACCCTAACATACTTAAACAGGCAGGGAGTTGGAACAAATGTATATTTAATTATTATGCCTAATTTTGGGAAAGTAAACTCTTCTATTTCAATTAGGCATATAGGGCATTTTGCAGTTCCATAAACAAATTTCTTGTATTTTGACCCCATAGACATTTAATGTCCTTGCATATTGTGTTTGGCACAGAGTCATGTTTCAATGGAAACATTTTTCATAATATGTAACATGGTCTTAGCATCCCCAAGAGATCATCATACTGTATACAATGGTATAACATTTCATTAGAGGCTGCAACAAATTGCAGTATTCTGAATGCCTGTCACCACTTCAATACAGAACCCACTAAATTACAGTATTACAGTTATAACTTTTAATTTAATTTCCTTTCCTCAATATTCAAGCTCCTCTCTCCCTTTGGCTTATTATGTCATGTCATATCAGGTTTTCTGATTATTATTACTTTTAAGTAATAGAACTTGAACTGCAGTGTGCACCCATGTTTTAAAAAAGTCTTCAAGTTTCAACTCTTAACTGCCAATGGATATCCCTATAAAACCAGCAAGATTTGTATAAAAGCTTATCACGGCTTCCCTGTCACCTTGGTACAGTAGTTATGGTGTGTGTATTTACATAGGATCAAAGGAACTTTAGAAATTGTAATTTTATTTTCTCTGAGCACGCTCCTGTTCCCATTTCCTCAAGTTGTGCCAACAGATCATTTATGATTTTTTTTTCCCATCCCAATATGATGAATGCTATGCATTCCCATATTTATTCTGTGCTGGTGAGCGTGTGTGTGGGGGTGTGTGTGTGCACGTGCCACGTGCATGGGGAGTGTGTCTGGGAGTCAGAGACAAAGGTTAGGGGGGTGTGTGAATGTATGTGACCATATGCATGACAAAGGAATATAGAAGGAAGCTACAGTACGTGGTAGTTTCACTGTGGTACAGTATGTGGCAACAAATAAACAATCCCAGTATTTACTAAGAATAGGGCTATCAAAACAACTGAGTTTGGTCGCAAAAACTGAATAATGTCTTAAACTGTATACTGGTGCAATATATACTTTGCTTTTCAAAGTGTTTTTCCCCACCTCCGTTGTTATTTGGGTGATACTGTTTTAATGTGCCTTTAAAAGAAAGACACTTGAGTTAAGTTTTTTTTCCATCAGCCTTGAGCATGAAACAAGTTCCTCTATTCATTTTATAGTAGATTGTTTCTGTTATCTTTTTATCATTGTCCTCTAGCAGCTAGCACACATTGTTTTACACTGGAATGCTAAGGCTTAAACCACCACGCACATTGGTTACTGACATTCCAAACCTTTTTGTTATAGGAACATTTTAGGGATCTTGTTTGGCTGAGACAGACATACAATTATACATAATAATCTATACATTACATGCATGCATACATACATAACAACTGGCTTGTATTTCTGTATGTTGTCATGACTGTCCTTACGTCAGCTCAAAAGTTCCACTTTGACTCATCTTCACAGCGTAGAAAAAATAATACAATTTCAAAGTTGGTATTTATCATACAATTGTCTTAATTTCTGCCTGCTTCCTTCACTTTGCTAAAGTGCAGATTTTGTTTTTCTGATTATTATTATTATTATTTTCTTTTTTTTTTTGAAAGCAAGATGATAAAGAATCCCCATTTAAGAAACAAACAAAATTTTATAAAAAATAAATAAAAGATTTGTTATAAATTAACCGTTTTTGTGGTTTTATTCTTATGGGTTGGACAATTATTTATTTAAAAACAAATGAAAGAAACAATGAAATTATTTGCCGCAGACCGTACAGCTCTCGTTGTGTAATTTACGGAGCATGATAACCGTGTACAACTAACAGTACATTTTAATAGCCGACGATAGACAACGGCTGTTAAAACGTACTGTAACTGAAGCTTACACTAAGGTGCAGTACTGCACAGTGCACACTACAGTGGGGGAGCCAAGCTAAATGATACCTTTAGCATCCGTCAAACTGTGTCTCTGTCAAATAGCTGCTGTGTTGACATAAATCTGTGTCAGACTTGGAGTGATCGGTTTAGACACGCTTCATAAATAACAGCATCCATCACAAGGATGATCCCACGGAGGCTGAGAGCTGTCAAGTCAGCATGAGTAGCAGCGGCGGATCTAGGCATGGGCTTGGGTGGGCAATGCCCCCCTAAATACCCAGTCTGCCCCCCCAAACACGATGCCATGCAAAACAACCCAAGATATTTCAAATTAATGTGATTATATTTAAAATGATTTGAAACACTACTACTGCTACTAACTACAGCTGTGTCACCACTAAACCAACAGCATTTCATCATTGAAAACAGAAAACTCTGAGTCAGACCTTTAGCTTGCATGCATTTATGCATGCTGTGTGTCTGTTGCAACTTCAACAACAGCTGATATTATTGATGCTTTACATGACTAATAAAAGTCCTGTAACTGAAAATGGTATGGGTGCGACTTCATCGCCCGTGGCGCGAAGTGACAGGGGCGATGAAGCCGCCCCCATACCATTTTCTCTTCCCCCTCCAACATGTTCTCTTGCCCCCCCAAATGGGACATTTTACATCCGCCCTTATGAGTAGTATCTGCTACCTACCCCTATGCAAAGAAAGGTCAAATGAGGAAGAAATATACTATTGCCTTTTTAAATTAAAGATGGTAGTCATTTGTAAATGCAGCATTTTTTAAATTGACAATCACTTTGTTTTCATTTGGCAATCTCAGCAAGTACGCTTATGAAAACTAAGTGAGAATGAAAACATCAGTCCGTCCATTGGTCACCCCATGCCTTCATATGGTCACTCATTGTAGTGTAGACCGTATCACCAGGGTCCCTTCCCCATGTATGGGAATGTCAATATATGACTGTTGGATTTGGGGAAAAAGGACCGAATAAAGAATTTGGTAAAATTGTTATGATGAAAGGACTGTATATTTTCGATAGCTCAAAATGTGGAGAGCCAAATTTAGAACAGGTTATAATAGCCAAACCCGAAATGCAAGCAGAGTATATGTATCAGAGAAAAACCTTTTAGCTGTCCTGATGTCCAATTTGCCATAAAGTACTGTTTGGCTTTAAGAGCATTTAGACATAGTTCAGAATGTTCAATCTGTAATTGATAAAAGAATGGAAAGTTACCAAATGTAACCCGGGAACAGATTAAAAATGATTATGAGTAAATGTACCCATAAAGCCTGAAAATTACTTACAGCCAGGACAAGCGGCGTCCCCTCACTTCTCTCACATTTAAAATAGGTTTTTGATATGTATCCTTGTTCTGACATTCCATTTGTTGACCTGAACTCATCATACCCAAAACATGCTCCATATATGGCCAGTACAATTTATTCCATATGTTGTCGCCCCCCCCCCCCCTTCTTTATGGATGAATCTATTCTGCAAGTGCCAAAACTCTTCTGTACTGTTTGTGTTGAATTGAGCACTCTGGCTTTGGGACACATTTGTTCAATGTCCTTCTCTCCTTATCACCTCCACAGATCTCATGACATGATCATATCATAGCATGCTGAGTCGTGATGAAAGACCCAAGACTGGTTGATACAAATAGGGTTTTCCAGGACTTGGCGGAGTCAAACTCCTACTGCTTTATTTAAATAATTCATGTTTTAGATGTATTATACAAGATAGATATATAGAGTACATGGCTTTTGATCTCCACCCTGCTGTGTTTGTTATGTTACAAGAATTCTCAAGTAGCCTAAGTCTTGTTTGTGTGAACTGAACGATTGGATGGAAAATTCAGAATGAAATAATTCATTATTAATGGTCATAACATCTCAGTGATTAAAGAAACATACAGTAGTCCACTTAACATTTGTGGGGTTTTATGCATGCTAGATGCACAAATACTTACTCACTGTATCAGTGATGATGCATCCACTGAGGCACACACCCAGGAGGTCTGTGCCTCTGTGAAATAGCAACAATAACAGATGCGTCTGCCAAGGACACTATTACAATTTTGGAGACAAACCTTATTTTTAAATTGAGAGTTAAACTCTGTCCTGACAGATTGAAATATTAAGATTAAAAACATTATAGTGATATTGGTCAGAGAACAAATTCATTTCACAGGATTAGAAGAAGTTCATCTCACTTTATTTGCATGATAAAAATCTCTCCTCTCCTGTGTGTCTGCCTCTATGTGTGCGCGCAATGTTTCTGGGTGTGTGTTTTGCTAAACCCCTAGCGCAGTTGATTAATTTCACCCATCTGTTGCAAAATATGAATATATCCAGTTTGGCACAGAGATGATCAGATGCTGTCTGAAACCTCATTTATATGTCGTGGTGTGACTGTGTCTCACACCAGAAAGAGTAGATCAACAAAGCGTCACAGCACAATGCATTGGGAGCTTGTAGATCTACTATTTCTGGTGAGACATGATATGGTATGAAAAAGTATACATTACAACATCCTATCTAAACCAATGCAGAAATGTGTTGATATTCTTTCATGGAACTGTTTATATTGGGGGGGAATTCTCTGAGGGCATCAACTTCTTATTGCAGCAGGCAGCAATCAGCAGTCTGGACCAAATTATCTTTCAAACAGATGGATGCCTATAACTGCAGTACTGTATTGTTTGGTTGAGACTCCAAAGCAATTGTGCAGTAAGTAAAAATGTGCCCTGCATATATTACTTTACAGTTGCTCTGTTTGCTATCAATGCATCGTTTTGCATACATTATAGAATCTTCACACAACTAAGTATGAAAATAACACATACATGTATTTGCATACACCATGCTTGCATGTATACTGTATGTGTATGCGAATAGTGAATATATTACATGATGACAGGGAAAATTAAGACTTTACTGTTGAAATCGGTGGAAATGTGTTTCCTGCAATACACTTTTTTGTTACACACTTGATTTACAGTATTCCTTCCACCTTACTCTAACCACGTTAACCAATCTAAACCAAACCTGGACATACTTTATCCTTAATCTCAACAGATGAAAATAAAATCTAATTGGAACACCAGACACACACACACACACACACACACACACACACACACACACACACACACACACACACACACACACACACACACACACACACACACACAAACACACAAACACACAAACACACACAAACACACAAACACACAAACACACACGCACAGCACACGCGCGCACACACGCACGCATACACACACACACACACACACACACACACACACACACACACACACACACACACACACACACACACACACACATGGACTAAACAGTGATTCCCCTGATAGAACATATTTCACTGGCTACAGTCCTACTACAACAGATGTTGCCTGTGAGAGTTAGACAAATCCAGTAGACTAGAGTATGAGCCAATTTGCAATTTGCTTCCAGATGATTCTGTCTTCATGATGTTCCTCCTCATCTCTGTCTCTAATTTGTTGTTGGGGGTGCACGAGTTCCTGCAGATTTCCCTCCTTCCTCCATATCCTAATATGATGCAACCGTGACAGTAGGCCTAAAGACCTTTGGAGCTTAGCAGCATTCAATACAAGGTCTAATTAATGATCATAACATGTCATTGATTAAAGAAACATACAAGTACACTTAACACTTAACTTAAAAGAGAAGAAGCCGATGTATGGCTTGTTTCTATTGAGGTCCTTTTGCACTAGATTGTATATATATATATTCTCATCTAAAAAAAACACCACAGTTCATTTTTAAAAACCAAGTATGTTTAATTTATCCATAAAATATTGCATAGGCTAAAGACTGTTGAGCAAATAGGCCTATCTGATTTAATACAGTATATAGTAGCCTACCAACACTGTATATTAGCTTCCATATTCCGAGAGGACATTTATCTTAGCCTATCTATTCTGTTTGCTAGCCTCTATATGGTATGAGACAGATTTGGTTTGGATAGGAGACATGAATGAAGTGCATGACTGACAAATGACTGAATGCAGATAGTAGATGGACGGATGGACGAATGGACGGACGGACACACAGACTGATAGAGTACACTCCCATATGGAGTGTGTGGCGTGCACACAGACATTTCTGCCTGGCTTACATATAGTAATCTCAATCACTGCATTCGCAATAATGACAAGTAAGATGCTTCTTGCACACAGCCACAAAAAGAGTACATGACTACATGGAGTTCTCCATATTTGGGTCAGCCATTCCCAAATATGGAGTGTGACGCACATACGTATGTATAGAAATTTATTCCTGGTTTGCCTAGTAATCTCTGCGTTCGCAATAGTAATGATAATACACAATCTGACCAAACATCCAGTGATAATAATAACAATAATATAATAATTACAATAATATTATTAATAATGATATTATTACATCTAATATTAATGGGGTACTCCACTTTCAAAAAAACTTTTGGTCAATTTATGGTCTACTCAGCCTCATGTGAACACACCAGACAGTTTATAAGTTACTCCTTTCAGTATTTAGATATTTGATGTTCATTTTAGCGCCTCCAGCTCCTTCCCATAGAAACCCATTATAACTTAAAACTCCATTTTAACCATGACAGATTATTCGAAAACAACCAATTTTTTTTCTGGTGACTGATATTGTCCTTGGAATACGTGAGAGGGCCGTGGAATTTCATTAACAGTTTTTATTGATTTTTAAAATATTGTTTTATTCATTTGGGTAGGCCTTCCCAAATATGGAGGCGGCTACATTTTCCAAAACAATATTTAAAAAATAAATAAAAACTGTAAATGAAATTCCACGGTCCTCTCACGTATTCCGAGGACAATATGAGTCACCAGAAAAAAAGATTGGTTGTTTTCGAATAATCTGTCATGGTTAAAATGGAGTTTTAAGTTATAATGGGTTTCTATGGGAAGAAGCTGGAGGCGCTAAAATGAACATCAAATATCTAAATACTGAAAGGAGTAACTTATAAACTGTCTGGTGTGTTCACATGAGACTGAGTAGACCATAAAATGACCAAAAGTTTTTTTGAAAGTGGAACACCCCTTTAATAGCGCATTGTTTCATTAATAATTGGTCAGGCCTGCTGCCTGTCTGAGAGCAGAAGCACGCTTTGAAAGGCGCACACACGCAGACAGAACTTACATAACGCGCAAATGATTTATTAATGACGAAAGATCTGTGCGATGTCGCCCCCTATCTGCACCGGTCTGCTGTAATCTAACCATACATACACCGGTCCTAGCGTATGTAATATGTACGTATGTACATATGCGGGGAAAATAGCCGATCTGCAAGCTCACAGCGCTGCGCGCGAGCGGCGCGCTGTGAGCTTGCAGATCGGCTATTTTCAGCCACGCGGCACCGCCGTACGGGCGGAGCCCAGCGCCGAGGCTGATGGCTCCTCCCCCACGCTCGGGTTTTTGACTGTAAACATCCTGCTGATTTTAAAAGGACTCCGCTGAGCGGGAGGAAGACGACTGGCGCCATCTTGGCTGTTTTAATGAGTACAACAGGGGAGAAGAATTCTCTGGGAGAAATAACATAAACCCCCATTCAACATTTCACTGTAAAGGGGGGTCGAATCGGTGAGTTTCACTTTGTATTATTATGCGTGTGGATGTATTTTTTCCACCCTCTCTCTCTCTCCCGACGAGGCAAAGATAAAGCATGCATGGCATACATTTGGGAGGGATTTGGGATATTTTGTGCTACTCTGCGAGGCCTTCGTCACACTGCTAGCGGCCATTATTAGCCACCATGCTAGCGGTAGTACAGTGAAGTAGTGGTAGGAGGTTCCGACGCGCGCCTTGTTCCTGTTAGCGGCGTCTTGTTTATTTTTTTACTCTTTACTTTTGAAATGTGTTTGTATTTGTTTTCCATTGTCCACGTCGCATACTTTATTGAAAGCGAATCGGAAAAAAGTCTCTGTTCTTGTTTTAGTGCTGATATCGCTCGTCTTCCGCATTGTATTGTTTTAGTTGACTTGTAGTTCACACTTGTAGCAACGGGTCCGTCCCATCTGACGATGATGATGGTGATGGCGCCGACTATTTTCTGGCTTTGAGTTACGACTTTACAACCGACCAAGGTGCATTTTCCCATGTTTAATGCAACGATAAAAACGTATAAGTGGTTCTAAAACAACAACACCAAGAACTTATGTTTGTGTGCACGGCAGCTCTGTAGTTTCTTGTGAGTTTTGGGTTTCCAATGTGTTTACTTTCAGAACTTGGTGGAGTGTAACTGACTGTCGGCGGGTCTGCCCCGCTTGTTTTGAAGCGTCCATTCAATACAGTGGTAGTGTATATGTTACAGACATGTGTTCCGGAACAATGCATGTCGGTACACCATTTATGATGTATGTCAGTGGTTTTTAACCTTTTTGACACCAGGGCCCACTACCTATTCAAAATTTGACCACGTACCACCATTTGATGGCATTATAGCCCCACGGACCCAAAACTAGAGATTTCTTTTGCTTTTGTCCACAATAGCAGGGTGGCAAACATACTGATCAAAATTACTATTAATCTTCTACATTCTCTAGTGGTGCAGACTTCTTCATTATAGGGAAATTCCACCCGTTTTCAAAAAAAAAAGGACCTAGCGGGTCCACTGGTGGTCCACGGACCACAAGTTGAAAAGCACTGATGTATGTAACTATATTTGTGAAGAAGCCACCTGTGCTAGTATTCTGCTATCATTACATTTGACTGTACATGGAAACAAACCCTTTGTGTTAAAGTTTTTACTAGTACCTACTAGTTGTATAATTGTACCACTGTAGATAGATACTTGATTTGATTCAGAGATTTTTGTGGCAAGCTGTTGCCAAATACAGAACACATGCGGAATACAGACAAATCACATGTACACTGACGATAAAAATGATGACAGTTACAATTTAACTTGCAAACTGTATGTACTTGCAAACTCTTACTAAGTCAACGTCATTTAGCCAAACATGATACATAGAGAAGAATGTTGAACACAGTTTTTCACCGAAACAATTGACTTTTCAGAAAGACCTTTCATTTGATTAATCTCTACCTAAAAACAAAACAAACTCCCCAGTTTATCACTAAATGAAACCTACCGGTATGCTGCTTATGCTACAAAATCAAATTCTTCTTGATTTCAAAGGGAGCTATTTTGGGTATGTTCCCCATTCCACGAGATTTATTTTTAAGCTAATACACTGTCTCGTTCAAGAGTACTTGTATTTTATGATTCCATGACTATAATTATTTCCCGAAGGGTCACCTCTTTGTTTTGATAACCTCAAAAACACACATTCACCTATGAATTCTGCCTTCTAGGTGGGCTTTCCCTATTGTGAGTGAGACCGAGGAGCCGGGGCAATGTTCTACGCCCACTTTGTCCTGAGCAAACGTGGGCCGCTAGCCAAGATTTGGCTGGCGGCCCACTGGGACAAGAAGCTGACCAAGGCCCATGTATTCGAGTGTAACCTGGAGAGCAGTGTGGAGAGCATCATCTGTCCCAAGGTACCTAATGTGGATCTAAGCTGCACGGTTGTGCAGGGGTAATTTCCAGGTTTATCACTTGTCATCAGTAATGTAACTGTGTATGATCGTGACTTACCCTGCAAGCTAGGGCTGGGTGATAAATATTACCGTCACAACATTGGTATTGAGATATTTGGTCAAATATATTTCCATGTCACCCAGCTCAACTATAAGCACTAGCAGTAATTACATATTTCTGTTTTCTCTGCTCTTCAGGTGAAGATGGCGCTGCGAACCTCAGGCCACTTGCTGCTGGGAGTGGTGAGGATTTACCACAGGAAGGCCAAGTACCTCCTGGCTGACTGTAATGAGGCCTTCATCAAGATAAAAATGGCCTTCAGACCAGGTAGGGCAATTGCAAACTAAATGCCACCAGTCAAGTATTTATTATTATTTTTTTAATTGTGAAGATTTTGCTCTTGGTGTATACAAGAGCAAAATTGTTGATGTGTGAAGTCAACAGGGTCTGTAAGGGCTCTTTCCCCTGGCTTCTACAGCCTTGTGCCAGAATTTTACATGGCACAATGAATCTGTTGCCTGGTTTATAGTACGATTGTATCAAAGTGATATGTAATTTCCAGGTGTGGTGGATCTACCTGAGGAGAACAGAGAAGCTGCCTACAATGCCATCACCTTACCTGAGGAGTTCCATGACTTTGACCAACCTCTTCCTGACCTTGAGTAAGTCTACTAGATACCCTGTTCTGAAGTTTAGTTTAATTTTATTGGATTGTTTATTCTATTAAAAATGCAGTTGTATAATTTTGGTACTGTCAAGCAATGTAATGCTCTGTGTTTGTGTTCCCTGCAGTGACATAGATGTGGCCCAGCAGTTCACCCTGAACCAGAGTAGAGTGGAGGAGATCACCATGCGGGAGGATGTAGGCAACCTCAGTCTCATGCAGGACAACGATTTTGGTAGGACATACTGTATAATACAATGCTGGTCTCATGCATGAGACGGGATGAACACCACAATGATGTGTAGAATCTTTCTATTTTCACACAAGCTGGGAATATTTTATGCGTCCTCTTATGTAGATGGAATATGCCTGCTATGTTTATTCGCAATAACCTTAGCTATCGCTAAGGGGATGACAACAGCAAAGTACATAAGCTATATTGCGGCCCTTGGGCTTTCTATGTTCAACAGATTCAAATACAAAGTACTTCTAGATTAGCCTGGTTAGTTTCCAGACAGATTCATTGTGTTCTGTGGCATCGCTTTGTGGCTTTTTCAAGGAGCGCAGCGAATTGGTCTGGAAATCAGTCTATTTCCAGGCAGCACTTGGATTGTTTATCTATCAAAAAAGGCTGAGGAGATATCGTACATGTCATCTTTACAAGACTTTAGAATGCATGAATAGAAAAATACAAGTGCCATTAGTTACACAGCACAGAGAATAGGTGAAAAAAACACGAGTGTGTGAGTCAGGAGGGACTACGTTGTCTAATTCTGTGTTGTGTGTTCACTGGGGGTCCACACATATTTCATTAGTGTGAGTGGGAACTGTGCTGCTACCGTGCTTGGGGGTTGCATGTCGGACAATGACTCGTCTAACCAGTGATGGGAAGTAGGGATGATTCTATGGGAAAGTTATATTGAACAGTTCTTATTTTTCAGAATGATGTAGTTTCCACACGTTAAGAAACTTACCTCTATAACCCATTCCGACCGGGAATCCATTTTTTGATTTTGTACAGTATTAAAACATTCATTTGTTTTGATTCTGCTGTATAAATATTTTTATACAAAATGGGTTAAAATTGCAATCGGTTGTCTTTCAGCTGACTTTGGCATGGATGATCGTGAAATGATGCGTGATGCCACAGCGTTTGAGGACGACCTCATGCACGGTGCCACAGCCCCTAACCTGCTACTGGAGGCTGAGCCCGGCCCGGCAAATCTCCCCGACAAATCCAATCACATGGAGTATGACGATTTTGGGGACAATACCATGGGCAACAGTGATGGTGGAATGCTAGGTGAGTGATTCTGGGGTAATGGGACTGTAGTATTAGTATGAAACTCTGGGGTTGTTTAGTTTCTAAATTCAATCTCACTGTGTAGACTTAGCTTTTTCTTAATGTAAAACTGGCCATGTTCATTTATGTATGTGGTAGATGGATTTGATTCACTCCCCTTTGGTCTGTTACCATAACACCAAATGTATAAAGGGACTAGCATGTTCATTCCAAGTGTAATGGTGATAAAGCTGGGTGGTGGCCGGGTGGAAGTGGATTTAATCACTTGTATATTAAACCTTATAATTTGTTGACTGGGTTTGTCCACTTTGTTTTAGTTGAAGATTGCAGGTCTACAAGATCACAACATATGAGCTGTGGTTTTACAGTGTTGTTAAATTTATCTCCCACTACACTCTCTCAGTGGACAAGCTGCTCAGTAATGAGGATGGAGGTGGTATCTTTGATGACCCTCCAGCCATCACAGAGAGTGTCATGATGCCTCCTGACCACGGAGATGATGAAGACGACTTTGACAACCTCCAGTCCCGTAAGTAAAGCATTTTTCATTTGTCTTTTTACCCCACCCTCTGGTTATTGTACACACTTGCTATGTTGCTTGAGGGCTCTGGGAGACCCTGTAAAATTCCCACCATGCCAAGCAGATGGATAACTTTATTGCAGCTAACCATTTCACTTCTCTTGTTGCATGTCTGTAGCGGGACCAGATAGCCCAGACTCAGGTCCAGCTGAGCCCCTGCCTGCTATGGCTGATCAAACAGAGCAGACTACCCTGGTTCATAATGAGGAGGAGGCCTTCGCCCTGGAACCCATAGATATTACTGGTGAGACTTTGGATGTTTTGTAGAGGTAGTAGTGGGTGGAAATTTCTGCATTGGTAATAATTTCACATTATTACCAGTATTTTAGTTGGCCGATTTCTGAATAAGAAAAGGTTTTGACAGCATTTGGGTGACTCGTCCTACCCTGTCCTACTGTATCCCGCCCTCAGTTTTTCACCTGTGGGAAAAGAACAAATGGCACGGGTGATCTTATCAATGCTCATGTGTATAACCTTTCAGTGAAAGAGACCAAGGCGAAGCGCAAGAGGAAACTGATTGTGGACAGTGTGAAGGAGCTGGACAGTAAGACCATCAGAGCCCAACTGTCTGACTACTCTGACATCGTCACAACGCTAGACTTGGCTCCACCCACAAAGAAGCTGATGATGTGGAAGGAGACTGGAGGAGTTGAGAAGCTTTTCTCTCTCCCGGCACAGCCTCTCTGGAACCCTAGACTGCTCAAAGTGAGTGTGTGTGCAAGAGAGAGAAAAGACTTTTCATATGATTCTCATATCTCATATCTCAAACATTTATTTTAAAAATAGTTATTTGAAACTAAACTACATCTTGTTGAGTCTTTCTTGTCATGCCCACATCCAGCTGTCATCAATAATTAAAAAAAAGACTTATTGATGCATAATTCAGCAGGTCACTCTTTCTCTATGGCGATTTCGTCAATGACTTTGCATGTTTTGACGTTTCATTCATGTCAATCCTAATTTCTCACATCTGTTCAGATGTTCACTCGCTGCCTGACACCTCTGGTGCCAGATGAAATGAGAAAGAGGAGGAAGGGAGGTGAAGCTGACAGTCTGGATGAGTTCCTCAAAGAGCTGGAGAACCCTGACGTGCCCCGTGAAGAGGTCATGGGCCAGCACAGAGATGTTATTGGTAAGAGAATTGTTGGGTGGGTGGCCCCAGTGTGTGAGACACTCAGAGAAAAAGGAAAGGAAAATGGAAAGGATTGTGTCCCAGTTACATCTCCTGTTTTTACCCAAATCATGTAGGAATAGGATGGATGTGTTGAGGGGGAGAGACTAGATTAAATGCAGAGGTTCTCTATAGAGACAGAGGCATCACAATGAGCCCTTCTCAAAACCCCTTGCTCACTGTCCAATGCCAATCAACATACTTAAGCAACTGTTGCTATCCAGGTCAAGCTTTCCTGGTCAAGCTCTCCCCTTCTAATGTGCCTATTGTACAAGGCCGGATTGGGGAGGGCTCATTGGTAAGAGCAGAGGTGTGCACACTGAACATGGTGACCCCGCTGAGTAATATCTTCCATATCTCAGTTTGAAAATGTTTGTTTTTGTCATTTCTTGTAATTCCTAATTTAGATTTAGGCTATACTCTGTGACTGCTTGTTAATCCACATATTCTTCCATATTTAGATTTTTTTTTCTTTTCTAACGGGTTCAAGTAAGTTACTTGAGTGAGTTACTTCCAAGGGTTTTAGACAAAAGTACTGGTAACAATTTGTACTACATTTAGTATTCAAAATATTTCTAATCTAACCACATGAGGGTTAGGCTTAGGTGACAAGACACTACTTGCCATGATATGCTGGATATCCAGCTTTCGTGGCATCCAGAAGGACAGCCTTGTTGTGTCCAAATACTGTACTTCAACTTGGGCCAGGAGTGACTGATTAAATCACCCATCCCCCATCCCACAATTCACCATATTCACATGGTGGCCATCATGCCATCAAGTCTATAAAATGCCACCCTGCTCTTTCAAACACAGAACGCATACAAAGTGTGAATGAAATCAGTTCACTCTTCAAGTCATTAACAAAATGATCAATTGTTTTTAATCTTTTTTCCTCTGTCTCCTCGGTTCTTTCTCCGGTGCAGACCAGACTATCATGGAGGAGCCCAGTATGCTGGGAGCCTCTGCGATTGAGGGTAGTAGGACGACCCTCGACGAGACCATTATGCCTCCTCCCTCAACTCCCCGTGGCACCAAGCGCAAGGCCCTTGAGAAAGAGGCCGCCCTGCCTGTAAGTACAATATCCTCCCTCTTGTACAGTACAGTGTCTTTGATGGCACCTTGTATAACATTATTCTGTTTTGAGTTGGTTATGACTCTACAGTTGATGTATTGAATCTATTATCTAATCAGTGTAGGGGAAAAAATGTATCTAATATCAGTGTAGAAAATGAATATTTAATGCCATTCCTGTGAGAATTTGGAATGTTAGTAGGTTTAGTAAGGTTTTCTTTTCGTTTGTTAAAGACGCAACCCCTTGTCCTAACTGAAATGTCCCCTCTTGCTTCTGTTTCAGATGACTCCCTTGGAGTTGCAGCAGCAGCAGCCGCAGCCAGCTGACAGCTCTGTTCTCTCGAGGATAGACATGCCTCAGGTAGAGATGCCTCCAGAGGAGAGCACCCTCAACCAGAGCACCCTCAACCTCACCCAGCTCGTCCCAGAACTCGACCTGCTGACCGACAAAGACAAGGAAGGAAAGAAGGATGGTGACAGCGACGAGGAGGATGTGAGAACATGTTACAAAATAAGCCTGGTTGTGCTGATCATCACAACACAGTCATTCCCTGTAAGAGGAGTGCCTTATTTGGATGTGACGTGTCTTGTCTGATTGTGCTGAAGAGTGTGGTTTTTGTTGTTCTCAGGATGAGGAGCAGACAGGAGACCAGGACCAGGAGGAGAAGAGATGGAACAAGAGAACCCAACAGATGCTCCATGGACTCCAGGTACCCACACACGGACACCCCCCTTTAATTGCTGCTACTCATACACATTTATACATTATCTCAGGTTTTGTGTAAATATAGATTTTTGTTTCTTTTCCCCGCTTCTCCCCTTTCTTTTCCATGAAAAAAATAAAAAACATGATGGGAACTATACGCACACAAAAAAAAATCATCCACAAATCTCTGATGTGACGACAAAACTCGCTCTAATTCTGGGCCAACAACCAATGTGCTGCCTTCAAACAGAAAGCAGAACTATTCTAATTTTCCTCCCTGTGCTTGTCTCTGAACAGCGTGTCATGGCCAAGACGGGGCAAGATTCAGTCGGCCTGTTGGAACTGTGCCGGAACAACAACAGGAAGCAGGCAGCTGCCAAGTTCTACAGTTTCCTGGTCCTCAAGAAGCAGCAAGCTATCGAGGTCGCCCAGGCCGAGCCCTACAGTGACATCATCGCCAGAGCCGGACCAAGATTCCACCTTGTTTAGATGCGCGAAGAACAGACAAACATTTGGCTTTCTACAGAAATACTTTTTTATTACTGAACGTTTTTGGTCTTTTATGTTTTATTGTCAACCCAATATTACTTTTGGAGTGGGAATGATGGGAGGGAAGGTTTCAGAAAGTGTCAAAAAAGAGGGAGAGGGGAAAAAAGATTTTTGCTGTACTACAACTACGACAAATTGTATCATGCAGTATTCATTTGGTTTGAAGAGGAATGTCTATCAAGAATATTTATAACAACTGAAAGATATTTTTCCCTTTTTTAGTTTAATTTTCCCTCCAAACATCACATTTTTAAGCTTTGCATCCATTGCTTTGTTTCATCTGTTCTTTTGTAAATTAAAGTCCACTTACTGTTTGTTGGAGACCTTTTTGCCTAACTTGTGTACCATCCCCCACCTTCAAAATGTTCCACATTTTAGATGAAGGGCCCCTTATTTTCAGAACACTTGGCTTCACAGTGTACATCCTGAGAAAGGTACTGTTGTATGGTCAAAACAACCATGTATGTAAGCTCTCCAACCTGTTCTAGTTGCACTTGTCATTAGGTTTTCATGTTAATCCATAAAGTAAAAGGTTTATCTGTTAAAGTTTGCCAGAAGTTTATCTGGCACTATATGAGTTCTACATGATTCTGGCCACTTATCACATTGTAATTTTGTACCTCTACATTATGTTTATTCACCTTTTGCATTATCTGACTTGGTAATGTATTTGTTACAGTTGATTTAAGTTTGTTATCCCACATTTTTAGTCTCTGGATAACTTGTAGTTGTGATACATCTGTAAAGATTTGAAATAAAAGTGTTTTAAGTATTTGGTATTTCAGATTTATTCGGATTCTTGCTGGTCTGTCAAAGATTGACCAGTTTTGAAGTAAGCATTTTTAAGATTGAGTTCAAGTTTTGTTTAATAGCGGATCTGATTTGAACCAGAGGGGAGTAATTCATATTTCCTACATACATTAGGAATCCTAATAGTTAGGGATTTTTAGCAAATATTTGACTGATCTGGGAGAGAGCCAGCGAAATCCAAAAGCGACCTCGCCCGCGGGCGCCCGGTTTCAAAAGCGGGCGCCCGCTTTCACAAAAACGGGCGCCCGGTTTCACAAAAACGGGCGCCCGTTTCACAAAAACGGGCGCCCGGTTTCAAAAGCGGGCGCCCGTTTTCAAAAGCGGGCGCCCGTTTTCACAAACTAGGCTATGCCTAAACCTAACTCTAACCCTAAACTTAACCTCAGTAAACCTATGCCTAAACCTAACCTAACCCTAACCATAACCTTTTGAAAACGGCCCGCTTTTGAAAACGGGCGCCCGGTTTCACAAAAACGGGCGCCCGTTTTTGTGAAAGCGGGCGCCCGCGGGCGAGGTCGCTTTTGGATTTCGCCCCTGCTGACCTGGGAACTAGATCTTACCAAGAAATGTCTTCAGTGTGTTTCTGATGGTGTGTAACATACTGAAATGTTGAACTTCATCTGTGGATTAGTGCTTGTTATGGATTCAGCATCCTGGAAACCTTTAGTTAGACTTATGTCTCGTTTCATAAAATTTGCATTTTTTGCATAATGGTATCCCCCGAATTTTACTTTTTTTTTTTTTTTTTTTTTTTTTAAGAAGTTTCCCACGGGTGGAGTCGCCCCTCCTGGCGAAAAAGCCGAACGCACACCTTATACCATTAGAAACACACTGTTCAAGACATTTCTTGGTAACGATTTAGTTCCAAGATTATCACAACTTTCCCTTACTACAATCGTGTGGGGCCAACTAACTAGTGAGATGGAACTAGGAGTTTGTAGCTCGCGTTCCCGCACGGAGCAGAAAGCGAAAGGAAACAGTAAGCGGAAACGTCCGTCACAGTCTTTCTTCCCTCTTTTCGCGTGTGGCGGCAGCATAGCAACCTAGCACAGAACAGAATGGCTACACGAAAAGAGTCCGCAACATCATCTACCCCAAGCCCGGGGATCTCCGCAGGTGGAACCCTGGACTCTCCAGTCAAGCAGATCCAAATTGAAGGACTGGTTAGTGTGTTTTTGTTTATTATCTGTATGTTAGTTGGGTATTGAAAATTGAGGCGAGGATGCTAATCATCATCATGGCGGACCCGACACAACGAGGACCCTGTCTCCAGCATTTCAGTTAGAGGCAGCGCATTGTGTTTGTCCCCCATCATCTAGTTAAAGTATTTGATTAAAGTAGATGATGTTCGTGAAGACAGTGTGATGTAATGGCCAGTCATAACAACTACCGGGGACTAGGCAGATTGTTTTTAAAACAATTATTGACTTCCATCCGGTACCCAGCTGGTAGCCTGATGATACATTACCAAGCAAGGATATTTGATGTGTATTTGATGTGTTCTAATTATACAATAACATACTTAATAAAATAAACACACACACAATGACGGGGAAGGGGGTACTATATCTGTGAAGAGCCTCCTTTACATTCCATTTGGTTTAGTTGTGCTCACTTCACAGTTCTTGTACAATTTTAGTTTATATTGGCATTTGGGGATGCCAGTGGTGTATAGGCACTGCCAGGTATAAGGCTTTACTTAAGTTTTTATTTTATTTTATTTATTTTTTTACTTTTTATTTTACTTTTTATTACTGATTCTGAATTCGGTAAAATCTGCACAAGGCTCGCTGATAACAAACTGCTTTTTACTGAATGAATTCAGTTTGTATCAAATGGTAAGCTCAGTGAGGCAATAGCTGCAATGCAACTCTTGATTATTTTATATTTGGGCTCAATCTAGAGTTGCAATGTGGTCCATCAACTCTCCCATAACAAGAATTTTCATCTGTGATTTAATAATTAATGTTAAAACTCACCAACATTGCACCTGTATGCTCTCTAGAGCAGGGGTGGGCAATTATTTTTCCCAAGGGGCCAAATGAGATACATAAAATATTGTGGAGGGCCAAGACTAAAGGCTGAACTAAAGTCTGCATAATATTAATTTAATTTCAAGACAAAAGTAATCGTAAGACCAACCATTTTGACACCAGGGCCCACTATTTATTCAGTAGGCCTATTCCACGACCACCATTTGATGACATTTTAGCCCCACAGATCCCAAAACTTTCTTCAAGATTTCTTTTGTTTTTGTCCACAATTCCAGGCTGGATTTGGGAAACAAAAATGACCATTCTCTTACATTCTCTGATTGAATGTGTAGACTTTGGGCTGATTCAGATGATGAATATTTTAACTCTTGAGAGTGTAAAAATGAAACCAAATGTACCCGCAAGGGTCCATTTGGATTCATTTATACGCTCTCAAAGAGTTACATCTAGTTAACCAACTTTCCATACTTAACTTGGAACTCTCTCAAGGACCACTGGTGGTCCCCAGGCCAGACAGAGTCAGCCAAAGGGCCGCATTTGGCCCCCGGGCCGCATAATGCCCAGGTATGCTCTAGAGTCTAGAGCCCTAACCCTAACCTACATACGGCTGCAATTTGAAACTGCTCTACGTAAAACAATATAAAAATATAATACTCCTGCCCACCACTGTTCCCCCTCTTTGTATATTTCTCTTTTAATCCCCTCTATGATTCTACTATGATTTGCTTCTTCTGGCTTTACAGAAGTAGTTATTTTGAACGTCTCTAAATGTCTTGAAATGAAGGTGGCCGCTATTATAAACACGTGCATATTTAGCTAGTTTGTCTCAAAACCCCACACATTGGGGCGGGGTTTTGACTTTTTTGGCTCATGTCGGATCGATATCCGATCACATGATCGAATTGCAGCAACATCGTCTAGTACATAGCGCAGTATTTTGACCAAGAGATCGTTGCTCACAGGATGGTGGATAATTAATGCTGGATTCCCATACTTAAAATATGAAAACACAACTGATATTTTGTTGCAATTGGTTACATGGTTCACATTTTGATAAGTGACTGTAGTGTCTGTTTGACAACAGCTCTATCCAGCTTTAGTAATTATCAGAACATAATATATTTTATGTGGGATTACCAATTTCAGTCAATCGGGCCAGGAGAGACGGTGATATGGGGAAAATACAGGAACGGTTCAGTGAAGAATACGCAGAGAAATCCTGAAATGGAACACTATTAAATTGAAGCTGATAAATGGAATCCCTTATCTGATTGGATGAAATTGAAGACGTGTCCTTTATGTTCTGTTCTGTTCTGTTCTGTTCTAAAGAGATTGAGACACAGCGCGACCCCAGCTGCCGAACAAACCCTCGGCTATTATCAATAGGGAACTGAGTATAGCCGTCAGGAGCTTATCTCCCGTTTCTGTACAGCATGAGGTGGCACCAGTGGCAACCCCTAATTCAAACCTTCATGCTAAGTGTCAAAAAGGAAGGCATTGGTCACAATTCTCAGAGTTTAACAGTCTATAATATAGACTAGGGTGGAGTGTTCTTAACCTATAGGCCACTGAGCTGGTATTCGAATATAGAGCTGTAAAGATTATTTGTATTGCCGTATATTATTATCTGCATTTTTTGAAAATGTGCAAAATCAATGTAATTACAAACTGCGCATTGGTGACTAGGGCTGCAACGACTAATCGATGAATCGCAATTAAAACGATAATTCTATTAGTTCATAATTTAGTCATTGATTAATCGGATCGTTGACTAATCATTGGAGTTTTTGTGTTCTATTGTAGTTGTTTTCTCACTTTCCATAGTTTTGTCTAGAGCCCGACCGATATTAATTTTGGGAATGATACAATAACCGATTTGCAACCGATATAGGTTTTGTTTTTAGCTGGAATGAAAATAGACCTTTTTTCACCGATATTGCCATAGATAGAAGGGGACCCACCGATATGAGCACCGATAGAAGGCGGAACTACCGGTATGGTCGATAAACACTGTAACAAATAGTAGTGTGCACTTTTAAAAATTCTGTCGGTGACAATTTGACCCATACAATATCACCAGCGACAAAACCGTTTCCCCCAGATATGACCACCGATACGATAGACCGATTCTATCGGTCGGCCTCTAGTTTTGTCCAGTGTTAGGTGTAACTAAATTAAGTTGAAATGAATATAGCTGCAAGCAGCAATAAAACGGGATCAAGCAAGCAGCAATAAGGAGTAAGAACAATACGCACAAATAAGCCATAGAAACATGGGAGCCTGAACTTCAGAAATACATCAGGTAATTATGGGAGCAGGGCAGGGCAGGGTCCTGCCCTGACTGACTCACAATCTGGTGTGACTGAGTGAATGATTGGTGAGCTGTGAGTGAGTGGTGAACTGAGCTATGAACTGTCATTAGTGACAACATGGCCGAATAGTGACAGTCAAACAGCCTTGCCCAGCCATGAGGCCCATAGGGCAGGTGCCTATCTCCTGTTTCTGTAGCATGAGGCAGCTTGATGTACAAGTACACCCTCTGGACATGACGCTAGTATGACACAGGGTCTTACCCCCAATCCAACCCTTGATGCTGAGTGCCAAGCAGGGAGGCATTGGATCCCGTTTTTAGAGCCTTTGGTATGACCCGGCCGGGAATCGAACCCCGGCCTCCCAGTCTCAGGGCAGACACTCTAACCACAAGGCCACTGAGTTGCTGAATGAGTAAATGATTGGTGAGCTGTGAGTGAGTGGTGAACTGAGCTGTGAACTGTCATTAGTGACAACATGGCCGAATAGTGACAAAACACAACATGGCCGAATGGTGACAACCACCATTACATTGAGTTTTACCCTGGGTTACACATAGAACCATGAACTTAGATGTAGAAGACCACATGAGATTGTGCATGATTGACTCATATTACTAGGTGTCCGTGCCGGGATTTGAACCCAGGAACTCTCATTTCCAAGTCATGCGCTCTACCAATGAGGCTACCCAACAGACACAAGACGTACTGGAAACAACACACACATTCAGTGGACTGCTTGGTAAATGGTAAATGGTGCATTTATATAGCGCCTTTATCCAAGGCGCTTTACATAGATTGTGCATCACATTCACCCATTCACACACACATTCATACACTGATGGCAGTGGGACAGGGACACATCGACACTAACTCTGCAGGAGCCCGGGATCGAACCGGCAACCTTGTGGTTACCATCCGGTTACTCTACCTCTGAGCCACTACCGCTCCTTAAATATGCACAAATAAGCCATAGAAACATGGAAGAAATACATCATGTGATTGTGGAAACACAGCAGGGTTTTTGGAGACTCAGACTTTGTATTGTCAGCAGTGGGACTTGAACCCTCAATCTTGTGTTCCGAAGTCAGGCACCCTACCGACTGAGCTATCCAGGCACAATGATTTGCTTAGTTGTTGTCATCAATGAAACAACCCAACAACACGCCACCAAGCAGTAAGCAATATGAACAATATGCACAATTCAGCAGTCCGAGGGTGGAGCTTAGTGGTCAAAGTGACAAATGGAAACAAGTTCCACATGCTTATTCCTCTCACACAATCTGGCACAATGTACTTGCTCCAGTGTTGCCAGAGAGAAACAAGCAGAAGACTCTTCACAAACGAGCAACTTTCATTGGCTTATAAAAACGTCATTTTTTGATGAAAACAAATTTGCTTCTGAAGTTTTGTCCGGATGGGGCCAAAGTTCTCATGTAGCAGGTGTCATGCAAATTGATCAAAAATCCAGGCATAAAATCAGGCATGAGCATTTTTCAAACTGCTTAAAATGGCAGACACTCTGGGGGTGGAGCTTACCAGTCGAAATTACAGATGTGTTCCACATGAATCAAGGAACGTGTAGAAACAAGTCCCATGATTTTAAGCCAAACGAAGCCTGAGTTATGCTTGTTCAAATGTTTCAGTTTCAAAGAATTGCTATAGCGCCCCCATTTGAGCGATTGGAGCAAGACTGGTTTTAGTGTTATTTGGCATCCCCCTCTACCAAACTGTAAAATCTCATAAACAGATTACTTTGCATGTGTAGATTAGGGATAATAGAAGAATTTTCACAAACAAGCAATTTTCATTGGCTCGTAAAAACATCATTTTTTTCACTGAAAACAAAATTCACACTCATTTCATGTTTGTATGGCTTCAAAGTTCATATGTAGGTCATTGTTATGCATTTTGATCAAAGATTGTAGGAGAAGAGACATTTTAACTGTTTTACATATGATTAAAGATGGCGGCTCATCTAAAGGTCAGAGGTCAAAAGTCAGAATACAAAAGTTGTTTGACATAAGCAGACGCATAAGTGAATATAAGTTACATTTCTGTGAGTCGAGCAGTTCATGAGTTATGAGTGTTTAAAGTTTGCAATTTCAGTTGAGTGCTATAGCGCCACCATTTGACCAGTGGTCACAGGCTTCGCATCATCACCGTTTGGCATCACCCTCTACCAGATTACCAATTTTCGCGAAAACCGACTGCACGGTTCAGCCAGAACAGCTATTTCTGGCGGAAGAAGGAGAAGGAGAAGGAAAAAAGAGACAGAAACAAGAAGGGATCAAGTCCACTTCGTGGACTGCTTGATCCCTTAATGAATATGATCTGGTCACCTGAGTGGTGACCACATCACTGCCGATCTCTTTTCTTGTCATCCATCATCTCCCCCCCCCCCCCCCCCCCCCCCCCCCCCCTTCGTGTCATCTCAACGGCAAAGTGTGTCAGATTGGTTTTCTAGTGACAATATTAATACAGCTGAATAGTATTGCACACACACACACACACACACACACACACACACACACACACACACACACACACACACACACACACACACACACACACCCTATGCAGTCAATAGGGTCACTCAATGCAATTTCATGGAGGGATTAATCTCGGCAGCATTCTAATTTAAATTTGTAGGGCGCGAGCTCGCATGACTACCTGCACCCCATTTTTCCAATGATCCGTATTAAATATTTTGTAGTACAGGTCCAAACTGACTTCTACACTGGCACCAGGAGAGATGAACGAAGGCCATGGTCACAGTTTCCCCTCAGTCTGGCTTTATGCCATAATGCGCTTATGATCTATTCTACCCACTAAGGCCACAGTGGCCTTGATGCCCCCCCCCCCCCCATGCACTGACCCAGTGTGAAAGCTGATTTCACATTTTCTCCCTTTTTCCTTCCTTTTCCTCTCTGATAATATGGTTTGTCCCTAAAACTTAACAATTCCAGGCCTGACCGAGTCAGTCATATTTGTTTTCAACTGTAAAACCTACGCATGGCCAACAGAGGGCAAACCTGCGTCACTGTCAGATGGTGACAATCCCTGTTCCAAACACCACAGTTGGACACATGATTTGCAACCCTGTGTATTCCAGTATTCCAACACCGTAGCAGCCGGACCTTACCTTGAGCTGCTGCTTTCCTTTTATCTTGCTCATTAAGGCTGGTCTGCCGAGCCTCCACTTCTAATCTGTAGTTTAAATATTTCACCTCAATTGCTTATTATATTCACAAGATATTTTATTCATTTTCTCAAGCTTATCAAACAACACTTTAATAATATTTAAATTATGCACATTTAAAATGCCCCATTTCTTTTGCCTGGCCTTGTTTTGGATTTCAATCTCAATAAAGTTAATTTTCCAGGTATGTAATATCTATGCACTGGAGCGGTTGTTGCTGTTGTGTTGCATCATGAGTCATGACAGTTGTTTCAATTGTGGCTGGAGGTTTGCCAGAGAACATCTTGCCACCATACCACTGTGCTCCTGAGTCAGGGTCTTTACGATGGGTCATGGGGGGCATGCAGCACTCAGTGAAGGTTACACAATTGCCTAAAAGGATAGAAATTATGCGTATTTGTTATTGACATGGAAGCCAACAGTCTGGAACTCATCCAGATGTGCCAATATTCACAAAAACATCAATTCTATTTCATTGCATTTATGTTTTGCTTTTATCCAAAGCGCTTTACATAAATGGTGCATTACTACACACACACACACACACACACACACACACACACACACACACACACACACACACACACACACACACACACACACACACACACACACACACACCAACCAGATGGCAGAGGAAAAGTAACTATGCAAGGCAGAAGGCACCACCTACACATCGGGAGCAATTAGGGTTTCAGAGTCTTGCTCAAGGACACTTCGACTAACTCTCGGGGAGCCTGGGATCGAGCTGAGAAACCGCCCATCCGGGCAACCGCTCTACCCCTGATCCAATGCTGCCCCCATCTAGCTCTGTCTTACTTTGATTTCCATACAAACAGGTGAAAATTAACAATAATGCATACAGACGAATGCTAATCTTATATTCAGGAGCTTACTTTGATTTGAATGTTTATTTATTAGTACACAGAATCCAACCCGACTAATCTTATATTCAGGAGTTGCTTTGATTTAAATGTTTATTTAGTAGCGGACTGTTATTTTGTCCCCCAGTCTGCTGTCACTTAGTTTCCATAGGGACATAACACGACCTAGCAGGTGCTCTATTCCCCACAGAGTTGTAGCCTTCTCTCCTCTCCTCTACCTTTCAACACTCCCCTCCCCTACCTAACCAAAATCAGGCAGGTTGGCACCTCTTTGACATCCGCATGAGACAGGAGTGCAACCTAGCAAGGTTTGCGGTGCCTGCAAATGAAGTGAACACTGTTTATCTGTTCATCCTTTCTTCATGTCCTTCAGACCTTCCTTGCGCCAATTCTCATGGATTTGCTCCAGGAACTAAGTTGTTCCATCGCATTGTCTTCCTCAATGGAGTATTCTACTGCCAACATGGTGTATAGATCTTTGTCTACAATTTGGCGGAGCAAACGCATTATGGCATTGTCATGCTTGCTCTACTTTCTTATAACCTGTGCCCTTACCGCCCTGTTGTGGTGAGCATACAAGCCCTTTGTGGGTGAGATAAGATTTATGATTAGAATTAAATGCGGCCAGTGGGGGATTTTGTGCTGCAATTGATTTTGCACAATTCAATTTTAAGCCTGTTGATTTACAATTTTCTGTCCACATATCCATCTCGGGGCTCTCCACATGAGGTGAGCTCTCTGAGCTAGCCGCTATTGAGCTCGATCAATAATGGTGGGTGTGTGTGACGTGTGGGGGTGGGAGTGTGTGTGTGTGTGCATATCTGCATGCTTGGATATATGAAAGGGCCTTTGCTTCCAGTTCCCGCCACAGGTCAGCAAGCCCCAGAAATACACTGAAATCTCTGCCCATGTTCATTTTAACCCTCCCAACTGTTATCACACGTTCCACAGACCAGAAGCTATGAGAAAAGTCAAGAGCCCCATTTCACCTGTTTGTGTGACCTTCCTTCCAGCAGTGCACCCCCCCATTTAACCATCTATTCGTGTCTTGGTCTCATCCAGGCCATCAGTATTTAAGTGCAAGATGAACTGATTGCCAGCATCTAGATTGCTAAGAGCATTGTGTACCCTAGCTATCTGACCTCACTGATGGAGGGAGAATGGAAAAGCCATTTGCTGGCAGTGAAGGCAGCCGAGGCGCAAGGGCTTTGAAAAGTACCCGGCACACCACTGATCCTGATGACTTTCATCCCCGGCCCTCCTCCCCCTTCAACTCCCTGTCTGAGCACATCTATCTATCTCTCGCTCGCCCGCTCACTCACCCGCCCCGCTCTGGCTCATTCTTGCTCACCTCGCCATCTTTCCTGACCGTCCCACTGTCTTGCACCGTTCTACCATGCCCCTTTCTCTGTCACTCGTCCTTTCCGTTCTGTCCGTCTCACCATTACATTCCTGGCCTCTTCCTCGTCTTTTCCCCTCCTAAATATTTTATTCATTTTTTCATATTCTGCCATTTACACAAGACTCTCCTCTGTCCAATTGGAATGCACTCTTGCATCTCTCTTTTTTTTCCTCCTTGTGCTCCATCCATCCTTCCTGGTGACCTGTCATTCAGACCTCCACCGCTCCGAGTCAGAAGAGGTGAAGCAGGCAGGGAATGAGATTTGTTTTGCCCCACTGTTCCTACCTCCCACCCCCCATCCCTCTCTTTCCCTCCCTCCCAGCTTTACTTGTTGCATGACAGCGCCAGCACTCTATTGAAATAAATCATCTGTTCCCTGGACACCTTTCTACACATGCACACGGTAGGTGTGTGCAACACAAAACACACACACACACACACACACACACACACACACACACACACACACACACACACACACACACACACGTCAATGTTGATGAACAGAGGCATGCACGCATGTGTGGGTGCACTAAGGGCTGAGGAGATGATGGGTGTTTTGTTGTTGTGTATGGCTCCAGGAGCGCCACCCTGGTGCCATCAGCGTGTGTGTGTGTGCGCGCGTTTGTGCGTGTGTACCTGCGCGTTATTAATGCCTGTGGCTGTGACCTGCCCAGACTCTTATCAGGTTGATTTATGCGTTCTCCAGCCACACTCTGCTTTCAGCCCCATTGCTGTTCTCTCTGTTGCTCGGATTTCTTTCCCCCTGCATTGGCTTACCTGTTTTATCCCCAGCGTGCTGGTCAGACATGTGTTTTTGTCACCAACTATATCGGTGTGTTTTATTTGTGAGAGGCCGAGCCGTAGTGCTTGCGGGCTGTCTGCAGTGTCAGTGATGCAGCATTAGTACCTAAACTAGCTCTTCTATCATGTGGAGCCTCGTTCTACAGGTCATTTTACACCTGGCGTTGCAATCTCGAGAAGGAACAGCAGCCAAGGATCTGACAATATCTGGTCTATTTCAGAGTACCCTGAGAGATGGCTTATACGAGTAGCCATCTTGGATTCACCTCATTTAGGCCTCGCCGAGGACTCTGTTTGACTTCCCCGACGTGATTGGTGGTCTAGGCAGTTCCCTCCGTGTGTATTTGTGCTTCACACTGCTCTTAAGTGTTGCTTTGTGTCTTATCGAGTCACACACTTTCTGAGTCCATCTTCTTAAATGGACACCATGCTGCAAAGCCTCTAGCCTTTTATACACAGTTGAGTTTCAGACATGCTGTGAGAGAGAGGGGAAGAACGATAAATTACAGATTGGTGACTAGAAAGGGTTGAATTGTTCCACTCTGCTGCCAACATTTTTTGGGTTAATCAATTACGGGAACCCTAGAATTGAGAGATAAAATTAGCATAAACCACAGGCAGAAAATGAAATAATCGTTTGAAGATTACAGGTCCGTGACCCTAAATTGGATCAGGTTGGCACAAGGATTTGGATGAATGAGTTTAAAGATTGCTGAAGACTGCAGTCACTGCACATCTTTTTGTGTTAAAACGATGGAACTGTTTCCCCAGGTGGTGCTGAAGATCATCAAACACTACCAGGAGGAGGGGCAGGGCAGCGAGGTGGTCCAGGGGGTCCTGCTGGGACTGGTGGTGGAGGACCGCCTGGAGATTACCAACTGTTTCCCTTTCCCACAACACACGGAGGATGATGCCGATTTCGACGAAGGTAGGCATCACTTGAACCCTTAACGTTTTTTCAGCCCAAGGACCCCTTAATTGAGAGAGCAATGAAGCAGCCAGGGACCCCCACTAGATTATAAATTATGTTGCAGATTATCTCTTCATAGATGTCTCCATAGACTTATGTAGCGTTGTGTTGGATTCATGTTCACGTGTATTAACCCACCCGCTGCTGCAAGAAAGGGGGACAGTAAGTGTCACTGCCAGAAATACCTGACTTTTAGACAATTATGGAAAAATCTATGGTGGGCCGTTCGAGACACGGAATACCTTAAAAAATCCTCCATCTCTTTGCTTTCATGGAAAAAAAATAAGTGAGTTGATAACATGTTCTGTTTTGTAGATATTAGCAATTGAATACAGTGCGTTATAATGGCAGATGATGCAGCAGGCCAGAGGCCATTTTCAATAACTCAATTCAAAGTTTTATTTAGCATTTAACATTAGGTAATATTACTGCTACACATCCATGCCATATATCAAATTAAACCTCATGATGCCTGCTTGAATCTAAAAAAATAAATAATAAAATAGCATCTACCGTTATGTAAATATCAGCCTTGGAAAGCAGCATTGTTACTCATAGTGACTGAATTATGTGACATCAATCTGTTTTTGATCACTGATAACTCCAAAATGGTACATGCTAGAAACTCGCTTTTTCTTTTGTATTCAAGAGGACATCATAACCTTTCATTAGAGATATGGCATGTTCATGTAGTCCCCACAGATGATGTTCTGTGGCTGCATTTTCTTGCAGAAATCAGTTTATGATATAGCACAGTTAGGGAAATATACCACACTCACATCCACATCACACACTGTGATGTACTGTACTAAACTTGAACGGCACCATACCAAAATGTACTATACAATACCCATAACCATATAAATACATCAAAATAATATTATAAATAAAATCATGCCAACCTCAAACAACTTTTTTTTCATTTACTTCCACAACACATCACAACGAGCTTGAAGAACTGCCATGTTCAATGCCTGATGGATTTGAACTATTTCATGTGTAAAGTAGTATTATTTTGAGACCTGGTTACTTATTTCTCTCCGACAACCTGGCAACACTGTAGGAAGAGAGAGAGGGAGAGAGAGAGAGAGAGAGAGAGAGCATGTGTTGCATGTAGTTGAGTCTACAGGGTTCTCATCCTCACCCACGTGGCTCTCCCTGCCACGTGGCAGGAGAGCCACATGTGTCAGCTACGGGTTTCCATAGCAACCACACAACAAACAGAGAGACGAGAGAGTGTAGTAGAGGGAGCCTTATGGATCTGTACACTGAAGGAGCTTGGATTTATTGACTTTTGGATCTAATAGCGATCTTTTCCCTGATCTTTGGTGGTTGACCTGTTATTTGGAGACAAGGTAAGGTTTAAAAAAAGCCTTGGTTGCTGTTTTTTTTGGGTTTTTTTTTTTGTAATGGCGGCACTGATTGTTTGAGCTAGTTAGATCCAGCTAAATGATGGATCCTTTGTAACCAAACGGACCCTTATGGGTCTGTAACTCTTGAGATCAGAAAAATGAAACCAAATGGACCTCATGCTCTCAGGGACCACTGGTGGTCCCCGGACTACTGGTGTGTGTGTGTGTGTGTGTGTGTGTGTGTGTGTGTGTGTGTGTGTGTGTGTGTGTGTGTGTGTGTGTGTGTGCGCGCGCAGCCGTCTGCTCTCTCTCTCTCTCTCTCTCTCTCTCTCTGCTGCTGCTGCCATGCGGTGGGCACAGCAAGTTATATTCAGTTGATTTTTAGATACAATTGGCTACTCTGTCTGTGCATGGTGTGCTGTGATCGTCTGCTGTGGTGTTGTCCTTTGATGTAGACGTTTGATATCCACAGGGTGGATGCACAAGGGTTTAATCTAATGTATAATGGGGGAAATGGTTATCGTCGTGATTGGGCTGATCGTCGTGATTGGCGGGGGGGACGGACAGAGAAGATCACGAGTCCACGTGGACAGCAGGGGGTGGGTTAAGATATTTAACACTTGTCTTAAACTGTCAATACTTGGCAAACTTGACCTTTCGCTCTACTCTCCTTCTCCTCGTGGAGGCATTAGAGGAAAGACTTTGGAGTCTCCAGCAGAATCTAATGTCATGAGTATTCTTTCCTGAAGGTCTTTTGTTTGTTGGCCATGGCCTGCTAACGCACAAGTTCTGAGTGCGGACCTTGTTGACAATAATATACAGTATATGAAGTCACAAGAACCCTAACTGTGAGGCCGTATTCCAATGTTTAAAAAACAGTATATATAGTATATTATACAGTATATAAAATATACTGTATAATTCTCTCTTTTTTCTGAAAAATCAACATTTTGGAGTTGCGTGGTTTCTTCCCAACAGCACAGATATGTAGCTGTTGAAGGAGGTAAAGGGCAAATGATGTTAAGCATGAGGCGATTTATGAGAGAATTTATGTTTAGTGTGTGTGTGGTGTGTGGTGTGTGGTGTCTGGGTGTGTGCCTTGCTGTGAGGTGTAGTGTATTTTCCAACTGCTGATGGACTGGCATATATCATTCCTCACAGGGAGGCATAGTGCAGTACTGTATATTACCCACTGCATAACAGCCCACAAAATAGGTTAAGGTTAAGGTCGGAGGTTTTCGTGTGGGGGTGTGTATCTTACAGTATGTGACATCCCTGCATTTACACAGGACAAGTGCAACATAACATAACCCCTAGCTGGGTACCGTATTACCTACACCGTTAGCGCTGGGGTTGAGGATGGGTCAACTGGCTCTAGTATGTGTGGGCTGTGTGCGTGCACATGCATGTGAATTTGTGCATTTCATGTTTGAATTGCTTCCCCTGACCTCACTTTTCCACTATATTTTTGCTGCACCTTGTTAGTGCTCAGACGAATGACAAAACCTCTAGTGAGACAGACGGAAGGATCTGAGTAAAAGGGAGGACTTTCTCACTAGCAGACCACAGCTGCTAACAAGCAAACCGTGTTGAGTTTCTGCAGGATGCGCAGGCTTGAAAGTTGGCCAAAGGTCATTACCGTTAGGAAATCATGTGTGTGCTCGGTCGATCGCACCTCTGTGTAGGTGACGCGTTGCGTTGCGTTTGATTTGTCTTGCCATCTGTCACTCCCTTTAAGTTAATAAGGGCTCCCCCATGAAGCCCCTTTCCCTTTCCTTCCACCTTGTGCAAACCCTGTAGGTGTATAATGAAAACAATCTCTTCTTGGTCTTGGGTCCAGCTGTGACGAAAGGCCAATATCTAGCTATCAAAGCAATATGATGGGGCTAACTTTTGGGCAAACTGCGTTGTAGAATGTGAAGGGAAAAACTAGCTGGAAGTCATTGGTGGTGCGTGCACACGCTTGGTTTGTCAAAATCAATTTCAAATCAGATAACAAAATGTTGGAAATGGAATTGATGACTCATCAGATTGAGCGGAGCACAGTCAGGTACAGAATGTTCTCTCTTGCATGTTATTGTGCTCAAAAGGTACATATTCTGGAAAATGCTTTGGCTAAGAAACTCTTAAAGCAGCACAGTTCCATGTGCCTGAATAAATTAATGTAAGCATCTTTAAAATGTAGATCTGTGATTTAAAAAAAACAACTGAAAATGTGGCACACGTCTTTGAATAAATAATATACTTTCACAGCAAACGTTTTACAGTAACTCAAATCTTTGCTTTTGGGGAGTTCAGATGGGAGTCGCCAGGCATACAGGTAATTCTGGGGGTCATTGACATGATGAACACCACTGATGGGTCTAAATGAGAGTAATTAACAATTCTCTATCGATTACTCACAAATTTGAGTGTGTGGACGGCAATCTACAATTGTAATTCATATTTTAGATGAGCCAAACTGTGTTTGAAGCGAAGCACGGGAGGGTTCAGATCCTGTGCGTTCTAGCATATCACAGATTCTGCAGATTGCAGTTCACACAGGGCCTCGCTTCAACCACTCATTGGCAATGAGAGAGTGTGTTCAGCCGCAGCACTGGGCTGCCTCTGCATAATTTGCAGATTAATATTCCTCAAAAGTTCCGGAGGCGAATTGTGAGATGAATGAGATGAGACTTCAGATTGGTTCCTGGGAGAAGGACCCTGTCGATTGGCACATATAGCGACTGCGTGAGCGATGAGTTTTCCCTGAAACTGTGCGGGCATTCGAGCTGGATATGTGTGAGAGACTGTGCATGACTGTGTATGTGACACTATGTTTTGAGTGTGAGAGGCTGCATGCGCGCCTGTCTCTATGATAATGTGTCGAGTGTGTGAGACTGCGTGCGTGCCTGTGTATGTGATTATGTGTTTGAAGGTTTGTGTGTATGCATCCTAACTGCCGTGTGTCTGTCGATGTGCACTTTGTGCACAATCCTTGTGGGGGTCTGCCTGTGAGTATCTGAAATGTCACTGTCAGACTTTGACTTGTTACCACCCCGAGGCCCTACTTCTAAGAATTATTCCTCAGGTCCATCTTGGGACAGGTGAGATTTGGACAGGTTTGAGATTCCTCTGTGTGTGCGTGCGCCTGTGTGTGTGTCCGTGCCTGTGTGTGCTATGCTGCTTTTCCATCAACAGGTGCCAGTGTGGAGCTATGATTGCCGAACAAGAGGCCTTTGCCTTTGCTGTCTAACTAGAGAGAGGGAGAGAGAGAGAGAGCAGCAGAAGCAGCCCTTGACAAACAACCTTGGCTGAACCTCAATCCCTCCTCCCTCCCTATCCTTACAAACTTTGTCCTTGTATATTTAGCAAAATATACAGAGATTAGAACAATGTATAGAGATGAGAGCCTGTGTTCTCTGGGGCTCATTTGAGATGGACGTGTGTGAGGGGCATGGTAATAATGTCTGCTATTGCCCTCCATCTGTCCTGGTGTCAGGGATAATTGGGGACTGATAAAACATAGACATTCGGAGGGCACAAGCCAAGGGATGATGGCTAGTTGGCCTGTGTATTTGTAAAAGTACAGTAGAGGTCGACCAATAGCGGATTTTAAATTCAGATATGCGATGATTGTTTAAAGCGGGGAAAAAGCTGATAACCGACAAAATCTGTTGTCGGAAATTAACAATCTTTGACTTTATTAGAAACTGGATAGCTGTTGAACCGAGCATCTAAGTCAAAGTAATAATGAATAAATACCTAACTAAATCTGGATTAGTGTGTTGCATAATTCAGTGCATTTCTTCCCTTGAATGGACAATTGTTTTATAAAGAAAAAGAAATCTCTATTCTACCATGACAATTTTAAGTTAAAGTCTGTTGCATATCTATAGCACAGAAAAAGAGAGAATATTATGCAGACTTAGTCATATGCACACAGATACAGTATATTCAACAACAGTGGTCGTGAAACGTTCAGTTGTGACCATTGGCCCATAGTTGTACTACTGTAGGTATGCAGTGCGCTAGTAAAACATGGCAATAGACGTGTTAATTCTAATGTACAAATAATAATACTGAACAATAATTTGGGAATAAAGCTGTCTTACCTTAGATTTAACTTTAATTTTGGCATTACCTTGATTTAGTGTATGGAGCCTCAAAAAATGCCATACAGTGATGTCTGTGTGATTTTTAGGGGCTGCACAGACAACCATTGACTGTTATTGGAGGCAAGCTTGCGATAATTTAAAATATACTAAATCTGCACTCGTTCCAACAAGCATGTACTTGAGAGCAAGACTCCTCCGGGAAGTAATACTCGTCACAATCACAATACAATAAATCTCTTAATTACGTCACCATTACGTCAAAGCATAAATCTAAACCAGCCAATCGGAGTACTTCTAGGCACTGTTGACAACTGTCGACCAACAACCACAAACCGGTTGGCTTTACTTGCACTTGCTTGCTCTGCTTTTACAAGTACATGTTCCAAATGAATAATCTGTCAACCATATCAGTACACAGAACCCTGTTAGATTTCACAGAGACAAGAGACTGTTTGAGTTGTTTTATGCACTCAATTGTTTATGTAATTGCTCAATATGGTTGACATACGATGACACCATGGGTGCTTGATGTGCACATCCATTTTAAGTGTTGCTCTAAATGGCCATAACACCACAGATGGTTCACCAAAGTGATGCAGTTTCATGATCTGCAAAGTACCTAGAATCACAACATATGATTGTGAATTTGCAAAGTGGTACATTTTATTTCATGGGATTTAAAAGGCAAGATAAAGACCCTCATAAGTCACCACTTAAAGGGATAGGAAACTCAAAATCACTTAGATTTTAATAATTATAAATTTGTTGCCTGTCCTAGAGAGGAATGATATGGTACATTTTTCCCAGAAAACAGCCGGCTGTGTCTTAATGTGCATTTTGGTTAGCTCCACATGCTTGCAAAGCCCAGTGTTATCGTCAACATCAGCGGTGTTCTTGGAGGGGAGCTGTTGCGTAATGCCACTCACCAGGATGTTGAGGCTTTAGTCACCCCCTTGTCATCGAAATAAAAAAGGACATGTCATGAAAATGGTACATTCCCCCCCCCCCCCCCCTGGTTCTGTTCTCCCTCCCGTGTGCTTCCTTAGTCCTCTAACATCTATAGGAAGATAAATTGAGCCATATACACAGTCATGCATTTGTGAAAGTTAAGAGCTTAAAATATTATTCATTGTTCTCCAGTGGAAGTGGAAAGGGAATGATCCTACTGCAGCGATGCTATACAAAAAAGAAAAGGATATTTGAGGTGTAATCATTACTATGTCGCCTGGTGAGGAGGGGAATGTCTGTTGCTGCCGGAGGTAAACAAGACAAACTGACAAAAAAGTAGCTGCGTTCCAAAACAAGGGAGTTGCTTTGGACAGAATCCACCTTTGCCGAGATTCAAGTTGACTGGAAGCACCAGTTTGAGGGCTCACCTGAGGACAATGTGGATAGAAGAATTAAATTGGACTGGGATGTTGTACAACTTGGAGTCGAGTGTTAACCTTTCTATCTTGTTTTTACTATCTTGCCCTTGGCATGGACTGGCACGCGGTGCCTATCAGGCGGCTTTTTGGCCAACACTGCCGGTATCCAGTGCCAGCTCCTCGCACACATGCTTGAGATTGGCCTGAAGTAATTGAAAGTGTGTGTTTTCACAGGCCTGCCTTGTACTAGAAACACGAGGCCCATTAACGGATAGGCTGGTCCTGGCCAAGAAATGTGGATTTTGGACATGTGTCAACATACCAGAGCATGAGCACCATTTAATTGATAGACTGAGATCTATTTAGATTTAGCTTACTAGGTTGATTTTGTTCATTAGGAGCACTGCACTGTCCTGATTTCACTTTGCTGGTGCAGCTTTTTACCTCTCCTTTTCTAATTCATTGAGCTGATAAGAGGACAAATGCCTCTCTCTGGATTCAAATGACAGTCCCACAACAATTTATACAGTTACAGAAGCCTTGAAACATCCTTGTAATGTTGTCGTAACTTTCCCCAGGCTTTATTGGCTCACCACTCTATAACTAATCACTGACCTTTCATTGCCTCGAGAACATTCGAATATAAATAGTTTTTTTTTTATTTATATAGTTGTCTAGTTGGCACTATGTGGAGGACAACTGTATTCTCTGTGTGTGTGTAGCATTTCTTTCTATACATTCTGAATAATAGAAAGACCAGATCTGTGGGGTCAAAATCCCAGGGGACAAGGACCCGTGCCAAATCCCTATGGTTGCAGATGTAGTTGTCATACATACCAACTTTTGACATACTTACTGTGCTTTCTGCAGCTGAAGTATTATTGCACCACAACTACTAGGGATTTGTTTGGAAAGTCGAATGGAGGGTCAGTTGCAACGGCATTATGTGGGCCTTGGAAAATGGTCATCATCTTTTTAACTTATACATGGGGGGAGGAAAGATAACACGGTGCCCTTTAACGACGTGGCACACACAAAGGGAAATGGATAGGCTAATTGCAATATTGCTTTTTTTTGTCCTAGACCTGACTTTAAAATCGTTTGGGAAGAAACGCAGCCCTGCATGTTAATTCATGGGGGCACACCTGGACGAGACACACTTGAGGTGCCTGAACCTCAGCTTGATCTAATTACTCTGGCCCCAGTTGGCACAGATCAGACAGGCTAAATCAAGAACACCTTGGTGTGAATTTCATTTCCCCTCCGCCTGTAGGACTGACCCAGGTCTGGGGCAGGTGATTTGTTTTGACGGGGGTCACATGTGAGGAATCCGATAAATCAGAATTTAGAAAAAGCTGAAGCCTATTATATTTGTAAACATTGTTGAAACAGTGAAACGTATTTTTTGATATTCTGTCATCTCTTGTGCTATATATCTGGGATTCTGTTGGATAGGGAGATGATTAGGTGGTACAATGTTCTGCAAGCTTACTAATCAGTGTGTGATGGTGAGGACATTAGGCTAAGGTGCATCTGCAGATCAAATAAGAGGTAACTTGAAAGGATTGCCAAGTTTCATGATTACGCTAGTCGCATCAATTTTTGATTACTTTACAGCTCTCGGAGAGATTGTTAAAGTGAGAACGATGCAGGTAGACTGTAGCAGCATCAGCCACACACCCCACTGGCCTTACTCCTTTTGCTCAGTGCTCACTTAAACTCATTTATTAATGATGCTTGACACCTCCACTGAATATTCTCTTGCTGCAGCTTTTAGTGGAATTTGCACTCTCTGCCGTTCCCTAATCCTGTGGTTCTGAAAGTGAGGTCTGGGGACCCTCAGGGGTCCTTGGGGAGTTCCAGGGGGGTTCACAAAATGATAGCTGGGAACCAAATGGACCATTATGCTATGTGGGTCTTTTGATGAGACTTAATATCTAATCAATATAGCGTTGCTGTCGGGCAGTAACCACTTGCTAACTCAATATTTTTATTTCCCTTTTTTTCATAAATCAACACTACTGTATTGTCTCTTCCTATCTAGCTTTTAGTGTATGTTCATTAAATTGTACGTCATATGTTGATAATGTCCCTCACTTTCCAAACCTTAGATTTCAGTATGTCTATTCCAAATGTTTTGCCTCCGATATGATTAACGAAGGACTATTTAATAAGTAACAAGTAGCTTTGTGGTGCAACTTGTGCTTAGCCACAGGACACTGGTAAAGACAAGGCTGATTACATCGGCTTGTGACTCCTGTGGGGTCTCTGAGGTTAGCTTTTGATTTTTTGGGGGGAGGGAGATAGCGGGGGGGACTTTAATTGTCAACTGTGGCAAGCATCTCCATGTCTGGGTTAATTGAAGTCGGGGGGATTAAAACAGCTCAGCCATGATCTCTCCTTCCAGCTATAAAGACACTAACCAGTCAGTGTAAGTCCGGTCACTTTGTACCTCTGGGCGCGAATAGCGCACATATTTATTAATTACATTTTTTTTATTCAACCTCTCTACCTTTGTGATAATGGCATCCCTGGGGGTTCACTCTTAAATAGATCACTGTACCTGTCCCAAAGAGGGAAATTGATTGCCTCCCTGTTTTCCCTCAGCCTCCCTCAGTGAGGCTAATTAGAAATCACTTGGCAGCTCAGCTCAAAGGGGATACAATAGGAACCTAACAAATATATCGGTATTTATTTTGTTGGCATGGGATTGACGTACGTGGAAAAACATGGCATTTTCTCGTTTTCCTGCCTGCAATGTCTCCTTCCTTCTCTCGCCTATGTCTTCTCACACTCTCTCGGCTTCCTTCTTCCTCTTGTTCCCTCTCATCTTTCCGTCTGTGGCCGGGCATCTGAAGCTGGTTGACTGTGAGCAGTGGTCCGGGAGGGAGCAGGCAGAGAGCGCAGCTTTTGAAAGCTGGCTGGCTGGGCATCATAAATCAGAGTGCGGGTCCCCTGGGTGCTGCCACCGCCGCCGCCATCAGCTCCACTGTTTTATTCATCTGCTGCTTTGTCTCATCACTGACTGTAGCCCACACTAAAGCAGGATGGGGTTCAGGGGCAGTTGGAATGCATTAACGTGGTCCACTACTAATCCTGGGAAAGTCAGAAGGGAAGGTGGGGGGGGGGGGGTGATGTTGAACGTTGGGTTGGAAAGACAGCTGAGGGTCAGAAAAGTGGAAGTGGGTCGTAAGTGGAAAAGGTAGATTTCCTCTTGTGAGCTTTGAGGCAGAGAGATATGTAGGAGTTAGAGGTTTTCGGTTAAAAAGATTGAGAGGGCATCAAGCTGAAGCTTGATGCAGTGTTGCCAACTTGGCGCATTTGTCGCTATACTGTATTTACCGGTAGCTTTTTTTTGCTTTTTGACTGGTGAGTTGGGGACAAATTGGTTGACAGGTGCCAGAGATACAAAAACCTAATTTTTCACAATTTTTCCTCCTTCGACAGTAGTCTTCAACCAGGGGTCTCCAGGCTAAATGGTGGACAGTTGGTTAACCAGATGTAACTCTTTGAGAGTGTAAAAATGGGTCCATTTGGTTTCATTGTTACGCTCTCAAGAGTTAAAATATTCATCATGTGAATTAATGCACAGAAAAGGAGAGGGGAGCATTTCATTCATCCTAGTAGTGGCCTTCCAGGCAAGCATCGAGCGCATTCTCGTGTATTTTGGATTTGGGCAGTTAGCAACACTGCCATGAAAGAGAGAGAGAGGGGGAAAGGGGAGTCCGACTAGAGCAGAACACTGAAGCACCCCACCCCCTCCCCCAAAACAGAGTGAGACGACCATAAAGCGGAGCGATGGAAGGGCTGAGGGAAGACAAGTGACAGGGAGAGAGCGTGTCGGAGAGAGGAAAGATCACTGAGACCATTTCATGGCTAGTTATGTCCTTAGCGCAGTATGCTGCCTCTCAGTCTTTCAAACACGTCACGCCGCGTGCTGGTTTTTAATTCGATTGTTATGGCCGCTTTCATGAAATGGGGAATTTGGGGAAACGCGGGCCTGCGCGTAGTGAATATGACAGCTCTCATAGCCTAATGGCCCCCGCAGAAATACCATAGTACGCAACACCATGCGTATTGCCTAATAATTGCTTCGAGTCATGTCTATACCCCTAGCTAGCGCTATAGGAAGCATGTGCACTGTACATGGGGAATGCCTGGGAAGGATTTTCTGTCTTCCTTTTCTCCTCCCTCGAGAACAAGACATGAGACACACATGGCTGTTATGTGAGCTGTGTGTGAGAGCGCAGTACAACTCTAGGCGGTGGCTTTCATTATAGCATTGTGGGTGCTAACTGGGTACTGTAATACTTCTAGGCTCGATCTTCTACAAGCCACATGAACTATAGTGTGCCTGTGCCCATTCTGGGTGGCGGATTCTATGGAAATAGATAATGGATAGCTATAAGTTTGAGCTTTAAGATCGGTTATCATTTTCTGTACTGATATTATGTATTTGGTGTAAAGGACAGAAGGGGCGTACTATAGACCGCTCTGGGGGACACAGTTTAACATAACCACCTACTTTGTTGAACAATGTATATATGAGAGTTACTATCAGAACATACAGCTATTTGACAGTGTCAAATAGCTGTACATTCTGATAGTAACTCATGCTGTATAGTTTATTCTAGCCTAAGGTTTAGACTGCCTCAGAATGCCTCTGATTCTGAACATGAACAATTGCAAAACCTAAGTTGCTTACTCTGCTGCGCCACATGTATACGCTGTTTGTTTGGGAAGCGCTCGCCTTGAACCCATAGGTGCGTAGTTTTCAATAAAAGTGTTTTAATCCATTCTGAAAATGTCAGAAAGAATCGATAAATACATCCACCGCGGTTTGAATCCCAGATACTGTTTATTCAGTGACAGGAGCCTCCTTGTCTCTCCAGGGCTTTGGTAAACAAAATCGTCAGGACAGCATACCAATTTTAGTCAGGAGCGAAATGTGATGACACAAAGGAATAAGTAGACACAATTGTTGCTGTAATGCCATATAATCTAAGCTGATGAATCACTACTATCTCCTGATCTCCTGCAGAATATTTACAAACCACCTAAAAATAATTAAAAAAAAAAAGAAGGGGAAGAAAATGACAAGGAGACACCCCTTACTGAAAATTTGATCTATAGAAATTATTACAAGCATAGTGATTTAATGGGGAATTCCACCCATTTTCAACATTTTACAATGTCAATAATGTACCTTTAGTCTTAGTGATTGTTGTGTGGAACTGGAAAAAAACATTAGCATGGTGAATCACATCTGCAAGGCATCATCAAGATGTGATTCACCATGTTAATGTTTTTTTCATACCTCCATTTCTAGGAAATGGCAGAATGGGGGAAACCTTTTTTTTTTTTTTTTTTTTTTCCCACAACATCTCCAAGGTAAATTAATGACATGGTGTTTGCGCCCAAGAGATTCCACTTACCCTACTACCCTTTACGCCCTGTGAAGAGAAAGGAGGACACGGCTTGTTCGTATGGCTCAAGGTCAGCTGGCAGAGGTACAGGCCGGTCGGATGTCTGCTCCTCCGGCCACGGCCCTCTGTCCGTCCGCCGCCCTCTGTCTGTCCGTCCGGCCGCTCATCTGCCGGAAGGAGGCGGCAGTGATGAATGGCGCGCATTGCGGGGAAATAAATGGCGGTATCGAGTTCTGGCCTGGTCCTGTGTGTCTGGAGAGACGCGGGGGCTAATTTTCCGCAGGAACACTATAATGGGAAGTGTGTGTGAGTTTGAGTGTGAGTGGAACGCGATTTTTTTTTTTGTGTATGTGTGTGTGTGTGTGTGTGTGCACGCTCCGTGGTCCATGTTCCACCTGGCGATGTGGATTAGGTGCAATTAATCTTAGTTACGCGAGCCCTGCGGAGATGTGTGCGCGCGTGTGTGTATGTGCATGCACACACACACACACAGGATTGCAAGTATTCACACACACTTGTACACAGCACTTCCATACACAAACACACAGGTAGATGAGAAATAGTGTACCTATAAGCAGCTGGTTTGTGTGCATAACACTCCAATGAGTTCACCATATGCACATCTGACAAGCCCGCTTGTGACAGACTTTGTTATTGTAGTGGAAATGTGGAGCTGATTTGGATGGGAAATGGGTGTGCGTGTGTGCGTGCGCATGCGTGCGTGCACACACGTGCATGCACGTGCAGGTGCCTGATGAGGTAGAGAGAGAGCATGTGCAACAATGAATTACATAGAATGAAATGTGGGATTGTGTTTGGTGTGGTATGTACTTCTCAGCGGTTTCTCTCGCCATGCACACAAACTATAGATACTCTTACATCTCATATGCAGCATAGCCAAGGATGAGCGTGTCCAATGACATGAGTGCCTTGGTCTCATCCTTGTTTTTCTTTTCGTGTCAAAGACCATGTAATGCAGATTAAATTTACTGATTCATTTATATTGTTGTCATTTGCTGAAAATATGCGAGCTCACACAATGCACCGCAGGCTTGTATATTTTCAAATGATCGCAAATGATAAAGTATGAACCAGGGCTTCAGAAAGGATTTAATTATTCAAATACTCGATTGTTTTTCATGAATAAAGGCAGTTGTATGTGCATCTTTTGCATTATTGTAACTTGGCAATTAAGAAAACAAATGTTTTGACAGTCTATTTATTATTATTCATTTGTTCAACCTCTGTTCTAAAATGTAGTTACTATTGACAGTGTTTGGATGACTGTAGCATCTGCAAATGAATGCAAAATGATAAATAATGCTAAAAAATAATAATACATCCTCAAACAATTATTCAATTCATTGACTATTCTGAGCCATCCCTAAAATCCAGATCATTTTCACAGATGTAAGACATGGATGCCTCACCGTCTACCTCCATCGTTTCCCCCCCATCTGCCTGTTTTCCAGTGTTCTATTCCCTCCCTCTTTTAGACATGCACCCCCAGCCTGCTTCTCAGGCAGGTAATTTCCTTCAGTCTCTCTTCATCTAGACAACGTTTTGTTACCAGGCACTCATTTCCACGGCATGCAGAGGAGTTTTGATGGCCTGGGAGTGGACCCTGAACTCCCTGCCCTCTGTTCAAGAAGGCAACATGAATCCTCCAGCTCCGATAAAAGTCTACTTTATAGCAACAAGATGAACGCGCCGTCTCTCGGTTTTCACTGGCGTTGTCTATTTTTTTGTCTTTAGCCCTTTCTATTCTGCCTCGGTTATTTTTCTACCATTCTCTCTGCCCTGGCGTCTATTCAGTCATCCTTTTTCTTTCAAACCAGCTCATTGCCCTTCCCTCCCTCCTGCTTGTCATGTCCTCCCTTTCTTGATCTGCTGCTTGTCGTTTTCTCTCACCGTTTTAAGTGAGTGAAGAAGGGTGGCTGAAGGTATTATATGTATGCCAATGTTTCTACCCCCCCCTCTCATCTCTCTCTTCATGAATCTAATGATGATGAGTGGGACTGTTAACTTGGTGGCTCTGGTAATGCGTGCGTGCGTGCACGTGTGTTTACTTGATTTTCAGCTCACTTTAGTCCTCCCTCTCTCCTTCACCTCGCACACAAATGCATACACGACACGTGCACCTACTCTTTGCATGTTCCTCAGACAATCACAGCGAGTTCTTCAAGGGCGCCGCAGAAAAGTGTGGTGGTTCTCCCTGAAGAAAAGTGTGATGTTTCTCCCTGAAGAAAAGTATTGCTCAGGGGACCCAGGAGCTGTTCTTACTATATCCGACTACAGCTGCAGCGTATCAGCATTTTTTGGGGAGGGGGGGGGGGGGGGGGTGTCCTCTATACCCAGACCCATTTATGCCAATAGGACAATAATTATTGGAAACTGTCTCAAAATATAATGGCATCAAAGGCAGAAGCAGGCCCTTTACGTAATGCATGGACGAACAGGTTGGCCTTTTTTTTTTCCTTTTTTTTTTAGACAAATGTGCTTTCCAGAGAGCCAGTGACCTGTAATGTGCTGAGAGGACTCTATTGAGAGCACACAATGCTATTATTCTCTCTTATTGTACTTTACTATTTATCAAACACAAGAAGAGGGAGAGAGGCCAAAGAAAGATGTGCTAAATAGAAACAATGAAGAGGAGTGATTATTATCCTCTGTTGTGTCAGTGGAACAAAAGAGTCCAGGTGAGATTAGAATTTGGCTAGCTACTAGATTGTTGGATATTAATTTAGATACTCAACAAAACAGTTTTCTCGATGGGATATCGGATGCCTGCAACACCTGGACTCAAAATGGCTCTCAACCTGAGAATGTAAAAAATGCTAAAATTCTTTATTTCTAAAAAGCGGCCACTGTAGTCTTGTAGTCTACATACTGCTTTGAGTGAGTCTGGGGTACAGACATGGCCATGGAATTACTTCGAATTTATGGCAATTGTTATATTTGTCCTTGTAGTTTCCTTTTTCTTCACAGCGCATAACAAAAAACATGGATATTGTCGTTTCTTTAAATGTTTTATTTATTTTAGTTTGTGATGCCTTCCAGGTGCCAAAGCCAGCGGGTTGTTTGTGGAGCTGTTTTACAGACATACTTTATATTTCAACAGCGTGGCTAGCTGTCTGAGAGGTTTTTGTGTGTGTGGATATCATCTCATAACAGCTGGATCAGTCCGCACCAAGCATTTTATGGATTTTCACATAATGTTTTATACTCGATATAGAAATATTTAACCTTAAGCCAATATGTCTGAAACCTTGCTCTAAATTGGAGTCGTGCATCACAGAAGAAGTCATAGATGACTGTTGTCACATGAAGATTCATCCTGATCCTTTGTGGATCCTGATATCCACATAATTAGAGAGATTTTTGGATTTCTTGACAGTGGGAGTGAAACAGGGATGATTTCAAAGTAAAGAGCTTTGGGTCTGGTTCAAACCTGGGAAAACAGTGGAGAGGACCGATAGGCTTATTTATGCGGTATGCATAAGACGACCAAGCTCCTTCCAGACCTTTTTTTAAGTTCTACTTGGCCTTCCTCCCTTAAGTCCACATAAAGTTCCCACTGTGAACTGTAGATGTACTTTTCTGTGGGAGTTTCTTTGTCTTGTTCACACTTCACAGTCACAACTCTGTGAGGAATAATACCCTTTGACAGCTTGGTAGGCTACTGTATATTCTCTGTGCCAGCTCATAGACAACCAGCTAAACTTTGTGAGTTCTACGAGGACAAAGCAGACACCTTTGATTGATTTGCTCATCCATCTAAATATTGATTACACTTACGGTTTTGCAGTATTTTTTGAAACATCAACATGAGCACACTTTTGCTGCCTGTCATCATTCTGAACAGGCTTTATATTCTGTATATAAATGTGTTGACTGAACGTACGTACATTCCCCTAGCCTACACACAGATAGATGGATATGTTATCCGCATAGCAAAATTATAGTATTGCAAATATTGGTAAAGCTTTGTTGATTATACAGTATATAGACCAGGAAGGGTTATACAACATTATGGACACATTTTAGAATAGATGTCAGTGTGGAGGTGATATGCTGCTGTTCATTGTGAAGCAGAGACCAAAGCATTTTTTAGTTTTGGGTGCAGGCAGGAGCTTACTTGGGCAGTCTGCTTGCCTATATTATGATATGCCGCTCTGTGAACTCGTCTATACAATGCATTATTCATCCATAGTGGTAACTGGCGGCCCTCCTTATTCCATCACATTCATATCATGCAACTTCATAAAGACGCGTCAATTGATCGGAAGCCAAAGTTTTATGCCCTCCTCTTGAATTTTGCTTTTCCATTAAGTCTGTCAGTCAAGTGTGTTGTGTTGGGATTGGAGCATGGAGCATCATGGAGCACCTCCTAGGTGGCTAATTAGTGGCCGAAAATGGGAAAATGATGCCAGACTGCCCTCTACTGGCCGACAAATCTCAACTGCTTTAATAGATTTTGATCCACTACGACAAAATGTTTTTCTATTAATTTATTTAATTCATCTGTTTTGTTTTTCCATTGCCTCCTCCCAACTATTTTTTTTACCTTGTACATTGTGTGGATTGATTGTATTGATGTGTTGTTGTTGTTGTAACCTCTGCACCGCTGAAAAAGCGGATTCCGGCCATCAGTGTGTTCCCCGAGAATTCAATATAGGTGTAAATGAAAACGTCAAGCAGTGGGCGTGTATTCACATGGAGGAAGTGACGTATGGCATTTGCAATCAAGGCAAAAGATGGATCAAACAACCAATATGACTGTAGAGTGAACAATGACGAGGAGCTTGTGCCAAGGTGAGATTGGTAGTAGTTCAGTACAGTGAGAGAAAAGCTATCCTGTGTGTGTTGAATTCAGCGGTTAGGAATAATAGATGTGATGCATGTTTTGTCTTATTTTGAATGAATTCACTTTTCACAACAGCGATAATCACCTGGAGAGGTGAAGCCACTTGAACTAATTTAGAGAAACTGCTAGGTCTAATGATGTGTATGACACCCAGCTAATATTCTCGGCAGGTGATTGTTGAACCAAGAGGGCCATTACCACGTTGTTGCTCCATTGCTTCTTCTCTCCTCTTGTATTTTTCCCCTCTCACATGCCCCCTTTCTATCATTCAATATAGTTCTTTCTAGACACACACTTGCTTTGTCTTTCCTTCGCTCACACACTGACGTCGCGTGCATGTGTGCGCACACAATCAAGCAGCAGCGACGGAATGGGCAGACTCATTCCCTGTCTGGCCCTAGGGCTCAGATTGATTGATAGGAAAGGCAGCAGGTTGGTAGAAATGACTGAGGAATAGAAAGCCATGCCGCTCGCTTGAGACTCTCCCACCACCATATATTGTTAAATGTTTTGGCTAATGGTGCAGTTCTGTCCACAGAGTATTACTGTGTTGCTAGCCCAATTAACGGGTTGTTCTATTTATTTGTATTATTTTATTATAATCTTTTGGAAACCGCCAGACCCAGAAGGCAAGCATGGCAGAAGAGCTTATCTCTGTGGTCGCAAAGAAACCACTTAACTCGAAAACGTTCATTTTTCAGGAAATGAAAAAAATATGCATTTTTCAGGAAATGAAAAAATATTCACTTTTCAGGAAATTAAGAAAACCTTATACTTTTAAAACAAAGAAATACTGCCTCCTCAAAGTTGGTTTTGTAACTTTATACAGTATATTGCCGATTTTCTTCCATGACAGTTGAGGAGTTGAGAGGTTGTCCATACTGCTTTATACTAGTTTCCATTGGTTAAACAACACCTGGACAGTTCAATAGCACTGATTTTATTCTAAGAAAAAAAGTTAGGAGGGTTCCTCTTGACATCAACATTATGCAAGTAAGGACTAAATGGTACCGGTATAAAGGGTGCTGCCAACTGTTAATGTAGAAGAGCAAATCACAGGTAACCTACCCTGTCGTACTGTTAGCTCTGTGCTGGCTTTGATTTGCTTGCTAGTGCATCATCATCTGCCCTTGTACTTAAAATATTCACTGGTACTATGCTGGCATGCACTCATACTGTCTAACTTGCTCTTCATCTCATTCTCCCTCTTGTTTGCTCTGAAACATACACACAAGGTACAAGGTTTAAACCCCTTTCATCCAACTACAACGGCTTTGAGCAGCTTCCCAGGAGCCGTTGGAGTTGAAATGCCGAACAGCCTCATCCTGTAGCTTTTTGATGGGAAGTGGAGCATCGCTCACCCTGGTACAGTGGTACAGGGTTGGAAAGTAAATTACAACGCTAAATTAAATTATAGTGAAATCAATAATTCTGCAACATTGTTCATGCACCTGGCCTAAAACAACATGCCAGCAAAGGCCATGGAATCAATTATTCCATGGTATATTTTTACCGTGTTACTTGAGAATATTTAAGTATTCATGTATATTTTTTAAGTTACTGTTTCGCAAGTTGATCGAACCTCATTGTCTGTATCGTATTAAAGTTGGTTTATATCTATACTATATTAATTCAGAACATAACCTAACCTAATTAGAGTTAGCATTTACTTGCAGTTGGTCTCTAGTTTTAAGACCTCCACCACTTTCTCTGTCTCCATGTCTCTTGTCCACATAGTGTATGAGTCATTGAGTCAACAACTTTATTTTTGTGTTTTTTACACATTTTGGCTGCTTTGTTTACCCAGGCAATATTCTATCGCACACCATCCTTGGAGATCCACATGCCTAAGCAGACGGCAGATGCGCACACAGCCTAGTGGCTGTCTTCTAGTCCACCCGCCTACCCACATGTACACAAGTTTTTCTTTATCGGGTGATTTGGGCTCTGCATGTCTCTTGGGTGTCATTATTAGATCAGTCTCACTGGCTGGCCCGACACTGTCTTCCGCATGACTCTGAGTGCTATGGTGCACACCGCATCTAACTAGAACGACAGCGATGGTTGTAAACAATATTGTTTGCATCACTTTCAGAGTGAGTTTATGAATAAGTCAAAATACACTAGTCTAGGACATCTGGGATGTGATTCAAGCATTCTTTTTTTTTGACAGAGATGAGCAGACCTTTATGAATAACTAACCTTATAACTGACGGCATTACCTCAGACAGGCTTCTCGCCTCCTTAGAATCTATAATTGTCAACTTATCCATATCCTCCTTTCAGCAGCCCCTTTCTTTGTCATCCCACGTTGTCGCTCATCAATGTCGGCGGCTTCTCACATAATTATTGTTACAGTGGTTGGTGTGAATAGGTCAATCACCACAGTGAATGCCTGCAGGTCTGTCAGTGTGTCTGACTGAACAGTCAATACCGCTTCAGTTCCAAAGACGGGTAGAACATAATTTGACATAGCTAATCGTGTAGAAAGACTATTGGGCGTGGGAGTGGCAGATTTCCCACGAGATCTGAAGTTGTATATGGGTCGGTACCAAGTCACCGAGAATTGAGCTGAGTGGATTGGAAGACACCCACTCAGATTGTTGAGATGGACCTGAGCGTGGTCTGTGTGACCTGGAGTCTGCTCCTAGAATGCCTCTCGGCAGAACCTCTGTCCACCACACTACCCAGACCTTCTTTCTTTCTCTCTCTGTTCGTGATTTCTACACTCTTTTCCATCTCCTTTGCTCGTCCTCCTCTTCGGTCCCTCTCCGCTTCCTTCTCTTTTGTGTCACTAAGCGTGTCAGTCACTGAATAAAAGACAAGATCGAAGGCCCAGATGAGCTGACAGGAGGGAAGGGGACCGTGAATGGAGCCCTTCAGTTTGACTTCGAGTCTACCTCCCATCCCTGTCTGCACTTTCCAGGCAACACTAAAATGCAACAAGATCTTATCTGTGTGTGTGTGCGTGTGCGTGTGCGTGCGTGTGCGCGCGTGCGTGCAGCCGCTCACGCATGGCGGCTGCTGTCATTTCTTTCTGGGGCTCATAAGGAACCCAAGGTGTGGTGGATGTGATATTTATATTACACATTTATATTACACACAAGGCAATTACAGTACTACTTTACACAAAACATTTTCACAAATGAAGGGGGCTTTTGAATGTGTAAATATGCTCAATGAAAGGCCGAGCTCAACACAGATTGGTCTTACACCTTTTAAAAGAACTGAGATGCATGTGTGTACAAGATAATAAAAACTTAACAAACTGCAGAAAGCTGACCTGTCGACCAGGCGACCTGATGGATCGTGGTAAAAGATTATAAATGCAACTTGTCCCAAAAATGCTTTATATTTTCAGTTATTTGCTTGTCAGACATGATTCATTTATTGGTCTTATTGAGGGCTTGTCTCGAGAAACACCATTCGTCAACTGCAGCTGCCTGATAGGTTTTTATTAAGCAGATCTGTATAGACTGAGACATTCTTACAATATTTGAGTCTGCAGGAGATAAATGCATGCATGGACAAGTTTTTCCAAATTCTGCTGAGGACTGAAGTCCTTTAATCCTTATAAATTCTCAAGGGGATACAAAGCTGACTTTGTAATTGTCTTAATGTAGCTGTTGAAATTCAGGTCATTAAATCCATAACGACACCAAGATTTTCGTCTTGGTTTGTGGTGAGAGGACGATCAAAATCTCATGTAAATTAGATCATTGAGGGTTATACTAATCCAGTGTTAATTATAATGGTAAAGGCCCTGGCATTCCATGCTGATATTGATTATATTATCTATTAGCATCCAAAAATCGGTCCGGAAATCTGTTGTACAATGTGCGATGTGTACAAGACAGCAAGCTGATGATGAGGGCGAGTTATCTGTCTGGTCCAGCCAACCGACTAAAATGTTGAATCGGTGGTGGAACGCGTCAATAAGACAGCCACAGGGGACTAGAGGAGGAGAGAGCACTGTCGCAATTCCCCAGTGCAAACCGTAAAAATTATTTGGACAGCAAACAGAGAGAGATTGAGGCAGAGGATGAGATAGTTTTGTGGGTGTGATTGACGGAACGAGAGGCGCACAGACCTCAGTTCAGACACTCTTGGAAAAAGGATGTCCCCATTGATCAGATCACAGCAGAAAATATTTAATTTATAATGGTTGCTCCTCTAGCGGCCATTTTGTACCCATATTCGATCTGTTTAATGGGGATCATTTTCACCCATATTTTGGCATAGTGCAGTAGGTTTGATTTATTTCCTCTCAGGCAGCAGCGGAAAATCACCATGAGTTGTTGTCAGTTGTAGTGTGTTTGTGTGTGTGTAGAGCAACTTTTAACCCCGGACATCTCCCAATTATTTTTGCATATTTGTAATGGTCATGAAACATCCGCTTGTTGTGTCGGGCCCCCTTGGGTCAATTTAACACTGAACAAAGGACTTTGTAGCGCTGCCTTAACCAAAAGCAAAACAAATAAGCCATGCATGACCGCACCAATGACATACAGCAATTCTCTCTGAAGTCAGCTCCTACTGCAGCACTACGGCTGAGAAATATCACGCTGCTCTGAGTTCAGCGTTTTTGATCCCTTATTCCCTCTCCTAAAGGCTTTGTGACGACCCTTTTTTTCTGAGCTCAATTTGAACCCAAAAATCTGAACTTTTCACATTAGTAGATTTTCTGTGGTCAGTGTTTTTTTGGATCAAACAACTGCTTTAATTTTGTGATGTCAAACGGTGATGCCTGCAAATCACACACACACACACACACACACACACACACACACACACACACACATACACACACACACACACACTCCACAGGAAAAACTCCAGACCACAGGAGATCCACTGAATGTTCAAAGTTCAGGCTTTCTGGGTGTAATTTAGATCATCAATCCTAAAAGAAATGTATGCCACCTCACCTGCCTTTTCTCAACCATAACAGTTTCTCCTGTTTCTCCCCAGCTCTCTCCTCCTCCACTTCAGTTTATTCTTGTTAACGGTCCTAGCAGGAGAGGGATGTGCTCTGCAGACTGGGGTCTGGGGGCCACAGCTGCCCAATAACACTCTGATTTATCAACCTCTTGGTGCCAGCCTACACGGGGATGCTGCTTCTCTCCAGCGCGCTCGCCTTAGTCGTTACTTACAGGCCCAGGCAGCAGCAGCCAGGGCTGTTTGTATTTCTGGCTGTGCGTCCTCGGGATGTGTCTGTCGTAATGAAATGGTTCTATGCATAACGAATCCCGCCTCCTCTCTCTCCGGCAGCCTGTCTATGTATCCATCCAGCCTTTTTTGTCTCGCCGGGACTGTGTTTAATGTCAGCCCCGGAATGGAATGGATGTGCGATCCGTGATTTTTTTGGGTGGTGTAGGTTTATTGACTTGTAAGCCTCCCACATGCTGCCTATGGAGAGATGGCAATGAAGCTTGTTTTTTGTCTCCTTTATTTCGTCTTCGCCTTTATATAATCTTTTCAGCTTGACACCTCTTCTCGTCCTCTGTCAGCCGCCCCCTCCAAACACATTATGTCCAGTTCCAGATAGAGATATGACGAATGGGGGAAAAAGAGAGGATTTGTTGTTGTTGTTTTTTTTTTTTTGTTTTTTTTTTTTACATTTATGATGGCAATTAAGGTAATATTGAATTTAAATGTGTCTCTTTCTCTTTTCTGTCCCCTCCTTTCTTTTGCTCCCTCTCTGGCCGTCCAGTACAATACCAGATGGAGATGATGCGTTCTCTGCGCCACGTCAACATAGACCATCTGCACGTGGGCTGGTACCAGTCAACCTACTATGGCTCCTTCGTCAGCCGGGCACTGCTCGACTCTCAGTTCAGTTACCAGCACGCCATTGAAGAGTCGGTAGTACTCATCTACGGTAAGTAAGTAGGCATATACGGGAAAGAACGGCATCTGAGCAACGACAATTGGTGATAAGTTGTATTCCCTCGTACCTTTTTTTTTCATATTCCCAATTGGGGAGGAAATGGGCATGAGTTGGACCTGTAATAAAACAAGAAAGCTTTGCAGACAGTAGCTCCCTTAAGTGCAGTTTATTGGCACATCCACCCGTGATGTTTGGACTGGAGCTGATGCTCCTCATCAGACTCAAAGTGGGACGAGTCGCACGTATGAAATGGAAATGCAGCTAGGGCCCCAAACGTCTAGGCTCATTAAAATGACCTACATGAGCTTGCACTTTTTGTTAATACGTGTGTGTGTTACTGAGGCGGAAATAAGGCTAGTTGAGCACCGTGTAAAAATGCTTGGCCATGACTCCACAAGGAAATGTAACCTTCACTTTGTGCTGAAGATGAATCAGTAATGAGATCTGGTAAAAGTAGAAGTTTAATATTTTACATGTATTAATTGGAGAGGAGCCAAAAAAAAGTGTAAAAAGAAAAGAATGCGTAATTGGGCATCATGCCAGTGATTCTGGGCCCGTCTAGTTAAAGCGTTGCCTGCAGAGATCCATCCTGATTTATCGCTTCCGCAGTGTCAAGCTAATTAAATACGTTTTCATGGTGTCGGTAATGAGGGGCAGTTTTCTAAACTGAATACACCTAGCACTGTCCTCAACATGAGGGTTTCATGAAATCCAGAGTGCCTCCATGTAACTTGTTAGCTGGTGTAAACGCAAATATTCCTAGACTGATATGGCAGGTTGGAGCGATTAAAAAAAAATACGACTGACTTGTGTTATTTTTGTGAACACCATTTGTGAATAAAAAGGCACATTGACACATGGACTGGGCCCTTTCTGGCACAGAACGGTTTCCTAACGGCCTCGACACCACATGGATAATGGAGACCAAAATTTACATGCCACAAGGGCCTGCGTTTTCCGGCCTGCACCCCTCCAGGCAAGTTTAAGCTCAGCTATGATGACAAAGTAGGAAACGGACAAATTTTTAGGGATTATATTCATAAAGTATCTTGAGAATAAGACTTAGCAGAGAGGGGTTTATGACTAGGCATTAAGCTGTAGAGAAGTTTATGTGGTGCATTCTGACAGAACTGTCAGCTGCTTCCCTCCAGTTGGGCCCATATTCAAAAAGTATCTTTTCAGTGGCCACATGTCAGCTGACCATCTGGCATTGGTGTGGCCTGCCAGACGGGGCAGGTCTAGTGGCGGGCCAGCCTGGACATTATTATATAAAACTGTTTTATTGGCAGATACTTGTACACTGTCGTATATCACAACCGAGGCTTTATTGTCATCTGTCAGAGAAAAACATCCAGTCAGTCTCAGTCAGTGATGACTACTGATAATGACCACTGATCCATGTAGGCCCAGATAAAATATGTACTTTAGTTCCCCAAATTAATGTTTCTGATCTAGGATATTGTTCTCTTCTGTTGTGATTTGTCATTATATTAGATACATGGACTGTTTTTATCTGCTATGCACTAGTGGAATGATAAAGTAATGTTGAGGTACAAGAACATGTCTGCGGGGAAACGACTGCAGCATCAAAGTAGAAGCGATGTAGAGAGGAAAAGGGCAAAAAAATATAGCTACAGTATTTATTTATTTATTTATTGTTTAAAAGGTTGCCTAATACCATTACTATAGCTACAGAAAATCGTGCAGAATACAGGACCAAGGCGGACGGGTTGGTCAGGAGTTATACGTACAATCGTACATACTATATTAAAGTTAAAAAAAAAAAAAAAACATACTATGATTAAGTAAATCCAAATAATATTCAAGTCCTACATTCTTACATGGTTTCTATAAATAGGACTGCTTTTGACAGGTCCTATCATCTTCATCCCTGGTTCATACTGCAAAGTCTCAGCAGTGAGTCAGCAACGCGACACATCTAGGGAAATGGTAGTGCATATTTCAGGCATTCTACAGAAAAAAACAAACATCCAGTTACAGCAAGACTCCTTTATTTAGCTTAATCTTTCAATATACATATCGTTCAAGTGTCTCACTCCTTTGATCAATGGGCAGAAGGAAAGTACATCAAGCGCGTGTCACATTAATGCATGTTTGACATGAGCAGCATAGCCCTGCTGGGAATTGTACCTCCTTGGTGTTCATCAAGCCAGTTATAAACATCCAAAAATATGCACAGGGACTTAACAGCTCAGGGCCCACAAATAGAACTTACTGACCTAAAAAGACTGTTTTATTATTATTATTAAAGTAACAATTGTCGGTCTACTTGATACAATTTACAAAAAGTGGCAGCATCTGAAGTTAAAGGACCACTTCACCACCTTTCAACTTATTTTCATACCCGTTTTCTAGTCAGTCTGAAACATAAGCGGGCTGTAGGCAGTTCAGACACCCGTACATCATCGTTGGGAAGATTATTTTTAAACAAGATGAAAAACTATCCATTTGTATTTTCATAAGAACGATTGCTTATATTATTGTATTGTAACTTCAGTAATAGAGAGCCTGCAGTTTCTATTATTTTTGATTCCCCATCAGTGATGTTCTTGGTGGGTAGATGTCTGAACTGCCCACAGCCCTCTCAAGAGACACAGTCTGAGTAGAAAAAAATGGTGGCATTTTATCATTAACATTAGTGATGACCAATTATATGAAGTGGTTAGTGGTCCTCTCTAACAACATTTTAATGTTTTCTTCCCAATAAATGTCTGCATGTTTTGATCTAGGCATTCCTTCAACAGAGCAGCAGACCAGCTTCAATAATGTATAGGCATGTAAAATAGCCGATCCCGCTGTAATCAGTGGCATTATGCAATACAACTGAGTGAGCACGCCCTGATGGTGTAAACTCCACCTCTCGAGAATTGTAGTAATTAATGGAGCACTGCGAGGCATACAAATGAAAGCCAGGCCATACTTTAAGACGACATGAAATGTCACTCCCAGAGCATATCCTGGAGATGTATGCTGTATTCAAGGTCCTTCCCATCAAACAAAAATGTAATGTGTGATTAACATCCAGCAAGGCCCAGATGTGAATAAAGAATGAATCATTATTTAATTTATCTTTGTGAATCCCATAGCTCAATGTTCCACCACACACGGTTATTTCTCATTAGGAAGACACTGCACAGGGGCTGCTACTCTGTTCTGAATATAATTCAAGATGACGGCCAGTCGGTGCACTACAAAAGTTGCTGTTTTACACCTAAACGGGACTCTAAAAATCACACCCCTAAAGCCCTCAAGGCTGATCCACAAGGAATAATCACTTGTGGCCTCCTCAATTTTATGTCCTCACATTTTAATCCTCAGTACCTACAATCAAATTGGCTGAAAAAATGTATTTACATTTTTATTGTATCATGTACTGATCTGAAGATCCCTGGTCACTGATGTGACCAGGGATCTTCAGATATGTGCATAAAGGAGACACGAACAGACAGAGATCTGCATGAAGGGGCATAATAGGGATACACAGACGGGTGGTCTTGACAATGGGTGTTGCACAAGCTGGTGGCTAAGCATCCCCAACTTGCATTGTTCATGGCATGCATCTTTTCGTAGTAAGCCATTACCCAATGGGCACCACATAGTAAATGGGGCTTTGAGAGCGATCAGGCTTTAAGCCGCCGTAAATCACGCATCCCCTAAGCCTAAGATGATCTAAATTCCTGGTTGGTAGTGAAAGAACTTCCCCTGGACCGTTGCTCCTCCCCCCCAAAAAAACACCTCATCGTTATCGTGTCATATGCTTTAATCGTACACTTCCACGATGGGACAAGATTAATGCATGTTACTCTGCTGAGTTATGAACTCCTGTGATCTCTTCTCACCACCCGGGCAGCCAAGCGCTCTGCCCATCACTCATCCAGTCAGCTACGGAGGCAGTCCTCTCTCATTTTTAACGAGAGCCTCTGTTAATGTCAATCAATAATGAAACGCTTAATGGATCAAAGCCCTTCAAAGGCATTGACATTATCTGGCCCCGCTCACGTACGACGCTCGCTGGTCATTTGATACATATGAATGAATCAATCAGATCGTCTAACCAGCAGGCTAATAATTTCTTCTCTGTGACAGCTGTGAATTAGCCGGGTAGATTGTTAAACTAATTGGTTAAGTAGGTTTAGCATGATGGCAGCTTTCTTATGTGGGGTGAACAGTTCAAGACGTTCCACTTGAAGGCTATATAGTGCTCCTAACATGTAATATCCATTAGCTGCCCCTGAGCGTTCATCACAGCGGCTCTTTTCCCTACAGTAGCCGTCGTGTTTAATGAGTTCTATTCATTGCATTCGCATGTTTTAATTATGAAATTATTTCAGTTTTTAAACGTAGTCCTTGAAATTATACAAGAGCTTTGTTCAACAGCTTTGTATGATTAAGTTTTCCCTTTCAACCCACATATGAAGGAACTGCAAGATGTATGTTTGCATGTAAAAATGTTGCTTACCTTTTGCTATTGAGACAATGCCAGAAAATCAGCAAGAGATAGTATTAGTAATTAAGAGCAAGGTCTCTCTATTCTTGTGTATTGATCAACAGAGCGGCAGTGCTAGAGCATAGACAATTTGTGGAAGGTGACAGGACATGTTTCCTTGGAAAGACGCATTAGAACAGGAGGTCATCATATTAAGCAGGGAAATTTAGAATAGTATACTACTGATGTACAACAAATGGCTGGACTAATCTAACTATATACATTGAAATACTAATCAAGGAAAGTCTCTTGGTGCAAATATGCTCTCCAGTGTAATACTATAAGTAAGTCAAGCTTAACTGCAATTGTAAGTACAAAGTGGTGAAAGAAACTAATTAATCCAAAGCATGCTGTAAACGGAGTACGTAGGTGGGTTCTTTGATCAAGACAACAGAAACACAATAATTATGTCAAGCCGTGGCAATCTGCCCTCCATCCCTCTGTGCAAAAACATCCTGGACACGAGCCCCGGATGTACTGCTGTCTCCCATTGGAAACATCTGTTTTTTGGAAAAATGTACATTCATCAAGGGGTAGAATCTGACATACATTCAAATGCGTTGGATAGCATAAGTTAAATGTTTTTTTTTTTATGGCCACACCCATTTTGTCCCAAATGAAATGCGACAAAACTGCAATCGGCAAATGATGCATTCAAAAAAAAAAAATGGATTAAAAAATGTAATTGATTAGTTTGAGTCCTCGTATTCGGCACAGAGAACAGGCCTGGGGTGTGTTAAAAAGCAAACGTTAAGGATTATTCCTTGGCCCAGAACATTGGTTTACACATTTTTTATTTTTTAACACCTTGTCTTTTTGTTTGTCCATCCTAGACCCTATCAAAACTGCCCAGGGCTCCCTGTCCCTCAAGGCCTACAGGCTGACCCCTAAACTTATGGAAATCTGCAAGGAGAAGGACTTTACACCTGAAGGGTGAGTTGATCAAGAGCAGTGTGCGTGCATACGTGCGTTGCAATGTTTAATCCTGATATAAAGGGATCACAGACCTAAGGGGTGTGTTGCCTCAACACCCATTCATGTCAACTTTAACCCATTCATGTCAACTTTAACCCATGAATTTCACAATGGGCAAGTTGATGGTATGCATTGATCAGCACTATGTGTTAGAGGTTCAGACGCATGAAAGTGAGAAACTAAGACTAATCCAGACACCCAAATCACATTGATAAATAAGAGTTTTCATTGCCACACACACACAGACATGTGCATATGAAATGAATGTATCAAGAATTATTATGATACCTCTCAGGTATGCGTAGCTATGCACAGAATTGCAATTTTGTACATGCGCGACTGGGAAAGCCCAAAATCCGTAGAAATTACATTGTTTTGAACGTTCACTAGTACCGAAGTGGACTAATGGACTTGGCCGAGTCGACTTCACAATTTCACAACATTCAGCACAGCTTCCAGTTTGGTAGAGATGGCACCTTCATTATCTGTAGGGAAGTATTTCATTGTCTAGTCATATATGTATGGAATTGCAATTCTGTACATACTGTATCTACTTATTTCTGTCCAATAGGCAATTATTTCACACAACAGGGTAACTGTTGTGTGTTTAGCCAATACCATCGTGTGAATGTTTGAAATTATATCAAACTCTCAATTAAAAAAAACAGAAAAAAAACACATTCACTCGTTCTGGGGTGCAAAAGTTGAGCGTGCATATGTAAATGAGATATACACACTAGGGCTGCCATTTAGTGGCCGAAGGAGGAGGATTCATTAGCTCACCATTGCCCATCTAATAAACAGATGTACCACGTTTATGCTCTTTCTGACCCCAAAGCTTGGCCTAATTGCTTTTAAATGGCAACGAAATAATGAGGGCCATTTTCTAAATCGCTCAGATTAGTCCAAGTGCACATGCACATGCACTTCCATACTACTTACATACATATTATTTACCTGCTTCTACCTTTTATATTTTGGCACTTTAACGAAAAATATGGGGACTAAATTTAACTCCCCTTGATATACAAAAAGCCCCTTTGGTTTTATACCTACTTCCTCTCTCTCCTCTTACCTGAAATCTCCATAGCCAACCGCTCAATTATTGACCCAGCGTGTTTGGCCTGTAGTCAATCCTACTAATTTCTGCAGCTTTTCATTAGTGCCTATGAGTTATTATAGGGCCGGTCTGTATCTGTCAGTGTTCCCAATAGGCCTGTGATATAGTGGGGCCAGGTAAGGACATTATCGCTATGCAACACTGAACCTGTCTCCATTCCAGTAGTTCCAGGACGAACAGGAAATCTGTCGCCGTCCCCTCCCCAAGTCATAAACTTCAAAAGTGCCCCATTTTTTTTCCTTCTTTTTTTTTTTTTTTTTATAACATGACTAGGTCAGGGAAGGCGGCCTCTTTCATTTAAGTGTATTTGATGTTACATAAGTGTCCAGATATTTTTTTATGAAAGGGAGAGAGATGAGTGTTGGAACCTTCGCTTTGAACTCTCATCCACATGCATAGGTCTATGGACTCGGCATTGAATAGCCTGCACTCACACAGAGAATCTATAGTCAAATACGCTGTCTTCAGCTACAGCACCTTTCCCAAAAAAGTTGTTTTATTTCCATGCTTCCATTCAAAAAGCTGAACTGTCATATATTATAGATTCAGCGCCCACAACACAAGTGATTTCAAGCATTTATTTATCATTACGCAATTTTGACGTCCAGTGCATAAAAACCCACCAAAACAGTACTCCTCAGTTTTACAGAGCATGAATGAGGGGGAAAAAAAAACGTGAACTGGATTTTGGATTTTGAAACGTGCTGCAGTGTCCAGCTAGGAAAGATCATGATATTAACTGTCCCTACTGTTCCCACTAGGGTAGAGCGATTTTTCAGTCTAGGCCATACTGTCCTCATGCTGCCTTTTCCCTGACCTGTCGAGTACTGACGGAGCCCTTTAAAATAACTCTATGGGCACATTGAAGTCATAAATCATGGGCAAAATCTGAAAAAACGGTAGATGAGTATGACCAACAGTACTTATCATTTCAGAGGATCTTCATATGCCACTATGTTATCCATATTGATTTGGTCCTATATGCCAATCCACACCCACACTGATAGTATTTTCTCCATTTCTGGAAAGGTTTGCTTCAGCAGAAAGTTTATTTTGAATTTAATACATACAACATACTGTACAATGACAAACAAGGATCAACTGATCAGTTTGGTTGACTAATTCCATCTGTAATGCATACGATACGATGGATAGCTCACAAACCTTCGATTTTAGTGGACTGTAACGGATGAATTAATCGAGTCTATTGACCACATAACAAGCACAACGTAACTAAAACAACAAGACAACATTAGAGCTATACAATATTTAATTGAAGCTCATGCACCGTGAAGTGTAAACCTCAAGTGGTAGGTTAAATAAGGCAGTCATTTAGTGTTATTGGATTTACATGAGACATTAAACACAACTAACAACACCATGTCAGATAGAGCAAGCTCAAATAGGGAAGGGAGTTGGAGACAACGTGACCAAGTGCTGATTTGCCCACTTAATTGGCCTAAATGAATACATTTATTTTGACTATTGAAGCAGGCTTGTTCACCAAGGCAATTAAGTTCATTCTTGGTTGGTCCGTCCTTTGTGTATTAAATGCAAATTTTGTATTTATTTAATCCTTGTTCCCAGTGTAAATCTTTTTTAATTTGCTATTGTAACAATGTTGTGGTTTATAAGGATTCTGAGCATGGTCCATGTCTTAAACTTCTGTTTCTTCTTCTACCAATGCTGCATCTCTCTCCTCCATAAGCCTTAAGAAAGCCAACATTGGATTTGAGCACATGTTCGAGGAGGTGCCCATTGTGATCAAGAACTCCCATCTCATCAACGTTCTCATGTGGGAGCTGGAGGACAAGTCAACGGTCGCCGACAAGCACGAGCTGCTCAACCTCTCCAGCAGGTCAGAAAGCAGTGGGTTCAGTCACTACCACATAGCTAGGCATGTGGCCAGACACCACTACACCTACAGCCACGAAGTATTCATTGTTTTTGGGCATTATTAGTATTTGGACTGCAGTTCTGACAGGACATTGAAGAAAGACAGAACAGAACATAATGGTGGACACAGGTCCTCAAGTCTGTGTGGAACATCCTTCAGTAGTCAGGACCAAGGCAGATGCTTTTTACCCGCTATGTGACACATGATTCATGAACCAACTAAACAGATGTCGTATTGTCTGTAACAATGCACTCAATTCATGATAGAGTTTAGGGTTAGGTTTAGTAGGTAACGGTCACCCATCATGATGTATGTGGCAGTCACTAATTGATTTGGCTGACTCTCTCTTGTTGTCAGGTACACCTAAATAGGTTCATTGTAATTTTGCCTATGCATTAATCCTCACCATTGTGACTAATCATCCAAATCAACATCACATCACAAATATCAGCATGTTAAATCGAAATAATCAAACGACTTTATGGCTGGGTGGGAGGTAAAATTTGGGAAATGTGTCATTACTGAGCTCGGGGTGTTTGAGCTGCCACAGCAAGGAAGAACATGGTCTCCTGCTCTCAAAAGTGGGTTTTATAGTTGTTTACAAGCACTGACAACAACTGTATTGTTGTTTTTATTTTTGGCATGTTATGCTTTATTCCAGACAGACAGTGAACAGAGAGACAGGAACGGCAAGAAAGAGGGTGGATGAGGGTGTTTGATTCGAACCAATGTCAGTTGCAGGAATGACTAGCCTTATCTTTGAGACATGTACTGCATTTCACTCCCACACAAGTACATTTTTTTGTATTTATAGGTTGAACTAGTGTGATTTTGAAACGTACCGAGCAGAAACGCTTACTACACTACATTACAATCTTGTAAATACTTACTGTTGATGGTGAGGTATGAAGCCATGTTGATATTAATTCAGTCAATTCTGATCCGCAGACTGGGGGGTGAGAGAAAACAAACCTGTGCTCCTGACTAGGAACTGCAATCATAAACGCTCTTTTACAGACATTTCCTAGTTACCCAGCACACCCCGAACACAGAGGCTCCTTGAAGTAGTGGTTCTTTAATCCATCTTTTGATCCGTTCAAATCGGTAGCCAATAGCTGTTAGCATACAGTTCAAAAGGGTACTACTGGGTGAGGCCATTTTGAAGGTCACTCACGTCCATTCTATGGTTTGCCTTCAATCACTATTAACTCGGATTTGGGTCCCCTCAATGGCGCTTTTATCACGGATCACAAGTTTTCACTGGCCGGCGCAGGCACTGTGAGATCTGCGGCGTGGGTTTGTTTGCACGGAGAGGAAGATAGACAACCAATTACACATAGCACTACGTCATCAAAACATCCGATTTCTGAGATTTGGCTTTTCAAAATGAGTTTTAAAACGGGGGGAAGCTTGGCAGTGTGCTATTTTTAACGTAGCGAGCCATGAGTTTTAATATGCATATTCAGAACTCGCAGGTTCTCACCATCAGGAGAATTGATCTGCAGTCATTTATCACCTCGCAGCAGCTACTGCTGTGAATGGAGCAACAGATGTGAAGTCGCTAATCTAAAACCTTCCTGTGGGTGGGTATGGGAACCTGGCACTGCATCAACTCCATGTGTCATGCATATGTGCTGCCTGCTATGGTGCAAAATGCACCATGCTAATGTTTCCTTGTGCACGGTGTTGCAGCGCAGCGGGGGTTGTTGTTTTTTGCACCGTTTGTCACTGTCACATAAAACAAGCAACCTGTGAACTAAATGAGGTATCCCGTGTCTAGAGGTATCTAGGATGCACATGCCTAGCCATCAAGGCCAGCCCAATCATTTGTTGCAAATTGTCAAATTGACCTACGGCGTGATGCTCTCCCTCACCCCTATAACGTTTTCTTTTATTTTACAAATGACTACAGCGCTTCCAAGTTGAAGCTATAAGGCGTTTTTTATGTGGCTTGAAGAGGGGTGGCATGACTGCCGATGAAAGTTGTCACATTGCTGCATAGCGCTGCCCTTGAATAGCAGTGTCCATATCTCTACAGTACCCCCACCCCCTGTCTCCAGTCACTCAAAGAAAGCAAAGATAATGGGTTTTATTTAATGTTTTTCCCTTTGTCTCATTTTGGAATCTGCAGCCACATTTGTCAATGTCATCCTCATGTGGATGCAGTTCCACTCCAGAAAATGGCATTGTTCTGACCAGAGATGATAATGTTGATGGTAGTGATGGATTGCATGTGTGAAAATGTGTATTATGTTTTTTTTTTCTTCCATAGAGCAGCTGAAGTGGCTTCACGTTTTTATGTTCTATATCGTATACCGTATGTGTGGTCTATACTTTTCAAGCCACAAGGTATATATTTTTTTTATTTGACCAACTTAAACGATATTCAGTGTATATACATGTATATATTTATAATGTATACTGTATATCTCCAAAGGGGGTTAACCTTTTGTAGTGCATCACATTTATTTTCTTCAGGTTCAAACCTGCTGCCAATCAAACAAAGCTATGGGCAAAGGAACAGGAAGAGGAAACGGCTATGCTACCTTCTGGAAACACAGATATAGCGTCCTGCTCAGAGCCTGTCGGCCACTTGGCAGTGTTCATGGGTGGGAAGCCTTCAGGGGGTTGTATCCTTGTTGCTGCACTGGTGACTTACTTCTACTGGTTGTTCATGGCGCCTGGTCAGTGCCTGTTATGCTCTCCTGGTGAAATTCTTTGCGCTCGGCTGAAAAGAAGCATCTGGCGACTCTTGTGTCAGGGGAGGCATGTGGTTATCTATACCCTGCCCAGGCCAACACTGCGGGTTGGCTGCAACGTGGACCATAGTAAAAAATTGGGTTATTCAAAATAAAAAACTGACATGCTCTTAGTGCAGGGGTTTTCAACCTTTTTGATACCAGGGCCCACCATTTATTCAGCATTTGAGCCACGGACCACCATGTGATGACATGGTATCTGACCTGTTGAAAACCCCTGTCTTAGTGGGACAAAACCACAAAATTGTATTATGTAATGTTGCTAAACAACTGCACCTTTCCCCCTGTTATTAGACTATGACTCATTTCTGTTATGTGGCTGTAATTTGAATCATAATATACTGTATAGGTCAGTTATTTGACTATAACAAATATGTCTGGACATTCGGTGGCACTACAGAAAAGGACATGGGGTCAGTCATTCTCCAGTAAAATCTGCCACATCTGCTGGGCACTCAAGTGCCTTTTATTATGAAACTCCCAGGTAAAATAAGTGTTAATTGAATAATGACACGGCCAAGAAAATCATATTCAAGTGTATGTTGTCAATGCATGTATAATAGTATACTACACCACAGCAGCACATCATGGGAATTGTTCCCCTCTTAACAGAAAGAACATAATTTACATTGATACTGAGAATGCGTTTTCACATCTGTATTTTAAAATTGCAGTCTTCATTACACTTCATTTTGTAACTGGATAGTCATTCATTGGGGCTGTGACAGCAGCCACGTTTCTGACAAGGTAACTCACAAAGAGGCCAGTGGTTAAGACTGCTGGGAGGGATATTTAAACTAACGCAGTAAAGCAGGGGTTGTGAATCATTTTTAGCCCGAGATCCAAATGAAATATTGTTTCACACCCAGGGACCCAGCAGGCTTGTGAAACATACTGTATTATTCCCAACAGAAACGGGCCAGTGACCCATTTTGAGTCTGTGCCCATCTCTTTAAGAAAGGCTGCATTATGCTAAAAGGATAACCATAAGCTTGGCAGTCAACTAAACATAATTTCCCTGCCAGCTCCGTCAAACAATATTTGATGGCCTCTCTACTAATTTCCTTCTAATTATCAACCCGTCGCCTGGCCACTGATCAATACACTCAAAGCCATTTCCTCTATTGTCCTGTGAGGCTTGGGAATGAATAAACGCCAGCAGCCAGGCCACCACCCATACGTACATGTGCATGCTGCTGTTGAACCTGGCCTTAAAACAGAATCACTGATGATAGAAAATCCCTTGATGCACTTTGATTTCTAATTCACAATTGATCGGGATTCGGATGGCAGGCTGACCTTTCTGAATAATTTAACCTTTTCATTGTAAGATTTGATGCATTATTCAGCTTGCGAGTCCCTTTCACGCCACATCTAAACGGAAATCTCCTCCTTTTTTATTACAGCAAATGGCTGGTTGCAGGAGGACCTTAGGAGCAGTGATAGGAGATGACTGCAAATCAATGCCAGACACTGAGGCTTGGTTCTGGGATGTGTTGTGTGCGCTCTGAAAATGCATGTGGAGCTCTTGTGTTTCATAACTGACTCTGATTCACTCACACTCCCAGCCAAGGTTTTCTGTACTTTTTCCCGTTTCCAGATACGAATGACTGTATCTGTGATATGTGTATAGGCGTTATATTTTAGGAAAACACTAGCAACTCATCTCTCCGATCCATGTTCTTGGCTCATTTAAATAAATCTGAAGCACTCATGGTTTGTCGTACACTACGTTCACTGTTGTTTACACCCTGTTAGTTCCATCTGATCTGGAGAGTGTGTGACACATACGCGAGCATTCGCACACGGTGAGCACCCACCCCTATGTATGTTGTGCTTTTTGCACAAGATTGGAGTTGGATCCCGTGTGCCCCTTTGCACCTTGACTTTGAAAATCATCACATTCCGGTATCACTGTTCACACAGCATTTGATGGTTGTGTTCAGTACTCGACTACTCGGGCTCTTTGAGCTTCATAGAAGCCCACATACAGTAGTATTGTTGGTAACAAAGAGGAGCAATATGTGAACATGCCGTGATTCATCACACTTGGGGCTCATTTATCTTTATTCCCGTCTGTGTAAAACAATGCAAGATGCCCAAATTAGGCTTCCGTAATTAATCAAAATAGCACGAAATTCACAATATGCAATATTATCAACAGTCCAAAATGATGAAGTATTCGATCATAGGGAAATTAATTCCACAATGTGGTATGAAAGGGCGCTGATCCCTCATGATAAATTGAATGTCGTGGTTGAAGAGCATCTTCATATTAATTCGCAGTCTACACCAATCACAAATACTGATACCAGCAGTCCTTTATCCTGGACTGTTATTGGAATTGCAATTTGCAGGGGGTGGTGGAGAGATGTGGAGAGGTGTTTCCACTCTTAAGAGTCCCTTGCTGAAAAAAAAATGTTAGATGAAACATAATGTGCCAGATGTTTTCAAAGATTTGGTGCTGTCTAATTTGCTGTTGAAATGTTTTCCTTTGCATATATTTATGTGGTGTTTCTCCCCCCCGATCCATGATTTTGTTGCCCATTTTCGTCTGCAATTGTCAAAGATAATGTACCGGTAATGCTGGGCTGTACGTTCTGCCAAACTGGGGAGAATACCGGGCTGACCTCATGCTTCCCTCAATTCACGAAGGTGCTGTCAATGCTGCCAGGTGCTTCTTTTCACCAGGGGGAGCCAGGTTGGACATAGAAAGGAACACGTTCCTTTCCTCCCAACAACAGCTGTCCCGGCTGGCCAGGGGGTGGCATTTTAGAGACCAGGATTACTGCATGTTTTTTCATGGGGGAGAATGCGCCTGTGTGTGTGTGTGTGCCTGCACGCACACACATACACGCACACACTAAACAGACAGGAATTGTCAGGGAAGCATTTTAATGAATGAGACCCAAAGTTTTGAATCGGCATCTTTCCAGTGCCAGAGCACAGTAGTATGTGCTAAATGTGTGGGTGGAGCCGGAGGAAAGTATTCTGCTGGGATTTGGTCCTTGGCCAAAATGCAATGTTGAGAGAACAGTCCCTAAAGCCCTTGAATATCATGAGGAGGGTTTTACCATAGCTTTTGGAGCGGCTTAGAGGGGGGTTAACTTGTCGAGTGTTGTATTGTATTTGCTGATATGACTAGTCCCAGCACACTATTCAAGGCTTGCGTGAAATGCTACAGAAAACTGTTGTTTGAGTTGATCTAAACGGCCAAATTTGAGAGAATATTTTAAGTTTCTCACATATTTCCCAATCCATTGTCGACTTGCCTTGGGGTCTTGCGCAGTGGAAAGTGCAACTGTGCACTAAAGTGATTTGGATATTGACAGTAATGTTGGAGCGTAGTCGATATTGACGAGGAACCAGGGCTTAATATCAGAGTTCTTCGGGACTGGGGGGGGCTGTGCACTTGCAACACACACAAAAAGGCAGTGAGCACTGCAATCTGAACATTTGGAGGGATATTTCATCAATCACATTCAGGACACATACTTAACCATACCAAAACACTCTTGCTGTTCATGCGCCAAAGATGAGAATATGGATGGGGAATTGGGGATGTTTATCGGGCAGCAAAGCACTGCAGTGTGGAAATCTTGTGGTGGAGTGTCAGGATGAGTTCATCAGTAATTGCTTGTGCCAGAAACAAAGGGACCTGTAACGTACTCCTGGAAGCGCTGGGTGGGCCTATTTGTAGTGTCTTCTAAAGTTTCTTCTTGAATGTGACGAGAATGCTAATGATTGATACTTGAAAGTGCACACTGTGACAATGCTAAATGTGCATTGGTTCATTTCCAGGTGTATACAAAATGCATGCATTGTTAACCTGGTGCATTTCTGTATGTACAGTACATACGTGTTTGTATGCTGTTGCTGTACATGTCTATTTGTGTGCCTGCCTTTGTGCAATGTACTTACCGGTATGTGGAAGTGTCCTGTGTTCTCATTGTACATTTTGGACATTTAGCCAACCACTACTTTGAGCAACTAAAACATTTTGGAAATATTAGTGTCCATCCATTATTTATGTTTCAAGGAAGTGGTGGAAAATAGCTGCGACGTTCAAAGTCTCAGTGCTAAGGAGCGTTGGGCGTTTAGCCAACCACACTGTTTTCCACAACTAAAACTGTAGGAAGTTTCATTAAATTCATATCCATTATTAATGTTTCAGGCGAGTGGTACAAAATATCTGCAGATATATTGTAGTGCGTACCCACTAAACGTGTGCATGCGTAGTGCATACACATACTGCATACGCGCTGCAGTTGAACTCACCACTCAACTGCTCGGTAACACAAATGTCTACTCTGACAATCATGCAGTAGCAACTCTGCATTTATAGTCAATGGACACATGTTAAAGGTAGGGGAAGTGATTTCACTTTTGTCAGATATCACCCAAAAATATTTTTTTTTCTGTTAAAATGCTCTATTATAAGGTGTGGAAACCACATATGGAGTTTCCCCCTCCCCCACGTTAGCAGAGGAGCTAATAAAAGTTCCCCAGGTCACCACAATTCTCCTCCAATCAGGAGAGAGCAGCAGGTTCACATAGTGTAGCTACTTTTGGGGGCCCCTAGTGCACCAGGCTGGTACTACACCATGAATTTCAAATCACTTCCCCTACCTTTAAGACCTGCTGGAATGAGTCACCGGATCTTTCACACTCAACGATCTCTAGGCTTCATAGAGATTGGTGTGAAAAAGAGAAAGAATGTCCAGTGAGAGTCAGTTCTGTGGTGTCAGGGGACAATGGTCAGGCTGCTTCTGGCTGATAGAAATGCAACAGTGACTGAAATAACCTCCCGTTATAACAGAGGATGAGGTACTATACACCGAAGCATTTTCTGCGTCTGTGTGTGGGGAGGGGCAGTATAAGTACATACTACTGTAACTATACATTGTGTGTGTGTCTGGGGGGGGGGTGACTGTACACTACATTGAGTGCGTGCACTGCACACCAAGCAAATAATAAATGTAAGGAATAAGTACTATATATTGTCTGAGTGCATGCTGAGCACCTATACTGTGTGTGGGTTTTATTATAGTTTTCTTTTATTACACACATACAGAGTGTCCTCCAGTTGATCATTGTGGGCTCAAGTGCTGCTCTGGAAGCCAGGGAGGAGGTATGAGTTGCAGACCCCTTACCGACCTAAGAGTATCGGTGATTTTAATTTAAAACTAATATCCAAAGGGAGCCAGTGGAGAGAACACAGGAGAGGGGATTTGGGGAGTTTGATGACAACCTAGGCCGCATTGTTCAGGTGCTTTGAAGAGGCTGAAGAGGGTACTCGGGGAGACCACACAGTAAGAAATTACACCAGTCCACATGGTTGATGGCTAAACCTCGGAACGTGGAGCTTGGCAGAATCCCTGTTGCGGGAGGGATTACATGGATGATGGAGTAGAGAAGCACAGCAAAGCATCGGGTTGTGGATGCAATATCGGCCTCGCACGATGGTTGATTGTTTAGGATCACACCGATGCTCTCGTCAGTCTGGGGGCAGGAGTCTGGGTGGTAGTTGTCAACAGTGATGGAGAGATCCTGTGGAGGGCGAGATTTGCAAAGAAAGAGACACTCAGGCCCTGACAAGGTTGACAACAATTTTAGGTGGCGGGTACACACTATCTAACCTGAGGTGTCGGCTGGGCAAGTGGAAATGCACACATCAACTTGTGTGTCAGAGGAGGGAAGGGAAGATGTCGAGTGGAGAAAAAAATCAGTAGGTGGGAAGGATGTGGCATGTGATGACAGAACCAGGTGATTGAGTGTTGAGAGATAAGAGGTGAACCCAGGACCAAGCTCTGGGGGAACCCTACAGGTGAGGGCATATGGATGGATTCGGTGTATGTGATAATGTGAATGTTAAAATGTCTGGTTAGAGTAGGGAGTGCATTGGCCAGTACTTGTCTAGGTAGGGGACCCACAAGGCTAGTGAACATCTGATGGTTTGCGGTGACAGTGAGAGTACTGCATCATAAGAGTCTAGTGTCAATATAGTTAAGGATTGTATTAACTGCAGTAATACTATGCTGAAACGGTATAGGTCCCCTTGAAATCGACTGCTGTGGTCCAACCGGATGTTATGTTTCCCATATTGACAAGGTTTGGTCTTCAAATGTATCCAGGGTTGGTTGCCTAAAAAGAGGAATAACTGACTTGATGGCAGATGATCTGCAGCCAAATGTCAGGGAGGAATTGATGACACCAGACAGAGCCATGAATCATGTCGGCTGCCACAAATTGACATTTTTGTTGGCCTTAACTCAAAACGGTGATTTAAAGAAGAAATCCCCGGAAGGAACAGTAATTTAAAGGTGTGAATGACATGCTTATGTTTCCCCACAGTAACCACCTGGAGAAGAGCCTGCAGCTATTGATGGACAGGGTGGATGACATGAGTCAGGACATTGTCAAATACAACACCTACAGCCGCAACCTCAGCAAGCAGCAACAGCAGAAACACCAGGTAACGAGCACAATGCATCAACACTGTTGATGTGCAAAACATTGTAGTCGATAGAAGCCGTGGTTTCTTTGTACCGTGTATTTGTATGTATTGTGAGCTAATAGCCCAGCTGTTATTTCAATATTTTGCGGATTTCTACCTGTGATGGGTCCGCATTAATGTTCAAAATGTTTAAGGCATAGATTAATGCACATGAGTCACAGTAAAGGCCTTAGCAACAGTCGCAGAAACACTACGTAACATGGAACTATATACACTACATGAAATAATAAATACACATTCAGGCGTACACACAATGCAATAACTTTCTATATAGAAAAGCCCCAAGAGATGCATGGAATTTATCAGCGCCAAAACCACAGTAAAAAGAAGCTTGAAGGGTGCCTCTTGCTTTCTCTCACTCACACACACACTCCACCCACATCTTCACCTTCAGCCAACAATGAAGAACACGATGCAGCATAGACCCTGGCCTTTCAGAGCTCATCTCTGACTATATTGGTGCTGTTAACAACAGTGAGATAATCAAGCATGCTCTTATGAGTCTAAACTGAACTGCCCCCTCTCACCTGAGTGGGACAGCCGGCCTCGGCCTAACTCAGACCTGAGTGGGTCCAAACGTGGGCATACAGTTTCCTTTCTGTTCTCCTGCACTTTTTCCTTTCTTTACCTTTCATTCTGAGAAAATATACTGTTATTTTGAACGAAATGTTGGTTAAATAAACTGAATTCAAGATCAGCACTGTGCAGGTAGTCAAGGGCATATTGTCAATAAGCAGTCACGTCACAGAAAATGCATTGTAGACCAAAAACGGTGGCATTAATACTGTGTTTTAAGTATCAAGGTGTTTGATGCCAGGTTAGCTTCTGGATTAGCAGTCCCAAGTCTTTTCCCAGGGATTATCACAAGTTGTTGTTGATGCATTATATAGTGCATCTTCCCTAAAGCTATTATAGGCAACTTTTTAGTCATTTTATATATACACTATTTTTTGCCTTTTTCCTCTATGCTGCTTCTGCTTTGATGCTGCAGCTGTTTCTCTGCAGACAGACACTTGCTTTGTATTGCATACGGTTCAGAACTTTTGTTATTGTCAACAAGTCCTTTTGTTCTGGCTCATGACAAGACGGTGGTAGTGTGTGGGGAGAGGGGATTGTAGGAGTGAGGTGGCGTTTTAGCGAACACAGTGCAGCAGTCTCCAGCAGTGTCATACTGAGCCAATAGAGTGGAGGTGAGGTGGAGTTAGATATCAAATCTGTTTACAAGCACAGATTCGTACATACACACATACATTCAACGCAAATCAGAAACGATAAACTAGGAGCCAGCGTACAGAGAGTGTAGCCTTGTGTTATTGATCAGCCAGGTGGATACCATAGATTACTGGATTTATTGTTGAGGAACTGAAATTTTGGTGAGTCCAGTTTTCATTTATTATTGTAGTAGATACAGTAAAATGGATGTGGGTGGGGTTGACGAGGTGAAATGCTGCTGTAGTACAGTGTGTGAACCCCCTGCACTTGGGATTGTTTTTGTATCCGTTAACAACATAGCTGCTGCTATCCAAAACTCATTTCACTGACGACATTACATAATGGGTACAAGTGAAAGCCATAATACAAAGATGCAGAAAAATAATTGACTACAAAACCATACATACATACATCCAAGCGCTTATCCGTAGTCGGGGCTTTGGGATAACTGCTGCCTCCAGAAAGCTCTTGACTTCCACTCTCCGGAATAACAATAGTAAGTACCTCCTGGTGGATCTTGAGGCGTTGCAACCCTTCCACCTGCAACTCCCTCCAGGCTGCCCCGGGGTCTCCTCCCAGTGGGTCATGCATCAAGGAACCCCCCCTATGCATTCAAACCAGATTTCCGATCCTCTTTTGACAAGAACATCCAAGAAACTGATCTGAGAATTACTAAACTCTTGTTAATTGTGAAGCCAGAATCCAGATAATAAATGTCATCAAATCATTGATAAGCGAGTATGTATGGAATGGAACATATTTGTACTGAATTCAAAGAGTTCAGTACAAATATGTTTCTACTAGCTAGAAGTAGATGTGGTGGGTGTGTCATTTGATTATCCTCATTGCAAAGACAGATTGTTTACTTTTATTTATTGCAAGATTCTCTGTATTCTCATTCCTGACAAAGACCCGGAAAGGTCGAAACATTGATTCTTCTAAATAAAACTTACTGGAAGCTTTAGAAATGGTGTTTGGACGTCTACCTTCTGTCGATTGTTTTTTAAACACGTCAGATAATTCCTGAAATTTGTTTCACACACAGAGTGATGTCACTCCTCTTCTGTATAGATGGATACCGTTTTAAATTAACCAACCCTTTTGCTCCTAGCATTGCTGCTTGCAGCGTTGTTCCTCAGAATCTGTGACCATTTAGAGTGGTCTGATTACCTGGTGCCCGCATGTGCTGTTAGAAGCATTATTGAGAACAATGGTGTGGCTGTTCGCCGTGATCCCGCTGCTTGTGAAATATATCAGATGAACTATTTCCAAGATGGTAAAGACTTAATACAGTGTTTACTATCTGACAAGGCTGTCCACACAGGTTCTGGAGGACAACCCAACCACACTAATTTGGATCCTCATCAATGCACCCACTACCATGTGTGAAATAGATTGTAGGAGTGATGGATGACGTCTGTTTTTTGTTCCAAACAAATTAATGCCGTTTGTAGTGTAAATACCCCCTCCCCTTTCGTTGTTGTTTTAGTTCAGTTGGTTGCTTGCTTTGTTTGCTTCTAAAATTTGCATACAATTAAGTATTTCCGTTCCAATTATGCATGGTCATGCTTTTCTGCACCGGTAGCAAAACTCAAGAGGAGTGGAGGAAAAACAGTCATCGGTGCAGAGTCTGCTTTGTGCTTTTTGTTGTGCAGTGTTCCCCTCTGCATTTTTTGTGAGCTTCAGTCAGCCGTACAGGTGCGTCGTGGGAGACGTAGTTGAAAGCATTAAAGCAACTCATCTGCTTTTCTCCTCGCCTGCCACCGCCAACCCTTACGCCAGGGGGTGGGTGTCTGTCCTCCACCTTTTCAAATTAAGAAGGCTTTTAGTTCCTCCAGGGACCTGGCACCTCACTGATTTACCCACTGTCAGCCCTCCACAAATCACTCCATCTCTGTCAGCATTTATAACTCTCTTTCCTCTCTCGCTCGGTCTCTCTCTCTCGCCATGTTTTCTCTTCTTTCCCTTCTATTTCCAACTCGTCTTCTGGTCCTCACCTTTTCTCTCTTTCCCCACCCTCACTTATTTTCCCTCCTTTCCACTCTTGCTCTCGTTTCTGTCCCTCTTGCTCCCGCATTTTCCATTATCTTTTTCCCCACAACTATATTTATCTCCGCCTGCCTCCTTTCCTGTTCTTCTCTTTTAAACCTCTGCTACACTTTCACTCCACCTCTTGCCCTTTTCTCTCTTACTCACTCCTCTTCCCCTCTCCTCCCACCTCGCCATCAATTTTGTTTGCTTCTCATAATCGCTCTCGTCCCTGTTCTGCGTCTTTCCTCGCCTCCCGTGAAATTTGCCTTGTCATTGTTCCTCTTCCTTTTCACCCCACCCACCCTCCCTCGTCACTTTATATTCACCCTCCCACCTCCCTGCATCTGTTCCTGTTACAGTACCTCCAGAGGAGGCAGCAGGAGAATGCCCAGAGGCAGACCAGAGGAGAGCCCCCGCTGCCCGAAGAGGACATCAACAAGATGTTCAAGCCTGCTCAGCCCCCACCGCGCATGGACACCCTGCTTATTGCAGGTACACACACACGCGCACATGTCTGTCTGTCTGTCTCTCTCTCTCTCTCTCACGCACACACACACACACACAGGCTTTCACACTTGGTGATGTGCCCATCAGTTACTCCCACGGTGCTTATCTGCTACGTCCTATATGTCCTGCCACACACACACACACACACACCTCTCTCAATGCATGGATAGACAGTGATCCACATCGCAGGTACCCAGCTTCCCACTCTCCAAACTTCGTTAGCTGCTTCTGCTCCCCAAGTAGGAGCTCGGTTTTCATTCTGTAATTTTTTCAGCTATTTTCTTAAAATTATCAGCCGGCCCCTGGCTACCGGATACATGTTGACGTTCTTCTCTTTCTCTTTACCTGGGTTCTCTCACTAAATTTATGTTGTCCTTCCTTCTTTCTCTTTGTGTGTGTTTGTGTGTGCGTCCAACAGGGCAAATTAACAATTACTGCCAGAATGTGAAGGAGTTCACCTCCCAGAACCTTGGGAAGTTGTTCATGGCAGAGGCTCTCCAAGGTCACAACAGCTAGAGGACCGATGGGGTGGAAGTCCACGGCCATGTGACTGGTGCAGTGCTGCTCTGCAAATTTGTTTTCTAATTTCAACTCTTCCATTCCAAATTCTAGAGATTTGTGTGGCTAATTCGATTTTTATTTAACAAATAAAACATTTGCACCTCCACATTTCCACTTGCCCCTGTGTGTTTTTCTTTAGCATAATTACAGGTAGTCCATTTTTTGCAGCAGCACAGTGAGGCAGTTGTATGCCAACGTTCACTTCACATTTGAATGTAATGGTACAAAATGGACAGTGAATTAGAACATAAATTGGATTTTAACCCATTATAGGCGGGAACCCCTAGTGGTACTTTTACCCTAGTTGACGGGAACCCCTCCAGGGGTTCTGTACAGTATGTACAGTATCCAAAAATGTGATGGTGGATGGATTTGAAGTTTTCAATACACTTAGGGCAGTATTTCGAAGGATTTTTAGAATCGGGATAGTCCACAATGGGTTTAAAAAAAGCTTCTAATTTAAATGATTTATTTGAGAACGGTAGAGTAATAAAAGATGATAAAAGATAAAAGTTTGAGCAATAAATTATTATGGCTCATAAGAATAAACTGGTTGTTTTCTGTGGTGGTTCTCCCTTGTTAATTGAAATAAGTAAAATAACCTTAGGCACCCGAATGTGAAATTATGTTAATGTATTCTAATTTCTTGCTGGTATACAGTAACAATAAATGCTACAATAGTACATTTTGAAAGAAATCACAAACAATACAATAAAAGGGATGCCAGATGCCAGGTCCCTTTCAGACTCGCTGAAAGAAAACTATTGTATTTCATGTGTCTGTTTTTAACCTCCAGTTCACTTGGGAGAGAAAGGTAGCAAAACTAACTTTTAAAAGTAGAACCTCATAAAGGCTTCATGCCTTCCAAATTGGCTGAGATGTGAAATTCAAGTTCAGCTTACACAAAACCCAGCAGTAAGAAGAGTAGTTATTATGAGCTAATGGCCCAACAAATGTACCACATTATATATGTACAAAGAAACTGAAGTCGATTTAATGTCATCATTAATGTACACTAGCGTTCAAAAGTTTGGGGTTACTTAGAAACGCCTGCATTTAGGAGGTAGGCATCCCACATCCAAAACCTTTGAAGTTGGACCGCATTCCATGAACACTACTATATTATATACCAGGGGTTTTCAACAGGTGGTCCGGGGACCATCAGTGGTCCTTGAGATGGTTCCAGGTGGTCCCCAGGCTAAATGATGGAAGGTTGGGTAACCAGATGTAAGTCTTGAGAGTGTAAAAATTTTTACACTCTCAAGAGTTAAAATATTCAGCATCTGGATTAGCACTACTTAATTAAGAAATTTACACTGTTTTGTTGGCAAAATACAGCCTGGATTTGTGGACAAAAGAATTCTTTAATTTTAGGTCTTTGGTGTCAAAAAGGTTGAAAACCCCTGCCATACTGTATGGCATACTGTATGGCAGGGGCACCTTTTTGACTCCAGGGACCACCATTTATCCACCATTTGATTACATTTTCAGGCTGTATCTTGCCAACAAAACTGTGTAAACTTCTTAATTAAGTGTTGCTAATTCAGATGATGAATATTTTAACTCTCGAGGGTGTCAAAATGAAACCAAATGGACCCGCAAGGGTCCATTTGGTTTCATTTTTACACTCTTAAGAGTTACATCTGGTTACCCAACCTTCCATCATTTAGCCTGGGGACCACCTGGAACCATCTCAAGGACCACTGGTGGTCCCCAGACCACCTGTTGAAAACCCCTGGTATATAATATAGTAGTGTTCATGGAATGCGGTCCAACTCCAAAGGTTTTGGATGTGGGATGCCTACCTCCTAAATGCAGGCGTTTCTAAGTGACCCCAAACTTTTGAACGCTAGTGTATGCGATGCAACCATAATTATGGGTAGATAGGTCGGTACTGCACACTCCTTTGGACCACAAGCAAGTTTCAATGCCAGGTACCAGCTACACTGTATACAGGTATGAGAAGCACAGCTTGGGGTAACTAAGTAAAATATAAGGTACTGATGGTAGTAGTAAGCATGACACTCCAGCTCAGAAATCAGTCTTCTGGGGCTCTGGAATCCTGTGTAAAGGTAGGGGACGCTCTTGTTGCTTGTCTAACTGACATTAAGCCCCTCTGGCCATACCTATGTCCAGGTTAAGGTCACTGACCTCCTGTCTGTCACTTCCTTGTGAATGCAATATCTCAGTAATCCCCTGCAGAGTTTCATGATATTTGGCGCAAATGTCTTCTAGGACTGAAGGATGAACTGAAGTAGGTGGTCAAGGTCATTGACAAAACGTTTTTTTTTTTTTTTTTTTATGTGTCCGGACTCTCTGCTGGCCACAGCCTTGGACAGAGGCATTATGTTTATGGATTGTACATGTGTAATGTTACATCTGTCAATGTGATATCTGGGGAATGCTTTGTGGAGATGTCATGGCTTCTGGCACAATTGTCAACTTGGGCTCAAGGATGAACTGATAGAAGTGGGATCAAAGGTCATTTTTGCAATTCATTGGCACACCAAATTAAATTGCATTTAATTATATTTGAAATTTTGAAGGTTTCTTCACACTAAGCAGTTGCCTTGTAGAGCTGAGCAGCGTAACAACACCTAGCTCAGTATGAAGTATGTGTTTTGATGGTTATTTATTGTAATGGAATATACTGAAATAACACATCCACACCTCTTGTTCTACTGCTCCCTTCCAGAGAGATTACATTCTGATCTTGATTGTGACCGTTTGACCCCCACAATGGTGCAGCCTAGTGATAATAGCAAGTTTCATGAGAATTCAGCTACCCATTGTCTATTTCTTTTGTTCACCACACCCGTAGTGGACCAATTACCCAAGCTGCCATGCATACATGTGGGCAGGATAAAAAGTGTATTGTAAAGAAGGGTCGGATGGGGATACACAGTGAGGATGGTGCTAGTGGATGTCTCTACCACACCATGCTGCTCAATTGACCATGAGATGACTGAGCCTGTGAGAATGAGACTCATGCCCTCAAATTCCAAAGTCAAAATCTTTCATCCCTGGACAGTGTACAGAAGTAATCTGCAGCATGCTTACGCAACACTCAGTTAAACTTTCAACCTCTCCCTTGAAAGTGATTCCAACTACTCCCAATTATCTTTTATCACTTTCCCTTTTATATGGCAAAGATGATCCTAAACCAAGTGTTTGAACCGAGAATGGAAGCTGAACTGGTGCTCAACTGTGTAAACAACTGGGCATTTTCTACACTGCAATAGGAGGCAATACTTAATTAGGATTATGGGATTTTGTTTTTGCACCTTCTGATTCCTGGGGCGGCAGGGAGATGTCGGAAGGATCAGAGTTTTCTCATTGAATGTGTGAGTGTGGCTAGCATAGCCATGACCTCACATGTAATTTAGTAGTGCCCAATACAAACACGAACTCTTTGACTGAATCCAACATCAGCCTGTCACCGCTGATGGAAAGAATCATGTAGTGGAATAAAGTAAAACCTGCTATTTGCCTGTCAACTGTGGATACTATGACGACTATACCCATCCCACCCCAACCTTTTATTTTTGCTGCCACAGTTATTGCCATAGCAACTGTGGGTGCAACTGCATGAATTGGCTGTTGAGGATGTAAAGTAGCAGCCCATGAAAGATTAATCTAGCAAAATCCCCAAAACAAGCCTAGAATAGGATACATATATACTGTTGTGTAATGTAGTTTGGGCACTCGTATGTAATGTACTGCAGCTTCTTTCATGGGATTATTACTAAAAAGCCAAGATGGACTAGTTTTAAAGTAGATATGTACAAATGCTGATGCTCTACTGTCATTTACAGCCCTTAAAGCAGACCTATGTATCTTTTCTCAGCAGTCTCTTTTTTAACATGGCCAATAGATTCCCACAGTGATTGGCGACTGTATAGATTGAGTGCTGTGTTCTAGGTGCAATTCTTTTCTGCCTGCCACCCAATTCGACGGCTGTCACCCGGCAGTCGCAGCAAATCCCCCAGGCCATTATAAGCCTGGTTTAATCCCCACAACAGCATCAGCGGTAGCCATTCAAGGGGTATTTCACATCATGATGCCCCTCCTGTCACAAGCATCTATGGGTTTTCAGGCAGGGATACAATGTATTGTGGTGGTCGTACTCCATCACTAATGTCGTGTCTTATCCTCCAGCTGTGAGCCACTAAGACAAATGTACTGGAAGTTCTCTTGTTGGAGATCAATCACACCTTGCATGTAATCTTATCTTCTAGCTAGGCTTTGTTACTAGTATTGATACACAGATTTGGCCTTGGCGGCAGTTGGTTGCAATGATAAATGGAGTTTTTATTGATGTAATGTGCTTTGGCATTGAACAGTGAATGAATACTTTTGCATGGCCAGTATCAAGGACTGCTCTTCCTTTTTGCAATATTTATTTTATTCTTTATTCAAATGTGAGAGTGGAGGGGATAACATGTAGTAAAGCACATGGGGGAGCATTCGAACCGCGCCAGGGAAACTGTATGAAAGATTATATACTGCAGCATTATTTACTATGTGTGCATTTACTCAGAGGGATACTGGGGTGATTCTTCTTTTGGCTTTTTCCATTTTGTTCAAGGATACTTCCTAATATAGGTGAGGTTGAGTTCAAGTAGAGGAGGTTGATTAATCTCCATTCTCCTGCTTATTTGTATTTGTTTGAAAGTGTCTAAACCAAAACAGAATTAAATTACAGTGGCTGGCCTTGTGTTTCCCATCACCACTGCTGACAATAGAGTGGTGGTAGTAGCTGTGTGACTATAAATTATTCCACTATCCCATGGGATGACTAGTGGCTCAGCCAGTGTACGGGGAATACTATACTCCTGGTCGGGTTGAGATATGAATAAAGACCCGACTCATTTCTGTTTTATTTAATTGTATTTTGAACCACAGCTCTTTGACTGCAGCTGCCAAAACAACAACTGACACCCATGGACTGGGCTTGAGTAGAATCTGTTTTAGTATGAGTGTCATTCACTTAACCAATCGCCATGATTATTTTGCTGTCACTTAGTATAGCCTGTCCATATTTATCACCATTTAGGGAGAGTGTGTATAAGAGGCGTCCAAAATGACACCTCAGGAGGCTTCCTGCCTAATTGGCCAGGCTTCCTGGCCTCGCTCTGGTTTTAAATGCTGTTTTTCTGCCTGAATCTTCATGATATTAGAGAGTTGAATATCGCTCCGTTCTGCAACGCTACTGGCAAATGACTCGATGCTCAATGTATAACCCTTGCGGCGGTTGGAGCCTGTCAAAAACAGCCTTTGTTGTCTCGTTAACATGTCGACGATAAATATACTGTAGGGGAGCGTCACCTTGAAAACCAGAGATGCCAGTAGAAGGGGTGGACCCTGTCAGCGTCGCCTACTTTCTTAATGTCAACGTATGTTTCTGTGGCGACTTCAACTTAGCATGCCCTCGTCATGTCAATCAAAGTTGCAGGGAAGGCGATCTTATAGTCTAATATTGTCCACACTTGACCCTGACTGGATATTACTATTTTCACTATCTGCTCTTGGTCTCTAATTAAAACACAACATACAAAAAATCTAAAGCTTTTCCATTACATGTTATGCTTAGCTGTGATTGGACCATAGCAGTTTGGGGAGGGCCTTACTGAAGGGTCTATTAGGTTCAAATGACAGGTTACCACATCCTAGCTTGCCCCTAAGATAATGTATTTGACATCCCCTTGTGGAAGTAAATACTTTCATCTCTGACTTACAGGTACACATCATGTGGCCCCTGTCTAGTGTACTTCTGCAGAGGCATGAAAATGTGCATTTGTTTGGGTGGGGATTCCAGTCACAGCAATCAGCAGTCACTGACTAGCCACAGTATTCAGCAATCATTCACAACTACAGCAATCACTGACTGCGGGGTACATATGAACATGATGTTCATTTTTATTTTATTTCTTTTGTTTTTTACTTTTTTTGAAAGGTAGAAGATTTTTTGAAACTGTTCAGTATTTTTGTCAAGCTGTTTTGAGTTGGTTGTATTTTGCATGTTATTTTGCAGGGCATTCAGATTGACCATTGTTGTATACAGGGAAAGTATGAGGAGTTTGTATTAGAGGTTGAACAGGGAGGGAGAAAGTATTGGCTAGTGAAGGACCAAGATGGGAAGGATTTGCATAAAGGATAGCGATGGGGAGGTTCTGACATGCAAAGAGTGTTTTGAGTATTAGGTGGTATATTTTGCATGAGCTGATGAATGAAGAAAATGAGAAAGTGTATGGGGGACAGTGAACTCAGAAGACAGGGAGATTGGGAAGGAGGAACTGAGAGCAGATATGAAGAGGATGAGAAATGGGAAGGCCTTCATTCTCTTACTCAATTGTGGTAAAAGTCTTGACAAAACAGTAGTTGAGGTCCTTGGTAGATTGTTCACAGATTGTTCACTCACTTCTTAGCTTGGCCAAGAAAAGAGCTAACAATTAGTGAGCAGTAGTATGATTTTATGCCAAGAAGAGTACTACAGGACATTGGTCAGCCAAAGAGTGTTGATCGAGAAATATAGAAGGGCATGCAGGAGTAGCACTGAATTGTGATGGAAGCACCATGGACTATGGTGTTTGTAGATGACATTGTGATATGTATGGGGGATGAAACAGGTTTGCAGGTAAATGAGAAATGTGAGTAAGTTGAAGTCAAACAACAAGAGTGAGGACTGGGGTTAGAATGAAAGGAGATGCGGTGAAGCAGTTTATCTACAGTTCCTACTATGATAATAGTACAAAGTAATTTGGAGTGTGGATGAGAGGCAAAGAAGAGAGTGCAGGCAGAATGGAATGGAGAAAAGTGTCAGAAGTGATTTGTGACAAAAGGGTACCAGCAAGTGTGAGAGGGAAGATGCACAGGACAGTAGTAAGACCAGCATGCTATTCAGTTTGAAAACAATTGTACTGAAGCGGTGGAGCTGGATGTGGCAGAACTGAGGATTCTACAATTCTCATTTAACATGACACCGCCAGATTGCAGCAGCGCTTAAGTTCACAAGTTCCCTCCTCCTGCCTGGGTCTGGTGTCTCAAGCAGAAACTATGGGCCCCAGGCAGTGGGGGTCTGAAGGAGAAGAATCCGATATCTCCATAATAATTTTGAGCTGTTGTTAGGTTGTATTTACATTTGCATTCTGGCACATGCTTCAATTATGTCTCACGTTGATCTCTAGCAACCACAATACAGCGTTCATCGACTCCAGAATCACATTCCAGAATGTTGTCCAGCAGCGGTAGTGGTTTCGCCAGGCCAAACCTCATTAGTATCAGATATTACTATAAATTGCATAAGCCCAGGTTGGTGATGTTGAGATGCTTTGGATATGTGCGAAGAAGGGGTGAGGGGTACATTTGGAGAAAGATGGTGAAGATGGAACTGCCATGCAAGAGAAGAGGTAGGCTGAATAGGGTGTTTTGTGGACTCGGTCAGATGCATTGCAGTCAGATGCAAATGGCTGGAGTGACCCAGGAAGATTCCCAGAATAGATGATCCACTGTGGCAACTGAAAGATTTTGTATCCAGTATGTGTCTAGTATACGCCTGCTCGCAGCAGAACAAAACCATAGTTCCACGAGAAAGAGTTGCGTTTAATGAAAGTTTCCTATTTGAGAAATAAGTCAAGAATATCAATGACCCTAGTTTTGCGGACTCCCTCAGTGTTGACGTCTACGCAGTGTATTCCAACTTGCTATTGACAAATTAATTATAATATTCTATGTAGACAAAGATTACACATATTGCAGGGGACTGATTTCCGATAAATGGACGATTTCCTTTGAGAATATTTAACCACGTCTTCCCCGAGGCTAGTGACTGACTGGCTGTTTGGGACTTAGAAAAGACAAAGAGACCTGTAATTAAAATGTGCTTTATCTTCTACAGTAGCAGTGAACCTTTTAGATGAATGCTCAGGGCATTATTTTCTAATTAAGCTCAGTCCATGTGCTGGCCACTGGTCCTGTCCCTATAGAATGATGGATGTACTTGTGAATGTACATAAAGACATAAATTATCGACATTACTTCCTCATTTGCTCCCACACACCTCCCACTGTACATCCTTCTCTTCCCTCTTTGTCATACACACACACACTGTATGCATGACTTCCTAATTAAAGTGTCTGCTCAATTAGTAGCACTAAGACAGATGTAGTTAACTTACTCACTTGCTTGCATAATAAGTGGACAATTCATAATGGAGGTCTCTCAACTCTGGAAATTATTATAACAACTACAAATTATTATACCACGTACATAAGTAGTGGACACACTATTAGAACAAGAAATCGCAGGCCTTTGAACTGAATAGATAGATTAAATGATGCCTCGCATAACTGTGGGATGCATACACAGACCCCCAAACTGTGTGATATTAAATGTTGGAGCCATTATCTTGGCAAAGCTCAACCAATGCATAGTAAGCCGAGCCTGTACTGTATTCTATACTACTACCCCTCACTGGTTCACTTACTGCACTGACTTTGAGCAAACTAAGCAAGCCCTTTCTTCCATTTATGTACTTTCTCTGTGACTTGTTCCAATATGGTGAGTTCTGTGTGTACATTTTGAACTTGCACAGAATTTGTCCTCTGTGTCTAACTTTTAGGTGCGGTGAATCTATTCTCTGATGCACAGGTACAGTACCAGCTCCGGGTCTATGGCCTCAGTCAAGGGCGCTGGCAGCCGGTACATTTCCCTAACACCATGTTTCTCTCTCTTTCTGTCTTTTGTTATTTCCCCCTCTTTCTTGCTGAAATGCATGAGCACGGTGAGAGCATGCAACCTCCCCACACCCTGGACCTTCTTGCTGTGAGGCGGCGCAGCAGTGCTTATCGCTGAGGCCCTGTTCCATTCCAACTTGTGCTGTTATGTTGACTCACTGATCCGTTTCAAAATATGTTTTCTGATCCATTGCAAGATCAGGCTGCAGGAAAAAATCTTGTTATAAATGCACACTAGAGGTCTTCCAGTCTAAGCAGTCCAAAACGTACAGACCATGTAACACCACAAACAACCGTAGGTGATTTACATTCCAACTGACAGTTCTAAACAAGCGTGCATGCATGCGCTATAGTTATCAATCCCTATCTCCCTCCTCACCAATGCCTTCTCGCCTTCTCTTTGTGAAGCGCGATGTATGACCAAATGTAGACCTAATTAATCCCACAGGGGAAATTCATTTTCTTCTTGGCCCAGCTGATGGTTGCTCAGTGGTCCTGTTGTGTGTTCACTGTTCAGTGGCATTTAGAAACATAGACTTGGACCGGAGACCTTAAAATGAACAGTCTTTTCAGCTACAAGCTATATGAATCAAGACCAGAACTCCCATCAGTGAGAGAGAGAACAAGTTCAAGATGGTAAGAACGTCAGGGGGTATAGAGTGGGGAGTAAGAGTCTAGTCCACCCATGCAATAATTAATGCTGTATACATACAGTACTATAGTATATGCTGTACTGTACATTCGGTAAGTACAGTACATACAAAGATAATGTTGCCATTTCCACTTTACAGTATAGTCATATTTCTGGAGAATTATACAATCTATAAAGAATTGATGAATCATCTAGTTCTGTGGTGTAGTCCTATTTCTTTCAATATAGCATAAAAACGTTATGACATATGACATTATTTTGGCACGATGATTTGCTGGCTCCACCTGTGACCTACATCTACATTCTCTCTCGCTCTCTCTCCATCTCTCTCTCTATCTCTTTCTCTCTCTCAAACACACAGAACGTTGTAAATCAAACCACTAGGACACTTATGTACGAATGCCTAATTAAATCTCACAGCAGCAAAACCCCCAAGAACACCAAGGATGATTGCGTGTGCATCTGCAAACAAAGCGAACAGTGCTTGACATCTAGTTCTACCCGCCCCTCCATCTCCTAGAGTATTTTAATTAAATTTCTCCCATGCTACCCACAGGGCGATTCCACTCCAGTTTGGATGCAATTGCTGACCTGTTATTGGAGGAGTGTGAGTAAGCTTATAGCAACCGTAACAGGCTTTTGTGAAGGCATGATGGCCTGCAGGTAAGTGATTTTGAGAAAATCGGGATGGTGCTCTCAAAACCCACTGGCCCAGGTGAAGGCCAGATGGTTGTACGTTTTCCCAAAGTGTCAGCATTTTTCACATGGCCTACCTTACCTTTGCGAGAATAAACTCTCACGCAATTTTCCAAATTGAAATTGGTCATTGCCTGTGTGTCCTTCACTCCGGGAAATTGTGTGTGAGTGCTGTTTGTTGGATCGTGTCAGGGAATTTAAGCCTAATTCTCGCAGCTCGAAACTAGCAGGTCTACCAGCTTACAACGCATCGCAACAATGTGATATAGTAGGAAAGTAGGCATTCCCCTGGCATTTTCCACAGATCCATGTGTTCAGTAGACTAGAGGATCATTTCAGAATTTTTCACCCTATTTGCCTGGAATTGGTTACCCGCAAACCTGATGAAAAAGAGAGCATATCTGGCATGCTCACTGTAATTGGACACCTTGAGTCTATTATCAGAGTAAAGCTATGTCTTCATAAGCAATGTCAAACATCGTATATCATCTTCTATTAAAGGAAAGTACATCTTATGAGTTTGTTTCCCCTTTTTTTTAAATCTTTTGTTGTCCGTGGGCAGACACTTGATAAGTAGTTCTACATGGTCTGTGTATTTGGTAAGTGGTTTTCAAATGAGAAATAGTGAAACACTGTCAAACATTTATAGCTGTCAGATCTACAGTAACATTTTCCAGCTGAATAAGAAACCACTCATGCCATTCATCTACAACATAGAGTTGACATTAACTGATAATAGCTTTTGATTGAAGGGGATATGAGAGAGAGAGAGAGAGAGAGAGAGAGAGAGAGAGAGAGAGAGAGAGACTGTCGTAATAAAATACTTGTCTTTTCAATCGAAAAGAACCATTACTGCATCCCAAGTAATCAACAAATCATATCCACAAAATATTCCCTTGAATCTCTGACACCAATGCAACTTCTTGGACTTCTTTGACCTATGAATATAAATCAGTAATGCTCTAGCAAAATGTCATTGCCAATATTCTCAGCCAATATATTATAGCTGTCTACATCGGCCTTCTACAGTACATAAAAAAACAAAACAGAAATATGATCGATTCTACTGTAATGACCACTGGAGAGATGGGTAACATGGGGCTGAAATGTAGATGGCAGCAGTATGGGTTGGCGTTGGCGCCCCATCCTGTGTCTTCCGCTTGGACACACAGTCCTGACAGATTAATCCAGAAGCACTGATTGTGTGGCCCTGGACTTTCCTTAATGGAACTGATCGAGGATAGCTACCACGAATATGATCCTAGGGGGGCGTCGCCTCAACTTTGAAATAATTTTACAATTGCACCCCCCTGCCTAATCTAGACGAATACACCTGGCCTATGCGGTATAGTTATTCAAATATCCTATTAGCTGTATTTTCACATTCTCTGACATTTTACCAGTAACTACCGTGTTGTCCCGAATATAAGACAACCCTGGTTATAAGACAACCCCCATTTTTAAAGACTCATTTCTGTAAAATATCATTGAATGTCACATAATATAGTCTCAAGATATTTCCATTGCAGAAAAACACTGTCTTATATTCAGCCCAATGGGTATATAAACTATATTTTTCTGTCTGTTGTAGTCTGGATCCTAACTTCTCTTTGCATTTGTCCGACCTCAGGTATAGTATGATGACCCCCTCGCCCTCATTGTGGGTTTCATGGTTTCCCCATGAGAAACCCTATAGTCTCCCATGTGTGTATGTATGCTCATATCATGTGTTCGACCAAACACAATTGGCATAGCACCTGGTGTGATCCCTATGCAACATGGTATCTATTTACATTCAAAATTACTTCAATAGTTGATTCCCAGACAACTGTCTGGCTACTGCAAGACTATACGGCGCCATGCAGATGGCGATTACTATCTTGGCATTTATTTATTTTTATAAATAATAAATCAAATATAAGAAAGGACATCAGCCTCTTTATACAGATATGTGCTGCGATTCAGACAGACAGACAGCTTTATTGATTATGTGCTGGGAATTCCGTTGTCATGGTCAAAATGATGATTTATTTGTTCAGTATACAGTATATGTAACTTTCACATCAACGTCACAACAATAACTAAAATAGCAGTTACTGTATGTTTTTGTCTAATTGGTGTTACATTAGACACATGATGGTGGTGGGTGGGAGTAGAAAATGATCATCAGATAGTGTTGGACAGGAGCCGTGGGGGGAGTAGGACAACGATTCTACATCCTCCTAATGTTACGTCAAGTCTCTTTTTAATCATATCACCTAAGGTGGACAAAATCTAAAAGCCACAGGTCAAGATCGACAAGCTGAGCAGTGAACTAATTTGCAAGCTGAACACTCATGTCTCTTCTTTGCTATTCTGGGACATGCTGTGTAGGCTACTGTGAGCCATCCTGCTATTTGGAGACCACAACAGTTCATAGACCCTTCTATAACAGTACATGAGCATTCTGTAGAACAGAAGGCATATCGAATTGCAAATAGGTGAGTAGACTGAGTACAAGACAAGTAGGCTGCTTTTTATTCTCCAAATAACAGTCACAGTATAGTTACATTAGGCTTTTTCTTAGTTGAGTTGTGTTGATTTGTTTGCCCGACTATGCGCGCACGTACGTGTGTGCAAAGTGCAAACATTGATTAGTAATGACTGAACATTCAGTTCAAGTTCAACAACTTTGTTAAAAAACTATACAGCAAATGTACCTAGACTTCTGTAACATGTATTACTGTCCGTGCAAATGTGTTCGTGTACTTGTTGTTGCTTGTATATTTTCAGCTGCTGTGGTGACACAAGGCACAAGACAGCGCGTTAAAAAACTGTCACCCTGCTGGGTGTAGTTTATAATCATTTTTTTCCATGGGTTATGTGCCTGCCAAGAGTGAAAAAAATGTAAAATAAAATAACACCATCTTGAGCCAAGCCGCTTAAACACACTGTTTTTTGGGGGGCAGCTGGATTTTTTGGCGGCAACGGCACAGGTGAAAATCCATAGGCTGTATCGACTGATATGACTGATACTAATCTGAAGCAGTTATTTCCCCTCCACCAGGCTGTCAGGTTTGGCCAGCTGAGTGAATATGACCGGAGCTCCAACCTATTCTTTTACTGCCAGACAGGGGGTGGGGGGTGGGGGTGGTGATTAGTGTTGCTGCAGTCTGTGGCCAGCAGCTCCGAGCTGCTTTCTGATAATGTGCTCTGCTATATAGGATTATAAACGAGCATGAGTCAGTGTCTTCACACTAGCACTTGAAAATGGATGCACTCATCATGGTGCACAAGGAGGGTATCGTAATGGACAGTTAATGAATATAACTACGGATGGAAGAAGTGTGCATATTTTTCATTTCAATTATTAAAAGTATCATCAACCTATTGCATACATCATCTGGGTCATTTTATGTATTTCTCTCTATATTTTTTTATTTGCTTTGCAGAGCACTAATGTGCTCTTTCAGCAGCGAGACTGGTGTTTTACTAGTACCTGCTGTCAAAGACGGTATGGTTATGTAGCCTTCTATGTATACATTCTGTTCTGTTGCAATTCACTTACAGTATAAATAAACAAAACAAACTTTTCATACTGACAAAACATTTTGTGGATTAAGTGACTTTTCCTCATAGTCATAATTCTACCACTGTGTGCATTTGACAGGAGAGGAGTGCCTAATGTACCCTTTATATTATGGCCTATGTTTATTTATTTATTCTATTTTTATGTAATATTCATGGTAGTCTGTTCTAGTATGTTTCTATTTAGGCCTACTTGTGGTACATCTATTTTATTTTGTTGGGTATTTCATATTTTTCCTTTCCCCTTTGAGCTGAAGTTGACATTAATGACTGTTCTTGCTCTATGAGTGAAGGGTTGTGAGGCCATATGAGCAGTTCCGCTGCTATATACTGTAATTATGTAGTTAGGTTCAATGGTAGGTATTTGGGGCCGGTATAATTAAGTACTGTCAAGGCCAACCGTGACACACTCCACGCTGGGGGGTAGCTCCTGAGCTTGTTCTACGGGGTCAGAGCATGCCGGTGTCATCTTGGGTAGTGCAGGTCTGTCTTTGGGGTGTCGTCTTGACCTCCTTGGTGATATGGTGAGGCCACGATCGTCCTCTCATCCACTGGAGCCTTTCTTAGTGCGTATCTATGAATATGATGAAGAGGAAGGGGGCACGGGTGTGCCCTTACAGTACCCCCAGCCAAGATGCCAAACTCCTCACAGTGTTGCCATCTGGGGTCTTGGACCTTTATCCCTGCGTACGTGGCCTTGAGTTAAATTACAAGGGACAATGGTGTAGGCCTTAAGGATTTTCATCATTGTGCCTCTGTGGATCGAGACACATGCTTTCTTAAAGTCAATAAAGCACAGTTAATGCTGCAGATTCTGCAGGAGAAAATAAAAAGGAGCATATGCAATGAATAAAGTGCATTTTATAATCCCTTTAATGCATGTGTAGTATTACAAGCGATCGAACCCGGACTCCCATCGCCAACGCACAACAAGTCGCGCCAATAAGGCTGAGCCGATTTTGTTGTCTGGCTCATGGCTGGGTGCTACATTCACCTTGATCTTTTGGAGCGCGTCCTCGCGCTTCACACTTCACACCAACGTACGTGATGTTCATGTGGAAGGACGTATACGGGTATATTGGGGATAACACCCGCACTCCAAATCCTGCCGATTACGCCAGATTGTAGTATTACGCGGAAGCGATAAACTCCACTAAAACAAGTGCATAATGAGCCCGATTGGCGTTGTCGCTGCTCATGGCTACACATGCAAATATACTAGTAGATTCTGTGATTCTACTTTAAAACTGGCATATTATTATAGGTAAAACGTTCATAATGACCAAGTATGAAATATGCCACTAATTTATGGTAAATTACTAAAAAAAGGCACCATGGAAGGTTATTGCTAATATGCCAGTAGGTCATAAAACAAATACAGTATAAAAATATTCAAGAGCACAATATGACATTTCAGTAGTACATAATCATGGCTATAGTTAACACAACAAATAGATAACCACATAGGTTAGAAAGTAAACTGTAAGGCTCAAACTATAGTCTGGGATCCATGGTGGTTTTTACATTATAAGAGGCAATACAACACAAGTTCCCCATTTCATCCTTTAGCGAATTCAGGCCGTACAGTGTGAAGCCTTCAAGCCAATATGTCTGTCTCTGTAAGAGTAAAGGTTCCTGTCCCTTTCTCTTTTCAAGGGGATTCACTGCCTCAATGTCTTGAATTCTCAACCTACATATGACCTCATGCCCCATGCCATTGCAATGCCTGGTTAAGGTCACATTTTCATCATGATTTCAATTATGTTCAGAGACGCCAATCCTCTATTTACTTGGTTTTGCCAACGTGGCAGAATCCTCACAGTCATCTCAAAAGATAAAGGATATACTTGGTCCCTACCTTTTCTCTTCAGTATATAGGAATGACTCACCCTTAATCATAGCATTACAGTTAACATTTATTACAGTTATTGAGGGTAAGGTAATGCCGGCGTTGTAGACAGGAAAAAAGCCTTCCTCACCAAAGGATCTAGTATATTATTACATTGGGAAGAATGGAATTTTCCTTCTTCACAATAGAATTTCTTTCTTCATAATAGAGTAGACTAGTATGTATAGTCAGTATACTCTACTTTCAAGTGATCCTTTTTCCTCGAATAAATGCGCAATCAATTTACGGGTTAGTTGGTTTAGAGTAGTTATTGGTCAGGTATTAGCCCATCATTGACAACCTATCTCAAACATAAACATAACGTTCAGTCAAATAATTCACAAAAGATTTAACCAATATTTATTTAAACAATATAATCAATATTTATTATAGAATCAGAATAAGTGTGCCTATAATATTATATGCTGCCGTTGGGCTCTGCTACATTTTTTCAGCTGACTGCCACATCAATGATATTGATGATAATGAAATCATGGGTCGTGCACATACTAATGCACCATATTAGCACCTTTAGTATATGTACGCTATGTGCACTAGAGCACAGCATGAAACCTCTTAAATACAGTATATCTGACTAACTCTGCAAGCCACTGTATGTCTCATTTGTCAAAACATCCCATATACAGTAGGCTAGCATATATATGCTATTTTCAACATAAATCAGTTATTGTAAAAAAAACATTTTTAAGAATTGTTTCATTGTGATCATTGAATCTCAAAACATAGATCTATAAACACCTTATTTGTTCAGTTAATATTGGCTCATTTATAGTGAAAATATTTTTCATAGTGGCAGCAATACATATTATTCAAATCTGGAAATACTGCTTATAAATAAATGTCCTGGTGGATGATATCCCTTTTTTTCCACTCTAATACCAAAGGAAGACATTTAGGTAAAACGAATGGTTCTATCCACCTCTTCGAATGTGGAACATGCTATTGAACTGTACATTATAACCCCTTGACCTAAAATGGTTATACTAGGCCATTGCTTGTCTTTCATTTTCATATTCAGACTACAATTTATCTTTAGTCTCAGCAACTACAGCACAGTATGCTTCATTTTAAGTTAGATGAAGCCTGGAGTTGTGTCTTAGAGCATAACATTTTCATTCCATCCTTCTGTTATGGTCATAGAGAAAGGTCAGGCGCCACCTGTTGCCAGCCAGCACCACCTCTATTCATCCCCCTGCTTCATTCCTGCCTGCTTATCACCAGCAGCACCAGACTGCCTCCATACTTCTTGCACTGCCTGCTACTAAAACGTTCTTCTTGCCCCTGCCGCTGGTCACAAACACATCTCTACATCAATACAAGAAAATCATCGCATTCATCTTCTGCTGCTAGCGATCTGACCAGCCAAAAAGGCAGCTCGGCAGAAGACAGTTCTTTGTTCATTGTTTTTTATCATTCTGACCTGCTCAGGCCATAACTTCCTCCAGAAGAATGTTATTTATATCTTTATCAAGGCTATTTGGAGTCCCAGTGCTCTCAGGACAGGAGCGATGTTTCTGAAATGTCTGCAATTTTAATGTATCTATGGTGAATGTATACATATATTATATTACAAGTTACACAATGTTAAATAGTAATATGTTATAGTATGACTCAAGTGCCAGGCTGGCACTTGAGTTAAACTATTTAACATACTATTTAACAGTGTATGTTAACATCCTATTTAACATTGTGCACCTCTTGGCGATACTTACTCTTTATTGTGCTGCATTACATCAATTTGTTGGTTTTAGTAGACAGATGGAGCTATTTGTTTATACAAAACTGTTTTAACGTTATTCACACAAATCAATTTTCTTGTATAGGTTATGAATGTATGCAGTTCGCACCTGCCAGAGATTTGCTGGGTGCACCTTAGCTTGATGTTATCTGTGACTGCCCCGTGATTGTTATTTGATATGTACATCCAAATATACATGGTGGCCATGCTCAGTCACATGTAGTAGGAAAAAACAGGATATCCAGCTTTAACACCCAAATATCACTGCATTTAAGTATATCAATTGAGGTGGAAATTGTGTTTGAGCCTGAGCCTAGAGCTTCAGCCAAATCAGACTTCAACAATGACACATCAAGTTTGTTCTACAGGCAAAGTTTCACAGAGGGAATATATAGCGACAAAAAGACTTAAATGCCCTTTTCTTCTATCTCTATTCTTCTACCTACAGTATATGCATAAATAAAATCTGAATACGTATTCCAGTATTGATTTAATGAAAGATGTTAATAGGCTTGACTAAGAATAGCTATCCATGGAACACATGGACAATAACAAGGTAATGCTAATCAATTGTTAATTAATTGCCCAAATAGGTTAAGACTCAACTCGCAACTCTGCTGGTGTAGGTGTGTGATATCTGCAGGTGTAGGCTAATTGGAGTGATTGTATGTATAAACAAGAGCTTAAATTAGTCCAATCATGGCTTATGTAACAATTGATCTTCAACCTTTAATAAAATAGAAACTTATCGTGGTAATAGTCAAGTATAGCTAGTATTTGTTCTCCAAATCCATTCTCATGAATGCTGCTCATTAATGTGATATCTCATGAATGCTTGGAGGGAATTTCATTACATACTGTAGTTGTCCTTGGACTCCAGGGATTTAGTGGTCAAATGTCAAAACTGGAAAGGCATGTGTGTTGAAGACATACTGCGATGCAAGAAAAGTTTCTTCTGTTACTACAAACATTTAATTACACTCCCATAAACTATTACTGCAACCAGCATCGTTTTTGTCAGGGAAAACAGGATTGTTTTGCTGACAAAGCCTGCGCTATATAAATGCAAGACCATTTTCTAAGACCATTTAACTCAATGTGAGGACAGTTTTTTTTTTTTTTTCTAGTTGTAAGTTGCTGATTTTGTCCTGCACCTGTTCCCAATTTGGGCTGGATGTGCACACTATAATACCTCTTTTACTCTGAACATTTCTAAACTAGGATGTCCAAAACCTACCAAGGCACAGTAGCTGCTGGACTGAAATTACCTTGTTTGAATGCATTATTCTGTAACATCCGCAAATGATGCAATAACATGTCACATATCAAAAAGGGCCTTAGACTACTGGCAAAGACTCACCTAGGGAATATAGAGAGACAAAAAGATAGACATGTATGATATGAAATGTATGAAACAAGAAATCTCATTTATGGACCTGAATGGAGTCCCTATGGAGAAAGAAATATAACAACTCAACAAAGGGGATAATAGCACAGCTCCTTTCATTATTTGCAGCATAATAACAGGCTCCTCTCTCCCCCTAAAAAGTTTACAATGGATTTGTTGGGAGTGGAGTGAATAATAATTGGAGAAAAGAAGGCAAATTTCATTCTTCCAAAGTATCAGTGTTCATTCCAGATGGGTGGAAAGAAACAAAAGCCCCACATCAATATATGTGAGGGATAAACCCACAATCAACATTCTACCACAGGCAGAATCACAAACCACCAATTGATAAACTGTCGTGTTTCTTTCTAGCTAGTAGCTGTGATATTAGAACTAGTGCTGCCACCAAAATTCTTGTTTTGTGCGGGTTTGCTTGATTTTTACTTGTGTCACAGTGCAACACGGTGAGCTTATAGATCTGCTATTTATGTCTGCTGCAGAATGCCAAGAAGCCAATAACACTTTCACTTTCTGATGCAACAGCTGAGAGAGGAGCTACTATAGTCCAAATCGACCAGGTCGCAATTAGCAAGTGTTTGTGACGTGCACAGTGTGGTTCAAACGCAACCACGTCGACCTGGCCATGACTGGTAATCAAGTGGTCGCAAGGTGGTTCAAACGTGCCCGCGACTAGTACAGCGACTAGTAAGTGACGTGGCTGCGACCTTGTCCATAGTCGTTGGTGGATTTCACCCCCTCCTCTGAGAGAGAGAAAGGTCTTTTGTGATTGAATTTTTTGAAAGTTTTTGAAAGTTAATTTTTTGCCAACATATTGAGGATCGATCACCTTAAAGGCCTATGCATGGTAATGAGGCATTGAGGGCATTTCCTCATTAACTGGTGTGGTGCCTTGAATGTAATGACTACAGGCACTTGAAAGTATATGCAATATTTTCTGGTATTAAGCCAAGATAACGTGAGTTTAATTATCGCCGAGCAAAAGATAAGTATCTCTATAAAGAAATCGAGCAAAAGTGATTACATTGCTGTTCTTCCTATAGCGATCACATACTGAACAGCTCCCCTAGGATAATGAATTAACGATTGAGATGAATGAAGATAGAGTGAGTCGTGTATTCACATACTAATTGTGTAGGATATGATTTAAATAATAAAGAGAACATATGTTCTAGACGAGAGTCATGTTCCAATTATTAAGGAGGGGCTTTAAACCTTTGATAGCAAGCCAAGAAAGGACAAGGTTTAGGCCTTTGATCCAATCCAATATTTACATGACTTAGATGAATATTTTATCATAATGATTTAGTGCAAGCGATAAGGAGGCAGAAATGCAAGAAGGCTTTTTGTGTTTTCCATGGGTCATTGTCAAAGACAAGGACCACAAGGGTCAAATTTCCCACTGTAGTATCGTGACTTTGAGATGGAGCAGTGAGACACCCCCCCCCCCCCCCCCCCCCCCACACACACACACACACACACACACACACACTATACTACGTACTACTTCGTGGGGGTGTCAAAAGCTGTTTCTAATTACAAATTACATTTTACTTAATCTGCTGGTGGAAGAGCTTTTTCCATTTCTTTCACTAGGGATCCTTCATATGGGCCAAAGTTGGTGAAGGAACAGTGAGTTCTTGTTCAAATAATGTAATGCATAGGCTAAATAGGATAAGGTGTTGGGAGCATAAACATGTTAGTCATTGCTATATACTGTATACCGTAGGCCTACTCAGGGTTCATTACTCTATGCATTATTGTCCATGGATACAGGGCCGTGGTACAGGGGCAGATCTAGGCATGGGCACGGGGGGGCAATGCCCCCCTAAATGCACAGACTGCCCCACCAAACATGATGGCATGCAAAACAACCCAAGATATTTCAAATTAAAGTGCTTATATTTATAATGATTTGAACCACTACTACTGCTACTAAGTAACTACAGCTGTGTCACCACTAAACCAACAGAATTTCATCATTGAAAATGTGGCGTCCTAGCAAATTCTGGAAGTAGACTATAGTTCATTCATAATCAGACAAGACAAGTTCATACTGTTGGGGGATCTGCACTGGGCGCATATGTAATTGTGTAAAAAACATGTGTGGTTTGTGTATATGTCACATCAAAAGTGGTGACCTATAAAAGTCAGCACCACTCATCAAGCAATCACCACAAAGAGAGGCTTGCTGCTGATTGCCATCATTGCTGCCTGACTGCTGGTTTAGGGCCATTTACACCAAGAAGGATTAAGCCCTAATCCGGTTTAAATCAAGGATCATCTGTAAATTCAGTTGCACCAAACTTTAAACCTAGATTTCACTAATCGGGTTTAGTTTTAAACCATCCTTTTAATCATAGGGTTATTTTTTAATCTTAGATTTAATTTTCCTGGTTGTTTTTCCTGGTTTTGCGCCCTCTATCGATATTGCCAATAGAAAACTTCATAGGAAATATTTGTCCTTCAGTGAAAAACGATCGCGTTCTGCCCTAAAACTAATCAATTTTATCCGTGTGGTGGGGGCTCCGAGTGCTCACACTACGGTAAGTAGGCTTTTTAATGACAAAAAACGTTTTTATTTTGGTGAGTAGGTAAAACGTTCTTTATATATCCACTCCAGAAGAGAGGCTGGTGTTGTGCAGTAATGGCCGATTGCACGGAGAAGAGCAGAGCTCCAATGCAGGTCAGACTCAGAAGCAGTGGAGCTCTGGACCAGAGCTAACATGGCAGCGTATATATCAGATTTATGAAAACGAAAGCGAAAACGAAAGAGCACCTCAAAGAAAATCCAGTCGAATTTTATGATTATGTTGAATGCTGCCTGATTTGGCTGAAAGTGACGCCATCCTCGTTGAAACAGTTTGTCCCTGTTCAGGCTGCATGAACAGCCCTCTAGCGCCATAGAGTTATACTAGCGCTCAGTTTCTGACCCGTCAATGTCGCAACTCTCTCATTGTTATGTTCATGTTTCCACACGTCTCTTGACTCGGTCGTTCCTGTCGTTCATATAGAAACGCACACAGTACCTGCTGATAGCCTACTACTTCTCCCTGTAATGAGCTCCACAGAGTGAAGCAGAAGCACTGCGATGTTGAGCGATCTGTTGTCTTTTGAGCAAGTGAGCAGGGTATTCGTTTTCTTTTCTTTTTCTTTTTTTTTGCTGCGGCACAGCATTTCTTTCTTTCTTTCTTTTGCTGCGGCACAGCATTTCAAGCATCTCAAATGTGAATGGAATAGTAACGCTAATGATATTAGGCCCTTGGCTCGAGGCTGCTGTTTGTTTACATCGCAAAACAAGATGGCGGCCAAAGAACAAACTTTAATCCAAGAATCAGAGTATAAAAGGATCCCTGGCTAATAAGACAAATATGCCTTAAAACACTATACTTGCCTTCTATAACTAAAACATGCAGATAAAACACCTTCAATACTTTATTTCTTTTATAAATAGAGAATCTCACTCAATAGGAGGTGTTCCGGTCACAGGATGATGATGTCAAGTGAGCATGTTCATCCATAGAGCTGGATCACACGTGACATCGTCATCCTGCGCCAGGAGCAGTTCCTGTTGAGTGAAATATTCTCTATTTATTAAAGAAATAAGATTCCATTGGTGTATATTTGTTTATTTTAGTTATATAGGGAAAGTATATCTTATTAGTTTATAAAGTTTATCTTATTAGTCAGGGATCCCTTTAAAGTTTTAATCATAGGTTAAGGACTTAATCACAGATCTGTTAAGCAATGCTTAAAATAAAGTGGTGCAACACTCGAATTAAACATAATTCTTGATCAACAAATCTATGATTAGCACTAGCTTCATTTTATTTCTCATGGTTCAAACGACCCTTAGAGTTAAAGGCTCTTCTGGCTGCCACCATGCAACGTGCCTGGTGGCAATATAGCCTAGTAATGCACAGGATTTCTAAAGAAATTTCGAACAAGGGCACACTTGTGGATTGTATGCTGTAGATCTGGTCAAGCACGCAGTGGAACTACTGTATGACGGCGCAAAGGTAAGCTATAGTTCTCTCTCTCTCTCCTCCCTCTCTGCAACCATCATGAATGAATGAATTATTTTTTATTAACAGAAAAGAGAGTGAGGTGGGTTTGGGGTGTGAGGCCAAGTAACAGCCTGATCAGTTTGGGAGGTCTGTAGCCTTGTTTGTAGGCCTTTGAGGTGCTGTGGTACCTAGAGGTGCAGGTATAGTAAAAAAAAAAAAAAATTGTACCAGGGCTTATGGTCTTCAGAGTGTCTTTATTTACCAGTGAGGAGATCCTGTATAGGAATCTAGTTCTTTGGTTGACCGCATAAAGCTGTATGTGATGTGCTTTGCGCTGCTCATTCGGTTTATTCAGGTAATATAGTGATTAATTATAATAAATACTAATAAAACCTTATTGATCTGAGCTTTTAGAGGGGTTTTCCCCCCCCCCTACAACTGTCAACCCCCCCATCCATAGACGTGTGTGTGTGTGTGTGTGTGTGTGTGTGTGTGTGTGCGTGTGTGTGTGTGTGTGTGTGTGTGTGTGTGTGTGTGTGTGTGTGTGTGTGTGTGTGTGTGTGTGTGTGTGTGCGTGCGTGCGTGCGCGCGCGCATCCATGTTTTGCATTTTCTACCATAAAACCTCTTGGTTCCTCAAGGTTCAAGGTTTCTGCATCTGGTTTGATAAGTGGCAAGTTTCCTTGAGCAGGATATTGAATCCTGACATTAAACTGCACCTGAGAAAGTTGGTAATCTGCATGCATTGCCTACCCTGGCTGTGCAAATGGCTGAATGGAACACAGATCTTATGATGAGTTTTGGATAAAGGTGTGTAGTAGTATCTGGAGGAACCCACTACACATCGTGTCACATTATGGTATAATGTTCAAGTTATGATTTTCTATGTGAGAGCATTGATGCCTGGTTGTCCTGCAGTTGTAGACTACCTGAAAATATGACCAGGTGCTAGAAATTTAGACCATGTTGTCATTTATGGGAACCACAAGGTTTAGTTTTTTATATGTTTAGCTATCCATAGAAAAGACACAAACACACACTATACTGATTTATGTACTGCAATCTGGACAGGCAATCTAATACAGTGGACGGTAGTAACTGCCAGTAAGTACATGTATTTACTCAAGTCGTAGTGGGCCTATACTTACTTCAAGCGTAAACATCTGAGGTACTTTTTCCTTTACTTTTTCCTTTACTTTATGCTTTTGCTTCTATTCCACTACATCTCTGAGGAAAATATTGTACTTTTGTATTTTTTAAAGCTTTAGTTACTTTTCTGGTACATATAGCGGATATGTACTGCTTTTATTATTACCTTTTTTTGCACATTTGAGCACATTCTACTTAATGTGTATGTATACTTAGTATTATGCTGATGCCAGTATGTTTGTACTACATTTTAATAGCAGAGTCGCAGTGTTTACTTGATGTTTTTGGACTTTGCACACTTACAAATTATTAGATGGACATAGCTTTCCTCTATTTAGTCCCCAATAGATCCAACCAAGGTCCTGTGGTGCTATATCTAGGCACATGTGGTGTGGCCAACTGATCATGGTTTGAACAGCTACATTATACTTTGATTGGCAAGACCTTTACATTGCCATTTAAAAACAACTGAATCAGCTTAATTCAATTAAATGTGATGTGAGCGCCACCAAGACAGAGAGTGTTAAGATCACACATATTAGGTAATTTATCACTGACAGTGTAAAATTGGTATTAAAAGTGGCCAATGGTTAGGGTTAGCATAGGTCCTTTCGTACACACTCATGTTAAATTAACACATAGATTTTGAACAAATTATCATAATAATCTATTTCCAAAGGGTAAAAACACCGGGCCAGACATACAGTTTGTGCTACTGTATGCACATTTCTGTGGGCCCCCTGAGCCTAACAAAAAGGTTCTCAATGAGAATCTCATGGGTGCTTATGTTGTATGTGCTGTATGTATGCTAAGGGAGCTGGATCACATTTTATATTGGGTCCGAATCTTGTGTTTATGGAGGGATGATGGAGACAGTAAGGAAGCACAGTACCCCTATGGTCACAGACCCCAGTAGACCAAGCTGAGAGCAGAGGAGAAGCATATTTTAGGGGGTTGATAGTGCCTAATTTATGCCCCGCTGAAAGGCGGTGTTGTGGGCCTATGACAACACATTGCTGCTACAGTGTGTGTTGTTGATTGCCCATTTTCAGCACGTGTCACCATCATAAAAAACGGGGAAAGGACAGGGAATCAGTGAGCCCAGTTCTGCAATGATGCCAACGGTTATCCATCCCTCTACTCACCCTGGGACATTTAGTACCCTTTCTCTCACCCCAAACCCCCTCTGGGGTAGGACATGAAGAGAACAGTTGCGTAAGATTAAAGGCACTTTACCCTTACAAGATCAAAAGTTCAAAAGATCAAAAAGTTTCAAAAAAAGCACCCAATATTGAAATAATGGCAAGATGAAGAGTGCGACAATGCCCCAAGCCACTAGTAAATGGGATATGAAAATGACTCACTAGTAGTCGCTACTAATCAAATAGATATGAAGGTGGTAATTAAATTCTCCATGCTGGTAGGTGGAAGGTGTTGTGGATGGATGCTATACTTTACACTCACTCAGTTGTGTGATGGTGTACAAATAAATACCCAGTCACACACTTTAGGCAGATGAATAAAAACACCAAGCAAATGTTCATGTATAGGAGTAGAGTAGATTATTCAATGTGATTTGACATTATGAATGTTGATTTTTTAAATTATATTAATACTGTTCCTAAAACTAAAGTTATATCTTAAATGCGTTTTGCAATTTTCAATAACCTTAAAATTCTCTTTCAGAAATATACAGTATGTTGTGTGCAGTAAATCCATTATTTATTTATTTATACATTTATTTTATGACCATAAAACTATAGTATCCACTCTGACAACAGTGTGAGTGTCGAGTGGCTTCTTTGTACAACCATTTGCATACTACATACAGTACTTTGTGCTGGAAAAGTGAATCAACTAAAAGATTATTTTTGTAATAGATTTTTTTAGATCAAACTACAACTATGGTGCTTCGCAATGAGAAAATCACTCTGACTCTGACTGAAAATGGGGAAGTAGAAAGCCTCAATAGCTTCCACCAAGAGTCAGAGTCGTAGGAAAAGAAAGCACACAAATAGCATCTTCCCACTTCTGATCCATTTTGTGCAGAGGAGAAGAATGGGGAAAGAAAATGAACACCTTGCCGCAACCCCAGCCACAGTCATTCCGAGAAATGAAACAAAGAAGCTGGAAAAAGAAGTCAGCAGTGAAGTTTTAACAGGCAAGAAGCCCCCATGCTGTGGCTGTGCTGTACAACTACCCATGTACCTCTGTGTGGATGTGTGCCTATGCACGCATGTGTCATTGCATGTGCTAATGTATACACAGGATGCTGCTGAATACATTATAATCTACTTTACATTCTAAGCACGGATAGTAAATAAGTAGCTGAGGGGATGCTGGGAAGCACAGCGACTTGACGACTAATTAAGTTTTATGTAAATACTAAATGCAAGAGAATGGGCGTTTCACAGAGAGCACTTTCTTTTCATCAGTGGAGGACGTGTGCATGTGCATGCATGCACACGTGAATACACGCACTCACCGCATGCCACCAGTATATCACATAAGAGAGTAATCAGCAAGGACAAGTGAGAGAAAGAATAGCCTATAACCATACGCGGGCTTCCCGCCTCCACCTCATCCATCTTCTTCTCTTTCCTTCTCTCTATAGTAGTTTTCTATATGAGACTTTCTCAGGTAGACGACACAAAATAAAGTAACCCTGCAGAGCTGAGCTGGTTTCCAAGGTAACGGAGAATGCCCCCCACCATTCTTTACATCTAATAGCTAATCACCCCTTTAGCGAGATCAGGCTCTCACTTTCTCCTAGTCATCACTGTCACCTCTCTCAAATATAAATGTTATGTAAGCCAATCACACTCGCTCTTGTTCTCTGTCCCTTTCTTAATAAATCTCCGTCTTTTTTCCCCCTTCTCTCGATCACATCTCATTTTTTTAGATAATGTCTTGCTCGTCCTCTTTCTACCTGACTCAGCTTGTTCTGAGGTAAATCAGGGGTGTAGGAGTGAATTAGTCATTGGGTGGACACATGTACTGCCTGGGCCCTGTCGCTGCTCGGTGCCCGCCCACTGCCACAGTAATAGAAGACAGGTTCTTTGCACATCATCAGAGCCAGTATCATTAGACATATAGTGTAAATGTGTGAATTAAATAATAAATACACCTTCCCTCTATGCAATGAAAGCAAGCAACACTGCAATAATGCTTGTGGCTGTCTGATATAAATTTTCTGGAATCAGTGAAGACCTGGTTAGTGAAGACCCTAAACACCGTAATACATTTCTCTCTCTCTTCCTCTGTTTTTTGGCCATTACCTCCTTGCTCCTGCATGAAGGCAACACATTAATTACCGTGTCACATATTCAATAGCAATTCAATAGCGATGGCAATTTGTCATACACCTCATTCCTTGTGTGTGTGTATGTGTGCACATGCAAGTTCTAAAGGGCCAAGGTTTGGCTTCAACATTGGTAGAGACATTTTCTTCTTTGTTAAATGCACAATCAATTTGTGCTTGCATGAATGCATGCGCCAAGACCCTTCCACCTCTTCGTGTTCAAAGCAGAATGGAACACATCATTACTAAGCCATTGCAAGACCTCACCTGATACCCTCCCATCTTCATTCTGCAGCTGGCTTTCTGCTCCTCTAAAACGAATAATACTGTAAATTGATGTACTGTATGATCGAGCTATAGCGGCCCTGAACATCAATATAGGCCACTTTAAAAGTAAAACATAGACTCATTAATAATATATAAGCCCTCACCTCACGTAAGCCATTCTTATTCACAGCTTGTCAAATAGGGCAATTTGGTCAAGTGCCTCAGGCATCAACACCGGCCAGGCGCCTGCGGCACTTGCTCCTGTTCGCACTTAAGTCTTGTAGGGCTCAAGCCTGCTTCAGTCGGCATACCTGCCTCGTCTTAATGTGCTGTAAAAAGTTTGTGTATGTTATGCATATTTAAAACATTCTTTATTGAGTTCAAATGTTAAAGTAACGTTAAAATATGATTGATTATCCTACCTTTCAATATAACATTAGACACATAACGGATAACGACTAATAATAGCAAAGCAATATTTACATACTTTGAAGTTTATGTCCCGTGGACTGTGTAAAAAGTTCTTAGTGAAAAATCAACATCTATAGGCTCCAGTAAGGCCTGTCTCTAACCCAACACCAGGACGGACACTACTGGTGTGTACCTCTAATGTGAAATCCCCAATTAAACTGACTGTGTGTGACCATGGATCAGGCCTCTTCAGGGAGCCTTCGCAGAGCCCATCAAGAGTGGCCTTCTCACAGAGCACAACCAAGGACTGCTACCATAATATATTACACCACCACACTATAACATAGTGTAGTATATTATCTTAATATACGTAGTGGTATTAACCCATTTAGACCTAAGGGTGATTATACAAATGCCTTCTAAATCCTGAAAACCTATGTTTCGATGTCAGTCATTCTTAAACTATTTAATTAAACCCCCAAAGATTATTGTAAGATGTAATTAGCCGCAGACCCTCTTCTTGAAACATGTTCTTCGAGGGATGCCCACAGTGGAGAGGATTTTAGTTTAAAAAAAAGGTCGTTCTGAAAGAATGTATATGTAAAGATTTGCGCCACATATTCACGTTTTTTTTTTCTTTCAAGAATCTACAAGCTTGTACCACAGCCCTCAGTTCCGCATTAATAGCTAAAATATAACATAACATCACATTTGATGGAAACATTATATAAACATAATTACCTAAGAAGTGCAAAAAGACTACTACAATGCTTTCAATTGTTGGCATTATTATATTTCAAGATTTTTGTTTCATTCACCGTTGTTTGTCCCATGCCTAATGATAACGCACGTTTGTAATTTATGTGCTTCCTAATGAATGTGGCCTGCATGTGCGCTGTTTACAGAGGTTCCTGGCAAGCCAACTGAAGGTCACCATAGCACCACGGCAGATGTTAATGGCAAATTCAATTTCCACAATGATAGTTGAATGCACACACACATGCACAGGCACACACATGCATGTATGCACGCGTGCAGGATATATTAATTCAAAGGGACGTGCTTCAGTGTAATTTATTTTGAATGAGAAATGAAACAATCTCTGGCACAACACTACACATAGAGTACATATAGTCCGCTAGCATTCAAAATGCATTCTCACAGACCTTTGTAGTTGCTTTCAACTAACTTAACCATGTGCAGAATATGTTTGTGCTCATCTTGTTAGCTTGATTTACTATGTCTCATGAAAGGCTTTCATCGCTGAGAATGATTGAGTGTCAGTCAAGGAGTGTAAAAGGCACCCGAGTTCAGATAAATCACTCTGTGCCTGCCAGTGCAACATGAGCATTTAAATACAGATGAAAAGAAAAGGCTGTGAACGTTGTCTTCAGAGCAACCCCACTGTAGATTTCAAATGTTCTTAGGTGCTTATATTATTGTTGTTAACTTGTTATTGTTAACTTTATATAGGCAGATTATAATTTGACAATTTATTTAAATAACAGTAATATGGAAAACTACTGTATATGCGGGTTGACCAGCTGGACTTTAACTTACAGTATGTTGAAATAGCATCACACAGGGATTAAAGTTCTCAGTACTGGGTACTGATTTCAGTCCTGAGGATTTCACAGGGGTCATTTAATTAGCTCAGTGCTTATTTGCAAAAGATCATTTTCAGTCTCAAGATTTTTTTTTTACTTTAATCCCTGCATCACAGCTAGAAGGCCGTGGGTTCGGTTCCCACTAGGGATGGGGGTGCTGGTGGCATGTCCAGGGGCGTCGCTGGAAATTCTGGACCCCTGAAAAATTCTTTGCACAGGGCCCCCCTCCCCAGTCTCGCACGGGGGGTTGAAGGTATTTTAGATTTTACTTTGAGAAAAGATTAAGAAGCTAGATTTATCAAGATTTTCTAAAAAAAATGCGATAAAAATGCTTCAATCTGGTGCACATTGAGATAAAAATTAAGAAGCTAGATCTATAAAGAACATCATATTGTCAACTTTACTGTGCCAACTACAGCAGGGGTCCAGCCGTCCAGGGGACAACAGTACCGCCATTATGAATTTATACATTTTATTACTCAATAAAAAACTGTTAATGAAACCCCAAAGGGACCCATGTTCCTTTTGTTAACATTAACATTGATTTGACTATATAAGAGGGTCACAGAGATAGAAATGCCATTAAATGTGGTTCCGTAGACTAACTGAAGGTCCTTGAAAATAAACATGCCCTTGTCAACAGTGACAGCTCACAGCTACAAAAAATATATATTCTTAATTAACTTAAAAATAAAATCATTTATATTAGGCTATACTGCCCGGTGTTGGAAAAGTCGTAGTAGGAAACTTTAGGTAAGATTTGTAAATCTTATCAAGGAATGCCTTGAATTAAAAGGCCAAAAGAAAAATGATAACACACTGCTCATGCACTGTATATTGTAATTGTAGGAAAGGATGAAAAATACTTAAGTTAATTCAATGGATAAGTAGGCTATACTATGTTTTTAATCTATAGCTTACTGTGTTTTAGACACACAAAAGTAGGGTATAGTTCATAATAATCAGACATGACAAGTTCATTACTGTTCTCTTTGATAGAGGGTCAACACTGGTCACATGTAAACAAAAACACGGTTTGTGGTATATGTCACATCAAAAGTGGCGACTTCCAGAAATATGTGCCTTATTAGACTTGCATGCAATCACTACGAAGGCAGAGAGTAATAACAGCTGTCATGCTGCTGATTGTGTAGCCTCGACACCCAGGCTTTCATTTTCGTCCGCCTTGCGCGAAAACGGAAAGCCTGGACTAACGCGCGTTGGAAAGTGGCCTTGAGGGGCGTGTCAACCTTCTGGGGTGGGCGTCGCTCTAAATGATGTGACGTAGAATAGCAGTGGACGGGCGTGGGAGGGGCCGGAGATGACGACACGTTAGTGAGATCAAATCAGAGCGCAGCACTTCCGCCGTGTGGATCCCACGACACCCCGCCCCCCAAGGCCAAAATCATTGAGGGCTAGACCAGGCTACTGATTGTGTAACTGCATTTAGAGTGAAAGACGCTTTTTAACGTCTAGCTGCCACCGTGCCTGCTGGCAATATAGCCTACAAATGCACAGGATTTCTAAAGCAATTTGGAACCAGGACACAACTGTTTACAGTGGAGTTACAGTGGAGGAACTGTATGACGACACAAATGTAGGCTATAGTTATCTATCATGGCACATCCACGTGCCATGTCTAACCAGGGAAACTTCCCCCTGTCAGGTGAAAAGACGGTGGCCCGACAGCATGAGGCTAGGCCGCTGCCCATGTTGGCGGAGGGTGTGTAGAGCCCTGGATCACATTAGATAATTGACACAAGGGGTGGAAAAACTGGGTAACAAAAACATGGGATAAAAATTTAAGTAGCCTACTTGGTTGAACAAGATTTGAAAACATTATTATTTGAAAATGTCCAAACAGCAAACCGTATGTGCCTGACATTTGGAGACTCAGTCTTGGATTGCTATTGTAGTCTTCATGAATCAGCTCTTGCTCTGATTTACGTGCCAAAGACTATTTCAAAGCACATCACAGCTTTTTAAAATGTGCCAACTTCTGACAACAGCCGAGCACTCAAATCTTGACCAGAACGACCTTTCTCGAAATAGTTTGCGTTTAATGTGCCTTCTCCAATAACCCGCAGTATGTATGTCGGCCAGAAGCTGCTTTTACATCAAAATGCAGAGCTGTCAGAAATGATGTAAAATAGTGTCTCCTTAAAGGGGTGTGCTGAATTTCTTAATAAGAAAGGAAAGGGCCGTTTGCAGACACATTTACTTATGCAGAGGAAGATAATTGGTAAGGTCTGGGGGAGCAGGTATGTTGCCGGTGTGGTGAGGAGACTGCTAAATAAGGTCTGTGTTGTCCACAGAGAATGCCTCGGAGCATGGCAGGAGGCGTGAGAGCATGGCGATGAGAAAGAGAGGGGGAGAGGTATCGAGAATTAAGCTCAGGCTACAGTACTCTGACAGAGAGAAAGAGCAAAAACAACAGATAGGTAGTGAGAGAGGGAGCGAAAGACAGAGGCGAGGACAGACACGTAGAGAGGAGTGAGGACAATGGTAAATGTGTGTGTGTGTAAGTGAGACGAGAGCCTTTAGAAAATCAAGCAGCCGTTCCCCATGGGGACGCGCCGGGGCCGGCTGTGGCCGGCTGATCCAGCGCCGCGCGGCACTGGGTGAAAGGGGCCAATAACAGTCTGAGTAATGGGATTGTGCCACAGCAGATTGTGTGTGAGCGGGTTGGGTCCTTGGGTGTTCCTGCACGTCAGGTAGAGGCGGTAAGCCCTGGCCTGAATACAACCAGACTGCACAAGAGCCACAACTTGTGCTCAAAATGTATAGCCTAAGCATACAATACCATTTGGGATTTAAGGGGATGGGGTTACTAAGTGCATGTATGGCACCTCTGTACAGTATGTGTGTATATTTGCTCCCAAGAATAGGATCATCAGTGAATTGGAGGTCCATATTGATGCGTGGTTTAGTTAGTTCACACCATGTCAGTCTATATTAGGCACCCCAGTGTTCAGCCTAACACCCCCTGCTTGTGTAAAGCCTCCGTGCTCTGTGGTCTGCCAGCGCTTTAGCTCACATTTAGCATGTCCCATTGCATTAGTCTCACTCTGTCCCTCACCTTCTGGCTCACCTCCAGGCACCATAGCCAAACCACAGTGCGAGTTTCCATTTCCCTGCCATGTTGATGTGTCTTAACTGTGCTAAACTGTATGTCCCATGTGTGCACACACACTGTGCGTGTTCCTGCATGTAATGTGTATGTGCGTGTGGTAAAACAGTATGCATATTATCTGCAACAGGTGTAATGTAGTAAACTGTAAACTAACTTGTGTTTACTCTTGTCATACCATTTCCATATAAAACAGATTCAATTAGTCTGTACTGTTGTGTCAGAGGCCCTACAAAGTAAATATGTAAAGTGATTTTACTGGACCAATCACAATTGTGTAACCCTTAAGCTGGACGACCCATACGCTGTAGAGTCTGTGCACACTAGAAACGCTGTTACAAATCAGCTTACATTCTCTGCGAATGAAACAATTGCTGTGATTGGTCAGGAAAATAGCGTCACCATCAAAATCGGGAGAGTAGCGCCGCGCTTTGATCTTGCATCTCACGCTGGCTGGAGTTCTGCAAGTTCCAAACATAGGACTACATAGTTAACCACTGCATCACAGCACAGCCTATTTCTTACAATATACATTCACTAAGGCGAGTTATATAACAAATAATTATTCACTAGAGTGACGAGAGGTCTGTTGATGCCTTAAAATGTCCTAAAATGCCGTAATTTCGCCAATTTAACTGCAAACGTGCAATCTGCTGGCAATGGAGCTGGATGGCCAGAGTGGTTTGTTTGGAACTAGAATCCCTCCTTACTAGGCGGTCATGTGTGCTTTTCAGCCAATAGCCATCGTCACATGTGCTTTTCAGCCAATAGCCGTCTCTGTTCAGCCGTAGCATTGGGAGTGAGCAGGAGTGTCAGTACTCTCCCTTATAGTACTCTAACCACCACTACAGACAACTGGCTAATCTATTGTGTCTTTTCCAGGACTTATCAATTCATTCCAAGGGAGCTTTATTGCGATGAGAAAACAACGTTTACAATACATTGTCTGTCTGATTAGTGATTGGCCTAGCGAACATCCCCTTCCATGACACACTGAGGTATCTCAACACAAGTGAAGCATGTGCTTCCGCTATGATTGATTTTCACTTCCTATTTGTGAAACCGTATTGTGGGGCTTCAAGCACAAAGATTTGTAGGTGGCGTAGTTGACCCATTATGCCACCTACAATATGTACAGTGACTTTCCAACATACCTCCTCTTCTTAACCAAATTTTAGGTGCCTTATGTCTCATTACTACTACATTAAACAGTCATAAACGCCACCTTTGGCAGCACTGAGGAGGCAACAGATAATGGCCTTAAAGGCTTTATCACCCTGTGGCAAGCAGCAGGCTATCTTACCCTGCCAAGATATTACTGCTAGAGAAGTGACCTAACAGCCAGGCCGACTGGCTTAAACAAGATCTAACCTGATCTCTAGCTGGGGGGGAGGGGGATTCTATCTTGACATCATTTGTTTTGGGTGAAACGTCTATTTTTTTCTGCACATTTCCTCTCTAGACAGTAGTTCAGACTTCACATTTGAGAATATTGTCATTGCTAGACTCTGTGTTCAGCAGCAGGGAGTTTCCATGTCTCATTTTATTATACAGAAAAGGTATTTTCAGGTCAGGGTACCAATCTTATCCAGTCAGGATACATTCAACATTTACAGCAAGTGGAATTATAAGTGATGACATAAAGAAATGGCCAGACACAAATAGAACACTTGACATTTTAAGCAATAAATGGCTACTCTCTTTTCTGTATTTTCTGTTAAACAGTTGGAAAGACAGGGAGACTCCTGTTAGAATAAAGCACTCTATAGCAATGATTACTATCACAATATAGTGAACCTTTTAAAACAAAATAATTTACCTTATCTTTGTTAAGCAGATAACGATAACTGTCTATAAACACATGTGTAAGTGGTGCAATAATATAATGGAATTCAGCTGATGCCTTCATACCACAGTCTATGTGTCAATACTAAATATATGTCAAATATATGTCAATATAATCTGTCAGTTAATTAATATGAACATCCAGGGGGTGTTTGAATACAAATTAATTACGGGGGCCAAGATTGTGCAGTTCGAATCCCCGCTCCTCCTGTCTACATGTCGAAGTGTCCTTGCCAGTGTTGCCAACTTGGCGCATTTGTCGCTGTATTTAAAAATTTTCAGACCCCCTAGCGCCAAAATTAGTGAAAAGCTCCTGGTGAAAAATCGAGTGCTTTGTGTCTGGTGAGTTGAGGCGAAATTGATTGACAGGCGCCAGAGATAAAACCCTAATTTTTCACTATTTTTCCTCCTATGAGGTATGTGGTTTTCAACCAGTGGTCCCCAGGCTAAATGATGGACAGTTGGTTAACCAGATGTAACTCTTTGAGAGCGTAAAAATGAAACCAAATGGACCCTTCTGGATCCATTTGGTTTCAGTTTTACACTCTCAAGAGTTAAAATATTCATTGTGCGAATTAGCACAAGTCTACACAACTAGAGAATGTAGAAGATTAATGATTATTAATTTTTAATATGTTATATCAGCTTCTAGATCTGATATTTTTGGAAAATGGTGAAAATGTGGCGAAAATCTTGGGAATGCGGATGATCTTCACGTCATTTCCAGGATGTCTTCACCGACTGAAATAATAAAGCTATAGCTAAGCTATTCTGGGCCAGTTCTGACTAGATTGATTTAAAATAGTCTGGCCTCAATCTGCCTCTCTCTGACTCAACCAGGGACATCCGTCTTTAGTGGACAGGATCTGTGCTGGTTGAAATCAGGTGGTATTCTGGCCCAGATTAGACTAGTCTTGGATTACCTTGGTCTGTCCACAATCAAGATGTCACTAATTAGCCCAGATCTTGATCGTCTTTGCTGGGTTGGGCAAGACACTGAGCCCCAAATTGATCCTGATGTGCTGGCTGATGCTTCGCATGGCTTCAGCCGCAATCGGTGTATGAATGTGCATGTGAATGCGTCTTCCATAGGTAAAGGCACTATATATTGTAAATGCACCATTTACCATATATTTTACTATGTATTACAGAAACATTATATTATGGGTGACTTGTTCAGAAATGATCAGTGGTGTAATGGGAGGGGAGTGGCATGCTACAGGAGGAGGTGGATATACTGTACTACTGTGACCTGCCATCAATTGTGAGTAGTCGAGGTAATAAATGGATACATGCTGTTATGCCCATGCAGAGAAAGACAATATTGCTCAGCATCCCTGCCATCATTTGCGCTAGTGCCTAATACAGCCCATCATAAGTCAGCCACTATTCAGTGCTACCTGAATAGTGAAACCTGTCAGTTTAATCTATTCAGACTGCCCCAAAACATCCTAGTGCCTGAGGCTTACTGATGCAAGCCCTGTCTCCACTGAGTGATGTCACCTCAGCACAGAGCTGAAGTTTCCCCCATTCAGGTTGAATGGGACTTGCGGGAGCACCGTTTAGTTCTTCTTGTTTAAAGATAAGATAAGGCTAACGACTGTAATGGCTCCTCAGGGAAATAGCTGCTCAGGATAGGATGGTCGAGATGATCCAGTGTTCTGTTCTCTATCGGTGCAGTTATATTGGACATGTGGTAGATGTCAGAGCAGAGGCTTAAAAGCTAGGCAGAAATCAAAACACTGATACACTTCCTGCCTTGTACATTAGCATTCTGCCTGATCATTAGGCTTATGCCTCATACATAGCTTTGGGATGTGCAACAAATGCAACCTACTTAATGTGTGCTACAAATGTTCACATACTGGAAGCTCCTTCAATGTGTAATGTGCATTGATTTGTGAAATCCATGAAGAAACTTGTGTTGGTTTGTGGATGTTTGTTGTGCGTAACATTCGTGGTGTCATTCTCACACCTCATGAATCTTGCAAAGATCACAATTCATTTAGCAAATTCAAATGCAAGCACTTTTCAGCAGTGACATGCAGGCAGTCTCACTATGATAAAAGCATTAAGAAAGGGAATTTGTCCCAAGCACATTTGAAATGAGTCCTCTTGGAGTGGAAAGTGATTTTACATTTCAAAACTAATGAACGTCTTGTGCCAGGTGCCTTGAACAAAGGGCACAGATTTTTTTCCTATTATAGTGATTACAGCTAAGGACCGGTAAGCTCTGTCTGTTCTTGAATGAAATTCTTGTGATCAGGATTTTGAGTAGATGATGCAGATCTAAAGGGCATCCACTGTAAAGGTAAGATCCATTTAGAATAGTGATTTATGGGGCAGATGTATTATCATCAGTATGATGCATGAGTATTCGAAGACCATTTGAAATTGTTATCCTGACATGAAGTGAGTGGAAGAACTAAGAGCCACAGGATGGCTGACACCTCCCAGGGAAGAACAGTTTGATGTAAAGTGGTTAAATGCAGCCTAGTCGTTTCTTTTGGTGTTGTTTCTCTCAAAATCTGGGCCAGTTTAACCAATTCAATGTGACATATAGGTATTGTTTGCGGAGTGTTTGTTATGGCATGATGCCCAAATTAGAGACAATAGGATTCATGTATTGTAAGATAAATATAAACCTGGTTACTATTGATCAATCTGTCCGAGCACATTTTCATATGGATTTTGTAGTGCCTGAAAAGCCTAGCAGAAGTCTAAAAAGTGCAGAAGTGCCAGTCTGTCCTGTTGGATAAGCACTCCTGGTAGAGCACATATGAACTCTCTTGTGTCCTTTAAAATATAGATTTAAAATTTGCATAATAGGTAAGTTGCTACTAGCTAGGTTTTTAATTGGTAATTACCATTACATAAGCGTGAATGGTCTGTGCGTATTTGCATGTGTTTGCAGGAAACAGCAGGATATCTGGGTTGTTGCATATACTTCCATTCCGATTCGCCATCTGAACTGAGCACTGTCTGGGCTATCAGTATCAGCACATAACAATGCTCCAAAATTATTGGATGTCAAAAGCAAACACTGGATATAAATGATGAAGAAAAGGCATATGATTAAAGAAGGGAGAAATTACAGTAGGCATACTTAGGTTTCTATAACACATTTCCAGCCAACCAGGGTTATTGCGAGTGCAAGGATTATAGAATATGCAATTATTTCAATTGATTAGTCAAATTTTAGCCATCTGATCAGAGGTGTAAACTATATAGTGAATTTCTCCCCGTCAGTTACATGCATTGATGCATATAAATTAGTAGCCAAGAGATACAGAGCAAGACAGAGCAACAGATACATTATTTTACATTTAGAGGTCAGGCCGCATGTGTTTACCAAGAGAAGGTCAAACAAACAGCCAGTTCTATGAAAACAAGACATGTTATTTTAATAAAAAATATTGAGAATAAATTTAACCAAATCAATTTACCAAAAAAAAAAATCACCAAGGCACATCATTATGTGCAGCATCCACTCCATGTTTATTAACACATGTTTATTAACCCAATTTGTCACAAAGATGCTAACTAATTTTCAGTCTTTTATTATTGCCTTTATAAAAAAAAAATCAATTAACGTAACACTTACATGACACAAAATAATAATGTAATTCTTGTAATTGGAAGGCATATTTACTCTCCTATAATATAACTTCAGGAAATGGATGAGTATTGAGTGCAAATGAAAAAAAAAATAAAATTAATATGTTAAATTCCCTCTCTAAAGCGGCCGTCAAGGTCATACAGTACCACAAGCAAAATTACACATACTTTGTTGATTTCTTCACTTTTACCAGGTCTTTTAGGGTCTCTCTTGCTTGCTGGCAAACACAAAGGATTAATTTGTGATACGATGGGTTATTTTGCTGCAGGCGTTTCTTTGTTTTTCTCCTATCCAAGCGCCCCTCGACCCCAATCCGTATCTCCTCTCCATTGTGTATCCTGCTCTGTCGCATGCTGTAATCAGTGCCATATTTATAGGTGTTGAGACCCCTGCAGGGCTAAAGTAATATTTAGGCCCCTCTGGGCCCTTGTAGCTACGCAGCTGTAATAAGAATGGCTGTGCATACAGTACACTACGGTATAGGGACATGTCCTTCTTATGCTGTACATACTTTAGGTAAATATAAAGTACAAATAATTATGCAGCTATTCTTAAATCTGTTACACAAACCCAACACGATAATGAGTGTCTAGCTTACTGGACCTTTCTTTTGACAGGTGTAACCATAGAGTGATAAAAAAGATAGAGGCAGAACTGGTGCAATATGCTATTCATTTCAAGTTGCTCAGTGTTGTTTTTGAAGCCCCCAGAAGAATGCGAGCGAGCAGGCAGACACACATGACGTTTGTCCGTCCACCTCCATTAACACGCTTTTCACTGAGGGCTTGGGTGCAACCTGTGATGTTGACACTAGTGAGGACCATAGTGGACACATGATTGACTGCCTCTAGCACCTCTAAGCTAATGGGAGATAAACCCCATAGTCTCCTTGCTGCACCTGGCAGTTAAGACGTGAGTCGTTCTTGTTTTACAATGATGGACTACATCGATGGAAACATACTGTATGTTAAAAAGAAAACAGTTTCTACTTTCTAGTGCTTTGAGCCATTTTCACCTTTGTCAATCGAAATTCAATCTGGCTATCGCATGACTCAAAGATTTGTACCAATTTGCATGAGCTTTGGATTAAATCTGTATACTGTAAGTAGTACCACAATGTGTGTTTTTAAAGAAAATGTTAAATGGATTAGAATGTCAGGATTAGAGTTAAGGCATGGGGAGTTGTGTCCAGGCAATTAATTGAATGGACGACTTATAGTTCAAGAGCTATAGGCCAAAATGTGAAGTCTCATGAGCTAATATGAAAACATTGGGGCAGAGGTTCCTTGTCCTACTGGTTGTGTGTGTGCGCATATTTCATTTAATATTAATTGAACAAACTCTCTTGAAGTATACTATAAGTTTAACTTAAAAAGAAAAAAGTACAGTAACAAAGTAAAAAGTTCACACAAGTTGTGCACAGTACTTGTACTTGTGCTTCAATTTATTCTAAGACATCACATTTTCTATGTGCTAAACTCTAGCTGAGTGCTAAACATTACAGCAGTCAAATAAAAGTGTAAAACCAAAATGTAAGTACCAATTAAATACTGATGCCATAATGCTGCCCTGCAGTCTGCTGTAGAAGCATTATTTCATGCAGCATAATTTTCTTAATTTAATTTAAATTTAATTAAATAAAATGTTAGCAGTAGGTATACACTGCAATGCATTCAAATAAAAGGTATGCAGGACAACAGGGTGCATCAAAAACATTTTGTGTCCACTGAGCACAATTGAACACAACCAGATGTCTGGGTGAAGCCCCAGCTCCTTAACTCATAGTAATGCCCCTGGTAGTAAACAACACAATCTTTGACAAGATTATGGTAAGCAGTAAGCTCATTTTTGTCCTAGGCAAATTCCATGAATGTGACTTTTTACTGTATAGCTGACACATGAAACATATGGAACATTAACTTTACAAATAGCACAAGCTGTGAATAGTTCCCATAGATAACCTATCAAGTACAGACACACAATGTAGCCCCCCCCCCTCCCAGAGAGGCTGCTGTACTGTATGTTTTGGTTTGCATTTTTCTCTGTTAAAACGAAAATCAAGTGCTATTCTTTTAGATAATTGCTGGAGGAATCAGTGAGAATGCCATCAGCGTTTTATCTAGCATGAAAATGGATCAGATGCAACACACATTTAAAAGAGCTGTCTGTGAACAGTAGTTCTATTGTAATTGGCTAATTTGCCTATGATTTGTTACACTTTGTACACATTGGCTGAATAAACAAACTTTCTTTTTACGTTTTTGTGTTTCCTCATCAATGAATGGATCATCCTACAGCATCATGACACATTAGATCCACAAGCTCGAAAAGCATGCTCAAAATGTATTCCAAAGGACCATGGTTTGAGTTTGTCGTTCCTTCCTCTGTCGCTACTTTTTGCTATTTTTTAATTTTAACCCTAATATTTTTGACAATATAAGAGAATAGGCTTACCAGTAAGGCAGCTGAGGGCAAGAAGCACATGCACTGGCCATATAGAGTATGGATACTGTGCAGTTTTGATAAGATCTAAGGGTTGAAGCGGTGGCACCGCTCACTGGTACTGCCCCCTGGTTGTGATGAGGCCCAGGGCTGGGCCTAATTTCCAGACCTGTCGAGTTTAAGCCAGCTAAGAGGTTGAACAGGGTGATTTCCTGGCATATAGTATTTAATCGTAAACCAATTCGTAGTAGATAACAGCACATTTTTGATCTTGGTTCGCTGTACAACTGGCCGGCTCATTTGTGCGTTCTGCATCAGCATCTTTCTTTTGTAGTACGTCCACATGGGATGGTAGGTTTGGGATGCCCTCTCGATTGATGTCCATGTGTTGCTTCCCACAATAAAAGCTTTAGTAGCAGTGGCCAGCCAGTCTCATGCTCCTTACTATTATCTTTTTTGATACACATATACAGTACAGTACATGCGCATCGTGGTTGATGTTCATAACTTTCTGGTATAGCACTCGTCCAGGGATTTCTGTTGTGCTTAGGTTAGTGTCCAGCAGTCACAGCAGTAGAGCAGTGGTTGACTACATTTTCATGTAGTCAATTCCCAACAGATGTTCAAACCTGCATCTGGGGAGAACTAGTTTCAGTTAATTCAAACTCCTCTTGTGTGTTGACTAGTGAGGTGCACCCTGACATTTATACTCACTTGCACGCAGAGAAGAGACACAGGCAAATATACAAGGTTACATCGCATTACAAATGCAACTGTTGGAGTGTTAGAGGTCTGCATTTGCAACACTATTGTGGCACGAAAGCATAAATTATAATTGATGGGTTGCAGGTGCAGCTGTGCACAAAAAGGCTCTGATGCCGTAAAAATGACACACCTACTGTCCATATAACAGCAAAAGTACATGGTTTTCAGGAGTGAGAGAGCACAATAAAAACCCATATTGCATCGTATGAGAGATGAGGTTCTTGTGCTGCTGGCCTGCGCGTGCATGCTGGTCCTTATGTGATGTAATCTGATAAAGCATCTAGAGGTATATGATGCTCGTATTTGGATGTACGAGTTGGCAGTATTTGCGTGGCCCTGCTGTTGCCACCCAGCCCAAAAGTAGATTGGCAACATGTGTTTGACCCAGTCCGTTTCATGTATGCACAGAGGGACATTAGATTGGTCCTGTAAAATGTTTGCTAAGAGGTTTTTAGTGGGGCTTTGAAGGACTGATTCGATATGCAGGGCCAGTGCCAGTGAATTTCCTGGGTCCACAGGGTAGTGACAGACCCTCCCCATGTAGAGCTTTGATCACTACCAGCCACCAGCAGCATCAGCTCTGTCTCTTCGATTTGCTCACTTCACGCCACAGGAAGCCATTAGCATATTTGTGCTTTAAAGAACTGCCACCTGCAATCAAACTGCTATGGGTTAAGAACTTCTTTTGATATAAGTGTTTTTTTTGGCTTTTGTATATTCAAGTTTTGTGTGGTGGTATTGTCAACCCAGTAGCAGCTTACTGCCACCAGCTTGGTGGCATAGCACTACCAAGCTTGGTGACTTAAGCATCATTTGACATTTGCCACTTTCCACAAAATGCATGCCAATTAACCACTTAATACAACCAAGTACTAAAATACTGGTTTACAAGCGCACAAAGCATGCATTGCAATGATATTCCTTTATTATTTGTATTTACTAGTACCAGTACCATTTTTGCCTGCAATAACACCTCCAACATAAAGTGCCAGGTTGAATTAGGTTATCTTGACATTCATAGTGAAGTACGTCCTAGTTAATAATTCACACTCTTTTAATCCCATTAGCTCAATAATTTTATTTTAATCATACCATCTTGCACAAGCACCACCTCAAGCAATGTGAACTATACAGTATATGCTATTCTTTCTCTAAGGGTATACGAGTGAAGCATACAGAGACTTGGCTTACTGTAACTCCTACTACTAAGAGTTTGCTTACACTGGAAGTGGCCTGGTAATGATACTCAGTATATCAACAATTTCTGAAAAATGTACCGAGCTTATTGCTAGGGCAACCAACACCCCCACGGTTGATTTTTATGGGTGTGGGTGTTATGGTCGTCATTGTATATACTACTGTATATATTTTCCCCACTTTCCTCCCGCATTTTTAACACTACAAAGTTGGCATCGTTCTGGGAAAGCAAAACATGTTTTCTTTTTTTCAGCAGCCAAGTTTCCAGGAGAAATTGAACCACATAAATTGGCAGGACCGCCATAATCGCGTCATAATCGGTCACAAAAGCAAATTTGTGTAAATGACCGACACCGTAGCCAAAGGCATCTTCAAACATTTTGAAATAGATCATCAGATGGTGTCCCTCTTGTTCAATAAACAGGCGAGACCTAGATTTGCCAAGCAAGTGTGTGATTCAAATATTGACTATTATCATGCTTGTGTACACCAGTCAGTCAAAGTCAATTGACACTTTGATGGCCTGATATGCTATTTTCATGTCAATATACAACATGCTTTATAGGGAATCGTTAAATGGATGCTGTCTTGTATTGTACATGTTTTACTTCACCTATGACACTGCTGTTAGCCCATCATGTTCTCTCTGAGGAGAATACAAAAATATGTACTGTATGTTTGCGTTTTCAGTTGAGCCGGACAGTGCTGAATCATGCAATTACAGTTTGGATTTGATGGGAAAGGCCAATATGTCTTCAGTACTCATTCCCTGCTGAGCTGTGCAGAGACGTCTAAGGTCATACCTGTAATCATGTGTGAGAAGTGCAGTCTATTGACACAATGATGAGTTTTCACAGTTGGTCGCTTGAGATCAAGATAGTGGTTGATTGTTCTTTATTGGAAGATGGGCTTGGAATGTCATGACTGGTCCTGTCACCCACAGATTAAGATGCTCTGCTGGTCACACATGTGTTCAGATCAAGATGCTTCCCCCTGGTTGGGGTTGCCCCTCCCACGTCGATGTTAGGGATATAATGCACACTCAGGCTGCATAGTGTATACTGGGTAAGCTACTGGATATCTTCGTCCTTCGTTGTATCTACGTTTCTCAATGATAAGGAATGCTGCCTTGGATATCAATGTACTACAAAATAGTTAACAAAACTACCAATAATCTACAGGAAAGACAACATTAATGAGTAATATAAATTATAAAGTAATGCCAGTAATGCTGGAATACTAAGAGCCTTTTGTTGAAACAATTGCCTACATGCCTGAATTAAAATTATTTTAAAATGTTGCATTGTTGCACTGGTGAATTCTTTAATAAACAATTAGACATACAGTGTGTGCAGCAGCTATAGGTGAAAGTTGAGACTGAGAGCAAGTTTGGTTATTTTAATGATTCCTCTGGATTATTACACACATAGGCTACTTAATTAAAACTTATCATAAACGTTGAATTATGCTTCTGTTCCAAGGTTTTCTGCTAGCAACTGTTATGCGTACAAGAATCTCAAGGCCATGCCAATTGTGCTATTGTGGGCTGAGGCTGATATTAGACAGGGGAAGAGCTAACAACCTGATTACTGTGTGTATCAAACCTTTCTCAGTTGTTCCTGACATGATCTTTTACGCAGAATCCAATTCTGCCATGTAAACTTTGTATTGTGCATAACTAATTAGATAATTAGCATCCCTTTTATCTTCCCTGTTATTTGTCAAATGATGTGGTATACATGGGCGGAAATAACAGAGAAAATCCTATCTTAATTGATAACAGCGATTGATCATGTAACGATGCGATGCGAGCGTCCCTTGAATTTCAATGGCTGTAGCCTAAATCGCCCAAGTATCTGCCCAAAACTATTATCAATTATGTTTATCTTTACGGCCGATGTTGCCCCGCCCACCTTTTGGCCATCGCCCGTTCGCCGTCAGAATTGGCGGCTCTCATCGACAACAACAACAGAGTTTGGGAAACATTGTTCGTCCATCGTCCATCATCACCTCCTGTTAAAACGTACCGTTAGGAACAACTAAGAAAAGTTTGACACACCCGGTAATCAGGTTGTTACAGTCTTTCCCTGTCTATGAGGTGATCTTTGCTGGTTTACACACGCTTGCATTGCAGCATAGCTGGTTTTCTTGTCACATTTATTTGTGTTCAACAGTCATGTTGAGGCTGCTTGCTCTGCCTCAAACACAACACACTCTATTGGCTTAATAGGTAGGTACTAGGTGAAATGAAACCACTCCCGTAGTGCCTCTGCACCACGCTTTTATTCTTTTGTATGTTCTTTCTCCACAAAAAGTGCTGTCACCGCTGTGTATCTATGCAATTGCACAGTAGGAGTGTCCAGTCTGTGCTCACCACAAATAGTGGAATTAAAAGCCCACACAAGCAATGACTTATACAGTCAAAGACTGTTTGTCTATCCAGCGCAGGACAGATAGGGAGAGGACTGCTAAAAATGCACATGACACGGACCATTGGGTGTCCACCACCAGGAGAGAGACCTCTCCTTCAGGCATGAGCGTCACCACACATCAGCCCCTTGTTGCCTGGCAGCCTTGAACCTTGTACAGCCATGAAAATAGGGAATTGGGTTTCTAGCTTTTATTTAACGATTTCTCGATAGATTTAGTTAAATATAGAAATGTAGAAAGAAATCATATAGGCCTACTATAGATGAAAAATACACATGACTTGACAGTGTTGCATCTTGCAGAGAGCAAGATAGTAATTTGCTCAAATATATAATTTTATATTGATAAATGATCAAGAACCAGAATTCAACTTTAACACGTTGACATTTTTACACAGACAACATGCCAGGGCAGCAAGTACTCAGAATATGTGATACGCACACTCACTGACAGTTGACATTTTCCAAGTAGGAAATAATAAATCAAAAATATTGTCCAACCTGACGGCATCACAGGAAGGATTTCTGTTTGTTTTTTATCATCGGCTTGTCATCAGGACAGAGTCTTGAGCATTGTAATTGGCTAGTAAGTAGCATTGTAAATTACTGGTAAGTAGGCTATAGGCTACAATAGATCCCAGAAGCTGAAGGGGCTAATTCTTCTCCATATGGCACTATGTAAACATTTTAAAGAGTGAATGGAAAACGAGCAGTAAACATTTGCTTGTCTATGGGCTGTTTAATATTGTTTTGTTACAGGCATTGAATCAAAAATTATTTGCAGTTGATATGAATAACAGTCCAATAAAGTCCACACTTATGATCCTTAATGTATGAATGATGGATAAGGGGTCTGGACATCTAGGCCTTTTCAGGGAGGGGTCAGATTAAAAATATGGACTTAGGCATGAGTTATTCGTCTCAACTAAAGTCACAAGGAATCAGTAATGCTGCTGCGTCGATATGACCATTTTCATTTGGCTTCTTTTCCTTCGGTGAGAGCAATACAGAAAAAATAGGCTATATACTAGATTGATGCATGTCTGCGGTGCACCAGCTGCACCTTGGAGCCACGCTTCACACATGAGTGATGTGGCAGGTCTGACCAGTTAACATGGAAACAGCGAGACACTGTCACTGATCCACAACATGTGTGCTACCGGCATGTTACAGTGTGTTCCGGCCCTAGGCAGGACAACAACAGGCCTGGGTCTGGGTGAGTTGTCTCTAGTTGTTTATTTTTATAACATGGCCGCATTCTCCCCTGAGAGTGCATGGGGGGTTGCTAATGGCTTCACATACTCTGGACCAAGCCCCCAGACCCGGGGTAGAACAGTGAAGCTGGCAGCAACTGTTGCTCAAGACTGACATTGCAGGGCGGTAGCCAAGCCTTAAATTACATTTCATACCAGTCTTGCTTTAGCTCCCCCCATGTCTATTTGTTGGTGGGTTGCTTCGCCCCCCTAAGCCCACAAGTTTGAAATTCATTAGCCTAAATAGTCAGCCACCCTAAATGTCCCCCAGTCGCAAGTTTTGGGAGGTTGTCATCTTGGTCGGACATATCTTTTATCAGTGCAGCCTAGCATCTGATTGACCGTGACGACACACTAAGGGAAGAAGCTAAAAACCCATAAAGTGTGTAAGGCCAGCACATCAATCTCTTTCCTCCCACCTCAAGAGTGATGCTGTGGAGCTGTTCAGGAAAGTCCCATAGTTGATTTAATCATTTATATGTGTGTATTTGGGAAGAAAACCATCAGTGATATAGGCAGTTGGAGAGAGAGAGAATCACTTCCCCGCTGTGTTAAAGTTGAGTGAGAAGGAGTTTTATGTGTGCATTGCCACAATTAAAAGAGTGCTCCTATCGGCATTGTAAGCCATTGTCTTTCCTTATTGAATCCATGGTTCATTACATTGTATTACTTTGCTAGTACCAAAGCACAAATGGGACATAAACCTATTGTTCAACCAATTATGTTGTGATGAAATAATTAACCAGACAGCGGATGTTGCTAAAGTGAGTGGACTCACAATGCCTGTCAATAATGATTGGAGGCAAGACATTTCGATGACAATGTGAGTGTACTTTCAGTACCGTTGAACAAACTTTTTGGACAGTAACATTTCAGAAGTACTAGACTGTATTTTGACTGGGAAAAGACAGCTGTGAAGATTGAAGCCTGACATATTTGTGATGGGAATGAGTGACAGTGATGCGAGGTGAACGAGGAGGAATGCGCATACTGTATGTGTGCATTGTTGCCTGGCCTAGCACTAACTACAGTGGCATATACTGTATTGTTTGGATAACTTTGCTCATCTCTGTTTGATAACCCAGCCTTAACTTTTCGTCAGATGACAAAACGGTTTACAGATGGATGGAGCCCACACACCAAATTGGCTACAAAAAAGATACACAGGTTAATTAACAGAACAACAAGCTGCCATAAACAACTGCCTGACAGAGGAGAGGACGGGGGATTTATAACACACAAGGCCACAACACAGGTGAACACAATCCTTAATGTGAGTCTGATAGCCTGAGGGGGAGGTGACAGGCATGTGGGAGTGGACAGAGTGGAGAGACAGATGAAACAGGAAGGGAAGACGTAGAATGGAAAAAGAGACAACAAGTTGTAGGCGAAACACTATGCTATTACTTGATTGAATATAAAACACACATAAAAAGTCTCTCAGTATATAAAATGCCTGTAAAATACTGTCTGTGAGTGATGCATTTATTTCCCAGTTATTTTTTGGGGGGAAGCAGAAGTAGGAAATTGGACAGCAGACCAGATACACATACATTGCTAGCTGTTTGCACTTCTGTCACATTATCTCAATGGGCTGCAGCCCAGGGCTACAGCCACTGTGAGGGCCATGGATAAGTAGGAATTTAATCAGGAAAAACAAATTGCATTTCATATGTGTTGACCTTTGTACTCACTACACATTGATGCAATTCCCTCGCAATATTATAATCTACCCAAGAACTACTGCATTTCTCTTGTGTTTTGCTAATATGAAGCCAGGGCTATGATAAATATGTTATTGAGGACAGAGATGGTGAAGACAAACCATCCAAGGCTTCATTTAAACTCTGTCATGGGTGGTGCATGATGAAAAGAAATGACTTGCAATTGACTGTAGATTGCAACAGAGTATAAATGAGGCATGACTTTGATGTCCCTTAATAGAGACCTGTTGGGTCATTTGGATTTTTGTGACCTTAAATAACTTCAAAAAGTATGAGAAATCCCCCTTGATTTCAACAATAATAAATCAAATATGTTACCTTGAGTCAAAAAAAATCTCATCTTATTATGCCTATACTCCAGCCTGCATGCATCTCACAGCTTTTATTGCTGGTCTTTGTGTGTTTGTACATCAAGCTGCCTTCCACCACAGAACAGGCGATAGGCTCCTGCGCTTATGGGCCTCACAGCTCAGCAAGGCTTACTGCTACTACTTGTGTGTTTGAAGTAGACAATTTTGTGAGCTTTAAGGCCTAGTTTATTGGGCTTGGTGAGTTTGCCATAATAAGACGATTAGCTTTGATAGCCAGACTCTGGCTGGGAATGGTTGTTGCACATGACTGTTGTAACAATGGAAACAGGAGAGCCAGTCCAGTCTGTCAGTCAAAATGGAACATTGCCTTAACTGTACTGCACATCTGAGCAGCCAAAGTAGCCATTTGTGCCTTTTAGAGTTTTCTGATTATTATCCTTTAAAAATGACCTTTGTCATTTTAGTAGCTCAGTGGCTCATATTGTAGAGTCAAATCCACTTTATTTATAGAGCACATTTTGAGTAAAGTGCTGTACAGTCAATAACAGGAAAGGAAGATTGAACAACTTAAAGTGTTGAATGTGTAGCCAGTGTAATAATGGGGCTCAACTCTAACCTGCTGGTTTGTGAGGTTGAGCTTAGCAGCTGGCAGTTAACTGAATGCACTGAATGCTCTAAGTAAACAGGCAACCAAATTAAAAATAAATAAATAAAACATTAATAAAAAAAATATATATAGCCTGCTGGTATCCCAAAACAGCGCTGTCTGTCTTCATTCAGCACTCTTCCAAAACCTTGTCTCTCTAACCTGCTAAACTAATCTGAGAAAATTGTGTAGGCTACTGGGCTTAACAGCCTCAGAGTCAGACTAATGAGCATGCTTCAGGTTTGGTTGCTTCACCACAGAGGACAGTCCTCCATTGATCTGAGCAATAGTCTTTCTCTCATACTAGTCTGGGACTGGGAGCTATTTCCAGAGGAGATTTATCTCACAGATTCTCTGCAATTTCTCTTGCCACAACAGTTCACTGCATATGGTGCAAGAAAGTCCCTCACGCATGTAGAGGCTATGTTGAAAATATCTATAAATAATCTTCTGGTGTTTTCAGCTGCGACAGTGTGGTTCAGCCAACATCAACTCGGAATTCTTGGATCGCTGCCCTCCAGACTTTCCTATCCAACATCGGCTTCTTCAGCTCTGCTGTGGTGTTAGCTAAGCTGTCGCGCCGTTGTGCGTCTACGTATGGTGCGCTTTTCCCTATTGGCTTTGCCATCAGTTGGCTCCAATTCAATCTCTGAATCACAGTGCCCTGGCAGCCCTATCCTCTCTCTGATTTTGTCTGTGACCTATTAGGTCCCCATAGAGGCCCACATTTCTGAATAGGTCCATCCATGTGACACGTAGCGTCCAGGGCTCTTTCCCGTTGAACTGTCCATGTCTCAGTCCCAAACAGTGGTAGTGACTTCACAGTAGCTACTGTATGAACAGCCTCTTAGTTAACACACTCTCCTCGTCCCATGCAAGGCTTTCCAGGCAAGTGTTTATGTAACCTTCAGGTCCTTTTCAGTTGAGGCCATCCAGGCCCTGAGGTATATTTGAAATCCTCGACTGGCTCAAGCAGTGGCAATGGCTTTGTCCTCTGTGTTGACTGTCATTAACTTTATTTCCTTGGCATTGAGCTTGAGGCCAATCTTTCTGCACTTTTCTAAAGAGGGAGGAACTTAGTCTGTTTATGAACTGTCTGCTCAGCTGTGTTTAAAAATACCGTTTGAGAGTGTTTTGGTGCATCATCTGTTGTTCATGGGACCGCATATTTCTCCTCTGTAGCCCTACTGACATAAAGTGTAACTAGATCAGCACTCGGTAGAGTGCTAGAGTAACCTGAGTGTTGCGCACAAGTAGGCCATGGTCTACTTGTGGCCACGGCCTACTTGTGCATGAGCAGAGCGAGCTAATACTCATGACATTAGCTATGAAGGTCTTTTACTTACATCACCATTACGTAATCACCTAAATCGGCCAATTGGAGTACCCCATGGGACGACCAACCACACACCGCCGACCACCAACCGTGCACTGATCGCTTAACTTGTGCCCGCTCCACTCACGCATGCAATTAAACAAATATTAAACACTCTAGATGAGTGGAATGAATAGAATTCTCCATAGAGTTGTTAGCACTTTTTATCCTTGAGCTTCAGAAGTGATTTTCAGCAGCCCGTAGGGCACTGTGTAGAAGGCCTCTCAAGGCCTCTCAAGGCCTATAGGAGCAGTCGAGGTCAAGGTGTTACTCTACTGTACTGCAGCACTGCAAGACAGACCTGAGACTCTCCCATAGGCTCACTGCCCCATTTTCTCTCACTCTGACTCCTTTTCTACATGCAAGCCATGTACGTAATACAGATGCTGCTGGGCACAGGCATGCACACACACACAGGCCCGTGTGTGCACACACGCACACGCACACACACACGCACGCACGCACGCACGCACACACGCACACACACACACACACACACACACACACACACACACACACACACACACACACCTGTGAACATTCACATTTTCCTACTATAAATGTGAGGCCATCAAGGTTTTAGGATGTTAAATAGGCTGGCCTAATATGCCAAATAACCTCAATCTGAATCTAATCCTAATTGTATTATTTGTATTGAATACACACACACAAACAGCTATGCACGCACACACCCACGCAGACACGCACACACACACGCACACGTTGACAATTCATATCTAGCATAGGCTACACAGGCAGCATATAGGACTCCCTGTATGCCTAGGCTGCTCCTGTTCCTGATCCCTATGATCTGACTCAGACAATGGCTATCCATATAAATACATGCAGATCATGACTTGACAAATTCATCCATCACGTTCATATTTCTATATTTCTTTGTATATATTTATATTCCCTTTGCAGGGTTTAGTCTTTACTAAGGTGAAAGGTGAAATAATCTTAATACTGCAGGTATTTCATCAGTGTCTTTCCAATGTATAGACTGCTTTGACAAAGATGAACTGAAAAAGGATGTAAAAGGTACCACAAGTAATGCACTATTATACTCTCTACGTGGTTGGAAAATCAATGTATATTATTCTCTATTCAAGAGCATTTGCACAATGAACAGTTTATTTCTTGGATTATGCTATAGCTTATACTTAGAGATGTACTTAGAGATAGAGATTTTTGTTGTTGGAAATGTTGATAAGATTATCCTTTTACAGCTAATTTGCGTTGCAATGTATGAATGTATTAGGTGGCTGCGATGCACGAAAAGGGAAAGCCTGGACGACGTCACTAGCCACTGTGGCCTAGAAGTGGGAGTCAACCTGTGTGTGTGTGTGTGTGTGTGTGTGGGGGGGGGGGGGGGGGGCATTCTAAATGATGTGTTTCAGAAAATATCTAAAAGGCCCTGTTAATAAGAATTTTCAAACTAGAAAATCATGCTTCTCGGAGTCAGATCATAGGTGTTCACTCTCCAGGATGAAATATGAAAAATCGGACAGGTATGACTTTATGACGTGATAGAGTTAATTTCATGCCAATCATGTCGCTGTCGCTAACAGGCCAATAAAAGTAACAGTAGAGCTACAAACTTGCACAAATGCAGGCATGCACTGACCTTGGAGGAAGTGTCTAAAATCATGAATGGTGCATTTACAGCGGCATAAACCATCCAGCACATCGCAAGCAATTTGTGGTTCAGTCTCTTGCCCAAAGACAGTTCATCATGTAGACAGGAGGAGCCAGGATTTGAACCACCAACCCATGGATCATTGGACCTCCTGAGCCGCAGCTGATGTTACTTGTGGAATGAAAGCCTTGTGTTCCCTTTCCTGAAACTGTTGTCCCCTTTACCCGACCTTGGATAAGCTGTTAAAGATACATAATAGGATGGGTGTATGGTCTGTTATATGAACAAATGGCTTTAAATCATCATTGAATTCCCTTAATCAGCCTATATAGACTACAGTACTGTATATAGCAAAGGAAGGATGGAAGAAAGGGCAGAAAGAAAGCTTGGTTGAAGTACCATAAGATTTTTATGATGACTTCTTCGGGTTATTATATTGCTTCTTTAAATATTTATGGTGTCATTTGCATAGAGTTTAGAGCAGTTGAAATTAATATATTTATTAATTAATAATTGATAATACAAATAAAATAATCCATAATAATAAAAATATCTATTAATAATTAAAAACAGATGCTACCTCTTTCATTACTCACTTTAAGCGTTGTGGGAGTCAGGGGGTGCATTTCAGCATGGTTTATTATGGTGAGAAATGTGCAAAGCCGACAAAGAAATGAATACTACGCAAGTGCCATTGACATGACATACTAAAGAAGGCCTGGGAGTTCTTTTAGTGGAACAATTTAGCTAGAGGCTTGAGTACCCCTCCCAGGTTTAGAGGTTCAAGCACCGCTAGTAGTACTATAGTCAGCCATTTTAAAGATTTACAGTCTTCACTCATAACACATTAGATAAAAGCAGGGATTTGGAGTGGTACGATAGGGGTGCCATTATTATGTTCACTCTTTCAAATGCTCAAACCATCCATCCATCTTGAACCGCTTATCCGTCGTCAGGTCGCGGAGCAACAGCTCCAGATTTCACTCGCCCGAGCAACATTAGCGACTTCATCCTGGGGGAGGGGTCAAGGCCAGAGAGTCAATGTAATCCCCCATGTGGTCCTTGGTCTGTCATCAGGGTCTCCTCCCAGTGAGACATGCATCAAGGACCTCCCTAGGGAGACGCTCAAGAGATATGCTAACCAGATGTGAGAACCACCCAAGCTGGCTCCTTTCCAGGAGAAGCTCCCTCTTCGAGAATGAATGTAGACAAAATCGTAAAAGGTTTTTTTGAAAATGAAATACCCCTTTAAACTTTAAGCTTTTGGGCCTTTGACCCCCTCAGCTAGCAGGATATACCGGTACTTAAATGCTTTACTATCTGGTAGGGATGTAATGTATCTAAATTAAATATTATAAAAGGCCATATAAGGACGGCTGATCAGTTTTGACCTGCGTGGGTCTTCAACAGAACGTGGCTAAAAGCCAGTGTACAGGCATCATGTCATTAGTGAATTAGACTGCACTGCGCTTCGTGCTTGGTAACGCATATCTATAAGGCAGAATTAGTTCAGTTCCAGTGAGAGGAATGCAATCGTTAAGTGGCTTATCTTCTTCCATCATGTTTTCCTGGTAGGATGCATTACACATCCTGGGGTTGTTATGTGCCTTGCATCTTCCCTCCAATGAGTAGCTCCACACAGGCAGATAGTGTTGGGGCAAATTAAAATCACAGGTTATTAATAACTGGCAATTTGCTGGAATAAGATCTGGTTAATCATTCCCCCCATTTGCCCCTACTTGTTAATTCAACGTGAACCCCATGGAACTATGAGAAAGTAGATCTGTTTAATTGGCTTTTGCACCTTGTTCATGCTGTGCATCTACACAACGCTATTACATTCAATTGCCATCACAATAATTGTTGCACAGTAGATAGTAATATCATAATGGAAGACAAATAGGAGGATGTTGAGGTAATTATGAGACAGTGGGTCACCTCATTTGCCCAGAGGAAGGGGAAAGAGAGAGAGAGGGATAGAGAGAGAGGGACAGGGGGAGATGGAGAGAGAGTTGCATGGCATACGTAACCTAGTGTTCATTTTATCAGTTCATTTTATCAGAAGAAGTGTTGTGTTTTTATCACTTTGGTCAGCATGAAAGCTACCTTGCCATGAAAGGTGAAAAGGTGCTATTCAATTATTGTTATTATTATTATTTTATATCCTGGTGGATGTGGCAGCCATTTTTCGCAACAGCCACCAGAAGTTGGTCAAGTCTTCCTAAATCATGCGCCTTTTTATGATGGGCTAGTGGCCATTATGGAAAATGCCTTCCACTCCTAAAACGATAAGAATTTGGTCCTGATTATAACACACTTCTGCCAAATTTGGCACTTCTTTCATAAAATGAATGATTGGTATAATAAACTAATTTGTATGCCCCTGCACTATGAGGAATAAAGTGAGAGTAAGGATAAGGTATGAATGACGGCACTGAGGAAAGGTAAGACTGCATACAGAGAGGGATAAAGACATAAAAAGGAAGAGAGGAAGTGCAGAGGCATAATGCGAGGAGGGAGACATCAAATTAAGTAATGAGAAAAGTTGTTCCTACATAGAGGTGTGTATGGGTCTCTGTGTGTGCGTGCATGCGCGCGTGTGAGCGTGTGTTTTCAAGCCCCCAAAGAGCCCCATGCTATTATAAGTCTTAACACCAGCTCCATGCTGTACCACTAGACTTGTCAAAGTAACTGCTAACTCCTGCTCTCCAGCATCAAGTAAACAGAGTTCAGGGCAGGCCCTTGTCAGTTCAAGACAAACCCGTCACACATGCCCTACCAAGGCTACTAGTCTTTGTCCAAAACATACAGTGAAGCTATGGGAGTTGATATTACATATCAGCCCATTTCACTGTACTCACCGTCTTCACGGTTTTCTTTTAGCATAATTTAGAATCTACCGGTATGACACATTATTGGAATCTTGGACAGGGTTCTTCAAAAGAGGTCTTGTTATCTCAAAAGGACTTCATAGATAAATAGAGGTCTAATCCGAAAGCCTGTACTAAACAATTCCTGCTTCACCAAGGCTGTGCACCCTATCAGATCAAAATATACACCTCTCCTTAGATCCTGTTCCGCTAACTTGTCTCGGTTAATTAATCTTTCCAGACAATATTGCCTGTTGTCTTTAAACAACAGCTGTGATCCCATTTCTGGAGGAAATAATACACCAGGAGATAGCTTTGCAAACTAAATCCGTCTTCATTCTACTGTTCTTGTCTGAACACTTTGAACAAATCACTCCTTGCCTCACCTTTAAGTCAGGATTAATTTCTGCTTATTACCACAACTGGCAAAATTAAATTTTTGTGGCTTTTTCTTGAAGAATAAATAACATAAGTCTTACAGCACGTCTGACCTGGAGTGATTCCATGTCTTGAGATGAAGGAGACTCCATTCAACCTTAAGTGACAATGCTGCACTATTTTATAGATAAAATAAACATCTATGAAGCTGACACATACATATGCATGCCTGGTAGAACGACATTGTGTGGTCAGAAAGCAGATGTAGGTGTCTGGGATAATATTGATGATTGACTTTTTGAAAGAGACTAATTAGTCAAATCTGTTTTTATTTCATTTTTATTCCAGAAAATATTTGGAATGAATGGCAGTAGTTTGTCCATCTGTACATTTGTGTGTGTCCATCTGTCTGTACAGCTATGGTAATCTCCACCCCCGCGGGGCAAGACAATTCCAAACTGTGCAGATACACTTCCTGAATGCTAATGATGAACCTCTGCTGAGGTCCAGCTCCAGAACTGCCTGTTATAGCACCACCGCATGACGCCGATTTTTGCTAAACTCATTTCTTTATATTGCTCGACTCGTGCTCATTTTGCTCAAGCTGAGGAGGTCAAGCTCAGGGCCTTCTCTAGCTCAGGGCCCCCTAGCTCAGGGGCCCCCGGGGCCGGGCCTGGGCGTTGTATAATCCTCCCCTGGCTTTCAAGGTTTACAGGATTGGCATGTTTAAAAAAATGCCTCAAATCACGAATGCATAATTTTAGGGCAATCTTACACACAGTAAGTGCTCCATCTGATGGTGGTTAACATTGTGTTAACTAGCTATAGCAACAGCGCTATTCTGTCAAGCAGCTGCCTAATTATTAGTCCATTTGCCTTAATGCAAACCCAGATACTGTATGTTAAATACACCAAGGTTTTATGTTAGTAATGTCGTCTAGGGGTCTCCAGCATGTACGTTGTAGAATTTTAACTTGCATATGCTGAGCAATTTTCAGAATTGGCATAATCAGTATAATCACCTATAGAAGGCGGAAAAGTCAAAATCTCATATATGCATCATGTGAGTGATGTGACATGTATAACTAGGGGGGAATTCATGGTGATGAATCCATTCCAAACATTAGTTTTGCCTAGAAAACGCTAAACAAACAGCCATAATTGTCATCACAAATGTGCTTAGTCATCACAAATTCTCACTCATGGTGGCGCTATAACAGGACATTGTGGACATTTTGGGGCAGAGGTTCATCGTTGTGTGTGTGTGTGTGTGTGTGTGTGTGTGTGTGTGTGTGTGTGTGTGTGTGTGTGTGTGTGTGTGTGTGTGAGAATCTTACCATCGACCAGGTTAACAGTGCTGGAGATTAGCTGTATGCAGATGGACGGACACAGGGACGGACAGACGAGCAGACAGAGTGCAAAATATACTCTCTCCCCAAGCTTTTGGCCTGGTGGACACAATAAAATGTGTACTCAACATCCCTGGGGTCATAATGGGACTCTATGGGCTGGCAAGTAGACTCTATAGTAAACATGGTAAAAAACTAAAAATACTGGTATAATGTTATAATGTACTGTACACAGTGAGCTTGTTACAGAATGTGCGAAACACATCGCTCACAGATACTAGGGATTGCGTGCATGCTATTATGACCCATCTACTTCAACGTAATCTCTACAGGATGATATGCAATCGCCCCAACCTTCCTGCCACTTGCAAAGGATTTCATTGCTGAAATAGTTCAGCTGTGAAGTGATTCAGTTCCACCTTTATATTACAATGGGTGGCTTGAATGTCATCAAATCTTTTCACTTTCAGTTTCATTCGATTTTTGCGAACGGAAATGATTCAAATGGGTTGAGATCAGGTCAATATTATTATGCAAGCCCCCCCCCCCTCTCTTTCTCTGTCGCTCTCTGACGCTCTGTGGGTGTGTCGCCAATATCTATTACCTCAAAGGCTAAAGAATTCAGGAATGTTTAATGTCAGTAGTGTGAACACAGTGAACTTGTAGCCCCACTATAACTAGGGACCTGGTGATCTTCTGTAAATATGAAACCTTTTAATAGTAGGGGATAGAGAAGAGAAGGACTGAGACAGAAATCATGGCAAGAAAATGAGGGAAGTGAGGAACAGGGACAGAGAGAGACTAGAGAGAGAAAGATAGTTCATCTGTGGATCATGTGGTATTTCTCATGGGTGGGGAATGGAGAGGCAAACACTGATTGTTGGCCTTTGAAGCTTTTATTTGAGCAAAACTATCAAATCACTTTGATGTTTCTGATGATATTTTGTATCCATGAATAGGAGCACTAACACACTGGATGAAATGCAGGTACTGTTACGCATATCTGTCAAATTGAAAATGCATATTGTATTGTCACCACTCTAAGGTGCCATTTGATAACACATACTGTAGACTAGACATAATGCCACATGTAAACATAATATGAAATGTAATATACACAGCATGAGTCATGTCGTGCTATTTTGTCTTTCCCTCTACCCTCCTTTTGCCATGTCTTTGCATAGCAGACAGGAGACTGGGCTCCAGATTATCCAGAGTCTGTTCTTGTGGAATTCAAACTGAAAGGAATGGCATACCGAACTCTCAGTGTACTGTATGTCAGATGAGGATACAGAAGCAGACAATTGGCAAATAGATCACATCCAGCAATTGATTAAAAAAAGAAGCACGGCCAAAAATGTAGACAAAAATACTAAAGGTATAATCAACAAAGGTGAAACATATAGCTAGGAACTGACAGTTCGTGAGAAGAATCTAGGCCAGACCATTTTTATTGACAGTAAGTTGATTAGTGAAGTGGTGAGCAATGGTCAGGGCTGATGAGAGAGTTGGAGACAGGTGTGCAACTGTGATTCTAGTCAAGATTGAATATTATTCAATACACACACACACACACACACACACACACACACACACACACACACACACACACACACACACACACACACACACACACACACACACACACACACACACACACACACACACACACCCTACTGCAGAAGGATTAGCTGCATGGTGAGGACTAGACTGTGTCAGGACCACACTGGGTTGACCCTATCGACCCCTTATGGTGCCTTGCCATCCACACAAACAAACCGCCCACATGACACACACACACACACACACACACACACACACACACACACACACACACACACACACACACACACACACACACACACACACACACACACACACACACACACACACACACACACACACACATCTTTAAAACCCCAGCAGCCCCCTTACGGGCAGACAGGAGACCTTTGTGTCCCAGAAACATCTGCAGACATCGGCCTTAGACATGTCTACTGATAATCAGAACACGCCGTTGAGATTCACATATCCAATAGTCTGTGCCCTAAGGCGATGAAATAGTCAATGTGCTCATTGATGCTGGCTGGCTGGTTGTTTGGCTTGTTGACTGGTTCATCAGTCGACAGGATAGCTGGTTAGACATCTCTCTGGCTGACCTGCCGCCTGTCACGTATCCCAGCTGACATCGGTTTTGCTGGAGGCAGTGAATAATCTCACATGCGAGCCGCTATATCCCACAAATACATTTCATACATACATTCAACACATCACCTCTGGCACAGAGTGAAGCACATGTAGATGAAGTGTTTCTATGACCTCCCACTGCCGCCCCCAACAAACACACACACACACAAACACACACAATCAAGACACAAGACCGTATACGTGGCAATGCGATTGCTCATCAACTGGCGTGAGCGAGGGGTTGTAGAAAAGCATCAATGCAACTGAAGCCCACTCTCCTGGGCCCACCTGTCGATTACAGTAGTAAAGACAAGCTGCCTAGTGCCTCCATTCATTCCCAGAACGCAGCTTCCACTGGCCCTTGACACACACACACACACGCACGCACGCGCGCGCGCGCACACACACACACACACACACACACCTTTTCTGATGCTAGTAGGGAATAAGGGATCTTCCAGCTCACGCTTAGCAGGGTTGTTGTAGGTTAAGGCAGCTGCATGAAGAGTTGAGATAAAGAATTCTACTGAGAAATTGTTATTATGATACAAATGCAGTATAGCTATTAATCCTGCCCCGACCGTATTATGTTTTGCTCACAGGAACATAATGCATTTCACGCACATTTGGATATTCAATCTCTAATGCAGTGATTCTCTGATATTTCCCGGTCAAGTACCCCAGTTGATATGTATTGCACTTTTTAAAAATATTTTGTTCTATCCAGGGACTACCGTAAGATTTGCATTCTTGCAAAAAAAAGCTCCAAGCTGACAATGCTCATGAGAACAGCTTGCAGATAGATTTCCAAATAGCCACTTTATAATAAGGTTAAAGTGGTTAAACTGATGTTGATGCTATATTAATCTATTTTGCAAGGGACCCCTGGGACCCTTTAATGTGCCCCTGGGTATCCTTTGACCCCACTTTGAGAACAAATGCTGTAAGGACAAATGAAGGAAGTAGTTCACTAGGCATACAATACATGTAAACCTTTATATAGGCTAAACCAGAACCACATTCTACACAACAATAAAGAAACAATAGGCCTATAGATAGAAATGAACATTTAACGTCATATAAGTCTAGGCCTATACATTTGGGTAGCTGATGATATTTACATATTTACACCACACTACAACAATCCTGTTGTTGTCTTGTTGCCATCTCATCTCAGGCATGTAATTAGACAAAATTATAGATAGACTAAGATCACTGTTTCTCTCTTGTTTATTTATTTTTAAAAGGGAATGTTCCAGCTGTGGGAACGTCTCAAATTAGACAGGCTAGGTTAGGTCGCACATGAAACAAATTTGCTATAGTTAGGGGAGTTGACTCAACTGAAGATGTGTAAAGAGTTGTTGTACAGGAAAAAACTAAACAATATTTGAAATGCCCATTCATTTGATAAACAAATGAATCACTGAGCACACTGAGCAATCAGTGATTTGGTCAACGCCTGGAAAAGTATGCACATGCACACGCTCTACAGTGTGTGTGGGGGAGGGGAGGTACGCAACAGACCAACAGCACGTGAACCAAGGCCCACCCCGCTTGATCCTGATTGGAGGAATTGGATGAAGCTGTAAATATTGGGTGAGACTTGGCACGCCAAAGCCCAAACTATTTTTATTTATTTATTTTTTACCCCTGCGGTTCACGGAGGACAGGGAGGAACTAATTATATGGTCGGCACACTCTACAGTATAGTAGTATAGGCCTAGTACGATTATCAAAAAAAAAACGGCTAAAAAGTGATATTTGAATTAAGTGCAATGACAGAATATAGCCCCAAGCGAATCCGCTCCAGACTGCGTGGCTTCAGCACCACGGACAGCTCCTTTATGCATTATCCACTGTATGAGAAGCACATCCATTATTTACTTTTGCCGGTTTATCGACTTCAGTTTCAGGTTTCAGCAGTAGATCAAACACATTTTTCCCACTAATACCGTTTGAAGCACACATTCATGTGATCACTGAACACTGACAGTGTTTATTCTATGTGCAATATCGGCCGCAATCTCTATAAGACTTCACTGTTCTCCCTCTTTCTTTCAGTTTCAGGGTAGAGGTCGGCATTTCTGCTGTAGCTAGGTGGCAGAAGAGGCCCACTGCAGTTGAGCTTTAGCCTACTTTATAGCACCGTCAACATCCCATCTTTGCATTGCAAATGCCGAACCCTATCACTCCCAATAAAGTCTCCGTTCGATCTCCAAAATGAAAATCAGAGTTATGGCGAGATTGCCTACCGGGCGAATTTCTTTCATCAGCTTTCCGGAAAAAAAGATGCTGCCTGGCCAAGTCTGACTTCCCCCTCCAAGATGCTATCATTAACATACCTAGTTCATTTATTGCTTTGATTTACATTGCTGCCATAAATCATGTAGGTCCTGTGGTGAAGGCATGCATGCTCACTGTATGTGACCCCAGTACGCGCGCCCCCGCTCACACACACACACACACACACACACACACACACACACACACACACACACACACACACACACACACACACACACACACACACACACACACACACACACACACACACACACACACACACGCGCAAAGTTCATGATATGTTGCCCACATCACACCAGTCACACAAGCAGCAAAGATGACCCCCCCCCACTCTCTCTCTCTCTCTCTCTCTCTCTCTCTCTCTCTCTCTCTCTAATTCAAAGGCCAATCGATAAATGAATGCAGTATTCAGACGCACGTCTCTTTCTCTCCCTTTTCCTTATAGCAGAAACACAGAGCGAACTATACAGTATAAGGCGGGGTGCAGTGACAGTCAGTCAGTGATGTGGCGCCGGACAGGATCACACACATACACCGCTAGCTCTTCTTTTTCTACTTGATGTCCCTCTCCGTAGAGATGGTTGAGTCCTCGTCAAGGTTGCTGTGGTCCTATCCTAAAATTCACTACTGCTCACTTCTCTCCGGCGACGCACTCAAACCGCGCTACCAACACCAGCAGCTGACATAGCGCGGCGGCGGGCTGGCTGGCTGGCTGGCTTTAATGCTGTCTCTGTGACAAGAGAAGGAAGGAATATACTTCAACCCCACAGAGACACCGTGATATAATAGGGTACATGTATTTAGTTTGAGAACATCATGAAGGGGATCTACAGAGACGGATACTACGACGGATCTATCGAACTGTCGGGCGTCTTCAACAGGAGATGCGTTAAATGTGGCCGCGGCGGCGGGGACTTTAATGTTCAATCCAGAACCATGAGGATTAGGACGGGAATTGTTTTTTGGAATCTCATGTTTTCAATGATGTTCACTTGCGTTAAAGGTACGTATACGAACGCTGCAGTAAAAATGTATTTGTATATGTGCGAAGTCATACAGACCGTCTAGGGTGCATGATACACGACGTCGGCGGGCAGGCTTTGGAGTTTGGGGGATGTATTTCTTCGGCTTTAATAGCAGTCTCAATGCAGGCTTTGAGGGTCTCGCTCAATAGATATTCTTGCAGTATAGCCTACGCTTCTTCAAATAGCCTGTACGTGAGCTGCTTTGCTTAGTGGACTAACTACAGAGTAATTGGGGTTTCAAGTGCATGATGCACTGCAGATTTCCAATGAAACTGTATCACAGATCAATCCGTGTATGTATCCTCCTGTCATCTATATTTCACATGATCCGGGCAGTGTCATGTTTTCAACTATAGCCATTATTCCGGATTCCGAATCCGATCCGTTTTCACCAGAAGCGATAGGCTGTTCATAGTGCTTCAACCAGTGGCACGTGGACCACCAGTGGTCCTTGTCGTTGTTCCAGGTGGTCCTCAGTTATATGTAGAGTTTGTATCAGGAAAAGAGCATTATAATAGATCTTCAACTCTAAAAGGAAGGTCCAATTTGCTTTCATTACACACTCTCAAGAGTTAAATTATGTCTGCATTACTTAATGCACGAGAAGTCCCCACAATTAGAGAATATAGAATAGACCTAATGTTATCTTGGTCAACCTTTGCCTGTTATTGGAACCAACATCAATACAGCTTGAGCTTAGAATTGTAATGGCAAAATCTCATCCAACGACAACAAAATGTGCTTTAGACAGGTTATTAAAGTGCCATGAAATGGTGGTCCGTGGCTCAAATTCAGAATAAATAATGGTCCTTGCTTGACATGAAAATGGTTGAAAATGAAAACGCTTGGCCTGTACAATTTAAAGGCCCCATGCAGACAATTAGCGCGATGACACCGATAAATGCTGGAGCGCTCTGGTGTTTATCGGACTTGCAGTCCACGCAGGTGGAAGGTGGGCTTGTTAGTATTCTAGCCGCTCTTTCGGAGGGTCTGCTGATTTGAATATGCTCTGTAGCCCCTGGTTAGGTAACATGTTTAGTTGCATTTCCCCTCTAGGTAACATGCAGTTGCAATTCCCCTCTCATTGCATTAGCTGCATTATTTTTGAACGGAATGAAAAAATCCAACACCATCCAGTATGGTCTTGTCTTGTCCTGCATGCTGCAATACCATTTTTGGTGAAGGCTATTTCAAAAGGGATCTCTCTCTCTCTCTTTCTCTCTCTCTCTCTCTCTCTCTCTCTCTCTCTCTCTCTCTCTCTCTCTCTCTCTCTCTCTCTCTCTCTCTCTCTCTCTCTCTCTCTCTCTCCCGTCTCTCTCTGCATCAACGAAATATGAGGCTTTTACAATCAGATTTATTGGCTATTTAGAACTGCCTTTTTGTTTGTTTTTAGTAAATATTAATAGGCCTAGTATAAAATAACTAAATAAGTCGAACTGTCAAACTAATTGTTGCACATTTGCCATGACAACGTTCGACTGCGTGTGCACTGTGCACAATGCAACAGCTTGAAGAGATCATGTCATGTCTGTCAGATCTTTAGAGAGGGTGTTGTGGCACAGTGGTAGTGCTGTCCCCTCACAGCTAGAAGGTCCTGGGTTTGATTTCCGCTATAGGGACGCTGTGGGTGCTGGCAGCATGTCTCCTTCTCCACCATAAGTGCACAAACACAAGGCGGGACTGGCGAAAGGGCCTTTCTTCATGCGCATGTGCTCCTCATACCCTCCTAGAGAACAAAAAAACAAAAAACATGCAGTAATCCTGGTCTGTAAACTGCCTCCCCCTGGCCAGCTGGTGCACCTGATGGAGGGGACGGGGCCTGGATAAATGCTATGTCCAACCAGGGAAACTCAGGTGAAGGAGGCAGCTTGGACTCCTCATGCATTAAGGAAAGCATGAGGTCAGTCCGCTACCTCCCCAGGTTGGCGGAGGGTGTGTGGATAACATTAGGCAATTGGCACTGGATGAAAAAAATAAAGAAATGGGTAACAAAATTGTGTGGTAAAAATATATTCCGAATGCTGTTCTTGTTCTTGTGTGCATGTGTCTGTGTGCATGCATGTGTGTGTATGCATGTGTGTGTGCACGTATGTGTAAATGTACAGTGCTGAAGACTACAACACAGTTTGGCAAACCCATTTCCATTAATACATAGTTAAATGTAAAAGACCTGTTAAAAGTTATAATCCATATTCACTCCCAAATTATACTATGATCCCATTTTGAGTGCATGCCTGCCTGACACAGTTAAAGCTCCAGAGTGTGTACACATGGAACCAAATGGACCCTCTTCTGTGGACTTGAATCCATTGCTACACTGTTAGAGGTTTTGCAGTGCATACTTTTGAATGTAAACTTGTGCCTCCGTGTTCCTTTGTGTGCACTCACTTTCCATGCAGATATCAATTTGCATGCAGATTGTTCACCCTGTGAGTAATTCTCATGTCTGTCTAATGGGGGTGGATGAAATGTGTATCATGCAGAGCAGTAGCGCCCACCAAGAATGAGCCAAGGCGATTTGAGCGCAGTCTCAGGCACAGCGAGCGCTGTTTCATCACCACCCACATTGTGGCAATGTCAAACCGCGGGGCCACCACCAATCCCCCTAGTTCTGCTCCTTATTAGAGAGCCAGCCAGCCAAGAGGGGAAGGGGGGAGGAGGGGTCACTTAGAAAGGAACAAGGAAAACTGGGGAGAGAGAAATCATAGGGAGGGAGAGAGAACAGAGCAGAGGGTGAGAGGAAGGGTCTGGGGGTTCTCTTAGAAAGTATAGGGGGACAGAGAGAGAGATGAATCACGATACAGATGTTACACCTTCTTTGCTATGGCAGTTGACAATGTTGGCAGAACCAGACCTACTAGACTGGCCTAATGGCTCACCTCACCTGGCATTTCTAAAGCCTGTTCTGGCAAAGCACAAGTATATGCATATCAGTCGTTTGCTGAAGGTGCTCAGCTGTGACTTACTGTGAATTACTGCATTTGGAGCTGGGACCCGAGGCCACCCCCACGGTACACACACAGCTCTGGTTGCCAGTGAAATCACAAAGACTAGTTTCCCCAGTCGCCTGTCTGGAATTTAGCACTGTAGTTTGTCATAAAATGAAATTTGTGACATTTTATGACAGATCACCAGGCACAGGGAAGGTCAATTAACTCTCAAATCCCACACCGCTCCATATGTCTTTGGGGGATATGTGAACGGATATTATGGTGTTTGACAAAAAGACAGAAAAACGTGGGAGGGGGTTGTGTTTTATGACAGAACCCCCCCTCCCAAACAAGTGAAACATCCAACTGTGTCATGTAATCCTCTGAGACCTTATAAAACTGCAGGGCCTGTCACTTATGAAACTACAGAGATAACATTTCTTTTTATCTGAAACTGGGTCAGTTGCATGTATGACTTGTTTTGTTCTTCCTTGCCCAGAATGCAAGGTGGCTAGGGGTGTCCCCCCTCGTTGTTTAGACAGTCTCACTGTCTCTATGATTACAACCAATACAATTAAAATCCAGAATTGTTATGGCATTACACAAGATCTACAATATTTGTATAACTGTGGATAACAATGATGCAATGATTGTAAAAGGCATAATCAAGTGACTTGTATTTTCTTCAGATTTTTAGTTTTCAGCTTAGAGTAACTGGCTAGAGCTTCCCAAATCTGTTCTTAAAGCTCCTATATGTAATTTTATGGTCAAAATTATAATTACATTGTTTTTATGTTTTTCATGAAGTCTTCCTTTAATTAGATACAGTAATCTAAAAATCTCGTCTTTTTGACACCTCTAGGGGCTGATGAGGCCTCCAAAGAAATCCCTATACGCTTTGTCACAAATAATCCTGGCGGGACTATTTGTTAGCCAATCAGGAACATCCTCACTGAGCTGCCTCTGATTAAGGAAAAAGGGAGGGGTGGAGGTGATGGAGGACTATGATTTTTAAAGGGCCCCTGCAGCTCCTATGGTTGTCATAGATACTAGATATTTTCAGGAAGTGATCTAATAATGAAATGGTCTAAGATAAAGATGAAAAATAAGAAAATAAATGCCATTACAATTCTGAGATTATTGCTTATATATACTTTATTGGTGTAGTCACTATTCATGTTCCCAGTTTCTGTATTTTCGGTTATGTAGATAAAAGCTAGACACTAGAATTGTATTTTTTATTGAATACATTTGTGATAATAATTCATTTGGCTCAAGTATGCAGAGCATCTACTGGGACCGCCTATTCAATTTCTCATACTCTCTCTCAGCTTGTCCCATCGGACCTCTTCCTTGAAGAAGGCAGGATGTTATTGTCATGGGAAGTAGGCATACATCCACATGATTAGTTGGAGAACTGTAAAGATGTGATATGTAAAGATGTCTTTCCATATTCATTTTCTTCTTTTTCTGTTACGATGAATCAAAAACATAGCACAAACTGTTCAAAATGAATATCATTGTACTGTACATCTGCTGTCCGGCAAGATCACTCTCGGTAGAAGAATGTGTTCCCTTCAGATTTTCTTGTGGCACCCTCATCTCAACACACAAAATGGAGGCTTCCATGACTGAGTAGCAGGCACTCACTAATTGCTGTTAATCAGGTGGGCTGTGCACAGACAGTAATCTGACCACAGAGCCCTTGATGAAGACTTTCTCTCAATGTGATTATGTAAACAGACTGGGAAGGCTACTGGGGCTAATCAGGATTACAATTTGTCTGTGTAATTATACACTATCTGGAGGGACTATGCAGTGTGTTATCCCCTGTACCCCATAGCTTCTCCAACTTACGAGCCATAAGAACATAAAGCTCTATATAGTGGTGGCTAGTTTCTTGAATTGAGGACTCATTGGAGTACAACCGAAACACAAATTAATAATGTGTGCTGTGCTGGAGTCCAATCGCTAGAGAGAGAGAGAGAGAGAGAGAGAGAGAGAGAGAGAGAGAGAGAGAGAAAAGAAGAACATTGCCATTGTATTTCTTCAAATGGAACACACACAACATTTTAACTGCTTAAACCAAATGTTGAAGCATTTGGTTCATTTTTTCTCATCTACACCAAAGTATCTTTGATGGCAACAATAGCTGATTTATTTATTATTATTGATGATGATTTTAGTTGTTGGGTGGGTAAGTCATCATAGAATGCAGTGATGATTATTGCATAATTGTTGTAAAAACTGACTTGCAGCTGACTTGCAGCCAACAGCACAATAAATACAATACGTTTGGCAATTAGCACACATACACACAATTAACTGCAAAGGCACATTAACTATAGCCTAATTTATGCTCAATTATATGAGTGTGTCATGCCGAAAATACAGTAGCTGGTCACGATGCCTGGTGCATATGACGCATTGTGTGGTTGCGGATCAGCAGTTTTCAATGTATTCAGTCAGTTGTGACAACATATTAACAAGGCTTAAAACATGAAACGCTCACTAAAATGATGCCTTGGTGGTTTTGTCCCTCGTGACATATTCAACGTGAATGTTTAAGCCATTCCCATCACTTTACTATTCAGTGGGACTTTTGAGGCTCCAGATCCGCTGATCCGACTGATACACCCACAGGCATACTGTATTATGGAGATCCAGTTGTACAGAACCGCAAATCTGTCTGTGTCACCCATCTTAAATGTGGCAAGTCTCTGTGTGCGTACGTGTATAGTCTGTAATCCATGTAACTGGAGAACTGTTCGCCCCTCCGAATTCAAATTTGACACATGCATTCCACACCACCACAGGGAGTGCCCATTGTTGAGTCAGTCAGATCCACCAAGGTCCAAAATCAGCACAGCATCAGTGAGGATTGGTGGAAGTCTGCCCTGTGTCGCGTTATGTCTGGGTATTGCATAACCAAGTGGGCCATGCATTCTTAGTTTGCAATGTTCCAGAATAGACAGGTGCCGCTCTAGTTGACATGAATGACTAAGCCCTGTCATTAACAAGAAATGCCAATTTAATAACCACGGCAGTTCATGCAAAGGCGCAGGGCTTAATAGGCTGTTCATTAATCCACCCCACCCCTGCTTTGTATCCCACATGACACCAATGCCGGCTGTTATGTGGGATACAGCAACTTCTGCTTCAGGAGCAATTTGTTGTCCTAGGCCCCTTGATGTCCCTTTTAGTAGTGATGTTTAATTGGATTGTCCAAAGTGCTTCTCAACTAACCCAGTGGCCTCCGGCTCATGGGTTTAGGCCTGGTGCTGGGCTGTTAAATGCTGCTGACAGTTCCCTTGGCTTGGGTGATAGCTAGTTTGCTGAACATGATTTGGTCAGTTCTTCACAGATTTTTATATAAGCAAACCAGGGGAGGTCTGACGATATTCTTGCTGTCAGGCACAAGAAATATCATAGCTTACCGTTCCTTGAGATAAACGGGAATAGGCTGATGAAGGGTTGCTTTGGAGTCAAAGCTGGAGATTCAAGGTGGCCCACTGACTGTTTGCTGCACCTCAGGTGCAGTTTTCAGAAGGGATTAAATTCTGTCAGCTGTGTGGAGGCATATGCCCTGATACAATCTATATAGCTATACTGTATATCTGGCTGCTGTGGTTAAACCTCCGGCTAGCTTGATGACTTTCTAGAGTTTTGAGATAAGCCCACCCAATGGTAATGGGATAGAGAAGATAATTTGAACTCTGGGTAATTTGCAATCATATTGTAATAGGGTTATTTATGCAGTTACCATATTTGCTAAGCAGGGTGTTGAAGGAAACCAAAGAAAGAAAGGCAATTATCTTAAGTGAGATGCAGCAAATAAAACAGCCACTACAGTACCATACCATGCCCCCATATGCATTTCCTGATTGCCAATTTAATGTGACGCACAAGCTATATGTTTTAATGGCTTATGGTTTCATTCCTCTTGTTTCTAATGATGTTTACAGTATATGTCATTTCTCATGAACTCATAGGACTGTGTGTGCCGGCTAGTATGCATGCGTCTTTCCAAGGGTAATTAGGTTGTGCCTACTGCCTATAATTAGTCATACATACTGTACCATATAGAAATCTGTGTAAAATGTATATGCATCCACCTACTCATTCAACTACTACTGTGTGACTGTGTAGTACCCCCAAAAGGATGTATGAATGTATTAGGCACGAGATAATAATTTTTGTTCTAGATTAGATTTAGTGCTTTGTACAGCTGCTGGGTTGGGGAAATAACAGCGGAGGGAGTGCAACCTTTGTCATTCTTAAATTCTGTTCTGTGATTGCTGTGAAATAATAATTGTGGAATTCAACACTTCTTCATTTTGCTGGGGATCCTCTGGAGCCACATTCACCACTTGGAGAGCCACTGCATGGCCCAGGTGTCTACTTGCCTATGATTGAGACCAGGCAATCCACAGGGGCAAAGTGGTATCTGTGAAACAAATGAGATCCCATGATAAAAAGGTAATTGAGGAGATGGCACACTGCTGAGCAGGGGTGGTATCCCTCCCTTCCTATTTCAGTAGTAATTAAACTGATAGGTGCGAGTGCTCTGAATACCCAGTGGGACAGTTGAATACACTCGGTGTATCTGTGTATAGATTGATAGATACTTTATACCTCCCTGTGGGAAGATTGGTTTGCAGCACAATTGTTGTGTATAGCCTCAGTACACTACAAGCAGGTGGGATCACAAAAAAAACAAAAACAAAACTGTGCGGCTGGCAAATACATTGATTCAACTTTTGGGAAACAAATTTGAGTAGTGTCTTATTATCTCAAATAACAGCGTTTACATAAAATACTGTGATTGCTTTAGGAAGTTATTACATTTCTAACACAGCACTTTTGTGATCTTTCATTTTCCCTTTCTTTTTTTTTGATTGACAAATAATTCTTTATGATTCAAATCTCAAATAATAGGTATTAAGGTAAACAAAAAACGTCCAAACAAATTGTGCACACACCTAGAACCTAGAATAGAATAGATAGACATAATTTTCTTGATGCATAATAGTGTCGATGAGCACGAGCAGCAGCTGGTCACCGCCTGCAGTGCTCTAAATCAGATTTTTCTCCAAAACTCATATTTTTTTTTATTAAATCGATGTAAATTGTCAGCTGTTTGAATCAATTTACAATATTGTTACATGCTAGGAATCCATGCTGTTTTTTGGCCTGGCTTATGGAGCTACTAGTCTACTATAGAATATATATATATATATATATATACAGTATATATATATATATATATATATATATATATATATATATATATATATATATATATATATATATATATATATATATATATATATATATATGTTCAGTTCTGTTTGGTTTATTTCAGCACTTAAGGGCATGGTGAGCAGTACAAACATTAAATGCATAATCTATATATGTACATACTTTGATTTTTTTTTTTTTTCTCCCGCATGTCCATCCCAAGCCCAGAGTCTGAAAGGGGTCAGGGGGAAGCCATTTGGCTTGTCGAGCCCCACCCAAGAGTCCATTCGGTCACATATTAACAAATGCATATACATATACATACCACATATACATACATGCCCATATCCATATTCACACACACACGCACCTATGCATACATACTATGTTTATTTGTGTACATGTGCGTGCGCATGCACACGCACACGTACATATATATATATATATATATATATATATATATATATATATATATATATATATATATATATATATATATATATATATATATATATATATATATATATACCGTATTGTCCCGAATATAAGACGACTCATTTATAAGATGACCCTCATTTTTCAAGAGCCATTTTCAGAAAAAAAGAACATTGAATGTCAAATAGTATAGCCTCTGAATATAAGACGACTCCATTTTGGGGATATTTCCACTGGGAAAAAAACATAGTCTTATATTCAGGCCAATAGGGTATATATATATATATATATATATATATATATATATATATATATATATATATATATATATATATATATATATATATATATATATATATTTTTTTTTAATATAAGAATATTAAAAAGAATCAGAATCAAATTAATTTGAACCATTATAATTAATTAATCACATTAATATTTGACCTGTGAAGCTTTTTTGGTCAATTAAAACAAATTCGTCTATGAGTGTATCAATGAGTGAATTTTTCAAATCAAATTTCCCATCATCCACTGGGTCAAGCAAACTACTCTGATTCTCCTATTGCGTGCACTAGTATGATCAGTACACACCCGAAATTCGTTCAGTGAAAAACAATTTATCTTTTTATTGTGTTAATGTTTATGTAATTAATTCATCTCAATGAATCATTTTAAGTCCCAGTCCTTTTTTAAGAGTGTGTGCACGCGTGTGAGTGTGTGTGCACGCGTGTGAGTGTGTCCATGCGAGTGAGTGTGTGTGTGTGTGTGTGTGTGTGTGTGTGTGTGTGTGTGTGTGTGTGTGTGTGTGTGTGGTGTGTGTGTGTGTGTGTGTGTGTGTGTGTGTGTGTGTGTGTGTGTGTGTGTGTGTGAGTGTGTGCATGCGAGTGAGTGTGTGCATGCGTGTGTGCGCGTGACGTGTGTGCATGTGTGTGTGCCTCTGCTACTTTCCGTTCCGCTTATTTGGTTATGTAAAATGCCAATTTTATTGTTCTGGAAACTAGAGGTTGTAGGGACAAGTGTCCTATTAGATGTGTTGTTGGCTGTCAGCTAGGTTGTACTGCAGCTTTCTCAGTGGTAGTCTAGCATGGGGTGCAATATGGACAACTAGCACTTTGTGGATGTATTGCTACTACTGTGGCTATATAAAACACTACAGGTTCTGCATGTGGTAGGAGGATATTGCCATAGCACTGAAAACATGAGTGTGTGTGTGTGTGTGTGTGTGTGTGTGTGTGTGTGTGTGTGTGTGTGTGTGCGCGCGCGCGCACGCGCGCAAACGTGCATCATGTGCGATTGCGTGTGTGCGCGCACACTTCACACATGCGCACAAACATGCATGCCTGTGTTTGTGTGATGCATGTGCATATGAACGTACGCTATTACTTGTTCAGTGTGGCAGTCTATTTGATTTGTGCATTTTTCTCCTCACTGGTTGGCAATTTAAAGCCACCAGAGTCCTTTTCCAAATTGCAGTTCCACTCTCATGAGGTAATTGAAAGGTACTAGAAAGCCTCTTCTGTTTCTGTTGTGCGCACCACCACTATTCCCTTTTACCATGCATGCAGGCAGGCACATACTCACAGACTTTGATAAAGCACATTCGCTATAGCACAACTTGATCACAGTGCCTCTGTCCTTCTTTATGCTTCACACAAGGTAAATTGGACACTTTTGAAGGAATACTCCTTAATGCGTGCTTACATGTGTGCGTGCGTGTGTGCATGTTGCTTTGTGCGAATTGAATTGGGAGCACCAAAACACACAAAAAAGCCTTGCTATGCGTAGAGCCGTAGCTCAGTTATTAGGTGTGCGACTTCACATTATAGTCTAGGGTTGCCAATTCTCCCTTTCTCTTGCCTAATGCCACGTGATCCGTGTTGTTGTATATTTTGGCTGTGTGTTTTCCATGCTGGACAGGTTGTGTTGTAGTTTTTACTTAAATGTCAAGTGTCTACTGCTCCGTTTTACCGTGTATATTTTCGGGCCATAGCATTATGGAAAGGGAAACCACAGAGCTGGTAGAAACATCCGCTGTGTATGGCCAGTAGGTGAAGAGCCACAGATCATGGCACTTCCACCTAGGCTACTCTGTATAGTCTTTGACTTCGCCACCTTGACTGGCGTACTAATTTGTATGTTCCATGGGCACAAAATTGTGGAAATGCACAAATTTTCCTAAATGCCATTAGACGTGTTCTTAATTCAGCTAACAGCTCATATACTACCATATAATGTCGGTTGGTAACCACTGGTAACCACTGACTTAGTAACGTGGACCAAACAGGATATCTCTCTTTACTTGAACCACTTTTTTACCACTTTTTTGCACCAATCTGGGGAATATGGATGCTGGGAAGCTTTTAACTTCACCTCATCAGGAATTTCAACTGACTAGTGTGATCCGGGCTACTGTAGAAATGGTTCCGGCCGGGTACTGCTTCGTTTGTATTCTACAAATCTCATAAGAAGGAATTCAAAGTAGGCAAACAGCAGGAGACGCTGTTTTACTTTTTTTTTTTGCAGATGGATTTACAGATTGGTGTTCCCCCACATGAATGTCATATTGGGTAGACTAGCCTGGCTGAGGAGCGAGACATTAGTAGAGGGAGAGAGCTCATAGACTGCTCTATAGCGCCAGTCTGTAGTCCTCCCACAGTCTGAAATTCACACCGTGTGGTGAAGTAATCCTGGGGTGGTTCTTTGGGAAATTCATTACTGCAGAACTGTTCGAACTTTAACAATGGACCATTTTCACAGGAGATAGCTCGACAGGTACATGCTTTGAATGAAAAAAAAAGGCTGTACTTCATTTAGGCCGGTTTTACATTGGTGGCCAAATGTAGCGTGAATCAGATCTGTGTCACTTCAAGATTGAAACCTGATTGGTGTAACAGATCACATGATCATTTTAACAAATCAGATTCCAGGCTTAATGTGTCTCAGATCTGGATTTGCCTGGCAGTGTAAATCATGCCTTAGATGCTTGACATTGCTGGCATCATGAAGTTACTTTTCAGGCCCTGCTTGCACAGTAACACATACCGGTAATTGAAAAATACAGAATGAATGTGTAAAACAGTATATTAAATTAGTACTTTGTCACTGTGCTTAAATTCTCCCTAAGGCTGTTCATGTGAATGCTCGACCAGCAACTCTTCTGTCTGTGTTCTAATCACAACCGAAGAATTCTATTAAAAATTGGGATATCTGACTGAACCCATTTCTAACAGGGGAGATTAAGCAAGGAAGACAGTTGGTCCCGTGGGCTGCATCACACTGAGAACATAAAACCTTCACACCGTGTGAACGGCTATTTTTTGTGAGCAACACTGTCGTATAACAAACGTATAAATCAAAGGACCACTTCACCACTTCAACCACTTCATTCAATTCGTCCTCATTTATGATCATGATGAAATAGCAACATTTCTTTCTACTCAGTCTGTGTTGGGGAATCCAGGCTAATAGAATTGTCAGGCTTTCCATTTCTGAAAAAATTGTACTGAGAAAATGGAAGTAATGGTTCTTACTATAATAAAAATCTAGATTTTTATTAAAAATTTAGATTTTTAAATCATGTTAAAAAAATCCGCCGAATGATGATGTCACTGATGGACAGGTTTCTGAACTGCCCACAGCCGACACAGACCAATGGTGGAATTTTATCATAATATTATTGACAATAAGGATGGAATATGAAATATCGAACAGATACATTTTGAGCACATGACTGTAGAGCTAGTGTGAAACGATTTGCGGATTTTGAGATCAGAATCAGGAGAAATAATACAAAATAATGTGTTTTTTTTAGATCAGCCTTTTGGTGGCGCCATAAAAACAGATGTGAAAAATACAGGTGAAATGTCCATTGTTGTCCTCTAGGGAGTGCGCATTTAATGTTTCATGCAGATCGGTGCATTTATAGGTAAGAATGTGAAAATCTTCCTCATGGTGGGGGCAGAGGTTCATCGTTGGCATCCAGGGATTGTGTGTGCAAAGTTCGGCATCGACCGGATTAACAGTGCCAGAGATTAGCTGGTAACAGACGGACACACGGAGTGCAAACATACTCTTCATCATACCTTCGGCCTGGTGGAGACAATTAAGGACTTTCATTTAATTTCAATGTCATTCCATGCTGTTGAGCTGATGGGGAGTAAAACAAGGGTTTCTAAACATTATGTTTATACTAGTTATTCAAAAGTCTGGGCTGTGGCGAGCCACTCAACAAAGTGAACTCTTGTTACCTCCTGGGAACAAACAGCCTAGAGCTCTAGTTATACTGCCAACGTTTTATTGTGAAAACACCATAAAAACAACTAATGTCACAAACCACAAAATTCACCACACAAATCTACAATTACCCCTGTAGTGGAATCAGACCTAACTGGCTACTTTAAAAGGATTGGGGTGGTTCTTTGAGAAATTCATTACTGCAGAACTGTTCGAGCTTTAACAATGGACTATTTTCACAGGAGATAGCTCGACAGGTAAATGCTTTGAAGGAAAAAAACCCGTCTGTGCTTCCTTTATGCTTGACACTGCTGGCATCATGAATAAGGTAACTTCTCAGAAACTGTCCCTGCTTGCACAGTAACACCCAATTGAAAAACACAGAATGAATGTGTAAAACAGTAGGCTATATCAAATTCAAATTTGAGTACTTCATCACTGTGCACCAAATCTCTCTGTGGCTGTTCATGTGAAGATATGCTTGACCGAAGTGCAGCAATTTTTCTCTTAAAAGTGTACTAATCATAACTGTCGAGTAACGAGTTCTATTAAGAATTGGGATATCTGAACCTATTTCTAACAGGGGAGATTAAGCAAGGAAGACAGTTGGTCCTGTGGGCTGCATCACACTGAGAACATAACTCACTGTGTTTTATTAGTATTTTTATTTTATATCCCCTTTTTTTATATTAATATGCTCAGCAGCCTCAGCAGCATTTTGTTTTCACTGTCCCTGTTGTTTTTCTTTTCTCCCCTCTATTTATTGTCATTTTATCATATTAGTGTTCTAGCTGTCCCTGTCTATGACCACTTATGTGCACCGGTGATCTACTTGTGCTTGTTTTGTTGGAAAATAGAAGATAAATAAAAAAGTGACCACAAAAAACAGCCCTAATTTGGATAACATACCAGCAGAGTTAAACACATCAGATAAGTACCTACTTAACATACTGCTGGTAGCAGGCAAAAAGGCAATAATCAAAAAGTGGCTGGATAGAAATCCACCTACGAAAGGAGAGTCGACAGCCATTGTACAGAACATATATGAAATTTACAAGTAGGCTACTGGTGGAAATGGATGTTGTAAGGGAAAATCCAGGGAAAATGGGGGTTAGGAAAATGGGGGTTATGGAAACCCTAACCCCCAAGGGATAACATTATGAACTATTTTTAAACTAAAGAACATATTATATGTGTTTTAAATGTTCAATTCTAGTTATAGAGGACAAGTATAATGTATTTATCCATATTAGGCTTATTAGCCTGGCATCCTTTTAAAGCATGTCTGGTGGTCGCCCTCTGCCTAGTCTGCCTAGTCTTCCTAATGGCAAAAACTCTCCTGCTGGTAGGCAGGGACTGGAACCATTCATAATGAGTCTTTTGGGGACTGTGTGACCCATAACTTGAGTGTAAAACTCACTAATGTTGTTTCATGTGAAGTGTAACACTGTGTATTGTGAAGCCCAACTTGACCCAACTGTTCAAAGAAAGAAATGCAAATAAAAATAAAGTAATTAAAAGAACAGCAGCCTTAGCAGCTGTCATTGCTGTATTCCTGGTGGTGCTTGTTTGAAACTCTGCAAACAAAATGATGTGCAGCAGTGATTGATTAAAAACTGGGGCCCTTGAGATTCACACTTCTAATCTTCCGTTTGTTGATCACTTAAGTTTTTAGTTTTTGTTAGGCATGAAACTGCATATGAAACCAATTTCACATTTTCACCCTTGTCTCTCATCTTAAAACTTGCACAAATCAATACTTTGCAACACAAGGGAGCAGCAGATATATAAAACTCTTGTGTTTCTTTTTCTGTTGTTCTATAAGAAACACTAAAGAAATAGACTGACTCAGAAATACTGCAGCAAATGTAGCCCACCACTATGTTCATTGACCTTTGTTTTGCTTGGTAAGGACTCTGTCAGTTCACTCTGAGCTTTGTAACCAGACTTCACTGATGGATATCTCGTTGTCGGCTGACTCACCTTTAAGGTCGGGTGCAAATCAATACAAGTTTTTCTTTTGACACACTCTCACTTTGATTGTTGGAAGCGGGGGTATCGTTTCTCCCTCTATTGCGTGATCGGCCATCATCATGAACATGATGAAATATGATCCAAAGGGTGAGTTGTCCTCGACTACAACATTGCAGTTAATCTGGCAATATTGGCATATTAAGCTGGGAGACTACAGTAAACATTACATGCCAAAAAAAAGTTAGTGAAGAAGAGCTTTGCAGTGCCCAACTGAGTTGGCTTTTGGATATTGGGCTTTGCGTATGTTTGAACAAAGATGTGTGATGAGTGATGAGGGCTGAAGAAAAGCAAACAAAAGTTCCATACATAATTAGCTTCAATTGGTATTCCAAACGCTTTGCTCTCGCGTCCTGGGAAAAAAACATAGTTCCTGCAACATGAAAAAAGGGAAAACATAGTTTTCTTTATTTTGGGGGGAAGTTTGTGCTTTATATTCAGATATAGAGCAGTGCTTTAAAAAACCTTTGTGCCCAAGGCAACTCTGCAGAGGAAAATGGTTGATCTAGCCTACATGTGCCAGCTCAGAACGTGTTGTGGTGTTGTGTTATTTTTTTCTTTTAATGAAAATTTGTGAAGGAAAAAAAAACAAACAATCCCTACGGGCTGCCCAAAATATAGGGTTAATTGGCTAAGCTGTGTTATCCTTTTCACAAAATACACATTTCCCAGATCTTGTAGTTTTTTTTAACGTTATTGTTAATTGGGTATTGAGAAAGAGCGAGAGGCAGACAGACAGACAGACAGACAGACAGACAGACAGACAGACAGACAGACAGACAGACAGACAGACAGCAGAGAGACAGGAAGGCAGGACAGAGGCAGGATAGAGGCTTGGGTCAAATTCAGATCCATGCCAACTCTCATGCACACAAAAGGTAAACTGATGTTAATGGCTCTTCTTGTCTGTTACTAATTCATTTAGGCATTGAAAATAATAGCAGGAACAATGGTGCATAATGCATTTTGTTGTTGGAAAAAATCAATCTCTGTGCCAACAAGAGAGGGACGACTAAATAATGCTTAATTAACAGGATTATTCTGCCCAAAGTCTCTATGTAAGATAGATAAGTCTGTCAGACGCAGCCTGTGGGTTGCAGCAACACACACACACACACACACACACACACACACACACACACACACACACACACACACACACACACACACACACACACACACACACACACACACACACACACTCACACAGGATTGACAGACGGTGACAGCCACACACCCACAGAGCTCATCAGCATGGGAGATGACCGCCATTTTACTGGCGTTGTTTGCAGCGCAAATCTAATAATCAGTTATGAGCACGAAAGGTGCGGTGTGTGTGTGGTTTGTGTATGTGTGTCTGTCTAAAGGCCAGGGGTAAATCTAACGATTTGAGTAACAGCTGGGACCGATCTGGGTCTGTCTGTCTGTCAGCCTGCTGCCTGCTGAGGCCCCCGTTTCTGCCAGATTTATGTCTTATGATACTGACTCATATTTCTAGACCCCATTTTCCCTACTGTGCAATCACAGCATGTTGTTAATGTGGTTTCTCATCACAATTTATGGTTGTGTTGTGGAGCTAGTATTGTCTCTTCGGTAACCCTGGGGGAAATGTACATTTAAGACATACAATAGGGGTAGGCAACTCTGTTACATCAGAGAAATACAAGTGAAGTGTACGCCCTGCGTGTTAAAGGGATTTAATGCCTGTCCTTTCTCCTATGTGAAGAAACCGATGTTGATGCATTTCCCCCTTTGAAGTCTTAGCAACGATGATGAATGTTTACAGTTTTCTTTTTATAGATACAGCCTTTATGGAGATGTTGGTGCTTAACATATTACAAGCTTGTTTAATTCACTGGGTGGAAAAGAAAGGGACCCTGAATCAGATTCTAAACCATATAAAGCAGCGGTTTTCAACCATCCAGGGCCCACTATCTATTCTGCATTTGAGCCTCGGACCATTTGATGACATTTTCACCCCACAGGCCCAAAACTAAATATTTCTTTTGGGTTTGTCCATAATGCCAGGCTGAAATGGACCCGCAAGGGTCCATTTGTTTTCATTTTACGCTCTCAAAGAGTACATCTGGTTAACCAACTCTCTCCATCATTTAGCCTGGGGACCACTTGGAATCCTCTCAGGGACCAGTGGTGGTCTCCGGACCACTGTTTGAAAACCACTGATATAACAGATACACCATAAAATCCTTTGTGTTTGTTGATATATTTAAAATTGACACTCACAGTGTAGCTCACAAATAAGGGGTATAGAAATAGAGATGTGATATTAGATGGGACATGGAGGATGAGAAAGACCGCTAACAGGTGAGAGATGCTGAACTAGAAATGGAGAGTGAGATGCAGGACTTAATGAAAGGTGCGCAGTGAAGGGTTGGTTGATGGTAGTGTGGGGCGACAGAACGATATACTTACAAAGTAAGAGGGAAAAGAAGTTTCATACTGATGAGGAATGCAGGAGATGAAGATATTGAGGAGGGGAGAGGTTGAGAGCGAGAGCAAGGCTGAGCGTTAGAGAGACAAACATCTGTTCCACAGTCCTCGGGGACATAAGGAAAATCAACACTGAGCGGTTCAGAGCACCATTATTTATCTAATTCTTGACACGCTCTGTGCTATAATTTGGAGACTACTAAAGCTCAAAAGTTGCTGCCCTTGCCAAAATTCTAAAATCAGGGTGGTGGAAGAGAGCGTATGAAATATTACATTGGATTTTAGCCAAGAGTGTCTGAATTTGTGTGGCAAAGCCTAATTGGGGCTAAATCTGATCAGTAATGCCAATTGGCTTTTGTGCTCAGACTGGTTCCTTGCTGTCTAACTGGATCCTGCTTATTTTCACAGAAAAGTGTGGATTAAACCGAAACTATAAAACACAGTGTCAAAACATATTTGGTTTATATTTAAGCTTATTTAGGGTTTGGTTAAATCCATGTCCAATTGTTTAAACAGCAGCGTGTGTGTGAGTGCGTGTGCCTGCGCGTGCGTGCGTGTGCGTGCGCGTGCGTGCGTGCGTGTGTGTGTGTGTGTGTGTGTGTGTGCGCGCGCACGTGCGCACACAATGCATGTGTGTATGTATACAGCCTATAATTAAATTCTTATTCTGTTGTGATTATAGTGTGTGCAATTCTCAATCACTGTGGTGAAGCCAGCTCTGGCTTAAGTCTTCTGTTTGGCTGCATGGCAGCAAATCAGGTCTGCGGCCTTGTGGTAGGCCGAAAGCCTATACCACCAGACCTGGGCCTACCTAATAATTATCCATAATAATAATTAAAACCAGTCATCAAGAGCTTCAACTCATGATGAACAAAGCAGGGGAGTACAGTAACATTTTTAATTGGGGGGGTCGGGTGATTTCAAATTCTGGACCTTTTGAATTGCAGGTTTTAATTATTCTGGGTAATTATTTGGTAAGCCTAGGCCCAGGGCTGGTGGTATAGGCTTTCGGCCTACCAGAAGGCCCCAGACCTCATTTTCAGCCAATGAGAAGACCTAAGCCATAGCTGGCTACACCACAGCGATTGAGAATTGCCAATAACTGTTATTTATCTATAATGTTCAATTATTGTCTTGTTTTGTCACTAAACACAGAAAATCCTAATTCACACTTGTGTGTGGTTGTAAAAAGGCAGAAAAATGCTTGCTATAGTTAGCAGAGGATATTCAGATGATCGATATTATACTGGTAGACTTACCATGTAGAACTGGGCTGGCACAAACGCAGCTGCAGGGGATATTGGTAGTAGCACAGGTGCATAATGGTGTTCATAATCAGTATAGCTGTTCTTTCACATAAAAGACACTATTACAATTATACTCATTCTGAATCAGGCTTGGATTGTCTGGCCACTAGACACTGACCAATGCATGTGGTGGTCAAAAATAAATTAAAATCTGAAAACAAAATATTTTCGCAAACCTCCCACGATCCACTCATGGGTCACATCCCACTCTGATGGAATTCAGGGAAATGTCCCTGAATTCCATCAGAAAGAGTTATCTGCACATACCTGCAAGTGTTTGTCCTAAAAACAGGACACGATTATTCCCTTCTCACCATCTTCAACATACACAAACTCTTACATGATTACCACTTAGCATATTTATTTTTAGCTACAAACAAATCACAAAATTCTTCACCTAGCAGTTTACCTCTCCCATATTTGGTCTTCTCCATTATATTACTGATAATTTTTAATTCCAAATTTTGAAAAATTAGTTTTGATAAAGATGGTGCACATGCTAGTGGGATCTTTAATTACTATTAGTAACTTAAAGGTAGGGTAAGTGATTTGAAATTCATGGTGTAGTACGAGCCTGGTGCACTAGGGGCCCCCAAGAGTAGCTACACTATGTGAACCTGCTGCTCGATCCTGATTGGAGGAGAATTCACCCTCCACCTGGGGAACTTTTATTAGCTCCTCTGCTAACGTGGGGGAGGGGGAAACTCCATATATGGTCTGCACACCTTATAATAGAGCATTTTAATAGATTTTTTTTGGGTGATATCTGACAAAAGTGAAATCACTTCCCCTACCTTTAAGACTTTAATTATTATTAGTAACTTAAGACAACCAATAGAATTACTGAAGTTAATACTATGACCAATTCTGTGGAGTCGACAGTTTGGCTTTGGCCATCAGCAAGCCAATGCTTACAATTACCCAAACACATAGAGATTTTCTGCTTCTTTCTCTTACCTGCGGGCCAACAGAAACAGCTATAGAGGTCTATATGATTTCCCGGGTGTGTTGGACCAAAACAAAGCAAAACATAATTTATTGTGTGAAGAGCTATCGGTACTTACATTATGACGGAAGTGTGGGGATGAGCCATGCATCTTAATTAAGTTTGTGTTTTCATTAAACACTGTACAGTGTGTGTGTGTGTGTGTGTGTGTGTGTGTGTGTGTGTGTGTGCGCGCGCATCTTCCCGACATGACGCATAGTGTCTGCACACATTCATATCAATTATGACATATTGTGCAATATTCACCTCATTTCAGCAGTATTTACAGCAAGGGATTGCTTAAAAATAATACACATCCAAAATAACTAAGCCAGATCAAATCAATGCAAACACTTGCAGTAATGTACCATATCATGATGGTTTAAGACTTTTTGGGGTTATTTTATTGACACCAAATGAATGGCTCCTTGTAAATAACAGTGATAAGGACCAATGTGCGCCACTGTTATTCACTGTTACCCCTTTTATATGGGGGCCCTTGAGTGACCTCTGGGCCCCCGTGGGCCTGGGCCCAACGTGCCCGTTGGACAATCCTCCCTGTGTGTGTGTGTGTGTGTGTGTGTGTGTGTGTGTGTGTGTGTGTGTGTGTGTGTGTGTGTGTGTGTGTGTGTGTGTGTGTGTGTGTGTGTGTGTGTGTGTGTGATTGAGAGAGAGAGAGTGAGAATATTCACTGGTTGAAATTCCCCTTCATTATACCTTAGGTCACATATGTCAAAGTCAAGGCCCGCGGGCCGGATCCGGCCCGCGAGATTATTTAATCCGGCCCCAGGCTTGTAGAGCAAAAATGTCTGAGTCTAACAAAAAAAAAAGTAAGTCTCTAGCACGTTCCTATCAAAAGTTATGGTCGTTTAAAGAAATGCTTTTGAGCTCTCTTCTGAACGGCATGTAATGCATGTTGTCCAGCAGGGGGAGTCGTTTTACCAGGCTAGGTTGCTCGCGCTGCAAAGTGAGAACTATACTTCAGCAGTACTAGGGTGTGTAACCGAGAACTATACTTCAGCAGTACTAGGGTGTGTAACCGAGAGAACTATACTTCAGCAGTACTAGGGTGTGTAACCGAGAGAACTATACTTCAGCAGTACTAGGGTGTGTAACCGAGAGACCTATACTTCAGCAGTACTAGGGTGTGTAACCGAGAGAACTATACTTCAGCAGTACAAGGGTGTGTAACTGAGAACTATACTTAGTTAACTTTAGATACTTACTTAAATTTAGTATTTGAAATTTAAATGCTATTTTCGTATAGCTATAGGTTTATTGACGCTCTGTAAATAAAAATAGCATCTTTCATAGCAAATGTCTTAATCTAGGCTATGAAACCAATAATATATATTAATATCTATTCTTAATAATAAATATGACTTGTGTGATATACTGTAGTGTAGAAGTAACGGCTGTGTACGTCAACATGCGTGTGCCGCGCATGCTTGCAGTCTGCGACTGGTTGCACCGCGGCGCTCCGGCCCCCATGAAGTCACATGAAGTCCAATGCGGCCCCCACCCCAAATGACTTTGACACCACTGCCTTAGGTATACATTACGTGCCTGACCCATTAAGGGTATTGATTTTCATCAAGCCTGCAGACTGGGTACAAGCTGTATCTTCTGTCTGGGCTAGTACTGAGGAGTGTGCTATAAGCATTGTGCCATCAATTTACAAGGCCTTGCTTGGTGTTTTGTCTCCTGGGCATTATAATGCTGCAGAGACGTACAGCGTTACCTGTATGACAGATAAGAACACTGATAGAGGTTTATCACGCATTGCACAACATTGCCACTGCAGTATGTGCTGAAACCTATATGTAGTTTTTCAGGCTCATATATGAAAGCAGAGACAGCAAGTTCAAACAAATGACCACTGAACACATAACTCCTTTCATCTGCCAATTCAGAGGTTTTTATTTTGCCCATTTATTTTCCAAACAATATCTTTTACTGTCATTTTCTTTCATGCAAATGTGCCATGCTAGATTTATAATGCTGAATTAATTATTTTCACCCTTTAGGCAGATTTCTTTCCTTGTTTTAACGAAATAAATAAACAAACAAACAAAAAAACACTCTACTGACAGTAGGTGGTTGATGTATTATTAATGATTTGTTCTCTTTCTTTTCAGGTTTCATCCATACTTGCGGAGGCACTTTAAAGGGAAGGAATGGAACAATAGAGAGCCCAGGGTTTCCATATGGATATCCAAATGGAGCGAACTGTACCTGGGTGATTGTAGCTGAAGAGAGGAACAGGATTCATATAGTTTTTCAATCTTTCGCTGTGGAGGAGGAATATGACTTTTTATCTTTGTATGATGGGCACCCACATCCAGCCAACTTCAGGACAAGGTAAGGAAGAGCACCGCTGCCATGCACTTTGAAGGCCTTGATGGAACGCTGGGAGGCAGTGAGAGAGGGGTCTGAAAGTTCATATCTTTTATGTACACACAACAATGAATGCCTTGTTCCTGTCAGTGAATTGTCAGGCAGTCAGCAGTAACGTGAATCTGATGTTATAGTATACTGTATATACAGTATATTTATTGGAGATTTTTCCGCATGAAATCATGAACTGTGAAATGAGAGGTTTCTGTCATTTCTGTCATTGGGGTGTGTGTGTGTGTGTGTGTGTGTGTGTGTGTGTGTGTGTGTGTGTGTGTGTGTGTGTGTGTGTGTGTGTGTGTGTGTGTGTGTGTGTGTGTGTGTGTGTGTGTGTGTGTGTGTGTGTGTGTGTGTGTGTGTGTAATTTATTTTTTAATTTATTATTCTAGCTTTAGGTTTCATATCAAATAAATGGACCTGGACTGTTATTGGTAATATGATATCTCTAAAAAACTCAACCAGCTTTCTGTGCCTTTTAAAGCAGAAAGGTTGTATGAATTGGTCTCCCTCCTAAGTCGGTCAATTAACTGAGGTTACTAAAGTAACTGAGTTAATCAGAGCTTATCTCAAAGGAGAGTCACCATGAAAAAGGAGCATACGACCCCTGCATTACTACAGCCAGCTGACAGGACCCAATCAGAGGTCTCCCGTAGAGGACACATGCACACACATGTACACAGCACACGGCACCATGGGAAGGCAACAAGCATAAGGGCTAACGAGGCCATCGCCTTGGAAGCCCTAACTAAGGAGCTGGCAGCCTCATCACCGAAATGGGTTTCCCTTTCCAGTGGGAACAGCATGTGCCAAACGGCTGATCACCTTGTCTGAAAGGAGCAGTCCTGTCCTTGACAGGGCAGAGACAGGTTAACCTCCTGTTCCTGACACAAGGTCGGTTGTAAAGGAGGGGAGATATGCCCCGTATCCAGGGCAGCCAAGCTGGAGCCACTGGGGATTTGTTCTACCGGTGGGAACACGTAAAGCAGGCACTGGAGCTCTTGCTAGCACGTCCAGGCCTAGAGTAAGGTTGGTGAGTCCATGAAGGAGATCAGTGGATGCTAGCACCAATCGATGGAACCAATTGCTTGGGAATAAGGAATGTACCAGCGCCGATTTGTTTGAGTGGGCAGCCAGCTATGCTAGAAATGGGACCTGGAGCATGAGGGCAGGGGAAAGGGTGGTGGTGGAGCAGTGGAGGTTGGATTTGGCCTGGCAAGCCGTCTACCACTTTGGGGAGGGAGGCTATAGGCCAGGGCAGGGAGGCTATAGGCCAGGGGTCTGCACTAGTCGTGAGAGCCGGAACCTCAGGTCCATGTCATTGCTAAAGGCCCTGTTGACAGGCCTTGACCTGCGAGATACATCAGCCTTTCTTCCTGTCGGAGAGCTCAGAGAGCATGGTCCAACAAGGTCAGAAGAGACTCAAAGAAGAGACTCCAGGCCCAGGCAGGCAGAACATGCATTACATGCAGGTTGCCGGGTGAAAAGCTGCTCATCATGTCATCACCACACGCAGCCATGTTGGAGCCATTAGCTGGAGAGCCTAAGTATAGAAACCAGGGTTTTGTCGTGGGGCAGTGAGCAGGCTGGCAAACAAGGGTCTGACTAGGGGCTAAGCTACCGGAGAGGGAAGGACAAACTCAAGAGGCCTAACAGCTTCATTGAGTTTTAGCATCCTGCGTGAGAAAGAAGTGTTGAAAACCCATCCGTTGGAGGGAATACCAGGTTCAACAGCCTGTGATTCTTAAAGATGGAGTGCACATGTTTTTCATGTTCCTAAAGCATTAGATCATTAGATTAGATCATCAGGCACTATTGTTATAAAATTATTATGCAGAGGAATAATATTTGGTAACACTTTACTTGAATGTCACCTTTATAATGCATTATAAGCTCATTTATAAAGCATTATAATACATTTATAATGCATTGTAACACTTATTATAAATGTCCATAAGCATATATAACTCCTCATAACTACATTTATGACATATTATAACTGTTAGCCATAATGCATTATTATGGTCAAAGGAACAGCACAGTATAACTACTATCTCTTAGTCAGTTATAAAGGTACATATAGAAATGATTGTACTGCCTCATAATGCATTACAACCATGCGTTTATTAAATGAAAGAATGTCTTAAATGACAATAACATGCTATAGGATGGCTTTGGGACCTTAAGTAAAGTGGGCAGATATTCATGTTCATGATTGTCTTGGATAAAGGCGCTATATAAATGCACCATTTACCATTTTTATATTACAACTATTAATGATGCATGAATATCTGCCCACTTTACTTAAAGGTCCCAAAGCCATCCAATAGAATGCCATTGACATTTATAAGACATTATTTCATTTAATAAATGCATGATTATAATGCATTGTGACACAGTACATAATTTCTATATGTGCCTTTATAACTGACTAAGTGATAGTAGTTATAATGTGACCAAAATAATGCATTATGACTAACAGTTATAATATGTTATAAATGTTGTTATGAGGAATTATATATGGTATATAAGTCTTATAATGCATTATAAATGTATTATAAAGCATTATAAATGAGCTTATAATGCATTATAAAGGTGACCTTCAACTAAAGTGTTTACTGAATATTTTTCAAAAAAGTGTACAGTTTTGTAAAAAATGTTGTTTTTATGTGGGCTAGTTTGTCTGGTGGGTGGTGATGGGTGGAGATCCATCTCAACTGAAGCCACACCCAGCTGTAGTTGTATTATAAAGGGCGAGGAGTTAGTAGAGGGGCTGGTGTGTGATGTTACTATATTACTGTTTTTTTCATTTGCACATTTGACTGAAAAGGGTTCAGCCCCCAGGAAGGAGTCCTAAATACAAAGAAAAGACATCATTGCACATAAAAAACACCTCAAACATGTACAAAATTGTAAAAAATACAAAAATCACGACACTCCATTATGTAGTAGTAGTATGTATCTACAGCAGAAAGATGAATGAATAATCATGGCTGAAGGTAGGGCAGCTGAGCGATATGTCACGTACCTGGGGGGGCGGAGTCAGTGACCTCACCTTGAATGTCAAAATCACAATCCAATAAAATTGTTTGTGATGAGTGAATGTAATGATCTACTGTAATGCATCTACGCCACCTGCAACTCCCTTTAGAGTAGAGCTCTGATTAATTATTCACAGGGCCTGTTTTCCCCTGCTATATCTTTTCTAAAGAATTATTTTAATATTTTTAATATATAATTCGTTATTATGGCGTGCAGTCTAATATCCGACTTACTGTAATGATTTGTGTTCAGTTAAATTATTGCGACCACAGTTCGCAGTGTAGTATGAAAAATGAGCAAAAGTTGCCACACTGTAGCGCTGTAATGCATAATGTTGATTGCACACTTACTGCTACTGTGTTGCTCCTGCATGTTTACACACATACAGTAGAAGCAGCCCGCACGCACACACGGCGTACTGATAGTATGTTGATGAACACTAACACTATAGTGTTACAGTATATAACACTATAGTGTTACAGTGTATAACACTATATATATAGTACAGTGTATATATAGCCAATTTGTAAGATGTGAAATCGTTAAATAAAATATTTATATTCATAAATTTAGCTGGGGACCCTCTGGAACCCCATAAGGACTGCTAGGAGTTTGAGAACCAATCACATATTTTGCCATAATCAGGCAGCTTTAACACTAACATTTGCTTTTTGGTGAAGTGCCCACTGTTTCCTGTATTTGGTATTCGCTTTCAGAAGGAAAGAAAGAAAGAACTCTTGTTGAATCTTAAGTTACCGACCTGTGGTCGCTTCTTGCCCATAAGCCGTTTTACTTGTTAGATACTAGGTTCGTTCTTTATTCAAGGTCTTTGGCCCTGACTTCAAAGCCTCAGTGTTTGTATTCAAAATTTATAGCCAATGTTAGATGTGTTTCTGATTGTATTGCGCAAGTATAACAGAGCATGACCTCTGAGAGCTACTATTTGGGCTTTTAGTCTTACTCTCCTTATAAGAAGAGTAAGCCCTTGCCAGGGCTAACCGGACATGAGGATGCGCGCGCACACACACACACACACACACACACACACACACACACACACACACACACACACACACACACACACACACACACACACACACACACACACACACACACACACACACCACTCTCTATGCTTTTGAAACCCGTAAAAGCCATTGTAAAATTGCATTTAAATGTTGGATTACCCACTTCCATTCAAAAGTATTCTTCCTGCAGTGGGGAGAGATATAACAGACATCTCTTTGTGACACACTCCATCAGACATGGCCAAAATGAGTTCTTCGGGTTTATGTGAACAATTCAGGCAGGTTTGAGGTCATATGATGATACAATGGATGCTTTTTACTTTGCAGACTCAGAGGCAGTCATTTAAGAGCTGACGCATTGTTGATTTCAACAGCTGAATCCCTGTAGATAACTTCCAGTAATGCTGGCATTACTGTACAAAGCGTTTCACATGCCACATCATTTCCTGGTAACCATTTATACGCTTCAAATTATTATTTAAAAAGACTGAAAATAAGTAATTCTCACACTTAAAAAGTCTGTTTGGATATTTGCGGCCTTTTCTTCAGTTAGCATGCCAGTCCAATGCATCTTGAACAAGAAACCCTAAAGCCTGACACTCAAGGTGCAGCTCACTCACACCCATTAAGATCTGTGAGTATGTGTCAGCTTGGGAGGGGTGAAACCCATGCTGAATTTGTTTGTTCTCCAGTTCAGCTTAAAACCTATGGTAAGGTAAAAACCTGTCAATTAGCTGCATAAGGCCAGACTTTGTGACTGTATTTGAAATGCATCTCGATGTGTCAGACATGTCCATTTCAACAACATTTCACAGGTCCAGCGGGTTATAGATCCATATCCATAAGTCCCGTCAGAACATGCAGGAAGTTTGGCAAACATGTGGTGCTCCCGTGCTTGCGGTTATGTTTAGAAGAAACACATCATTTTTATCATGTCCACACAACATCTCAAAGATATATTAATGATCTAGTAAACTGAAAATGGGTAGTTCAGGCATGGCCAACAAGCGCTATTTTAACTGGTGATTTAACTGTCAGACAGCGCATTGTGTGTTGGGTGCTGTCAGTGACTGAAATGTTTATATTATGTTGGCGGATCATCCCAGTGTGTATGTAATGCTGCTACATCCAGAGAGCCACTAGGGCTGTGTTCTAGAGCCGCATGCGGCTCCTGACCCCTGTCCTATACGGTCAATGTACAGATTATTTATTTGATGGTATTCAAGATTCAAGAACTTCATTGCCATGTCAACAACAGGTTGCTGATAGGAATTTGTTATATATAATCTCAACATATACTGTAGGCTACATACAACATACATACAAGAAGACAGCAGCATAGAGGTTATTTGTTTACCTGTGATCCTCTGAGAAATTAAAAGTAATAATAATAATAATTTATATTGTAATCTATCCAAAAATAGCGGGCGTACAAGCTTAGAAAACACATTACATCGCAATGCATTTTGACACATTTCGAAAAGTAGAGGGACCTTTTCTGGCCACTTTTGGAAGATGTACTTACTTTTTAATCCACAATATGTAAGTTGCTCAGCCAACCTAATCAGCATGTAACAACAGCAATAAACAGACAAAGCCTCTCCTATGCCTCTCCTGGGAATAGGAGAGGCTATAGAGCCCCTCAAAAATCCTAGTATCTTTTGAGTACTTCCACAACTGGATACAGTGGTTTGCATGGGGTAAAATATATATCTACTGTACGCTGCATGGAGATGATTTGAGCCTATGTAGTAATAATACAATAATTTTAGTTTCAGACAACTAAGAGTGTAAGAATAAAAAGAGGTGAGTTCAGAGTGGGAGGATGAAGGGTTAAAAGCTAAAGACGATCGGAACTACATCAACACCCTGTTTGTATGCAAGGGGGGTGACCTCATCGGCTTCTGGGAACATGAGTGAGAAGTCTTCCATTGCCAAGATGACCCTGTGCATCCCGGCAAGCAAGCATACTCTCAAGTTCAAGAGCTCAGCTGTGCTGGTGAAAATGAGAATGGAGAGAAAGATAGAGCAAATGAAATGACATTCTTTCTGAGAGAGAAATACAGAAAGGTTTTGAAAATTGATGTGCAGAAGTAGGTTGGTAAATAGTGCATTCATATGGCGCCTTTATCCAAGGCGGTTTACATAGATTGTGGATCCAATTGACCCATTCACAAAGGTGGAAGAAACCATGCAAGTATCGACCAGCACATCGGGAGCAATTAGGGTTAAGTGTTTTACTCAGGGACACATCGGCACTAACTCTGCGGGAGTTACCTTTACTATATGGTATCCAGAAGGGCTATTTGGGTGATGTTCCTGCTCTCTACAGATTTACATGCCCAAAAGCCAAAGCTTTCTCATAGGGATGTCAGCCATGTTGTCTTTACACAGGCTAAGGCTTGTATTTGGTTTGGGGCCAGAATATTCTCTGTATTTTCTGTAGGCTTTTTTGCTTACTTTGTTTTTGTTCTTGTTTTTTCAGTGCAAGTTTGAAAGTTTGTGTAGGTCAGAATAGCCACAATAGAGTTACAGTGTTGTATTTATTCGGTGAAGTTCCGAAAGTGAATATTCCAGAAAAACTGATGATCAAGTAGCAAAAATACCTGCAACGTATTGAATAGTACTAAATGCAAGATTTAGCCTGATTTCACCCAGACACAGTGAACACTGATTGGTAATTTATATATGTGCTACTAGACAGCCCTCAAATTTGTACATATTAGACTACTACTGTATTGACCGCCACGGAGGCAAGGCTTTCACCTCATTATCTCATCCATTATTTACGATTTGCGTTGCAACTCGGATGGGGCTGTGTTGGCTCAATTGAACCCCTGCAATGTTCGCCATGACAACACGCTCACTTTAGTTTGTTCAGTGAGGAGGATCTCGGTGTAATATGTATGGATTTGGAGATGTTCTAGTAGTCTATGTATGGAATTTCCAAATGTATTATTTCACCATGTTTGGATGAGATCGGGTTGCATGATGATACTGTATATACGGTATTCTTTCTTTTCTCCTTTCTACTTTCTTATTTTGAGTGGGAACACTCCACCTTCTGTGGATTTTCTTTTATTTTCTTTTATATTCTTAAAGTAACTTTTGGATCTTTTCTACATTTTAGGTAGATGTTACACATAGCACTCTATAATATATACTCATATCTTCACTGCACAGTCAATCACCTGCATTAGACAAATATTAGGTTCTTGATTTATTTGATGTACCTTGTACAGTATTTTTCGCTCTCAATTTAGTGTCTGCTAAAACCCTGAATTGTAAATTCACTGTACTAGATCTGTGCCCATCATCAGCCAACAGCCACTTGGGAACGGTGCAAGTTGGGCACCTAATATGCAATATCCGTTGCCATAGCTCTTGTTTTAACTGTCTGTGTCAGTGTGTCCTATGTGGAGATCTCTGCATCTGTCTGCCAGTGTCTGAAGAGTGCAAACTGACTGTGAAGAGTGAATCTGTTAAGAAATCAAATGGCAAATGTGGGATTGGAGGCAGAAGCTTGGAATCATACAGGTGAGGCTCATTAGCCTTACCAGAGCCTTGTGTGTGTGTTTTTTTTACCACTCCGACTCCTGGCTGGGCACTGTGCTGGTGTGAAACTTGTGTGCTGGTGAGCGATTTACTGTACACTGTATATAAAGGCCATATTAATGTGGTTTTCAGGCATAAAAGAAGATTGCTTATGCAACGATGGCGAGTACTGGATGCAGAATGGTGTGACAATGCCTGAAAACACCCGTGGTGCTTGCCACTCAAGTGAAAAAGCAGCCAAGATGCAATTAGTGAGACCCTATATTAAACAATTTACGTGCAGATCCAGCAATTATGCTCACTGTGTGATTCACCTTGCAGAACACAAAGCACATAGCAATCTCAATGTGGCAGTCTATGGAACGAATTGTGACATGAGTCACAATGAACACTGATTTGAGATTGAATACTGCAACACACCGAGAAACACTGAATATAGCAAATTAAATGGAATGCTGAAACACTGAGAAACACTGAACACAGGACAGACTAGAGATATGTCAAAGCTAAACAAGTTCCACTAATCCAGCATTGTCCAGCATTTACAAAATCCAGCCATACAGTATGCTAGTTTTCAAAATAATAAATAATTATCGTACATTTTATTTCACTTCAAAGTCCACACATCCCCTGGTGTGGTTTAAACTATATTTTTTCCACTCACTTAGTATTCCAGTATGTAAGTATTTATGTTAAATCCAGAATTTGGGTTATCCAAGAAATAGAAATAGTATATCCACTGAGGACATACTGTACAAACAAAACACAAACAAGCAAGTTACAGGCAGATCACTCAATGTCCCTGTATACCTCCTCGTTACATACATGCATACAAATGATTGGCATACAAATGATTGGCCATTGCATGCAATTACTGAGGCTATGAGTTTCATTCAGATGTGCAGAGTGCAGGAAACCACCCGGATTAACATGGCTATAAACTTAAAAATGAATAAGAAAGCAATAAACAAATGTTTGTTGCCATCTGGCATTTTTTCTGGCATTGTGGCCGTTAGTTATCAGTCGCACCCCTACTTCACCAGTAGGGGTGAACCCTAACGCTTAGCCCTAAACATAACCTCAGTAAAACCTATGCCTAAACCTAAACTTAACCCCCAACTGATAGGATACCTGCTGTGATGGATAGGATACCTGCCGTGACGGATAGGATACCTGCTGTGACTTTACGACTGTTACTATATCAGTCATGACTCATTTAGTTTCAGTCGCAACTCATAAGGACCACCATGACCATTAGGAATGCTATTGCGACTTTTAGACTTCTAGGCCTAGAATTTTGTCAGCGCTAAACCCCTTATCCCTTAACTTCTTTGCCTTTTTAAAGTATTTAATTTATATATTTTTTCAATAGTTCAAATGGCCAGTCTACATGCTCACAACGTGTCAATATATTGGCACATTGAAATAATCCCAAAAGTTTTTAAAAATAGCAAAAAAGGGATAAGGGGTTTGGGGTAAGGGGTTTAGCATGTAACGAAAATGGCGCCCATAGTGTTTTTTTTTTCACCTCACAAGCACATCTGGTAATGTACCTATCATTTCCTATCATTCACCTATAATTTCCAGGAATGTAATTAATTAGGTCAGTGGTACCAACAAAAACAATATGGTGCCTACTTCATGCACTATATTTGTCACTACCTTTGTAATGCAATTCAATACTGAAACCACCTGCTGGTAGTTGCTTGTTGAAGTTTTTTGACAGACAGATTTCTGTCAGAAAGTCAGAAGCTCAGTGCGTCACATCACAACAAATTGTGAGTAACAAATTGTGAGTTGTGTTTGTTGTATTATTGTATGTTGGTTATGTATAATTTGTAACAATAATCTATATCTAATAATCTAGTAATCTAGTACAATATTTGGATCATTGATCCAAATATTAGTAGAAGTAAATGTAGCCTATTGGAATTTGAACATATGAGTATGAGTACAAATACCTCAAAACTACATAAGACATTCTGTGCTATCCTCAAGATATCTCTTGAAAGTTATTAAGGTCATCTTAGCCATTGACAAAATACACAGGATTTGATTTAAAAATAAAATAAAATATTATTTAACCTTTTTAGCCACTTGCTAGCATCTAGCATCCATAGGCTTCTCATTGTAAAAACAACCTATATGATAATCTATAGTATAATGATGCTGCATAATGCAGCAAAGATGGATTCTGAGTGATGCTGCTTTCTAAATATCTAGGAGACATTGTTACCTCATTTGATATTCTAAGGAGGCCTGGCTGATTAAGCAGTGTCAAGGATAGGATTAAGGTTAAACATTTGCATACAGTACAAAGCAGCCAGAGACAGCATTTTGCTGATACTTTCACATTTTGAATGGAACTAATCTAGCTATTCCAAGACAATCCTCGGTGAGAGACAATAGAAACAGCTCAACTTTTGATGGATTTTTCCTGATCCAGACACAGCCTCTAAATAGCAACATTGTTCTTTGTAATTTAGTCACACTTTATTTTTAGTGGAGGATTTCAAAATGCTAGAGTACAGGACTAGTCTTGCATAGCGCCAGGAAATGATAATTCCATGACAGAATCCTTGCTATCCTCGAGGGCCGGAAACATAAGCTAGCATAATGCCTGCTTTAGTCAATTAATTACCTTCAAAACAGAAAAAATCTGTACATTAAAAAATAGATAATTTAACACCATTTTATAACACAACACCTTTTTAACCATTATTTTCATGCACCAGTACTTCACCATTTGTTGAAATACTGTATAAGCCTACATATGATCTGTTTCAGTTCTTTAATTTCAGTGAAGATCATAAATGTAATAATATGTCTCTGTCTAGACCCAGCCTCTCACTATTAAAGGCACAATAGGTCTATTATATAGAGAGCAATTAAAATACGTGTCTCATGGTCGCATACAACATATTTCCTGACATCGCTGCAGGTTTAGCAGGTACCTATTCTACTACAGTGAATTGAAAGGTGGTTGGTGTGTTATAGGTTGCTCAAACATTATTTCTGTTCTATGAACACAAGGCTGCTGTTATAGTCTGCTCAAGAATATTTCTATTATATGAACACAAAGCTGCTGTTATAACATGTATAAAAGTACAGCAGCCTTGTGTTAATGCAACAGAAATACTGGGGATTGGGTAAGACTGACATTATGTATCTTTCAGGCATGTCACTGCTTCTTCTATGCCTCTATAGTCACAAAGGTGATTTTTTTTCATTACATTTTTCTCCAAAGTTTACTGTTTGAGCAGCCATTAGCTACACAGGTTCATCCTGACATTTTGTTCATCCTCACATTAGTTAGTTATAAAATTCAAAGTTAAGAAGCAGGTAAAAGAGTAATATTTGTGCAGGCTATAACATCAACATAATGTCACTTTTCCATTCACTGTAGTAGACTTGCAGGTGTGCATGCGGCAGGCAGAGCCATGCCATGCCCATAGAGCAGGGGCAATTATTTTTCCCAAGGGCCAAATGAGATACATGAAATATTGTGTAGGGCCAAGACTAAAGGCTGAACTAAAGTCTGCGTAATATTAATTTAATTTCAAGATAAAACTAAGACCAACCACTTTGACACCAGGGCCCTCTATTTATTCAGTATTTGGGCCACAGACCACCATTTTAATGACATTTTAGCCCCACAGACCCAAAACAAGATTTCTTTTGCTTTTGTCCACAATACCAGGCTGATTTTACAAACAAAGATGAATTTAACTCTTGAGAGTGTAAAAATGAAACCAAATGGAAACCATTTGGTTTCATTTTTACATCTGGTTAACAACTTACATCTGGTTAACCAACTTCCATATTTAACTGGAACTCTCTCAAGCACCACTGGTGGTCCCTGCCCGGGCGGTCAGAGGCAGCCAGAGGCCGCATTTGGCCCCGGGCCACATGCACAGGTATGCCATAGAGTAATAAAATATATTACTCCCCCCCCCCCCCTGTCGTTAATTTCAATTCAAGTTGCTCAGTGGCGTTTTGAAGCACCTGGAAGACTGCCGGAAGTTCCCATTGGAATAACATTGCAGGCTACTTCCGGCCACCAAATTTTGGTGGTCACCATGGTGGTCAGCTGTGTGCCGCCATGACACCTGTGACGTCATGAAGCCGGTTCACTTCCATTATATGACTGCACTTCCACTTTTCGCCACTAGGGCCCGCAGCTTCAACACTGGAGAGCTTCTCTGGGGATGTGTACTGCCACCTCACTCACAGACAACACCTAGTCTTGCTTAGATCACATTTCCCACAGAAACATTAGTGGGAAATGTCGCATGCACACACCCAGTATAGTTGGGTCATTTCTGATACTTCTGCGACCGTGGAGAGCAGAAGGTCTGTTTCAGTGGATTTGCTATCTATGAAGGACAAGGTAAAATAACAAATTGAGCTTGCATCTCCCTCTCAAAAATGCAAACAAAATGATCCTTTGTGTTCTACTCCTAGCACCCTTGCTATGAAGTCCTCCCACCCTTCTCCTCTCCAGACTCCAAACGTAAAAAATTAGAATTCATACAGTACAATGTGAAATGATTGTGGAGATGAGGTGGGTCTGTACTTCTGAATTGCTGGTGGCTTAATGAAGTGTATTTATTTTTTTCTTACTGTTACTGTTTTTCTTACTGTTACTGTACCATGGTATTATTTACTAACAGGAACATATTAAATGCAGTTGATTGATTTGAGGTTATGGATTTAGGGAAATCGAAATAAGCTTAATTATGAGCTCAATTTTAAAACAATTGATTTGAACAGCAACACTGGTTTCTAAAGATTAGCCTAATCATAGCTACATCATCAGATGTCTGTGCTTGTGGAATTTCAGCAGTGAAAGGGTATAATATCACTTTCTTTACCAGTGTTTACCACAAGGGGGGGATCTCTGTGTTTAATTCTGTATGTAGGCAGACAGCAAAGGGAAAGAATTCTTATTAAATTTGCTCTTAAACAAGCTTTTAATGTCCCAATGCCCACATCTTCTATACTGAAGATAAGGTACTCCACTGTTTTTCACCCTCCTCATTTTTCATTTCCCAACAGCTATGTTTAATTTACAGAGCAAGTCAACCATAGCATAATGCTGCTGATCGAGTTGGACTTTTATAGAGGAAAATAATGGGCAGGGGATGGTATTGTGAACTGGCCCATATAGCCTAGTAGTGAGACTACTTTTATTTTGGCAGCAATACACCCATCTCATCTCATTATTAATGGTAATTTTTAAATATGTATGCATTGTAATGAATTCATAAATAATTATTAATTGTCTATTTGCAATACATTTTCATATGTCAAAACCGAATAAAACTGCACCCTTTTGTTGGTGCGCCTGTACAATAATTACAGTTGAAATAATGATTCAAAAAGTAAATAAAATAATGATTCTATTACAGTCTTGAAATACTTGCAGGTGTAAGCTATGAAAGGAATATTTAATAGATTCTCACAGCGAGAGGATAGTATGTTGTTCGACCAGCTGCCAGACTTGCATTTCTCATTCACAAATTGAGAAATGGCGTTTTTCATGTGTGTTTGACAGAGAATGAATAAGGAAGAATGAATGGATTGATAGGACAGTTTGACCTTTAATACCGCAGTTATTAAAATGAAATGTCAGTGCCTGGGACTTCAGTAATGAGTCAGGACACGTCAGCATAAAATAAGTCTATTAATCATTCCCTGGTGTTTTCTTCTTTGTTTAGAAGAGCCAGCTATAGCAAGGAGGCTATTTATCACCTTAGTGGGTAACAAGCTTTGTTCCAGCCTCTTTCTAACAACAAGAGGCAAGTGGTTCACTTAAAGTTCTCACCCCACCAAGCAGAAATAGTTACTTACCATTTAAAAAATCAGCCAGAACACTTGTGCTCCCTTTAACCCCACTGCCTATTCAATTTCCTAACTTACTCCCTCCTCAATGAGAAACAAGAGGTTGAGAGAGAGAGAGAGCCCGAGTCAGAGAAAGATGGATAGATACGAAGAGGTAAAACTACAGAAGCAGTGAGTGAGAGAGACAGGCAAAGCAGTGGTGACTATGAGGGGGAGAGAGGGTGTGAATTAACGGAGAAAAAAGGGGAGACATTTTGTGACAGAGAGAGGTTTGTGTCAGACAAAAAGAGTGCAACGCGAAGAGAGAAAGACGGATGTGAGTTGGACAGATATAGGTACATCATCCACATCTCTCTCTTTCTTTCTCTGTGGCTCGACACCAGCGTGACTCACTAATCAGATGGGGGGTGGATATGTGACAGCTACCTTCAGGGTTGATGTAGTGTGTTCAGGTGCGAGGAGATGCTGCATCCGTCTAGACAATCAGGAGTGTGCCCTGCCCAGGCCCGATAGCGATCCAGTTACAGCTGTTCCTCTTCTGGCCTGTAAACAGCAGATGCCATTACCGCTTAGGCCAAAGATTTTCTCGAAGATTTTCATGGCAAGGACCCTCAGTTCATACATATTAGTGGGCAAACCCCAAGATGCTCCGCAAGACAGCCACAAGAAAATATTCCTGACCTTGCGTTTACATTTAGTATAGAATTGTATTGTACAGCTGCATACTGTAGGTGGAACGATATCAGTGGAGAGGGTGAAACCTATGATCCGAATAATCTTTGTTCATTATTCTTTCAAATTTCCCACTATGCTTGAATAAAGATAGTGCAGAAATGGCTCTGCATGCCTCAAGCAAGGAATGATTGCTGTACGCCCAACGAATGAGCTTTGATCGAATCCACCAAATACCCTGTCTTGGTCGTGCCTGAAGCAGCACATAATTGCTGTAAACTCGGGCATGACATCATGGCGTGTTTTGAAGCGAGGATTGCTTGCTTTTATCACTTTTACAATAGGTGCACTCAAATGATTTTATTCAGGTGATGGTTGGCCTAATATAGAGGCATGATAGCTGTGCCCAGTCATATTTTCTTTCAAATGACTCTTGCAAGTTGAAGTTGGCATGCATTCCAATCCAAACAGGACTAAAAGTATTGCATTCTTATTGAAAACATCATTAATGGCTTCCGATAGGCGACTGAGCAAGATGGCAGCATAGACTGCAGCGCCTGTATAAAAATGTAAGATTAACCCCCAAGGCTCAAATAATGCAAATATACGACTAATTCAAAGAAGTGATAAATGAGATATGAGCAGGGCAGGAAAATGACAAGTACCGGTAGGAATACTCATCAGAATATATGACGATAAGAAGACAGAAAAAGTACAACATAGCAAGGGCACTCCACATCAAGACCCACTCGAGGCACTGAAGGACTTTATCAAAGAAATGAAAGAACTAAAGAAAGAAAAAAGAGGAGTTTACAAAGTTCAAAGAAGAAATGTACATTAAAGTTGATGTGATCAACATAGAAGTGCACCACCAAAAGAAAGAGAGACACAGGGCCTAGTGGCAGAGGCGGACGCATGGAACGAGGAAACCAAAGATGCCAATTTATTGCTTCTTAATCAACGGAAAAGAAAGCAATCAAAGATTCCACATTTAAGGGCCAATGCATGTCAAAATAACATCCGTATATTCAATGTGGCTAAATCTGCGACTGCAAAGATAACACAGTGACAGGAATCATTACTTTGAGTCGTTGGAGCATAGAGATCTGGAGGTGCAGTGATGCCGCCGTGCGACAGCACAGAAGCCGCCAGGCAGAGTTAACCTGAGATCTATCGTGGTTACCTGCCTACAGTCTGAAACCACAAAGCCTGGAAGGCGGACATAAACTGGATCTCTCTCTCTCTCTCTTTCTCTCTCGATGTTGTCGTCTATAGCACCAGTGTAACATTATTTTCAGCCATTTTCTCACTCATACATATATGTTATATTTATAATAAAAAATATAAAATGGGGACAACAAATGACAGCATTAGATCATAACACAATGAGTGATGTCTACTACATTACGTTCTGTGTGTTGATAATCCTAATACATGATGTCTGGTTGGGACCAAGAAGTTATCAGGATTTATGGTTCCATCTCACTATATTCTTGTCTAAGTGTTGTTGTTGCTGTGTGTGTTGCAGGACCTTGTTCTTGGAGAGAATACGGTGTAAACTGTACTTTGATCTGGTGCCAGCATTTTACCTATTGTTCTGGTCCTTTAGGGGGTCTTTCATTTGAGGCAGCAAGGGGTCCTATCCCAATTCTAAAAATGTCTCTGAAATACTAACCTAAGTGTACTGGAAAACTTCAAATTATTGTTAACATCACCAAATTTTGACATTTTTTGATACTGTACATACTGTACAGAACGCATATTGGTGTTCCCGTCAACTAAGTAAACTACCACTAGGGGTTCCCCCACTATGGGTTAAGTAAATGGCATTGATATTCCATAGCTAGGCTGTATATATATATATATATATATATATGATATATATATAATTATATATATATATATATTATATATATATATATATATATATATATATATATATATATATATATATATATATATATATATATAGTTGCCCCATCAGTATATGTTTATGTACTGAATATGAAATATGTTTTTTGTGTCACTCTGAAGGGGACACTGACATTTTCCAGTAGTTCACCTCTTGCACCTGTTGCCTTGGCAACACAGTGACAGTGGATGTCAACCGATGTGGATCCCGTCGTTCTGTTTGTTTGTCAGACAATTAAGGCAATTGCCATAATGCCCTTGGAATCAAAAGATAATTTTAGAATAATTTTTGTAATAAAACAACATCCAAGGTCCGACAAGATCCAACAACCTTGGGTTTCAATTACAATCACATCACACCACAGTACTCACAAAAGGTCCTATTTATTTACAGTATCTTTTGCAGCGACTCAAGGATATCAAGCACTCCATGCCTCCTTCATTCTAGCCCAGCCCTGTGTGCAATGCAAACCAAAAGAGTTCCCCAGCAGAGTTGGCACACCGCTGATTAGTCTCTCAATCCCATTCTTTACTCTCATTCCCATTCTTTGACTAACAGGAAGAACCTGTAGGAGAATTCAGAATCGAGCTAATGGGTGCATCGGGAAATGTTGCACTGTTCAACCTGTTGTGGGCGAGTTGGAGATGTGGCTCATCCACCCCGTGCAGTGCAGTCATATGTCGTAGCCCTTCAGTAATAATGACTTAAGCCAAATTTATGACTCTGGCATAAATGTCGCTGTGCAGAATGTGTAATTTTTGTCGAGTTGGACATCACACGACTAGGATGACCGGATCCGGAATTGTTCATTTGAAGGACAGAAGTGGGGAAATGGGACAAAACATGATTATCAAATTATTGATATCTTGATTAATATCTTTGTCACATTGAAAAAAAAAATAGGGATTTCAATTCAAATATAAAGCAAAAATAGCATAGCTACTACAAGCTCAAAATGCAACAAAATGCGCATTTTGAGCGTGTAGAACCTTTTGTTGGATGCTTGAAGTGTTTGAAACTGGAACTGCACTCAGAAGCAGCAATGTGACGTTGTTGCTTCTGCTATCCAGTCACTGACAGGAGGGGGGATCAAGGCTGTGTGTGGATGTAGGAAAAGATTTCTGGGGAAAATGATTAAAATACTTAACAGCATCAATGCTCTTTGGAATTTCATACATTTGCGTGTAGCTACAGTATCTATATTTCACGTGTGGGGGATTAAGTCCCTACACGGATATTTAGAGGGGTTGACGTCAAAGAGAGTTAGCTATTGGTCACATACCTCAAACACTCATTTGCAGAGGGACTCCGTATGGAGATGGCAAATATGCATATTTAACTTATTAATATTTAGTTTATCACGTTTCATAATTGTGAAAACGCACTTTCAGATAGCAGTCTGCCCTCCTTCTCTGCTTTCTACTCTCTGACTTTCTCCTGTCCTGCTGCTGCATGCCCTAAAATTAACTTAAGCCTTTACACTTTAGTGAACAAGATTCATTCTGTGGCGTCCAATGGAAGCCCTATGCGTCCCGCTTGGTATAGTTCCGCCATCACATCACAGTGCTGTGTTTGGCATCATAGTGTGCAATCTTGGTGGGTCACATCGACCTCCTCTCTCTGCGTGGCTGCCACTGACTCTTCTGTTCTTTTCGGTTCTGCTCAGCCAATAATTAGTTCCCCGTGGATCCCCCGCACCCTCCAACTTGAGGTATGGAGGGCAGTTCTAAAGACAACACAGCGTGACATCAAACTATAATTCATTGAAAATGTATAAGTCCCACATGGAGACAGCCCTTTGTAGCACCCCCCCCCCCCCCCCCCCCCGCCTGTTAGAACAGTACTGGGAGTGCTGGGCTGCATTGTTAAAGAAAACGAGATGGCCTCGCTGTTCGCTGTTGATGCCAGCTACCACAAAAGACAAAGACGAGATGGAGGGCTAAAGGTGAAAAGCCAAGGGAACAAAATTATATCTGGAAGGAGAATGAATAGCAGTGCTTGGATTCACTAGATGTGCTCCTCATCTAAAGACTGCTCCAAGATTCTTATGATAATTCTAGACTTAGCAAATGAGGAAGTCTACATCAGTTGGCTTGCGGGGGCCTTTATCAGTAAAAATATCATTGTGTGCCCTACTGTGTTCCTGTGCGAAATACTCCAAAGTTCTAAAGTCCCCTTTCTATTATATAAGATGGGTTAAAAATACATCTAATAGGAATTGACTGCTGGTTGTATCTTGGCATACTGTGCAGTACCTGCAACAGAGAATAATTATTTACTGCTTGGGGCAGCACAGTTCACTGTGCTGTAATTGGAAACTCTATTGAAGTTGTAAATACAGCACCCTCTTGCTTTGCTGTCACAGGGGGAGTTTCTTTATTTTACATGAGGCATGCTATAGACATCATTCACATAGCTTATTGTCAAGCAGAGATGTAGTCGCAACAAGACAAATGACGACAAAACAGGCAATAGAAAACAAGAAGGCAATTGAGAACAAGACATTTTATCCCATGTGCAAGCCCTGCTCCTCCGAACTGTTACAGATTCCGGTTAGTGGGTCTCGAAAGGTCGATAGAACATCGGCAACCGCAGCTGAAGAATGGTCCGCAACACATCTTGTTTACGACGTCGTGAAAGCAAATAGATTTGTTTGGATCTGCACCTAATTTGAAAGGGAGCAATGAAGCAGTCTGTTACAATGCTGCTGCCAAACATCAACAACCCTCCAACAATAGGAAAGGTGCTGACGTGGACGTTGATTGTAGAGTATTGAGTATGTTATTGGTGGACAAATTGCATCACAATTCTTAAAGCAATTCTCCGATTTAATGCAGTGCTGCTGCTGCCTGTGGTGTACCAAAATTAACACTTCAACACATTCAATTTTGCGGTGTATGCTACACTGCATTATCTTCTTATATAATGCACTTGTGCAGTTGGTTAACAACTACAGAAAATCTTATGATCAGTATTTGGCATTAAGTTTGAAAATGTAATATGAATTACTATCAATATGACTAACAAATGTAATATGCCACCGGTTCCCAAACACTGGATCAGGAGGCATTTGGGGGTCATGGACAAAATGTTATGGGTTATTTTTGAAACTATTGCTATTTTCCTTTTTATCATTTAAAAATGTATTATTATTTTTTTTTATTTTTTTTTTCAAAATACAGAACACAAATACGTACTGTGTACTCTTACTCTGTTTTATGAAACTGTGTTTGTCATTCCGATACAATAATAAACTGTGTTTGTCCAGCCTGTGAGATTATGATGGGAAAATAGTGGAGTGGGTGGTTGGGCTTTTAGAGCACATGTTCATGACCTTCATTTTCTTTCCCTTGACAGGTTAACTGGATTTACAATTCCACCGCCTGTCACCAGTTCTGGCCCGATCTTTTCATTGAGGCTTACCAGTGACTTTGCAGTAAGCGCTCATGGATTTAAGATAGCATATGAAGGTAAGGAAAACAGATACTCATCTTTTACTTCTTTCCCAATGTGTTCTTTGCTTCTTTTCATAGCAATCACACACTGAAAGGAGAGTGCCATTAAATCTGGTGATTAACATACAGTACCAGCTGCAGATGAACTGACTCTTGATTCAGTAGATGAATCACACACCTACCCCATATGATTTCCTGAAATATACCTTCACAGTTGAGTTATGAAAACATTAGGCGCCTCAATTAAGCAAATTAATCTCATATTTTCCAAATCAACATTACTTCCCCCAAAGCCCTGGACCTTTTCTGCAACTCCAGAGGTGCATTTGACATCTCGGCAGATGGTGAAGGGAATTACTTGGATGAGCTGAGGTATCTGTGTTGATCAGGGGATCAGGGAGTTATCTAAATGAACTATACTTATGTGACATCTCTCTCTCTCTCTCTCTCTCTCTCTCTCTCTCTCTCTCTCTCTCTCTCTCTCTCTCTCTCTCTCTCTCTCTCTCTCTCTCTCTCTCTCTCTCTCTCTCTCTCTCTCTCTCTCTCTCTCTCGTTGCCAATCTGTCTTAATATCTCTCCTTTTTGCATGCCGCATCAACATTTGACCGTTTGTATTGCCTATATCAGCACGACCGTTCTGCGAGATGTAATTTATCTGTATTCATGCCACATATTGCAATATTGATATGATATCGATGCGATATGTCCGATATTTGTAAAATGTCTGCTGTATTAGCTCTTTTCTCCACCCCACCCATCATCTGTTCTCTTCTTTTCTCTCCACTTCTTCTTTTTGAAGAACACTTCTCCTGTTTCTGTTTCCCTCGCCTTGACCTCAGTGTTTGGTCCTTTCTGGTCATTCTACTATCATACTCCATCCTCTAAGGCCCTAAACCAACTCATCCTACACCCTCCTCCCCTTCTTCATTCTGATCTCCCACCGTATCTCACATCCACTTCATTCACCTCTACCCCCTCCTTTGACACCATACCCTATCTCCAAGGCCTTATGCGCCTCCCCTATCCATCTGCCCATCTGCTCTCTCTCTCTCTCTCTCTCTCTCTCTCTCTCTCTCTCTCTCTCTCTCTCTCTCTCTCTCTCTCTCTCTCTCTCTCTCTCTCTCTCTCTCTCTATGTGTCTGTCTGTCTGTCTCACACGGACGTGTGCGTGCACGCACACGCACGCACGCACGCACGCACGTACTCACAGACACACACGAGTACATTACTCCCTCCCTCTGTCTCTGCAGGGTGTCTATTGGTATCTTGTTCCTCTGGCTCCCATCTTTCGCCAGCATAATGTTCGGTGGAATTTCATGCTGATTTGGATGTTAATCACATTCTTATTCACACGAGGTCTATACATATCTCTAGTTACTCACTACTGAAGGCTAATGAGGAGGACGTAAGAGGAGACTTATGCGAATATATACATTTCTTTCCGGGGGTATTATGTACAGTATATCAGCTAAATCCATGCAGGTGTGAGCCCCTGGAAAGCTTTATTGTAGTCAAGGAAGGGGGAGGGCATAAATAGTTAAACAGGTGCCTAGTAGTACTAAGGCGTATGCCTATAGTATAGAAATAATGCTGCAATTTTCTGTTAGCTGTGCCTTATTCAATGTAGCATACTATTCTGTAGATGGGATCATGTAACCATTATTAAGATTAAGATTCATTATTAACCATTTCAGTTATTGACCCATAAGATGGACAAATATAGCCTCGTACACAACAGCACCAGTGTACCTGTATGCCTGCATGTAGAAGACCATATTAACACATTTAAATCACCCTGCATCTGACTTCCTTGTTATGTTTGCATACCTTGCTATAGCGTCCTCATGAATATGTAGTTAGTGCTCACGCGTGTGACTCTAGATGTGTGACGCCGGTAGCGGCTCGGAGATGATTGAATCACGACTGCAGCTAAGTGGATTTGAATCTGCATGCATATGAAGGAGACAGAGAAGGACATGGCCGGATGGAATCTCATTTCCAGCTGGCCTGTCAATCTTTCATCAAGCACGAGGGATTGCAGATCACTTTGGACTAGCTTTGGGTTTTTGCCTCCCCACTATATTGCCTCTTCCTGTCCATAGTATCTCCGCTGTCAGTGTGATGCTATAAAACCTTGACCTGTTCTCTGCGTGGAAGGGTCAAACTGCATTGTCTTCTCAGTAGACTAGCAGGAATAGTGGTTTTGGTTGTTTCTAAGATATAATAGTGGAAAATAGCCTTGAAACTTTCCAAGGAGGCTGAGATATGATAATTATGCTTTCGGCTACAGGGAATTCTCTCTGGCTGCCCTTCATTGAAGTGTGTGTACCTGGCAATAGAAACATTGTAAACCCCCTCTAAACCTGCTTGCACCCATTATCTTCAATTGTATTGGATATACTGATTCATAAACCCGTTCTTCTCTCCCTTGTCTTCCTGAACAAATTCCCATGTTCTCCCCTGCAGTTTAGTCACTGGATTAAAGGATTTTTGTCTGCATCATGCCGATATGTTTGTTTTTAGTTTTTACCTGTTTCTCTTGTGTTCCAATATATGATGATCAGGCCAGCCAGCCAGCCAAGCTAGCCAGCTGAGCAGCAAACAGCTTCTAACCCAGCTAGGCAGGCATTTTAACCAGTTAGGCCACATGCAGGATCCACTGGGGAAAGCGTGCAGCTTACAGAACTCTAGTGACACTCTCTCAAACTTCCATCTTCTTCAAAGAGCTATAGTCATTAGTTATAAAGGCAGAATTGTAGCCTAGCTTCACAGAAATCTCCCACCTGACTAGCCCGCCCTGGGATCCATCCAGTGAATATGGAAATGGTGTGGATATGGATCCAGTGAATATGGAACCGGTATTATGCTTAAACACCAACAATTCTGCTCAATAATAAGATGCATCATAGTGATAGCTAGAGCACGTCAGACATCCGTACATGAATGACTTTTCAGGTTTAGAACTTGGATTCTCCATCGTTGATGCACATGGTGGGTGGGTTTCTGAATTGCCCACAGTGGCAGCCCTTCCTTGAGACATAGACCGAGTAGAAAAAAATGTGGTATTGTATCATGAATGTTAGTAGTGAGGATATGAAGGCAGGTTGAAAAGTGGTGAAGTGGTCCTTTAATAGTACTAAAATACGTAGCATATTTGAACATTTACAATATGACATAGAACCACAATCACAAACAGGCCATGTACACTTGAAGCACTGCCTACTTCAATCAGATTTGTTCCTTAAAATGTGTTCAGAATCACTCAGCAAATTGCTGTCCAAGTGTTCATAACTAAGATCCACCATGGGGAAGCACCTAGAAGTTAAAAGATAATGGTCTGTACAGATCTTAAAGACAGAGGGAAATGAAAAATATGTTTCCACATTTTGGAACATATCCCTATATATATATATATATATATATATATATATATATATATATATATATATATATATATATATATATATATATATATATATATATATATATATATATATATATATATATATATATATATATATATATATACTAACATTAACATTATTAACTGGTTGGGGTTAGTGTTGGTTTATGAATGATTTTATGAATGATTTATTAACTACTTATAAGGAATAGTTGGTTAACAAAGAATTATCAAATGCATAACATTAATAACTCATAACTAACAGTTTATGAATGATCCATTAGCTAATTATAACAGATATTTAATTCGAAAGTGTTACCAAATCTTCCTTTGTTTATTGCTTAGATAGGAGAGTGTCCACAATGAGCACATGGTACATGTAGTGCACCAACTTGGTTTAACCATCTAAGGTTAAACCAAGGTACCAAGTATCTAATTTCATCCAAGTATCTAAGCTCACACCCCTATCTCTGCGATGAAGACGTCAAACCACTCCTAGTACCCTGAGTGTACTGTATGTGAACCATAAAGTGGGTAAATGCTCAGTTCTGCTGCTGTCATTTCACTGTACACTGTACAGCCATGCTGACTTAACACTGTTTTAACAACTTAAAAAACGAGCTGCAACTGCACTTGAACCGTTATAGTCTACTTTAAAGCTCTTCTGCAAATAAATGGCAAACTAGATATATTGTTAGCCCTGATGCAATTGACAGGAAATCTCACTCATATGACCACCCACTCCAATATCCTTCAGAAATAGTTCAAGATGTTTTGATATTTTTAAGGGTTTTAAACATACAGTATTTGCGTTCTATACAAGATCTTTCTCTGGAGAGCATCTTCCTTTTGGGAAATTCATCAAGTTGTGTTAAGAGGAAATATCACTCATATGACCACTCACTGCATTATCCTTAAGAAATAGTTAAAATTTATTTTTTAGAATTTTAAGGTTTTTAAACAGATTTGCATTCTATACAAGAACTTACATTGTTTCTGAGCGCCTTCTTTATTAAATCCATCAAGATGTGTTATAGATGTGTTAAGATGGGATTACTATTTTACTATTTATTTAATTTTATAGTCATAAGGTTAGCCTTCAGTTCTGGCTAAGATGATTAGAAAACTGCATTTCTCATGTGAAATTCAAGTTGGACAAATAAAACATAGGTCATCATTCAACCCTGAATGGAAGTGTTTTTCATTGAATTCTAACCAGAATGTTTTGAGGGATGGTACTTTATTTATAAAACTAAAGTTATGCTTGGATACTGCCACTGTTACAAAAACTACAGTACAGTACATACTTAGTTTATTTAGAGAAATAAGGAACCTTAAGCTCTTCTGGAAGTAGGAAGATTAGAGAATGCTGCCTTTTTTGCAAAATTGAAGTAAACTTATGATAATGAATAATACATACAGTATATGCTTCATTTAGCAGGAGCAGCAATGACTAGTTGACTAGTAGCTGTCTCTAGTAGTCTCTCTCTGATACAGGTGGTGGTGATGGTCATTGTTTTCATACCCAAAATACATTTTCTTTTAAGGAAATTGTTTATTTCAAATATGTGTTGCATTACGTTTTTGTTACATTTGTTTCTTTGCTGCTATCTAATATCATGCTCTAACGCTACATGGATTGTAGATTTATCTCTCTCCTCTCTGGAGTGATGTGAATTGTTTGCTGCTGCAAGGTTTATTATCATTGGTTAAACATAGTTTATTGATGGTCAAAGATGTTCCAAAAGGTTAAGAGCCACCCCCGGCATGAATTAACATTGTTGGCTTCATCCTGCTATTAAGTTTGTTTTTCTAGTGTCGTGAAGTTTAGCCATGATGGCCCCTTGGTACTAGGCAGCAGCTGTTTTCTCAAGGTTGAGTTATATCAACAATTTACTCAGGGTCCAGCAGACAGCCATACTCATTAGCTCTGGGCTAACGCTGTATATAAAATCCTTGATTTCTTCAGAGGATTCTTTAGACTCATAAAAGTTGAGAACCCAATTCATTGTTCAGTTCAGAGGCTATTATTCAGAGTACCCCCCACTCCTGTGCAGTTGGAGACTAACTAGCTGTGGTGAGCTGCAGGTTTATGAGTATACAGATGACTGTATCTGAAGGAATGGCTTCAGATTATTTGCAATATGTACTTTGAATTAATTCAAAGGTCTGCCTCTGACTCATTAGGTATGGCTTTCCATACACCAAAGGGCATTGAATCAGCGCTGGTATAATTACAGCTGGGATGCATCCATTACTTTTTAATTAGTGACCTGGGGTGAGTTTCTCAAAACGTTGGGTTGCCAAAGCTGCTCTTTGTTTCTCCATGCGGCTCTCTCATGCATAGCCAGAAGTCAGCGATGATTATAACATGAATGTCTGATAATTCCTCTTTCTGTGTGATGAAATGAAATTGCTGAAAGGCAACGCCTCAGTTCTAGGTGGGGATTTTGAAAGGAAAAGAAAAACATAGTAATAACTGAATATAACCATCACTATTCAGACATAGAAGGCTCAATATTTTTTGATTTAGGCCTTTGCATGCAGGGTAAAATCGTTGAGAGAATTGTTGAGAGACTGATCTCACTTATTGATAACGAGTTCTCATTATATAATACAATAGCAGATGTACAAGCTCACAATGCTATTGCCATCAGGGTCAATGAACTACAGTATAGCCCACAGGGGGTATGTGGTTAAATAGATCCAGCGTCCAGCGTCCAGTCACCATCAACATCTTCTCATGTTAGACAAATGTTTTAATCTGATTTTAATGGCTTGTGGTGAAACATATTATTTCTTTTCAAAAATGTTTCTTCAGTCACAGAGACTTGTCAAGGGCCTCTGATTAAATATGGAGTTCGACCATGACCATTTGATGATCTGTCTTGTGGAAGATTTTCTTGATGCGAATGTTTTCATCTCGGCAGCGCAGTGCGCTGCAGAATACAAAGTAAGGGTTCTCCTCAAAATTGTAAAGGGGGCCACGGTGGCGGGTTTGTAGATATTTAGAGTCTTTGATATGATAAATGAAGTCACATCTTGTTGAACTCCACCAATTTGGTTCCTCAAACAAATGTATTTGAATTTCAGAGGCCCCCGATAATTCCCCACTGCGAGATGTTTGTTTTATGTTGCCAGAGAGCATGCTGTGCCAGCGCTTCCTGGGGGTGCATGGACAGGGAATCTGACTACACCACAAGTCGGTACATAATAAAAATAAATAAATAAAAATCATGAATATACTGTATATAGCATTGCATATACAGTGATCTGAGTTACTGTTGTGCTGCCTGTTGTTCTTGTACTCCTTTTGTCCTTTGTCACTATTGCCTGTAAATACTGTATTTATGAACAGCCACCGGATGATGACAGGCGACTAATGTTGCATTTGCCTGGAATCTAAGGCATATGGATTGGATGCGTATACATACGGAGGATCTGTATATAAGCATCTGCACTTTAAAGTGGATTAGTAATTGGATTAGTCAATGATTGGAAATGAACATTTGAAAAAAATAATGACCTCACAGCTGTGCCGGTCAACAAAATCAACTTTGATCAGATTCAGCTCTTAAATGTGTTAGTCTACATTATGTGCACATACAGGCTAGCCACCAGTCAGTCTCTCTCTCTCTCTCTCTCTCTCTCTCTCTCTCTCTCTCTCTCTCTCTCTCTCTCTCTCTCTCTCTCTCTCTCTCTCTCTCTCTCTCTCTCTCTCTCTCTCTCTCTCTCTCTCTCTATCACACACGCACACACGCACGTCGCACACACACATGACACCAGTAATGGGGTTTGTCCAATAACATTTTGTACTTTTTGTCCTTACCTGGTCCATTTCAATTTGCTGGTGCCCAGATGGCAAAATAATAATTACACTTGACTCGATCAGTACCAATCTGGTGGACAGAAGGAAGTTTTATATTCCTGTTGAAAGGACATCAACATCGTTTGAAACTAATTAGATTGTATGGATAGTCAGCTGCCAAACTCAGCTCTCCAGGGCCAGGCCTCATTACCTTGATGAATAATCTGGAATTTCTTGAAAACATTACACAACATAAAAAAAAGAAAATATATATATATAATATTGAGAACATTAAAAAAAAATAGCTGTTGACATGACACTTAGTGCTGAAATTCAATTTCACAAAACATGGAGCAATGGAGCAACCAGAGAATAAAAGCGTGGCTTGATGGCTGTAGGCGCAAACACAAAGGAATGGCCAAGTTGCATTGTGGTATGGCATAGAGGGATGAGTCTGACTGCATTACTGCAAGACTACAAGAGAAAATTTGAATATGGTATAGTAGCGTTAATTCTACAGGCAAACATGACCCATTTATGGCGGAATATGGTCTTATTGTCTCCTGGGTGTTTTTCGATACTTCCGTTGTGTTGTGAGCATGTGTGCAATTTCTCAATTTACGTGCAGCACTCCTCTCACGTGTGCTTTATTAATGTTTATTAATGTATATTTGCCTGCTTTCTTTTTCAATTTCATTCATTCATACAGACAGACAGACAGACATTTGAGCCCCCTCCCACCAAATGGTTATTAAAGAAATTGTTGGAGGACCAAATACACTAGCAGGGGCTACATTGAAATAGGTTGAATACAGTTTTGAGGAAAGCAACAGCTTTACTTATGTGACCTAGTCTTGCACAGGCTTGCTGTGGGCCCTAGCGCTTAAGTGTAACTAAATTCCATTGTTAATCCGTGCCTGGTCTTGGGCAGTTAAGATACTCGCCGTTCAGGAGCCAATACCTGTGTAATTTCCGTTTAAAGGCCTAGCTTGTACATTTTGTGGCAAGATGGAAATGGGCCTATATTGACTGACATTTGACAGTAAAAGTCAAGTTTATTTAAGCAAAAATCAATTGTGTACTCTTAACTATACATAGCCAATGTGTACATACACATTTGAGGGGAAAAGGTGAGCGTGCTAACGAGCAAAAAAGCTTAAGGTGATGCCTGGCAGGGAGGACAATAAGGGTTGTAGGTTCTTTTCCCCAGGGAAATCTGATGATCTCTCACTGACTTAAATGTACTTGAGTGCTCAAAATTTCACCCCTTTTGACTGTCATTAATATACCTTAGAATGGGCGAACATTTTATTATTTCCATTTATTATTTATTTGGAATTACCCTTTAAAGAGGGGGTGCCGGGATTTTTGTATTTTTTCCAATTTTGTACATGTTTAAGAGGTGACAGTGTGTAAATAGACCCCTTTGTGTGTTTTTTATGTGCAATGATGTCTTCCCTTTGTATTTAGGGTTTCTTCCTGGGGGCTGAACCTTTACAGTCAAACGTGCCAATGAAAAAAACTTATAGAATAAGTATAGTGGCATCACATAGTGGCATCACATGCTCAGCCTCTCCCCTAACTCCTCCCCCTTTATCATGCAACTAAAGCTGTGGGCGTGGCTTTAGTTCGGGTGGATCTCCACCCATCACCACCCACCAGGCAAACCAGGCATACTTAATCAACTGGTAGTAGGTTGGAATCATAAAAATGACAGTTTAACAAACACTGAACACTTTTTGGGGAAAAAATCTTACTTTTCATATAACATTAATACCTGATGATCATGTTTTACGGTAGAAGAAATCATGGCAGTCCATCTTTAAGGTTATGCTCTAAGCATAATTGTTTTCTTCAGTTTACACTAATTCTTCAAAAAAGAAGTGTCCATGGGGTGAGTAGTTCATAGAAAAAAGGCATTTTGGGGTGAACTATCACCTCACATGGTGATGTAAAAGTCACAATGATTTCAAGCAGCTTGTTGTACAAGTGTTATTGTCCTAATAATTCCATTAATTCTGTTTCTCAGGTTTCTGCATCTTTGGTCCACTGGTCTTATGTTAAAACATTTTAATATAGTTTTAATATAGGAAAATGCTTTAAATTTGCATTCATTATTCTTTCTGCAAATACAGAACATCTTTGATCTCACAATATGTTGCATCTTGGTATGTTGCAAGCTTGTAGATCAGTTCTTTTACAGATGTGCTTTGAGGTCCATGGTGCGCGTGAGGACTTTCTGAGCATCGGTTGTGAGCTCTTGTGGTTAAAAATGACACGACAACTACTACTACTACCACCACCTTCCTACCTTAAATCCGTCTTCCATGACAAATCTCAACTATATTTGTTATGTTCAAAATACTTCAAAAAGCATACTGAAGTAAACAACTGGATTCAGTTTGTAATTCATCCTGTCAAAACATCCAGTGCATATCCCTGGGTGTTTTTCTGATTTGCTCAGTATTTGAGAGGTTCTGTAAGACGTGTTTTTTCAAAGGTTAAGTGTTTTGAGTCTTTGCCAGGATAACTTCTGACATTTCTCACAGAGCAGTATTTGTGTATGGGATACATTATCCAGATATTGAACTGAATAAATATCCAATACAAATCTTCTCATGTGAAGCATGTCCTCACTGAAGGTTATAAGCTGCATCAAATGTAGATTTATGAGGTATAAAAGATTTAATATACCTCAACAGCACATAGGGATAATCATGATGAATCATTTCAAAAAAACAACCTAAATCATTACGGTCTCCATCTGCCTTTTCCTGTGAAAATCCTTCTATAAAATGAAGACCATTGCCTGTCCTCATCCATTTTACTCCTTATGTGTTGACTAATCAATCTTACGTCAACTTGTTGACCATCGGCCTGTCAAGGGGAAGCATATTTTTTTTTCTCACTTTACTCAAGATGTGCTGTTTATTTTTATTTCAGATCTGTAGTCCCATTGCCCGGATGGGCATCCATGCTTTATAGGTTGTTCGTTGTTTTGGTTGCCAGGGTTACTGTGTTATGGATGTCTGATTTGGGCTCTGCTGTGCCAGAATTATTAATTGGCAGCGGTTTACAATAGTCAATTGTAGCATGCTGGGTCTGGGCATGCAAACGCGTGCACGCCACACACACATACCTTTACACAGTCCTGGACTGACAATCCATTGCAGTTTCTGTGGACTTTTGTATTTCATATAAATGTGCACCAAAATAGTGTATACAATCTATAGACGCAATGTTCCCCTGGACAGGTCAGTGTAGACAAAGGTGGACATCTGGCCAGTCGAAGACTGTTATAATTTATTTTAATTCTGTACTTCTGTTCCAAAGTTGAATGTGATGACACACAGTAAGAGTATACTAACGGTGGGCTTGCATTCTAATAATAATCGGTTCTAACTCTATACTCTTCTGCTTTTCAGAGTTGCGAAGCAGCTCGTGTGGAAATCCTGGTATTCCACCCAAGGGTATTCTGAATGGAACACAGTTCAACGTAGGGGACAAGATCCGCTACCGATGTGTCACCGGGTATGTTCTGGACGGACACTCCCTTCTTACTTGCGTCACCAACTCAGCTGGCGTGTCTGTGTGGGACTTCCCTGTCCCCATCTGCAGAGGTGAGGACATTCATTCTCCCTCCTTTAATATCAAACAGTATGAGATCAAGTTTTATAAATGTATAGGGCCTTGAATACGCAACATTACAATACTACTCCAGCACCTCACTTGCACACACACAACAGCAACCAAACCGAACACGACTGAAGATGCAAACTCATGCACACACTCACACTCACACTCACACTCACACTCACACACACACACACACACACACACACACACACACACACACACACACACACACACACACACACACACACACACACACACACACACACACAGTACTGCAATGAAAAAACATCAAAGAGTAGTATTCATCTTTTTTCGTCTCTGTCTAATTATCCTATCAATTATTTTTTGGATTGAAGGACCACTTCACCACTTGCCTATTATAAAATACCACATTGTTTTTTCGTTAGTATAGTTTTTTAATAGTTTATTCATTGATTTGTTTAATAACTGTTACACCCACAGTTGTTGAGATCTGAGTGTTTATGAAATCAGCCAGCATTCCAGCTATTTTCCTGCCCCTCCCTAGATCTGCAGAGGTCAGGATGTTTTTTCCGGTTATAAATAATTCTTGATACCATCGACCTGTACAAGATGTCCGCTCGTGACCAGTTGATTTTCTGCTCTCTTCGCGCACAGAACGAAGCAGGAGGTTCAATACTTTTACACGTGTCAGCATTCTAAATGCTTAAGGAATGATGTAAAACTTGGCACCTCAGCTACAGTGGTATGCCGACCAATGATGCATCGTGCCTGAATCCTTCTGACGAAAAGGGCTTAGGAAGCTGTAGAGTCTGCAGTTTTGAAAAACCCTGGACTTTAGCATACTACATCGGACCATATTGACCACTTCCCGGGGTTACAGTCCACATCATTGGGAAACACCAGATAGTGTCAAACGAAGGTAGAAAATCCAGGCATCAACATATTTTTTCAAATATTAGCTGTTATTGAACCAAAATGTGCTGCACACTATGTTCAAACCTAATCTGGTATAAAATATATGAGTCATGATGAGCCCTTGTAGTGAGTAGGTGAGTTTTCCTGGCAAGCACATAAGCACAACCACCCAGAAATAATTGGGTTTTATATTGTTGCTGTCGCCTGGCAGGCAGAAACCTTGTATGTACTGTGTGTGTGTGTGTGTATGTATGTTTTTTTTTCTTTCATAAACGAAAGCTCTTTTTCATATACTGTGCTGTATGATTGTCAACAAAAAGTAACCAAACCGCTCACAGTGTGTTGTGATGTGACACATAATCACATTTTGAGCTTATACACTGTAGATCCACTATTTTAAAAAAAAAACAGGGTCGCCAGGTTGAAAGGGACAAAATCTGTATTGTTTTTATAAATATCTAAACAATCAAAAGGATTTACTTTATTATCCTTTTGATTAAGAGCTCATGACTACAGTGCATCCATTGAAACCCAGGCTTATTTACCACTGTATTTCCTGAAAGTTAAGCGTTTTTGGACATACAAGGTTTCCACCCGACAGCAATCGCATGATGAATGGCTGATTGGCTGACTGGCTCTCCTTCTGTGACCCGATGGTTTTTTTTTCCCCTTCCTGCACTCTGTGTTGATAGGATCTGACATGGCAGTCAAGTGAATAATCCACTCTTAACATTTAAATTTATAGCAATAGATATTTCCCATGTGAGATTTCCATCAGTGAGCTTTTGTGACAAACCTGCCAAGCATTATATCCTTGATGTGTGTGGAGGATGTTGCACTTCTTTGACTCATTCTAACCTGAACATGCAGCGATATTTGCCATTTGTTAGTTTGACTGGTGTTGCTTTGTTGGGGTTAGTACTGTAGATTTACGTTGGATGAATGGAATGTGAGGTGCTTTAGAAGACAGATCTCTTACTTCATATTGGAGAAATGGGCTGAGGTTAGTCAAAAGCTTTTATAGAGAATCCACCGAGCAGCAATCATATAATTGCGGTGTCAATAAGCGTCATTGTCTGAGAATGACACAACGTTTATACATAGGGTGACCAGATCCAAACTGTTCATTTGAGGGACAGAAGTGTTGCATATGTGGGACAAGTGGAGTGTGGAAACGGGACAAAATGTCCCGTTCAAGATTCCACTTCACACAGCAAAAACAGCTGATCTAAAATCAAAAATAGCCGATCTACAATCTCAAAACGCGTCGCAGTGCGACGCGTTTTGAGATTGTAGATCGGCTATTTTTGATACGACAGTATGCGATGTGGCCTCTCTAGAGTGAGTGTGGAAATATAGTGGTACCACATGTGGGAATTATTTAAAAAAAACATAGCAAGAAATGATACAACAGAAATCCAACTATTAGTTTGGTCACTACAAATTATTAGTGCATTTTGAACACTGATGTCTGTCAGTCACAATGTGGGACAAAGTCTCAATTTGTGGGACGCTTCAAAAATCTTGAAAATGAGGGACTGTCCCATGCAAAGAGGGACATCTGGTCACCCTATTTATACATGTACAAGCGGTGCTGAATTCACTATGTAACTGCATTTGGTTTGCTGCTTTGTGCACTGTAGCGTAACCCATGCAAAATGTATTATTTAGTTTAGTTTAGTTTACTTAGTTTTATACATCATTAGTACGGATGTTTGTATATACCGTATACAAACGTTTATTTTGTGGACTCCAGTGAGAGTAATTGGTGGCATGTTTCATTTTTATGTTGTGGACTCCAGTAAGAGTAAGTGCTCGCATGTGTGGCAGCTAATGGGGATCTTGATAAGCAATAAACAATAAATAATGCCCCAGTGCTTTGCTCAGCACCTCGACAGTGACTGAGACTTAATGAGCAGCCCTCCACTCAGATATGCACACTGTAACCTCAAGCTCCATTGAATCATACAGTATATGTTGTGTTGAAGTCAAGCAGCTTAATCTGTATTTTGATCTTGAGGTTTGCAGAGGCAAAAGCAACCAAATAGAGCAATGCTGTAATTATGCCCCCCCCCCCCTCAATACACACACACACCCTTCCAGTAACAGATGTCTCAGACTGTTTCTCCCACTGAATACTGTGGGGTACGATCGTTCCGAAATCGTTCTCAGCGTATGATGAATGGTCTGCTTGGAGAAACAAGCTGCCGATGGAAGATTCTGTTCTGTCTCAGTGTGATCCTCTGTTGCCGCAAGCTAGAACACAGCCCTCCTTTTCAGTTCCAGGCCCTACTTGAGCCACGCTCTCCGCTCTGGATGAACGGGCCAGACTCCTCTATGTGGGCAGATGGTCCTTTGATCTCTATTCCTTAGAGAACCTGCCCATTCTCTTGGTGGCTGAATGTTTCCAGCACCATACCCGATACCAAACCTTTCTCAAATCTCCCCATACCTACCTTCTCCCTACACTTCTGCTCCTCATCTACCCCTGCTCCACTCTCACTTGTCACCAGTGCGTGATGCTCAGTGTTGTAGAAGTCATAGTTATAATTAATTACACATTGCTTTTAATTAATTAATTACACATTGCTTTACTCATTACTAAAGTACCTTACTTTAATTTATTTAATATAATAATGATAATAATAATAATAATTCAGACACATGACATTGTTTTTGATGAAATAATATTTTCCTAATGACACTGGTCCAGTTGTTTTAATCTACTTCAATACACTTGGACTATGCCAATTATACAATATCCAAAATGACAGACAATATCCATATGGATATACTGTAATACTTATGCTCTAGTGCCCATGGACACTGGACAGTCAGACCTAACCCATGTTGACCAATATTGGTCAGGAGGAGACTTTTTTGTATTGCATTATGTAATGTGGGTAACTACTAACTCATCCATTGTAATGGCGTCAATGGGAAAATGTAATTACTTTAGTCCCATGCAGTCTCCCAACACTGATGGTGATAAATGGTGTCCAGTCCCCTATTGTTGCCAAATAATGTTTGAGAAGCACTGACCTAACCAAATGAGTGCAACCACATTGGCAGACCTGCAGTGAAACCTGGTTGAGAATTGGAGCATGAGGAGGTGATGTGACTGTGTGTCTGTGTGTGGTTCTCATACAACAAAAAATAAATTATAAAAATAAAACAGCCACTGCTGTGGCTGTGCATGGGTCTTATACCCACTGTGGCTGTGACACTAGTGTGTATGGTTCCACTTGTCCACTACACACTGCTTTGGCTGTGTGGTTCTTAGTTACAACCACTACCGAGGCTCCTGACTGTTCAATGAAGGCAGAATCATATTTGTAGCATTTATTCCTGGGGAGGCTTGCAGGTAGCTCATTCCACAACTCAACTGCAAAGGGTCAGCAGGGGTGTGCGTGTGTGTGTGTTTGGGAGAGAGAGATGGATGACAATAAAGAACGAAAGGTTGACAGAGTGAAATAAACAGAGCAGAGAGGGAGGGAGACTGAGAATTAATGGATATTCTAATCATGAATAGTTACTGTCCGTCCCCGGAGCCTATTTCAATTCCAGATTGTCGGTGGACATTCATTAAGTCAGGCAGCTAGCAGTGGTAACATGAGAATATGGCATATTGATACACTGTCATTCCTGCTGCTGGTCTTATCCAACAGCACAAGACAATTAGCTCTCAGAGAAAAGGAGGGGGGAAAAAGTCCTTCCTTTACACCAGCACTTCCATGTCTGCTAACATGACTGGACTATTAACAGTGTTATTTCTGACTGCTCTGCCTTTCTGTCTAGTGAGAACTAGAAGTCCCTGTCAACAGGCTGTGAGCACTGAGTAGCGGGGAAAATGTTATTATGCTACTACTTGCTTTGCCACTAACAAGCTTGTGCATGCAAGCTGTCCTCCCAACTAAACAAGCGTTAATTGGAAACGCGTGCCCATCCTTGAGCTAAGCCGCATTTCTGTCCCTCATAGAGTACTGTTAAGGAGTGATTTGGTTAAAACATTTGCTAAGAACTAAAACAAAACTAAAAACACGAGTAGCACTTATCGTGTTAAATATTGTCTATTAGGATGTAATTAACACAAATCTGTCATAATTGTGCAAAATGTGTTTTGTCTGTCTGTCCCGGTGTCAGTCCATTAGTCTGCTGCCTCCTCACAGAGCCACCAGGAGGCCTTTTTTAAGAAACAAAATCACATTTGTGGAAAAAAATGTCGCTGAGGACTCACAGCAGTTTCCCGGCGAACTTTGCACTCCCCATCTCTATAAATAAGTTGCATTATTATTGGGATTCATACAAAGGAAAAACTTGCGGTTGCATAGAAAATGTTACATGGGTTCCTTCCTGTCTATCCTGGGGGGTGAATATTTCCTCAACTGAGAGACAAGTGTGGTATATCTGATCAAAGTCAAGGGAAGAGCGGCTTAATCCCTCCTCAAGTAGCATTAGATTGCTGATGCCGAGGATGTAAATGAGCTCCACTAAAGCAGTTCTAATCCTCACCACTGTCTTTTCTTTTTTTTCCTCCTGTGCCGTCATTTTATGAAGAGAATGATCCCTCCTCTTTAAATCCATAGGCCATAGCGTGCTCTAATGATTCGCTAAGAAATGCATTCCCTGGCATTCAGTGCCTCCTTTATGCCGCTAAACCTTGTTGGCAGGTCATACCTCAAATATTATAATGTGTCCCAATAGAGCGCAAGATAGCAGTTTACCACAGGCATACAGTATGAAAGCTATCATGCATTATACAGTTGCAGCCATTTAAGCCATTGCATTCCCAGGCTGTGATGCATTTTCCTGTACCTAAGACAGCACTGTGCTGATTGATAATCCACCATTTATGTAGCCCTCAAAGCCACCAAAGAGTCTGACTTTTTTCAGCATAATGAAGTGTGTCCAAGGACTGTATCTACTTCATTGTCTTTCGTGTTTTTTAAATTGGCTGCTGCTTTTGAGAAATTAATGAGTTATAAGTGGTTTATTACGGGCCGCAATGCTTCAAGAATCTCCCTGTGCCCAAATGATGGTGGTTTATGAATGAGAGAAATCAGAGAATAGAAGCTTTTCTCATTTGTTCGACATTTCGGTGAAACACAGCAACTCCTGCATTCAGTATCATGAAAATCCCATAGTTAATCACATGTTACGTAAAGCATGATGCAATTTTGACTTTTTTGCCTTCTACTGTGTATTGTTAATGGTATGGATTATGAAGATTGCTCAACATATGGAAGTTAGCAGTTTCTACATGCTGGGGATCTCTACTTAACATTTCTGACATAAAACCTCTGTGTACTCACCAAGATGTCTGGGTTCACAATGCGGTTCTATGGGCTAGCAAGTAAACTAGAGATTGTGTGTGTGAAATTTGGATAAAGTTCTAGTGGTGCTATAAAAGGCAGATGTGAAAAATGCAAAGCAAAGTTTTTCCTTGGCCTCTAGGGACACTGCATAAAAAGTTTGCCACAGGGGCAGTTATACAGTAGGTAAAGCACAAGTTGGCCTGCAAAATTCCATGGCAATCACATGCTGTGTGCATGATTTGAGGCATTTTGCCTCAAATTGAAATGAAACACCCTTGCAAATGTTGAAAACCATTCAGGATGGAATGGAACATACTGAAATACCAATTTTGTTCAATTATAACAATTACTATAGATGCTGTGTTCCATTTGCATGATATATTTATTTTACTGTATGTTGTTTTGCAGAACCTGCCTCTATTTCACAATTTTTGCTCTTGAGCTGAAATGTTTGGAAACCACCATGCTTTTGCGCAATTTGTAAAAAGTTCTGTCACACAACAATACTTTGTCTTTTATTAATGTAAAATGTATTTTTTAGGAACTGAAATTTAGCTCAGAAAACCAACCAAATATTTTCCTTGTTTGTCCAAGAATAAGCACTTACATACATTTCATATTAAAGGAGATTTATTTGCTTTTCCTTAGGTCTCTGGTCTGTCATAAATGACAAGCAGAAACGTTATCAGCTTGCCCTGCATCTCCAAGGTTATTGCGCTGCTGCTGCTGCTGCTACTGCTGCTGCTGCTGCTACTGCTGCTGATGATATGTCACTATGTGGCTTGTCAATCAGTATGTTCTCAATCAATCAGTGTGGTTTTGGTACCTAGAATTGGCTAGGTTTTGCATTGGTGAAATAGACTCCCCCCCTCCCTCCTACCCATTCAGCTTATGCTTCCGTCCTTCCATTCCGCCATATCCTGCAATCCCTCTGTCTTTCAGGACTTTAGGGGATTTCATGTTTTTTTGTACAGTATGCCTCCCAGAAATCTATTTTTGTTGAGAAACAAAAGTTACATTTGTTTGCTTTTCACCAGACATCATCGGATATAGGTTCTTATTTCACGCGACGACAGACACATAGCCCACCGTATTTGTTATTGTTTGTTATGGTCGTTGGGCTATAGACTGCTACTAAAGGAGCGAACTGTGAGGACTCAGGAGTGCAAGCTGAAAGTATCATTCTATCACTCACACTCCAAACAATCATGCTAGAAGCAATTCAGCTAACTGTACATGTACTGACAGGGAACAATGGGGGGGACTCTGCTTCTGGAAACCAAGCCAAGTCAGAAAAAAGGTGCAGTTTAGGCAAGAGGACCTTAAAGAAACAGGAATTAATGGCTTTTTACAGAAAGAAGCTGAAAGGGGTGTGTATAAAAACAAGCTGTACAAATACCTATCCAGGTTTTTGTTTGGCTTTATAACTGTGGAATTCACTCTAGTGGAAATACAAATAGTTGGAAATGAGCCTAATAGGCTCACTTTAAAAATGTAGAAAACACATTTCTGAACCGACGTTATGATTTGTGTAGGTGTTGCACTGTTGCAGTGTTGTTTCTGTTGCTTCTGGCACAATTTTCTTTGTATAATAACAGTTTAACAACCATGAGACTAGAGTAAACACAGAAAATAGGCCACTATCTATAAGGCACAATAAATTGTTGAACGTTGATGGATAGATGGGTGTATGGAAGGACCCCTGTCATGACCCCTTTTTGATCAATCGGTGTGAAATGCAATCCGTTTGTCCTTACTTGGCCCAGGTCCATCTTTTCTACCATGTTTTGTGAAAACAAACGAAACAATCTGCTAAATATATTCTCACATATGTACAAAGAGATAAGTCAAAAACAATATGTTCTTTGTGGTGATAATGCACTGAGGATAACTCTTTATTAGCTCAATTGCGATCATGTTGATACTTTACTGATTCTGTTGTGATGCATCATTTGCAGGTATTGGGTAACCGACTGTGAAATTCCTCTCACCGTTAAGCAATATGGAGGATGGACTTTGAATATCCACTTCAGTACTCATCAGGACATAATATCCAATCCAATTTATAAACCCAGAGCACTAGTGAAGGGATTCTCTGGACTCTGTTCCTTTTCAATTATAAACTTGAATATCATTTTGCTTCTAACAAATAACATTTCTGCTAGTAAATGTTCCTGGCATCAGTATGAAGGTTTTAGTGCTACTGTCTCTTTGTTGCATGGCTATGGCAGTGGCATACACTGCAAATTACTTAATCTCGGAAACTATAATTAATATTCAGGATTTCCTGAAAGCCAGTAATTACTGCTAGCCATGCGGTTGGTGGGCCAATGTGGCTAATAAGATTAAAATGTATCAGCCAAATGTCACATTGAACAACCTATATATTCCTAATACTTGTGGTGTGTATGTGTGTGTGTGTGTGTGTGTGTGTGTGTGTGTGTGTGTGTGTGTGTGTGTGTGTGTGTGTGTGTGTGTGTGTGTGTGTGTGTGTGTGTGTGCGCGCGCGCGCACGCTATGCTTGCGGGTGTGCACGCATGCAACATGCATGTCTGTCTGTGTGTTCCGCACGAGCACGCAAAAATAACTATTTCCTAGAATCGGAGGACCAAGTGGGACGTAAGGAGTAGCCTACCTTGAAGTCATCAATATGATATCTGATATGTCCTTCCAGTGGGATGTGCATCGAGGACCTCCCTATAGGGAGAAGCTCGAGAGGCATCCTAACCAGATGTCCAAACCACCTAAGCCAAGGAAAGAAGCAACAACTCTACTATCAGTCTCTCATGCGTGATTGAACTTCTCACCCTATCACTTCATGACCATAGATGGGAGTAAGAATGAAGATTGCTTGGTAGACAGAGAGCTGCGGCAGAGCGACTGCAATACCGTCCCTGTCGACGCTCTGATTCTCTGGCTGATTTTCTCTGTCCTCCCCTGACTTGTAACAATCTGGTTAGCATGTCTCTTGCACATCTCCCTATATGGAGATCGTCGATGCATGTCCCGCTGGAAGGAAACCCCTGGCAGACCAAGGAATAGATGGAGAATAGATGGATAGATGGAGATCACATCTTGATGTTGCTCTGGCGAGGGATGTTCTCTGGTGGGGCAGTTATGCCCTGTGACCCTGCTATGGATAAGCACGGTTGAAAGATGGATGGATAGTACTTAGCCTGATTATCAGACTCGAGTTCAGCTTCCTGTAGCTTGAGTCTGAAACTGTCCGCTATCTGTGACATTTGGGGAGGGATTTGGTTCTTACCAAACAAACCAGAGATTGTTGTCAATCATGTGGTTAAGGGACTAGCCTGTTTGCCAACCACACAAACACAGCCAACCAGCGCTACTATGATGTGCAGAAAAAGCAGTAAAATATGTTGGATGATGATGTTTATACAACCCAACGCTTCTTTAAAGAAACTATTTGTCATATGTCGTTTAAATGGACAGGTTGACACAGCCACGATTCACTGCAGTTGCAGCCGCCATGTTTGTTGTTTGATGCTGTAACTGGTGCACTGTTGAGTGACGGGGCTGCTGGCCAATCAGCTGTGTCTGTTAGACCTACCCCCAACTCTGACTCTCATTGGTTAAACACATCTTGGTACAGAGAAATCAGATTCACAACAGAAGGCCAGGCCAATAGACTTGGTCTGAACCAGCACCAGATGGTGCTGTTCTGCATCAGGCCGATGGGTCTGAACCAGGCTAGATAGCAGGGTCGGATTGAACATTGGGCGTACAGGGAGGTCCCCTGGTGGGGAGACTGCCCCCCGTAGGGGGGCGGTGGTATCACGGTATGATTAAAAGCACTGGTTTTCAAACTTTTTGATCCCAGGGCCCACTATTCATTCAAGGGTCCCTTTGGTTTCATGTTTCCGCTCTCAAAGTGTTACATCTGGTTAACCAACTATACCAGGTAGAATTGTGGTGGGCCGGTCTAGGCCAAATCACTTTAAAAATGTCCGGGACGATTTTTTCGCCCAGTCCACCACTGCCAGATAGTACTGATGTCTCAGACTGGCCTTGACTCCATATTTGGTATTCCTAACAGAACTGCAGATATGGGGCATAAAAGTGGCATAGGCAGAGATGCAGCGATTACCATATGGGCATGCAATGGACACAGCCTTAATATTGTGGTCATACACATAGCCCATCTGCCTGAAAGTGACTCATGTTTGTGTAATTGTACTCGGTTGCCGTTTTTACATTCATGTCTTGTCTTTCCTGTTATTCTGTCTTTTACAGTCTTTTACTTTCTCACAATTGTTTTCTCGTTACAGTTATTCCTCTCCTTTTTATTTTCCCCCTTTCTCTTTATTTCTCTGGTCCATTGCTTTCTTTTTGACACTGTTTTCTATCTACTATCTCTCCCTTCCTTCTACATTGTTATATTTATTCTCACAGCTTCATACATGTATTTTGACCCTGTTCTCTTCTCAAGTCTTTATGAAAGAATAATTCTCAATTCCCTTTTCACTGTCATACGTGTGGTTACTTGCTGTTACTTCCTTTTAGTTTTCTCCACTCTGTCCATGTGACCTCCACATTGGCCATGAAGCTTGAACTTTCCAAGGCTTGAAGTGTTGTGATTCCTGCAAGCAGAATCTTCAGTGCTCCTTTTATTTAGAGGATATAGCTAAATAAAGTTCTCCTCTCAGCCGTCCTTGGCATGTCATGTGAAAAGTAAATAATGGAATGCTAATTGATAGTTCCTACTGCCAGCATTTCTTGGATGGTCTTTTTTGTTTTGTCGGGATCTATAGACTCTCTAATCAGTCTGTGAAGGCCTCACTTAAGGTGTGAAGGCCTTCATATGGCACCGGTAAAATGTCAGCAGCTGCTCTTGCGCTGTATATAAATTCCCACAAGCCACAGTTGGTGAGCAGACGATTCTCTGGTGAATTGGCAAAGCAAAACTAGTCAGAATCATTAAAGATGCAGTTTGCGCAAACCATGAAAAAATATAACTATATATATTGAGGCTTTCCATTCATTGGTACAACCTATATGTTCATGCATTTCCAATTAGCCCCACTTGCAGGCGTTAAAAAGCCTGCCTTTGGCATCTACAGTATAGACTACAAAGGAGAGCGCTTGTTATGACGCAAGTTATGTGCAGACATCATGCCTGTCTCAATGAGTCGGCATACCCTCTACTCCCTTCAATAGCAATCTTCCAGCTAATGTATACGTGACTCAAAGGACACGGATCAAACCAAACTAACGGCCCCTGCAGTGGCTTCTTCCCCTTCTTCTTTTGAAATCTGCACATCCACTTTACTTGTCCCTTGACCAATCGTGTAATGCAGCATAGGAGAATGTTCCAAGGCTTTCCATGGCTGTGCCTGGCAGCTCTGACAGCCCCTGAGCGGAAAGCCAAGCCATCAAAGGTTTCAGCTGGCACAGCTGAGAGTCACATATTACTCTTAAATGATGTGAAAACTGTGAAAACCCTGCCATCATTAGAATTCTTAAAAAAAGGTGCAAGGGGGAAAAAAAGAACGAAAACTTGGCAAAGGGGAAAGAAGGGGGAGGGCGAAGATGAATAATTGTAGAAAGATATGAGAGATCTGGACGGAGAGGAAGGATGAGAGAATGAAGGAGGGGAGAGAGAGAGGTGGATGGGGACATGGCTGGGGAGAGATGGTGAGTGGAGAAGGGAAGAGAGATGGAGCGAGAGAGAGTGAGACACTATTATGGGAGAGTGCATTAACATTCAGCTGACATGCCGTGCTCCCCACATTGAAAAAAGAAAAAAAAGAAAAAGAAAATACAATTTCACAGCATTATAAGTCCTGTTTATCACCATTTGTTTGTTTCCCGAAACATGAGGCAGCCTGGAGGACACGATGATGAATTACAGGCAGAGAGATAGAGGGAGAGAGATATACTTGTATTGCCTTTACTTGCACATAATAAAAACAAAAATGTAAATGCTGGCAGACTTAATTATTAATTGGTTCTGAACAGATCTTCTCATTTGTCATTTAATGTGAATATTTCATGCGTCCAGCCAGCACGGTGAAAACACAAGCAACCCTTTTAATAAATTGCGTGTTCCCCGTTGTCAGTTTCATATACTGCACTGCGTTGTTATACTGGAATTAGTCTCACTGAATAAAATAGTTACTTATCTAGTCTGAAAATACACAAAAGCATAACAACCATTTGGCTCTAACACCAGCCCCATATACAGTGTACCTTTTAACAACGGCCTTTTTGTCATAAGAGGTTTTATCTGAGAGGACAGGGACATATGTTATGTACCACATCCTGACCTTGAGGAAGTGCTCAGAAAACGGCCTTGTGTGTCTGTTCTCATGCGGTTCTCCCCCTGGTCTTTGGTGATTGACAGCGGAGGACACGTGCGGCGGCACCCTGAGGGGTTCCAGCGGGCTCATCTCCAGTCCCGATTTCCCCAACGGAGACTCTCCTGGCGCTGGCGGCGGCGGAACGCCCGGCAGCGGGGAGTGCAAGTGGACCATCCTGGCCGATCCAGGAGACACCATCTCCCTGGTGTTCACCGACTTCCAGATGGACGAGAAGTCTGATTACCTGGAAGTGGAGGGGTCCGAACCTCCCACCATCTGGTGAGTGGAGATGTTGGTGTTTGTTTGTTTGCTATGTGTGTGTTTGAGGCTGATGTGTCTTATTCAATGTCAAATCCGCAGTGTTGTTTCTGAGCATGTGCTATGAATTAACACATAGAATTAGGTACATTTGTGCAATCTCAGAGATCCAAATGGATCAATTAATTGTTAACACTGCAGGTTTTAACCTTCATTTAGACTCATTTGTACTCTGAGATAGACTACAAATGGATCAAATTGACCCTTGCAGGTCCTCTTTTTAATGTGGACTTATTTTACGGTGCGACGGCTTCACTTCAAGTGGTGTTGTCCACGTTGAACATGTTTAAAATACATTATTTGAATAACTGACACAAATGTAAACCTACAGTAAGATGTAGAGTTATTTTATGGACTTTTAAATTAAATTCAATAGGATACCATTGCTTTGAGATAATAATGGCAGCTATTTAATCTGTGAGGTGCACTACTTCTCAATGTCACAAATTTCAGTTTATTGCTCTTTATTGATGGAGAAGTCACTCCACCTGAAGCGGGGGAGTTAAGTGCTTTTGACCCTGCAACCTTGAGACATGAGGGTTATCCATCTCCTCTTTGCCGAGTGGGAATGGCATCATCTAGCAAGTTTATGTGATCCTACCAGGCATTAAATATAATTGGCAGAAGAAGCTCTCATCAATTTACTGAGCGAGAGAGAGAGAGAGAGAGAGAGAGAGAGAGAGAGAGAGAGAGAGAGAGAGAGAGGGAGAGGGAGAGAGGGGGGGGGGTTATGGCTGGGGTACATGAAGGGACAGTGGTACACTTGAGATGGTGACAAATGTTTACTGTCTACTGCTCAGTTTACAGAAATGTAATCATGACTATGCACAATTTGTCAGGATCCACAGTATGTCCAAAAATGTATTAACAAAATTAGTGAGAATTAATATCTCTGATGGATACTATCCAGAAAATGATGTGTAATTAAACATTCTCTAACAACATGAAATGGTCCATTTCAAGACATCAATACAAATTAAAGGGTTTCTGCACAAAATGATGTGGCGTTTAATGTGAGGATGTGCCATCATTCAGTATTCTCCAATCTTCCCGTACACACCTGCCTATTAAATGTAATCAATCAATACCTCCAATGTGTTTTAGTCAATCAATCTGCTAACAGGTGGCCACAATTTGTCAATCTAACGCTTTACTGCATTTACAGCTTATGTAACACGATTGGACAATAACAGAAGTGCATTTGTATTTATTGTGTTCTGTGTTTACAGCAAATGTTAACATTTGGCAAAATGTCAATGTTGACTGTGGAAAAAACAGAATACAGACAGAAACCATCAAAGCGGAGTGGACAGAGAAATCCATGTTTCTGGAAATAAAGGTTAAGAAGCTGACGTGTTTGACCATTGAGTGACATCTCCATGTACTTAATAGGCTTAATTTGGGAGTACATGGAAATTATAAAACCGCTATTGACATGACAGAATCACTGTCTGCTTTTCACTGATTTGAGTATTAGTAGCTTCGTTTCCCAACACTGCACAGCTAATTTATATTCAGCCATCATCCACACAGATCAATGCCATGATGTCAGAATTTTAGATAAACTAAAAGCACATTTTACAGCAAGATTTGATTACTTGAATCTCTCACAAAAGTCCTCTTTGTTAGGGACATGCTTTCTACTCTATTGCATACAGTATGTGTGGTCAGACTTTACGCTTGGTTTATACTTGGTTTGGCACCAAGAAGTATGAATCAGGCTTCAGGCATGAAGGTAAACTGGTGTAAGTTATGTTGGCTGTGAATAATTTGAATTATGCACATTAAATCAGTGCATTTCCCAAACAGAAACATTTCTGTTATGATTTTGAATGTAGCTCACACATGCTGCATGCACCTTAAAAATGTCACCACACTCTAAAAGAAAATAAATAAATAATAATAATAATAATAATCTGAATTAGGTGAAATCACTTACTATACCTTTAATAATACTGGATTAAACACAATGTCTAAAATGTGTGTGGCTGAAGCTCTGAATAAACAATGATATGGTCCCTTAAGCTGTTAAGCTTTGTTAGGCAACCGGCATAGGCATGATCAAAGCCGAATACATAAATCTCCAATGACGCAAGGATGAACTCATACATGTAACTACACTGATGGATATCAAACGAACAGGTTCCCTGTGCTTAACGGTGTGCAATCAAACATCCAAGCCTTACTCCTCAATATATTCACGAGGGACCACTTTACATAGCGAGCATACATCCTCCTTATCGCAGCCCGTTGGTCTTTGTACCTGGACAGCTCATTACCAATGAAACTACATAATTATGACACTTCCACAGCATGGTTGAAATGTAAGTATATTGATGTTTTTCCTGCACAATCCTGTGCTTAACAGTGGCCACTCAACATTGTACCGTATGCATATATACTGTACAATGCAGTTCTCTGAGGAGTAGACCGTACAAACATTCATTCACAGCAATAGATTGTGAAAGAGGGATATTCAGAGAGAGAAAAAATGTCATCTTGTCATTGGAAGTGTGTTAAAAACACAGAGAAAGAGTCAAAAGAGGAGACACTGGGGGAGGATGGAGATGACTGCTAAGTACTGTATATTGACACTGTTAGGGAAAGACTGACAGGAAGCTGATGCTGGTTGACGTTGAGGTGTTTTGACAGGCCGTAAGGTAACGCTCCTCTCTTCCACTCTTAGTTAGGAAAACTCAGAATTAACTCTTTCTGTAACTGGGAAAGTCTCTCAATGTGAATGTTTCCCAGCCAGATGTCAGACAACTCCACTGTTGGTGTGTGGGAGAACATGGTGAAAGATTTAGTACGGTACTTGCGTACTCTGTTGAGTAATGGGTCCGTTTTACTGCAATAAATTAAATATTTTGAAATTATGCAGAAGAGAGTGTGTTCTTTTCCTTTTATCTTGTCAAATTAAAGTGCCATGCATCTGCCAGCTTACTTGGACTCTAGAGTTGAGCGCATTTTCTCTCTTAGTTAAGAATCTTTAGCACTGAACTATCCATGCCTTATTTCTGGAAACCTTGTATCTCTGAGGAAACAGCATTTTGGGAATTGAGATATACCTGAGGGATTTCCAGTACTGGAACACAATTAAGTAATGTAAATCTTTCCCTGTTCATTGTATATAATTCAGGAAATACTAGGATGGATTTGAAGTAAAACCTGGTGTAAGAGGCATACACATTTGTGATTGGTTCCCATGGAGGTATCAGACAAAACTGAAGGCGAATTGCACAATATGCAATCACATGGAGCATCAAAAGCATACATTTGTGTATGATGTCCTACATACGTCTTTACCCTGACGCATGTACTCCTACTACACTGTTGAATATGTATTTGTTATCCATTTCCCAATGAGAGTTCCAAAACACTTGAGCGGTTTATTTATAGAGGTGAAAGAGGTATGACCAGCACTGGGGATGTCTTGTTTTGCTTATGTTGAAGGGTCATCATGGATCAGCTTCATTGAATGCCTCAAAACGCCATGCTGATGCTACTGTGCATTGCCAAATGCCAGTTGCTGTCAGATAGAGGTCTTTTCAGAGCCTCGGTGAGCCATGTGGGGAAAAGGTGAGCCAGAATTCCATAGAAAGGGCTTAGGGTAGGCCAGGCACATAAACAAATACACGGATAAACAAATGCTGCTGGTCTCTCTTGCTCTTGGAGATGCCATGTAACATTTACTGTAATGTTTCTCCTTCTTTAGCACAATAATAACTGACAGCCAGTGAACATTAAAATGCATTATACCAGTTATTGGGATCCGGGTAGCTTAGTCAGTAGAGCATTCACCTTTGGTTTGATGATCTCCTCAATGTATGAGTAGCATGACTTGTATGACTTGTCCGGTAATGTTGCACTCCATCTCATCATTGATCTCCCCAGTAGCTAGAACAATGAATCAGGGATTCGGGACACAGACAGACAGGTGAAAACATCTCTTTCAGCAAGTGGAGATAAACATTCATTGTTTAAGTCAAAGCAAGGCCTAAGGTACCCAGCAGCCAAATTTCATGCTCTAGCTGAATTAACAAGAGAGAGACATGGAATTACTTTTCTCTGGTATTGATTCATCCTACCCGGCTAAAAGGAACCAATCAAAATGCCCCCAAAAGTGCACTGCCAATCTACCACTCCAGGCAATGCAAAATATACGGTACACTTGCAAAGATGTGAATTGATAATTGACCTTGGTTTGCCACCAGACTAGTTAAGGCAAGACATTTCATATGCTGTGAGCTGCACATTGCATTGAAGTTAATCCCCTGGTTTTGTACAGAGGGCAGGCAATAAAGGCACGTTGCCTATTTAAGAGAGATTCCGGACAGTGGCTTCTCCCATGCTACGCACACACATTCTTAACGCATCATGTTTTGTTAGGTTATGTAAAAAAAAAAAAAAAAAAGGAAATGAAAAAAAAATATGGTAAAGTGGGAAATCTATTTCACTTGTTCCTCAGGTTCCTTGTTAAATTTGAACAAATTGCACACTATGTGTTGTGGAGCTTTACCTTTTAACCCTCCTATTTTTTGAAGCGGGCCAGAGGGGAACTGGGCACCTTTATTTCTAAGTCTTTGATATGACATTTCGGCGAAGCGGTTTACAGAACAGGCCATCAGCAGTGTAAGGTTTAGGTGTCTTGCACAAGGGCATTATGAAGATGGATGGCCTAAACCTGGTATACTGCGAATTGAATGTCAGGCACAAGCTAACCCTGCTACCTGACATGAAGTAGTAACATTAGTGTTTTGATGGTACTCTCCATCTAGCCCCTTATTCAAACACTTCCTATGAAGCCTTTATCTATAATGCAATACAGACACTTAAGGTGAGTTCTTAATCGGCACATACTTACAATTTTCCTCTTTGATCTATTTATTCATAGACACCTTCTTAACACCTTATAAAGCAGCTGTAATGTTGGTGTAAGCCATAATGCCTTATCATGCCGTCCATAGCTCTATTTAGAATATCTGTAGCCTTGCCGAGCCATGAGGCCCATAGGTCAGGAGCCTATCTCCTGTTGTTGTATATTGTGAGGCAACTTGTTGTACATCAGGCTGCCTGAACATCAAGCTGCATGGACAGTACGCTACCAGTAGTATGTCACAGGGACTTACCCCCTATCCAAATTCTGATGCTCAGTACCAGGCATTGGCTCCCATTCTTGGGTTTGACCCGGCTGGGAATCAAATCCCAACCTTCCTGTCTCAGGACGGACACTCTAACCACAAGGCCACGGAGTTGGATCTAGTCTAGCGCATGGCTGCAAATGCCTTGGGGTTGTGTCCAACTTCAAGTTTGGTAGTCGATGACGGATGATTTTTTTTTCTTAGGAAAATGTATGAAAGTACAATCAGTCGCTGTCTTAAAATTCACTGTTAGTCCTTGAAAAGTACGAATCGATACTATGTGGGAAGCTAAAACTTGGATGAAGCCAAGCATATAAAAAACACTATGCGCATGCCAAGAAGTTATCTCAGAGAAGCCATATTGCATCTATGAAGGAAAAAACAGACAGCCAAAGTGACTGCAGAGATAGAATAACTTTGAATTACATGAGTAGTCAATTTTTCCAATTGGACTTCCATTGACACTCAGCATGGACTGGGAGAGATACAAAATGTAAGCAGTAGACGGCATTAGAGAGCACAAAATAAATGTACAGTATAAGTATAGATAAATAAAGTACTTACTTGCATAAAACCACACACTTATTACTTAACCTTTTCAGGAGCACTCAGTGCACATACCTCAAATAATTAGTGTAATTGCTATAGGCAGCACACAATTGTTTTCGGTCAGAACAGGAAAATGAAGCATTTAGTCATACAGCTGTCACCATCACAATAATGGGCAGCCAAATTGTATCACAACATAATTGATCACAAAATATTTAATAAATCCCCTTCATATCATAATGGTGTTCAAAAAACAATGTTGACGCACCCAATATAAAAAACATAACATCCAGTATGAAGTAGTGCCTCTGCTCTGTTTATTTCATTTAATTATAATAATATGAACTAGAATAACAAGGTTAAAGTCCTGTCCATTCATTTCAATAACCTGCTCAACAGCGACATTTGAAGCAAATTACAGCAGACGACATGGTCACTCAAGATATTCCACAAATATGGTTATGAAAGGATTTAGTGAGAACTATTTTCTATCGAAGTATACCCGTCAACTGTCTATCTCCACACAGAGATGTGTGCCAGTCATGGATGTAGCTTCCAGCAGTTGTGTGATGCAATAGACAGTAACGTGATAGACAGTAACCATGTCATGTTTTCTGAGACAATACTGTTGAGTTTTCCCAAATATAACCTTTTGACTCTTTGAGCAGCACAAACCAAATCCAGTGAGCATTGAATGCTAGTGGTAGTAGATGTATAACCTCTGCAAATAATACCAAAACTTGATGGGTAGACAGCAATATAGCTGTCATGTACAGTATTTTGGCCTCTTTAGCTGCCTCTTTAACCGTTCTGTCAACCTCTAGCAGCACTGTTTTAGCCCAGCTAGCAGCTTATTTTGTTTGGCTAGTTGCATAGACACTGCCACTGTCTGTGCACCACTTTGGCATTCTGGCTGGTTTGGATTTACATGATTGGTTGATTGATTGATTGATCAGACTATTTATATGTCACAGTTATACGTGGGTGGAATTCCTGTTGTGCAGGCTCTCTGCATTGCAGCCAGATGTCTGGCGTTATGGCTATGCGCAGTCATGCCAAAAAGTAATCTCAGTGAAGCCATATTGCATACAGTATCTATGAAGGAACATGTTGTGGTGCCACCTGTCAGGATGCTGTCGATGATGCTGTTGTAGAATCAGTGCTGACGGCACAGTGGCTCATACTGAATCTGTTCAAGCAGCATGGGCAATGCTGAGCCTTTTTTATTTTATTTTTTTTTACCAAATGTTGTGTGTGTATGTGTACTGTATGTGTGCATCTGGATGTGTGTGTAAGTGTGCGTGTACTGTATGTGTGTCACTGTATGTCAGCCCAATTGAGGTCCTCAGAGATGTGTATTCCACAGAATTTTAAATCCCTGACCCATGCCTCTGTGGTGCCATCGATGTGTATAGGAGCTTGTTCTCTAACAACTCCCCTCCTGACAGCCACGTTCAGCTCCTTTGTCTTGTTGACAGTGTGAGTGAGTTTGTTCCCATGGCACCATGGGGTCAGTGTTCTGACCTCGTCCCTATAGACCATCTCATTGTCGATCAGGCCCAGTGCCACCAGCATACTTGATGCTGACCTATCGGCTCTGTGTGGCCACGCAGTGTTGTATGTATCGTACATTTATATATTTATAGTCTTGCACAGCGACACTTTGACACTAACACAAACGTTGTGGCTTTCATCTGACCACTCTACCTCTGAGCCCCAGCCACCCCCCCATGCAGGGGCGGATCTAGGCATGGGTATGCCCAGGCGCGGTCTTACAATATAGGCAAACGAGGCGGCCGCCTGGGGCCCCTCAACTTTCCCATACAGCAGGGGCCCCCGGAGCCGGTGGCAACTAACCATACAGTTGGCCATCTAATTGGGCCCCCCTGAACAGTGAGCATCAGTCAGTGAGTTAATAAATAATGATTTTGTATGTTTCAAATCAAAAGTAAAAACAACACAATAAAATTGGCCCTACAGAAACCGTGTACATCACCTCCCATTTGCGTTAAAGTGGAATATTCCATGATCCATGCCATGTGCGCGAGACGGTGAGAGCACTATTCCAAAACATTACCCATCACGTTACAACAACCTATCAGAGACATTCTACCTAGCCTACTACTTCAGAAAGAAATAAGTTAAGTAGAGGTCTTCACAGGTCTCAAGAAATCCATCCGAAAACCGAAATAAATCCATGCAATATCGCCGAACTGTTCGGCAAATTATTAACAAATTTAAACCAGAACCAAGTCGATCCGTGACATTTTTCCCGATTCCGAACTGTTCCGAGATTTCTTTTAAATGGCGGCTCCGAACCCGTCCGAAATGCGACACGCACGGGCATTCCAAGAGACCCGACTTTATGAACTAATATAGCTGACGAATTGACCATTATACATTTTACACTCGTCACGAGAGAGGAGAGAGACCCAGACAGAGGGAGGCTGTGCCGCCAGCAGCTCTATGCCGCTGCAGGCTGCAGGCTGCACTCTCCACGTGAGCGGAGGAGCAGGGAGGTGGAGGAGGTGGTTTACCTTACGCACGCAACTTTGTCATTAACTTGCATTGAGCTTTCACCTCGTGTAGGCCAACGGTACTGTTTTAGGGGTCCGTGATATAATGTAGGCTAGTCTAGAATTAAACCCCCGCAATATTATTACCGTCCATCAGCACAATTCAGCTGCAGCTGAGAGACACAGAGCAGCAGGGCAGTGCAGCGCGCTGCCTGTAGACAGAATCACATTCACATACCAGATATTTTCTTAAAGGGGAATTCCACCCAAAAATCAAAAATTTCCTGAGAGAAATGTTGTGAATAAATGTGAACCAAATTTGGTACCATTTGTACCCTCTCAGGAAAAAGGGTGTTAAAGAAAAATCATTAACATGGTGAAATACATCTTGATGATGTCATCAGATGTATTTCACAATGATTTTTTCAGACCTCCATTTTTAGGAAATACTGAATTGGGGGGACTTTTTATCATGTCCACACAACATCTCTAAGGTTAAGGTATATTAATTAAATATTAAAATGTTAAAAATGGGTGGAGTTCCCCTTTAACATACAGTACAGTACGTACAACATACAGTAGCCTAGAACACACCATCTTATGCGCATCATTCTCTTATCTTTCACCCACACACACTCATACACAGGCACACGTCACATACCCACAGACCTCTCTCACATAGTCTCTCTCTCTGTCTCTGTCTCCCTGTCTCTCTATCTCTCTAGCTCTCTCTCTCTCTCATATTCTTTATTGTTCAGGTACAATTTTAGATAAAATGTGACTGAGTGACTCACTCACAAATCTTTTCAGTCATTTTTTCTTAACTATTCTTAAAAAAAAGTAAATATTTTGCTTTTTGGAATACAATGGTGTGTTACATGATACGTATTTCTTGCATTTTAAAAGATTGTAGTTAAAACTTTTAGGGCCCCCATAGCTAAATCCGCCTGGGGCCCCCAAATTGCTAAATCCGCCACTGGGTATGCCCCCCCTAAATGCCCAGACCAGACCAAACATGCAAAACAACCCAAGATATTTCAAATTAAAGTGCTTATATTTAAATTTATTTGAACCACTAGTACACCTACTAACTAACTACAATTGTCGCTCCACTAAACCAACCCCATTTCATCATTGAAGACAGAAAACTCTCTGAGTCAGACCTTTAGCTTTATGCATGCTGTGTGTCTATTGCAACTTCAACAACAACTGATGTTATTATTGATGCTTACTTGCCTAATAAAAGTCCTGTAACCGAAAATGGTATGGGTGCGGCTTCATCGCCTGTGGCGCGAAGCCCCCGCCCCCATGCCATTTTCTCCTGCCCCCCAATTGGGAAATGTTACATCCGCCCCTTCCCCCCATGTACAGGGGGTAGAGTATACTCATAGATGACTTGCCACACAGACCTGGTGCAGGCTTCCTGTTTTTAGGGTTTGAAGATGATGTTGACCTTTCTTGGCGTCTTGATAGAAAGTGCAGTAACCAGCTCTCAGACCATGTCCTCAAGGCCAGCTTCTTTTTGCACTGGACAAGTTTTTTTTCACCAGACAAGATGACGGATGCAACGACACTCTACGTCAATAACATGCGCTGCGCATGGGCTCATATTAGAAGAGTTGCGACATTGAGGGGTCAGAAACTGAGCGCTCCGAACATGTGCTGGAAATCCACTATCAGCTGCGGCGTGCTTGCGGTTAGGTTTAGAGTTAGGGTTAGAGAAGGGTTTAGGCATGTTTGTAACAAAACCCTAGCCCCCTCCAACCGTAACCCTAATCCTAAACCCCCAACCCTCCACCAAGTTGAGGGTTGGATGTTTAGGGTTAGATGTTTAGAATTCGGAACAATGGGAGGTCGCAACAATGGCAGTTCGGAATTGTGGAATGGCACCGGGCCAGGGCAGGCGCATGTTATTGACGTAGAGTGTCGTTGCGACCGTCATTTTCTCCAGTGCAAAAAAACTTCTCCAGTGCAGAACGTCAGCTGGCGTCCTCAAGTCCATTCTTGGCTACAAATGCTGTGCTGTAGTCCATAAAAGGCATTCATGTGCATTTGTTCTTCCTCTTATAGAGTGGGGGCAGTGGCCTGCAAATTGCCATCAATCAAGCTTTATACATCAATGCCCATCAGTTACCATTGATGTTTAAAGCCCATCTGCTAGATCCCTAGGCCAATGGTAGGCCCTAGCTTTTCTCCCTCCCTTACCTCTGACAAAAGCTTTTTTGTGCATGCACAAATTGCACACACACACTCTGCCATGTTGACCATTTTATTTCTTTTACTCATTTCATTGTCAGTGAATAGTGAAAATAACTTATCTACAAGCGCACAACATGTTGTGAGGTTGTTGAAAACATGCAAACGTGCTCGTACACACACGCACACACACACACACACACACACACACACACACACACACACACACACACACACACACACACACACACACACACACACACACACACACACACACACACACACACACACACACACACACACACACACACACCGATTTTGTCTGCTGTATATCATTCTGTCATTAGCATTCCTTTCCATGTGCCATGTGAGAAAAAGGTCAGCTTTTGTGTGAAATCAATTAGCTTTAACTCCCCTCGGGGGCAGCTGTCATCTCCTTCTCATAGATATTTTGGGATTTTAATAGTGTGCATTCGGAAATCACATTCGGGTCGTTGATTGAGGAGAGGTAGAGCAAGAACCTGTAATCCCCACCTGACAGATATCTTTCTTTTGAATTTTCTCGGGTCATAAATTCTTCACAGGTGAAATCGAAATGACGCTCACCAGTGGTGTTATTGAAATGACAAGTATAGTGTCAAATAGGGTAAAGACATTCCAGTCTAGGCCTACTTAAAGACAGTATTTGCATCATACAACTCAAGTTGGCCCTCCAGATATCTTAAAGGACCTGTGAAAAACAGAGAAAGTGTGATGGTTATCTAACCTGTAGTAGGCTATGTGTAATCAACTGTAGGCTTATAGTATTTATGTTGTGTTAAAGTACCATATACTGATGTGCATTACAATTTAATTTACTGACACTCTTTTTCAAATAACTAATTTAGTTTACTTTGTGTCACTATCACTAATCTGTAAGAACGCATTGCTTTGCTTGCCATAGCAATGCCTTATAGCCCAATATCAGGAGCACTACACATTGGGAATGTTTTTGTATAGAGAAAAATAACCGCCAATCAAGATATTTTGTCTATCAGTCTCCAGGCAGCATTTTTCTGCCAAGAGTATTCTAGCCTGCCCTGGCCTACACTTTAACGGGGAGTGATAGCTTGATCACATTTTGAGCTCAATGGGCGTAGTCTTTTAGATGTCAAAGCTGGAAGGAACTTGTCCATGGCCACATGGCAGTCATCTTGGTTCAGGCGTTTTTCCACTGTTCTCAGACACTTATGAAATATGTACAGTATATATAATAAAAGGTCCACTCATTAAGCATCATTGTGGACTTAACAGGTAATTTTGAACCTTTTGGGATTCATTTTGACCACCTTTTGCACTTGAATCCTCATGCTAGCATGCTAGCAGTCTGTTCCAGTGGTGGTGGTGCTCAGAGGCAGATAACATGAGGTAGATCAATCTTAATTAATTAAAGAGTGTATCTAAACACAAAACACAGCCTTGTTTTATCTGCTAGGGACTAGACAATGCCTCGATTTTTATTTGTATAACATTTTGGAATTGATTTTGCACACTTTTTGGACATGTAGCTCAAGCATGCCTTGGTGTGTGTGTGTGTGTGTTTGCGTATGCATGTACTTGTGTGCATGTGTGTGTTAACCCTCCCAGTCCTCCACTGGCACAGTGACAATTAATATTAATAAATTAAATATAAATAGGCCTATTCACCATCTCCATACGGAGTCCCTCTGCAAATCCCGAGTGTTTGAGACATGTGACTAGTAACTCACCCTTTTTGACGTCAAACCGCAATTGAACTGAATATCCGCGTGGGAACTTAATCCCCCACATGTGAAATATAGATAGTTACACATAAATGTACGAAATTCCAAAGAGCATTGATGCCGTTAAATAGTTATAATAATTTTCCCCAGAAATCTTTTCCTATACGTACGTGACACACAGACACGAAGATAGGTTGAGGCTGCATGGCAAACAGTGTATGGATGTAGGAATGACCACTGATCAAAGTGATTATCAGACGTGTGTGTGTGTGTGTGGGTGTGTGTGGGTGTGTGTGTGTGTATGCGTGTGCGTGCGCATGTGTTAACCCTTCGGTTAGCACACACTCCTGGCACACTGAAAATTAATACTGAAAATTAATATTAATATTAATAAATTAGATATAAATAGGCCTATTTGCCATATACGGAGTCCCTCTGCAAATCCAAAGTGTTTGAGGCATGTGACTAGTAACTCACCCTTTTTGACGTCAACCCGCAATTGATCTGAAATATCCACATGGGAACTTAATCCCCCACATGTGAAATATAGATAGTTAACATGTCAATGTATGAAATTCCCAAGTGCATTGATGCCGTTAAGCATTTTTAATCATTTTTCGCAGAAATCTTTTCCTACATCCACACGCTGTTTGCCAGCCTCGACCTACCGGTAGCTCTATAGTAGGTGTTGGTGCTTCTGATATGCAGTTGTTGACCAGTCATTGACAGGATCCTGTCAAGGACTGGTCAACAACACATGACAGGGTCGAGGCTGCCAAACAGCGTATAGGAATGACCACTGATCAAAGTGATCATTACTCTGTGTGTACTCACCCATTAAATACTTCCAAAGACGTGGGGTGCGATAAAGTGCTCTAGTGCAGCTGGAATTATGAGCCCCTGTGCCTGAGGGAAAAGATGTTTGTGTGCAGTTTGTGGAAAAGGGGCAAATTTTTACTACATAGACTTTCTTATGGATATGAAACTGACTCGAGGACTATATCGTACCCCATATCTTTGGAATTATTTAATGGGTGAGTACACGTGGAGTAATACCCACTTTGATCAGCGCGCAGGTGTCAATCAAACCATAAACCAACGATGGTAATCTATGGCTCTGATAATTGCGCAGTCCACTTGGACGAACAACAGAGCCAGATATACGGTATATGGTCATAGTATGTATGACCAAAATGATTGTTTTCACTATGGTTACTTTTTGGTCTTCTCCAAACCTCTGCTTGATTGGCTTTTTCTATGCTATTGGCTGCTGTAAGTCCAGTTGGGTACATGGATTGAGAGGCATTAGATAAAAGCCTGAGCTGGTTAACCAGATAAATGAGGAGGGCCCTGGTGCCAGCCTTGAATCCCCATGATTATAGACCGTTGCAAATGTGATGGTCATGCACTGGATAATACTTGAAGTGATATTGAACTCTAAATTGCACAGGCAGATGGATAGCCACATGCTGAGAGAAACACGGACAGACAGATGCATGGACAGACAAGCACATCTCTGCTGTCGGGAAGAAACCATCACCTCTAAAATGTTCATTCTTCAGGAAATAAAGGAAAATAAAGCAATCCTGCTTCATCAAAGCTGGTGTTGTGACTTTATATTGTCAATTACTTCCAGGCTGGGAGAGGTGGTGGAGTTTGTTTGCTTCATAGCAGACAGTTTGAGGGTCCAGAGGAGATGAGAGGTTTCATCGGAAGCACTTGCGTGAGCGGAGCAAGCGCAGTTAAGCGATCGCTGAGTGGTCGGTGTTTGGTGGTGCATGGTCAGCGGTCGGTCATCCCTTGAGGTACTCTCATTGGCTGATTTAGGTGATGACGTCTTGGGGACATAAGTAAAAGACCTTTATAGCTAATGGCTGGTATTCTCGAACGCTATGGTGTAGCCATATGGGTATGGTGTAAGTCTTCTCATTGGCTGCATTGCAGCAAACCAGGGCTGGAGCCTTGTGTGTAGGCCAAAAGCCTGTACCACCAGACCTAGGCCTGGGCTTACCAAATAATTACCCTTAATAATTAAAACCTGCCATCAAGAGCGTCATGATGAACCACGCAGGGGAGTAATATTTTTAATTGGGGGGTCAGGTGATTTTTGGATTTTCTGAATTGCAGATTTTAATTATTATGGATAATTATTTGGTAAGCCCAGGCCCGGTGGTGTAGGCTTTCAGCCTTCTACAGACCTGATTTGCTGCCATGCAGCCAATGAGAAACTTACACCATACCTAGCTACACCATATTGTTACCATGCCAATGTCATAAGTATTAGCTCGCTCGGCTCACGCACAAGTAGGTCATGGCCTACTTGTGCGCAACGTGCAAGGTTGCACTCTACCGAGTGCTGATCTTGTTACTACTTTTCATTAGATCAATATGTTCGAAACCGCACAGGGCTGTTCACAAGTGTTCAGTTGCACTGAAAATATAACAATCCAAAATCTCAGAAATAGAGTTCGGTGGATTCCCCCAGGCAGCAACGACACGCAGAACACATGCATGCACGCACGCGCACGCACGCACGCACGCATGCACGCACGCACACACACACACACACACACACACACACACACACACACACACACACACACACACACACACACACACACACACACACACACACACACACACAGAAGGACGCAATGAGAGTAAGGAGGAGTTGTTTCTGGGTTTCAGGGACAAGCTGATCATAATTTCCAGGGCACTAACTGTTCTCTCACAGTCATCACAATAGTACAGTAGGAGAGGAACACACCGCTTCCCCAAAAATGATGACACGGTTCCGATGTGATCTATCAATCACAATCCAGCGATTAATTCGTGTCATCTTCTTGATTTAATGCAGTCATGTTTTATTTTCTACTTTTTTTTCACCCCTGGATCTTTTTGAGACACATTCCGTTTTTATCGTCCTAAATTCTGCAGCGACGATGGCCAGGGAGCTAGTTGCAGTGCGAATAAAGTGGATGTCATATCTCTGCTTTCTCCTCTTCTTCTTCACACCCAGGCTATCTGGAGTGAATATCCCTGCACCCATCATCAGCAACAAAAATTGGCTACGGCTGCATTATGTGACAGAGAGCAACCACCGCCACAAAGGCTTCAGGTCTCAGTATCAAGGTAAGAGATGATTACTTCATTTGCAAATCATAATAGAGGTTCTGCTATTCGGGCAAAAAAAGCGACTGTTGTGGGGGAAAAATACATTGTAATTGTGAATTATGTTTTTGATCTTTGTCAACTGAATATCATGAATCTGATGAAGGGTGTAAGCCTGTATGGTGGTTCTTTCTGCTGCAAACCGCTGACATCAAAGGTCCTTCATAAAATATTTAAGAGATACTGTACACAATTTTCCTGCTTATAAAAACATATAGCTTGGATGGCTCGATAACCCATTACCTTGATGGTGGCTTCTGGTATGACTTCCAACATGTTATACTATAGTATATAATGTACTTAAGATAGCCAGTAGGACAGCCCCAAACCAAACATGAAAGTATCACCATAAAAGGCTCCCTACAGGGTTTTCTTTCCGGTAGCATGCATGTGTAGCAGCCCATTGTAAACAACAATGTAAAATCAATTGCATGAAAACTCTCCTTCAGGAGTGTATTGCTATACTCAAACAATTTTCCCCTGTGTGTTACTCATTCATGGTGTAAAAGACACACCTTTTGTAACATGCTAGTAGGGTCGACAGGCAACAAGATTAACATGAGTTAATCACTTATTTCAAAGTGACAGTCCAGAGGAAGGGGGATCATCCCAATGCTTGCAAATCCAATTCACCTTGTTTTTTTGCTTCACTCATCCCTCATTGCTTTTGGCTATTATTTTGTCCACCTCAGGTTATGACAGTCGCTTGCATCACCTGGCTTTTGTGTGAAGTCTGTTCCATGTTGTGTTGAATTATACATTCGTAGACATTCCGTGTCGTAGTCGGCTGTTCTTTGACTCTTTCTGTGTGTCATGTATTATCCCCCGTACAGTATATAATACAACAATTAGTTTAAATCAAATTTTAATGGTGGTTTTAACATACAGTATCTACTTTTGGAAACGAAAAAAAAAAGCTATTTTGGAAATTGCATGGCTGCATTTCCTATGAAAAAGGAGGCACACCACTAGCAATTATTCTATAATGAACAAGTTTTATTCAGAGGAAAAAAACACTTGTACTGTATCTTCTCACATCTAATACTGTAACTTCTTTTATCTAATGGACTGTTTTTATTGCTCTCAACCAGTGAAAAGCTCTGGAGAGCTTAAATCCAGAGGGGTAAAATTATTACCGGGAAAGGACAACACTAACAAACTCTCTTTGAGTAAGTCTTTTATTTTTCTTATGCAAATGTCATTGTTTGGACTTTTTTTTTCTTTATTCAGGGCTTGTGTTCTGGGTCTTTCTTTCGTTCTTGTCTCTTTTGTTGCTGCATCATTTGGTGAAGGCATTACGCTACAGTACTAGATTTTGCAGAAGTGCAGTCTTTTGTCTTTCTGACAACCTATCCCCCCCCCAAGTCTCTGGACTCTCATGTCCTTACAGAAATATGCTCAGCTAGATGAGACCCAGGACTAGACTCTATGTTGCAGCAAAAATCTTAATTAGAATATCTTGTGACCTCTAAAAGTTCCCTCTTTTTGTCTCAGTCATTCATTCACTGTGTTTCACTCTGTCCAGCCTAAGCAATACATTACATTGTTGCATACTCAGTGAGATCCTCTGTGTTCATTTAACTCTGAGAGTTAAGCTAACACTCAGGATTTCACAGTATGAGCAGTATGACTTGCATTCACATATCTGTACACACGTGTGTGCATGCGCGCACACGCACAAACAAACAAACACACACACACACACACACACACACACACACACACACACACACACACACACACACACACACACACACACACACACACACACACACACACACACACACACACACCGCAGTAGTGGCCACTTATTTGGCAGATGAATTTAGTACGCTTCAGACTGAGGTGAATGCATTCTAATAGTTGCTGAGCTTTGCCATTAACATAAGCTTTTCAGGAAACTCAAAAGCTTATGAGAAACGACTTCCACAATGTGCCTAAACACATTAGTGACAACAAGGTGTAATCTTTATTGCCTTGTGTGTCACAGACGTGACTTCAGAGACATGAATAATGCAAAGGTATCTGTTCTCTGTCTGTGTTCGTCTAAAAAGGGACTTTAAGGAGGAGGCAACATATGCCATGTGTGACATATGCCATTTTCACGCTGTATAATTGAACCCCTAACACTATTATTACTAGCCTGCCCTCAATTAACCACAAATCTAATGAACTTCTAAATGAAAAGAGAATGAACGCCTCCGGATCTGCTTGGTTTCTGTGTGTGATGTCTTACTGCAAAGTTATGATAGCACATGTTTCATGAATTTCATTTGCAGCGCATGATTTATTTGATTCTCAGAATGTACTGTGGGAGAAAGATAGGGCTTTTTAATGTGTTCGTGCGTTTGCGCATGCATGCACGCGGGTACACACACACACACACACACACACACACACACACACACACACACACACACACACACACACACACACACACACACACACACACACACACACACACACACACACACACACACTTATGTAGCCAACTTTTATTCCACTTCCAAGTCTTGGCTGTACTTATGCAGTGTAGAAGGCTGTATATTTCACCCTATACCCAAAGCTTAATCGAGGGTACTTAAACTATTAGTATGTATGGAGAGTCCCACTGAGTGATTATTGTGGCTCCTGTAATGTAGTTGAAGGTTATTTAATCCTCTTAGTCCCTGTTGGACTCAGATAGATTCCTTCCATTTCCTCTAGCTCAGGGAAGAGAGAAGTCGAGTGTTGTATTCAGTTTGATAACGCTCAATGAGAGAGTGCATTCACAACACCACAACTGGCAATAAAAGACCTCAGACTTTGATACATGGGGTCAATTTGTCTATCTACATAATTACCGCAACCATATGTTTCTTACCAGGCATTAGCGTTTTGAATGCTCTTCCAGGAAGTGTTTAAGCACCCATTTAACAGTTTTAATTTGCTGGCTGTGTTGGTGTTTTGGCGATGAAGGTTATTCTGCCTTACAGCATTTTCGATCCTTGTCTTTCACACACAGTGAATGAGGGAGGGATCAAACAGGTGTCCAATTACTGCCCAGACCCAGGGGAGCCTGAAAATGGCAAGCGGACAGGTTCAGACTTCAGGTGAGTTGGCACCCATCACAGAACTGAAGTGCGGCTTCAGTCAGAGCTGATGTTTTTTTGGTGGTTCACAATCAATTTTTTAAACAGTTTATAACAGTATTATAAACAAAACAAACTTACTAACTAAAAATACAGTTGCTGTAGAAAAAATTATGCTGGACTTGGACCTTTTCATTTTAGTACCAATGGGATCTCACTACGCTGTCCTAAAACCTAAATGTTAACCAACCTCTTGTGCGTTCAAATCAAATTGAAATGTAAGTGTCCATTTGGTTACATGTGTACACTCTCATAGTTATAAATGGATACAGGCCAGTGACCCATTTTGGATAGAGACCCTCCGTTCAAGAAACACTGCAGAAATATATAGAAATATAAAACATTCTCCAAAGTAGCCTTTAAAGTGGCAAGTACTTAATAGCACTTGTGTCCTCACTGATCAGTATTCAGAGCAAGAGGAGCCTGAGGGTTGGTTATATCTCACCAGCTTCTGCATGAGTGCTGGAATGGAGCAGGCAGGCAGGGGCCTGAGATTTAGTTAGCTGCCGCAATTAAGTCCTATCTCCAGTCCCTACCGTACTGGAAACCTGGTGTTTGCCTTCCCTTCCCTTTTCCGTGCACAGACATCGCACTCGCTCTCATGAGCATCCCTATTGTGCTGCACTCAAAAGGGCTCCGGTACTGCTGCAATCTACAGTGTGCACTTGGCACTTAAGCATGGACACACTAAAACCTGGCTAGGTTTTCTCAGTTGCCATTACGAGGAGGAGGTTGCTCTGTTTGAACCAGCAGTAGCACTGCATATTATGAGCGCTCCATTCATGGGGGGATGGGATGGATTCAGATGGTATATTGAGATGTAATCCAAGATAAATGTAACAGAGAAATAAATGGGATTTGCCTCAGGGCTTTTCTTTGGAAACGATTGCTTCTCTGACTGTAATATTTGCTATCTCTCCAGCATCGGAGCAACTGCTCAGTTCACCTGTGACGAAGACCATGTGCTGCAGGGCTCCAAAACGATTACCTGCCAACGCGTGGCAGAGGTCTTTGCTGCTTGGAGCGACCACAGGCCTGTCTGCAAGGGTGAGGGGAGCTTTCTGGAGAGCTAATAAAGCTGTTTGATTAAGGCACTGCCGCTGGATGTAGGCTCTATGCAGATATGGACGAAAGTTCAGTTCCGTTAATTATGTATCAAAGGCTTAGCAGCAGTACTTTTTTATGACAAAGAAGGCTTTGATTGTGCTTTGATCCAACAATCCATAATACCCAAATCACCTTTTCTGGATGTGATTCATGGAAACAGTGCTAATAGACTACGCACATGCTTCACTTCACTTTCCAGAAACACTGGAAAGTGAAAATGGTTCATCCTGGTCTGTAGGTTTTCAAACTATTTAACCAATGAAATATATTAGCAAGGGCTTGTTACTAATGACTACTTTGGATCCACAGTGGATCCAAAGTAGTCAGTGGATCATCCACTGACTACTTTGGATCCATTGGATACAAGGTTTACCCCCAACAGCAATGATAATGATCTGTCTTCCACAGTGTAATATTTGTCTTTTAATTGTTGCAGTCAAGACATGCGGGTCAAATCTCCATGGGCCCTCAGGGACCTTCACGTCCCCTAACTTCCCCATCCAATATGAGAGCAACTCCCAGTGTGTGTGGATCATCTCTGCTAGTGATCCAAACAAGGTAAGGCTTCAGAACAGTGATTCTCAGCACGGTCCCCAGTTTGATATGCATAGGTACCTGAGCAACATTTTATACCATTTTTGCTTTAGCTCTGATCTACCCCATACAATTATATACATGTAAATCTGTTCCCCCCTGGTCCCCGTGTTGAGGACCATGGGGCTGCGGAGTACTTGAATAACAAACAATATTATTGCAGTGCCTTCTGGGGGACCCCCAGAAACGAGATCTGTGAATTGTATTATATCGTGGCCCAAAATAGAGGACCCTTGTGGCTCACATGGCATCATGTTTTCCAGCTGGAAATCTATTACTAGAATTCTTGATGAGTGATGCAGTTGTACACTGAAGTATACCATATAGGCCTACGTTAATCCATAGTTAACCTCAACAACTGACATCTGAACTCAGTGGTTAATTCCGGTATTATTGGCATGCATTCATTGCACCGATTTTGACCATATGCTTTAATGGATGGATACAAAGAGTGCAGTTGTGCTACAGTATATATTCTTTTCAACCAGACTATGACTGGAATTATTTGCCATTCTGTTGATCAAGAGTCATAAAAGGAGGACTGTGGGCAGTTCAGAGACCCATCCACCAGTGACATCATCGTGATGGCTAACATTATAACAATACATTATAGCAAACTGTTCAAGAATAGAAAGCCTCTATTTGCGGATGTCACGGGTGGGTGGGTTTCTGAACCCGGACCAATTATATGAAGATAGGTTCAAAAGTGGTCATTTAACATAATTCTGCCTATAAAGTGATGTCCTTGGAGGAGCTCAAATAAGGGTTAAGTGAGCTACTGGTGCTTGTACAAACAAGGGTAGTAGTTCCCCATTAGTTAGCATGGATGTACAGTAATTGTACTGTATCCCTCGTCTCTAAACACTTGAACCTTAACCTTTGAACATCGAGTCCAGACTCCCTTTGTGGGGCTTCTCGTGTATTTATTAATGAATACATCTACAGTGTTTCATGAGGTTTTCCCAGGATGAATTATTGTGCAGGTCGGTGCTGGGTTTGTCCAAACATGATCGGAGCGCTCATATTATATCATGATATTAGACTGGATGTAATATAATGTAATATGTAATAACATGGCCTAAGTATTCTATAAAAATATAAATATCTGATTAGTAGAACATTATATTGTCAGATTTTCAAAGTCAAATGATGAGAATCGGATCTGGAGGACAAAAGCTTGATCTGAGCATCACTCAGTGCATAGAAGTGATATAAGCTGTCACTTCACCTGACTGCAATTATTGGCAGGTCTACAGTATCCTTTGTTTGACCGTTTCTAAGGTTATAGAAACGAAGAGAAACCACTGAGTGTTATTGGATCATCCCCAAAGCTGAGAGATCAAAGTTGAGCTTGTAATAGCCTTTGATCAATATGCACTCTAGTACTCTTCTACATCTGACGGAGTCCCGTATCATACAAACCCAGTCACTGTGACATCAATAAAGAGCAGTCATCCTAATAAAGAGTTCACATCCGACGAATGTTCCTTCTGAAATCACAAGGACAGGCAAGTGCCGGCGTAGTCAAAGTACTGATGGGCCTCGCCTAGACAAACAAGCCATTGACTTGGCAGTGAATCCGTGTCCATTAGTGTTATGATGGTAATTATGCTTATGCGTGGATTGTAATGAGGTTGTTATACATGCATATTCTGTGGGCATTGTCCTCCCTATGGCCGGGGGATTGTGGGATGCCAAAGATTAGGAGCAGCCGATCGTTGTTCGCCTTTGCTGGCATCAACACATGCAAATCAACAGATGTCTTTACAACACCTCTGCTCATAGCACTTTCATATCACCAAAGAATAGGCTGATATATTCTTCTTAGCACAATTTAGCACTGCTTTTTTAATTGATGTACATTTAACTCTTAAAGCCATTATCTTTTATTGGTAGTAATTCTGAAATTATCCATGCCAGTGGTGGTGGTTAGTCCTCGCTGGGGGTTGTTTGTGTTCTTTGCATGCGGAGGTGTAGATAGAGGATTGATATAGAGTATCAGTATAGTATGCTACGGCGCTACGCTGTCTGAATTAGGGAAAAAATGTGGTATGGGTGGATTTGTACTCAATGTTTGGCTCCCATTCTCTATCTATTCTCTATCCATCTATAGATTTTCGAATAGTTTGCAAGTGCTTGCATGTATGGAAAATGCAGCTATTTGGATTATGAGATGAAGGAAATAAAGGTGGAAGGGGTTTTGTGTTATTGTCTGAGCTAAAGCGGTATGTGTTTTCGATGCTGCCTGCTTGAAATATGTATAAGGTATTACATATTCTATCTACAAAGACTTGCTTCCCTTACAGTTAAGCCGTCATCAGAAACCCCTGTCTCTAAGGGCAGTTTATGAACATAAACAGCTCTGTGTTTGGAAGGAATTGAATGTATGTACCGTATGTACAGTATATATGTATGTGTGTACAGTATGTATGTATGTATGTATGTATGAATGCATGTGTGTATGCATATATACATACACATGCTGAATGGTTTAATCATACAACTCGACTATTGAATTTTTGGCCTTTAATTGGTAAAGGGCCGGAGTAAAAAAAAATCATGTGATGCGTACAGCCGTACATGATCTATTTCTGATATAATTATACACTCAGAATATGTAATGCTATAGCACATTTTCTCAGCATTCTGCCATATGCTTTCGTAGTCAATTGTTTTTGAATTGTGGCCTAAATATTTCATGACAGGTTATCCAGATTAACTTTGAGGAATTTGACTTGGAGATTGGCTATGACTCCCTAACTATCGGAGATGGAGCGGAAGTAGGTGACTCAAAAACGATAATTCAAGTGTAAGTATTTTGTTTTCTGAGATGTACTCTATTTAAACATAATACAATAATATTATGAAATACAAAACAACACTGAGCCGCAGCACTATCCTATTATGCAGCTCAACTTCATCCAACACTATATTAGAGCCCTTTCTGACACGATTTTATATGGGTTCTTTGAATTTTCCGTTTATTTCCCGGCAATTTAATCTGATGTGTAATGTTCAGCAAAAGATTACTGCAGTCTATTGAGTTGATGTTTGATTAGTGACTTCTGCTGTGTGTAGGCTTGACATTTGATGGGGGACGTTTGACATCTGCATGTCTTTGCTTTGGCCCTTATCTGCAGACTGACAGGGAGCTTTGTCCCTGACCTGATTGTCAGCATGACACATCAGATGTGGCTTCATCTTCAGTCTGATGAGAGTGTGGGCTCAATCGGCTTCAAGATCAACTATAAAGGTACTACACTGACTTAGGCCGCAGCATTGGCTCGCTTTGTGTCTGCGCCAGTGGCTGAGGACTGGCTGTGACACAGACATTCAAGCAATAAGCTTTCAACCTGTCGGTCTGTCAGTCTGTCTGTCTGGTTAGTCACTGATTGCCCCCTACCCCCCACTCTCTCTCTCTCTCTCTCTCTCTCTCTATTCTCTCTTACCAGTACTCTTTGCCTGGAGTTTTTTTTAAAATAATAATCAAAATGCTTTACTTAATACTTAACTTACCCATATCTCCCCTCCTTTCCTTAACTCCATCTCCCTCCTCTCTTCCGTCCATCTCTCACTCACAGAAATTGACAAAGAGAGTTGTGGTGACCCTGGAACGCCTCTGTATGGCTACCAAGACGGCAGTGGCTTTTTGAACGGCGATGTACTGCGCTTTGAATGCCAATTTGGATTTGAGCTGATCGGGGAAAGAATGATAACGTGCCAGGATAACAATCAGTGGTCTGCTAATATCCCCATCTGCATATGTGAGTTACAAGCCTATTTATTTCCCCCTCACTTGTTTCCCGGTGCCATGGAATAAACCATTACTAAAGTTCACTATAACACTGGGGATTATTGTGTTGCTGGATGGGCTTTAAACTATATCAATCTGATAAACAGGACTATGATAACATTGGTTGTTTCCTTATGTTTGTGTTCATTTGTTCAAACACAAATCATGGTGTGTGTGTGTGTGTGTGTGTGTGTGTGTGTGTGTGTGTGTGTGTGTGTGTGTGTGTGTGTGTGTGTGTGTGTGTGTGTGTGTGTGTGTGTGTGTGTGTGTGTGTGTGAGAGAGAGACAAAAAGAGGGAGAGTGTGTTTGAGAGAGAATGTCAGAGAGAGATAGGTGGGGGTGGGGGTATGGGGGGTGACATCTTGTACGCTTTCTTTCAAATTCCATCTGTGAAATATAGCTAGAAATAGTAGAAAATACATTTTCCATTTCCATTTTCATAACAGATATCTACAGTTGTATTTTTGTAACATAGCAGTACCCCTGGGGGACGGTGTTGGATATATGGCTTTGCTGTGTGGACATATTTCTGTATTACATTTACACCGCCAACCCATCCACTCACTCTCTTGCCGTCTCATGAATCTCCAGCTACTCAGCAGCACCCACCCAGGAGAACAATGTTGTCTCCTAATTGCAGAGCTAGTTACTAAATGCTGAGCTTGTGCTCCACTGATTTTGTTAATGTATAATCCACAATATAGAATGTAATGTGACAGGTGAGAGTTGTTGCAAAACGAATTCCCTGATTGCTCTATTAAATATTAAATATTGAACCTAATCTACTTCTGCCTCTCTCCGGCAGTCCCATGTTTCTCCAACTTCACGGCACCCATGGGGACGGTGTTGTCTCCCGACTACCCGGAAGGCTACGGCAATAACCTCAACTGCGTGTGGCTGATCATATCCGAGCCAGGCTCCAGAATCCACCTGGCCTTCAATGACTTTGATCTCGAGCCACCGTATGACTTCCTCACTGTCAAAGACGGCGACCAGTCAGGAGCCATGATGCTAGGCCGCTTCTCAGGGGCAGAGGTTCCTTCTCATCTGACGTCCAACAGCAACGTTCTGCAGTTGGAATTCCAGGCTGATCATTCCATGTCTGGGCGAGGGTTCAACATCACCTACAGCAGTAAGTAGTAACGGAAAAAAAGGTCAATTCAGTGTGTATCAGTGTGGCTGGCCAGTGCAACACAGCAACTTGTCAGTTTATTGTCAGTTTATGTTTCTAGAGCACATTTCTATTAATTTCTGTGGAATCTAGACCCTGCTAACTGCATGGTGGGCTGCGGGAGTACTGCGATGACAGGCTACCACTTCAGTATTGCATCATTTGGAGATACAGTATGGATGACAATTCATGATCATGATGCCAACATTTTAACACAGCCAGTAGAGCTCTCGCCTTTGGACCACAAGGTCATGGGTTCGATCCCGGGCACCACCAATTCAGCATATGAATAGCACGGTTTGGTGCAGAAAATCGTGCAGGTGCTGTACTGTATGTACTGAATACACTCCTGTATGTTACCTGCTGATACTGATAAAAAGCCACTCCAGACCTAGTTATTTGATCTTTGGTGCCCCCTCGACCCCAGGTTGGGAAACACTGTTCTAGACTAGATGATCATGTGCTTCCAAGTTTGTGTCTCACTGGTTTATTGAGATGACTGAGAAAAAAACTTTGCGAGCGTTCACAAAGCTCTGACCTTAACCCTATCAAACACCTTTGGGATTCATTTGAACACCAAATGTGGGCCAGGCTGGCCTAATCTCCCAACATCAGTGTCTGACCTCATTAATGGCTGTCTTGGCTGAATGAAAAACAAATTGCAGCAGCAATGTTTTAAGTAGCGAAAAGCCATCTCAGATTTGTGGAGAATATTATAGTAGCAAAAGGGGACCAAGGCATATCAGTGCCCGTAATTAGCTTCCCTTTATCCACAAGAGCTAATGAGCTCAGACATTGATGCTGGGCGATTAGGCCCGACTCACATTTGGCGTTCCGATTCATTCCAAAGGTGTTTGGTAGGTTTAAGGTCATCTCAACAAACCATTTTCTTTATGGGGGGGGGGGGGGGGCATATGGGGATTGCCCTACAATTGGGCACTTGATTTTTGGATTCAAACTTTGTTCTTTTGCAAAAATGGGTATTAATGTTAAGATCTAAGAAGACCTTAACATTCATTAGAAGCTTGCACATTTATCTTCGGGGGTATGGTTCTATGCCTTTTTATCCTTCAGGATAAAGTAGGGGTCATGCAATCCCCAACCCCTACCACATCATCTGTCAGCTGAAGTGTTTACTTGCTCAGCTGAGCCATCAACTGGCTATCTGTCATACAGAGATAGGAGCTTGAATAAGTGGCCTGCCTGAACTAATGCCGTGATCAATTTAATCTAAACGGGGACATGGCGAGGTCATTTATCCTACTATCATATCATACTAATAAAAAATAATTAAGAGCGTTCTGTTTGCATGTCGGTCCATCATTCTGTACTCATTTATCAATCTACAGTAAAAATGCATATATGAATTGGTTATTTGGTATATTCAGACAGGGACTGTGTATGTCTATATTGTCTGCCCATACTGCATATGGAGATCATCAGTAAATGGCCATATTCAGGCACTGGGCATATCAGCAGTCCTTGACAACCGGATCTCCACATGAATATGGGAGGGTTTGGACCGCTGGTTCCGGACAACTAGAGAGAGACGCGCAAAGTCGGTGGCACATTTATTGTAGGATTGTACACAGTTTAGCACCTTTGGCTTTTCTTGCATTTTCCATTTATATTTTCATGAACAGGTTTATCGGGACGGTGTTTAGCTTATAAGCTTAAAGGGATGTTTCACTTTCTGTTTCACTTTCAAACACGTATGGGGTCATTTTAATATCTACTGTGGCATTTGTGAGCACCCCAGATGATTTTGAAGTTGCATTTTATCTGACACTTCCTCTTTCCCATACAAACCCACGGTAAGTTCAAACTCAATTCTAGCTAAGGCAGACTTAGGATCCCTGACCTTGCTTTTGGTGACGGATGTCGTGCTTCAAATCCATGAGGAGACGTTGTTTTTTCAATTACATTTGTCATTTATTTTAAAGTGTATCTAATTATCTATATCTATAGTTTTGTAGGACTTTTTAAACACAAACATAAGCAGCAGATGGCTGGCTAGTTAGTGATGCACAAAGGCTTATTACAAAATGGTCTCACCAATTGTACCGGCAAGAGCCCACAGTATAACATATGCTCAGATGAGTCATCAGATAAGTAACTTCATTTTTAATCATATCAGTACAAGTGGGTGATTCTCATGCATTAGTGAAATATGGAAGGTCAAATCGAAGAGCAGCTTCCTCAGGTGACTGAGAAATGTCATGCATGCAGGTCATGCATTTGAAAGTCCGGTGGTGCGAAACACACTTGTCCAACAGAGATGTTGAAAAACACAATACTGTGTATGCCCGTATGGTGATGTACACAGGAGAACAGTACAGATCGGAATGCTTGACCCTGAATTGTGAGGCGATCTGATGGTTATGTTATAATGTGTTTGTGTGTGCGTGTGTGTGTGTGTGTGTGTGGGGGGGGGGGGGGGGGGCTGGGGGGATGCTTGTGTGTGCGTATGTGTGTGGGTGAGGGAGAGAGTGTGTGTATGTGTGTGGGAGTCGGGTATATGTGGATTTTCTTTTTAGCATACTGTATACAAATTGCTGGAATGAGGGAATACATTTTGCTGTCAGAGAATCACTGGATAGCAGAAATGATGGATTTTGCCTTGTGCTCCTTCACAGCATGATCATCTACCGGGAGGCACAGGCACACAATTATAATACTCAGATACTGTCTGAAGCAGCAACTTCTGAAGGGTTCTCTCTTGCATAATATCGTCACATGAAATAAAGGTTATTGCACAGCCTCCACATCATATCATTTCAACCACCGTTTGTGGTCGTGAGAGCTACAGTAGTAGGAGAAGGAGACATAACATCTCAATAATAAACACAAGACAGATTATCTGTGGACATGAAGTATTCCAATGTGGAAATTAGTGTATTCTCATGGGAGGAGAATGGTGGAGATGGCTTTAATGAATGTACAAAATGAGAGCAGTCAGATGTTTTATACTGCTACTCCCATGCATATGTATGTAATCTAACATAATTGCTCCTGTATGGGATATAAACTGTTTCATTTGTTCTGCCAAAAGAGCAGTTCTGGATGGCAGAAATAATATATTTCACATTTAACAATGTTTCATTATGTTCTTCTATACAGAATGTAGCAGGAGTCAGATCCCAATAATAATACTACGTACACTGGATAATCTGTGTCTCCAGCTCATTGTCACTTGATTCCAAGATGATGTACCTAATTACGTGAAACCTTGCAGACAAAACCTTGCCACATTTGTGAAATTAACTCGAATTCAGGTTTTGGGCATGACACCTACTGCCTACAATATGGGAACTGCATCATGAACCATTAGGAATTTACGTCCTTGGTCAACTGGCAATGTATTAAGTGATTTTGATGCTGGTTCTTCTTGTTGATTGCCAGCTTAGTTCTGGGTACCCAGACACGGGTGAAAACATCATCTCCAGCACTAAGCCTTTGGCCCGGCTGGCTCAGATACCAAGCCTGATAAATTTTGCCTCACAAACATAGTGCAATAACAGTAAATCATAAGCAGCACTGTAAATGTCTTTTTGGAACCATTAGACACAGGTTAGTGGCTGGAACTGTCATTTGCTTACATTGCATGCAGAACAGTTTATCCTTTCTACAGATGATACTACCAGTGCCTCGTCTGAACTTTGGTAGTATTTTTTGTTCCTTTCATTCATTCAATAAAAGTCAGATGGCTGTGTAGATCTTTTTAGTCTGGCAGTCGAAGGGTACAGTCTTTTTTTATTGGCCTGAAATATTGTCCATACAGTACATACATTCATGAATCCACTTGCTGACCGGCTGTCAATATTTGGCAATTTCCTTATGCTTTAAGTGCTGTAGCATGTGACATAACCCAAGATTTGGACTCTCGTATCGTAGAGTGATCATTGGCCCAAGATTTGGACTCTCGTAGATGTGTTTGTGATTCTTACATCTAGTACAGTTGACATACCAAACCAGCTGTGCTTCATGACTTTGAATTCATTCCAAGCATTAGTTTTGCCACAAAACTGCAGGTGCTACAGCACCCCCGACTGCTGTTTTCATGATTTAGTGCAATATGAATCTTATCTTATCTTTTAACCCAAATTCCATGTCGCCAATATGTGGCACGGACCAGAGCCGTAAGTATAGACAGAGTTACGACACTCCATTCACAGCCATCTGTGACAAGTGCGGAACCTGAGAAATCTATTGGCAACAGCACAGCTTTAATGACTTTTATTTTACAATTTTTATAATACAAAGTAATGGTACCGCATAGACCAATCAGAGGCTTGTTATGCACAATACAGTTGACCTGTTACTCACATGGCCTAAAATAGCTCTTTATCTACTCCCACTCCCACAACACCAGAGGGAGTGCCACTAACCATGTTCAACCCAGATTTGGCACAAACAAGGGACTTAATTCCTTCCGCTCATATGCGACCAAAATGTGGAACGCACTACCAACAGTCATTAAGACTTGTGAATCCCTTGACTCCTTCAAAACTGCTCTCAAGGGGCACCTACAGATGGCTGCAATTCGAAACTGGCCTCTGTAAAACAAAATTGTATATAAAATCCCTCCACCCATCCCCCTCTCCTATTTCTCTTTTCCCTTTTTACCTCCACTATGATTTTACCTCCATGATTTGCTGCTTCTGACTTCACTGAAGTATGTACAGTATGTATTTGAATGTCTAAATGAAATGAACAAGTTGGCCACTATTGTAAACTTGAATTGTACTGTAATTCTCCAAGCTGTTATCAGTTTTGTTGCAGTGTACTTGACTTGTACTGTAACTCTCATCTCTGTCAATAAAAAAAAATCATTCATTCATTCATTCATCTTCGACCTTATTGAAAACAATGCATTTCCAAATCTAGTGCGTGTCCCTTTTCAGGCTGTATGAACAGTAGCTCGATCGCTGTTTTCTGACCCCTCAATGTCGCTACTCTTATACTGGCTGTTGTTGTACTGCCCGTGCATTTCCTGTTTACATTAGGACTTCAAGTCCAGTGCGCTCTAGAGCGCGCAAGGATGCAAATAATCTCGCTCTCTCTGTGTGACATTACCTATATATCAGCCATTTGGACATAATAACATGATGATGACTCACAAGGCTCATCATAGCCTCAGCGCAAGGCAAAGGTACAGTATGGTGGTTAATGACCCTGCCGAAACACTTGGACCAAGTCCTTGCGCAATGGTAGCTGCCTCTGAGTGGCCAAAGTAGCCATCTGGGCAGGCTAATGTTGAAATAGTCTGCTGTCATGACACATGTCTTGTTACGCTGTTTGTATGTAAAGAATAATTGTAAAATTAGCTCTGCGTGGTTCAGAGCTCCAATGCAAGTCAATTCAGAGCTCCACTGCTTGCTTCCGAATCTGACTGACTGACTCTGAGCCCCCCACCACACGGATAAAATGGTCTTTTTGGCCTGAACGCGATTGTTTTTCACCGGAAAAATAACCAGGATTTGCGCCCTCTACCGATATTGCCAAGATAAAACTTTCATAATATCGGTAAGCGTAAGTAGTACTACTAAGGTAAGTAGGCTTTCTAATGACACAAGCCGCGTTTGTTTTGGCGAGTAGGCAAAACGTTCTTTATATATCGCCTCTAGAAGAGAGGCTAGTCGGGTGGAATAAACGGCCGATTACACTGTGATGTACAGAGCTCCAATGCAAGTCAGACTCAGAAGCAGTGGAGCTCTGGACCAGAGCTAATTGTAAAATTAACAAACAAAAACTGTAAATGTAGGTGCACGCGCACGCACGTGCACGGTTCGACCAGCACCCCCTAATCTAAAAAGTACCCCCTAAAGTACTTCTCTTGGCATTGAAAACAATTATTGGGCTAAAAACAGCCACTTGCTCAGAATGTGCTGATCTCATCACATTTGTCATGACGTTTATGGCCGTCTATTAGCCCAAGCAGCGCTTTTTATGCAAAACTAAAGCTTGGAATGGATTCAGAATCATGAAAAAAACCCTTGATATGTCTCATGCTACTTAAAGCATAAGGACAGTTTGCGGATACAAGAAAACGCATAAGAAACTCGCCTAATGCTTACAGCCAGTCATCAAGTGAATTCATGTATATAATATGTAATGTATAGAAAATATTTTAGGCCAATAAAAATAAAATAAAAATAATGTGGCATCAGTTGTTAACCGGGCAGCAGCCTTTGCGGGAAGTGTCTTAGTGGAGCTAGCAGAGGGTCATTTCCTCCTTTCCTAAGTATATGCATCTTCCCTCCATGCTGATATGAAGACCCCATTTAGTTATTCACAAAAAAGTGACCGATTTAGTCACTAGATCTTGTTCTCTTTCTTCTCATTACAAGCATTCGGGCACAACGAGTGCCCTGACCCTGGTGTCCCACTGAACGCACGGCGCTTTGGGGACAGCTTCCAGCTAGGAAGCTCCATCTCCGTGGTATGCGAGGAAGGCTTCATTAAGACGCAGGGGGCTGACACCATCACATGCCAGTTGGAAGAGGGCAAGGTGATGTGGAGCGGACTCATACCCAAGTGTGAAGGTAATGCCGGTCTTGAATAATTAATGCATTGTCTGATGGGCCAATGAATGAACAGACTGCTAAGTGGCAGAGAAGGCAGGCTTGAACAGAACTACTCTATACCTTTCTCACTTTTTTTCAAATCTTCTCCCAACATCCCATCCCACTGTTATTCATGCAATCCCGTCATACTATATCCATTCTTGTTCCTCTCTGGTATCTTCTCACCCTGATTCTTTAACTGCTTAAACTTGCTTCAACCCAACCCACTCTTTTGCCTTCTTCCTCATTTCTCCTTCTCCATCTATGCTCTCCCTCACTATCTAACTTTCCCTTCAACTCCATCCCACGCTTTCACCTTTTTTCCTCCTTTATCCTCACCATACCTCCATTTTCTGCTGCTCCACCTTTCCCCCGTGCAGCTCCCTGTGGGGGCCACTACTCTGGGCCCTCCGGTGTCATCCTGTCCCCTGGGTGGCCCGGTTACTACAAAGACTCCCTGAGCTGTGAGTGGGTCATTGAGGCCGAGGCGGGACGTTCCGTCAAGATCAGCTTTGACAGGTCTGTATGAAACTACTACGGTGACTCATCCATGGAGCTGAAAATACACACATGCACACACCCGCACGCATGCACGCACTACAGTATACTGTATGGAACAACAACTTTTCTGTCAAAATGGCTGTTGAACTGGAAATACAGCATTAAAGGAGATGGAATGGAGCGTATAGTGTCTGCTTTATACAAATGCTGAAAGTCATTTTGAGAGTAATTGAATTCTGTCCCTTATGCAATAACTGTAATAACGAGAAGGGGGGAAATGGTCATCTTTCAAAGCATTTATATCTTCATATAAAAAAGGCAGACCATCAAATGTTCATTTTTATTATCCTTGCAACCTCGCTGTTGTGATCTGCAGTCCTGTAAAAAGACAAAATTGCTTTCGTTGTGAATGTATTTTCCCTCAAGCTACCGTACACTTTGGATGTCTCGAGGTTCATTGTGCAGAGCCTAGGTACAGTGTAGTAGTTCATAGTGACGTATACTGGAGGCAGTGTGTTATTTGCCTGCATTGATAACAGAGAAAGACCATTTTGTGTGTGTTTTTAGCAATGGCTCAAGGTTCTTGGTTCCTTGTGTAATTGACAGGCACTTCCAAGCTTTGAGTGTCGAGTCTTCTCTGTGCTCAACATCATCGCTCACCCACAGGACTGATGGAAACGTTTTCTAAAAGATATTGAATTGGGACACAGATAATATCTGCTCTACAGCTCTCTCCCTCTCTCTGATCCTCCGGAGGACTCTTTCATCACCTCTCCTTTCCTTTCATTATACACCAGGTTTCAGACGGAGCTCAGTTATGACTTCCTGGAGGTGCATGATGGACCCAACCTTCTCTCTCCTCTGATTGGCTCGTTCAACGGGACCCAGGTGCCACAGTTCTTGTTTAGCAGCAGTAACTTCCTGTACCTGCTCTTCACCACTGACAACAGCCGATCCAACAGTGGCTTCAAAATCTACTATGAAGGTCAGAGCAGTTACACCAAAACCTGGTGTTGGTAATACGGATGTTAAAACAGTGGTTTTCAACATTTTTGATACCAGGGCCCACTATTTATTCAGCATTTGAGCCACGGACCACTATTTGATGACATTTTAGCCCCACAGCCCAAAAGTAAAGAATTATATTTTGGTTTTGTCCGCAATCCCAGGCTGGAATTCGCAAACAAAGCAGGCGACCACCTGGAACCCTCTTAAGGGCCGCTGGTGGTCCCAGTACCACTGGTTGAAAACCACTGTATTAAACTATTAAAGTCTTATTAATATAAAATGTGTTCTTGACATAATAATGATGATATGCATAAGGTTCCGTAACTTGCTTACTTCCGTAAGCTGCAAAGCCAGCGTCTCTAAAATTATTTGAGCTCTTCCATTTGCACAGCAGATACTGTATTGATTTGAACAGTGCCTAAAGAACAGGACATACATTGTAAGAATGTACACAGAAAATAAACTAAACTAAACTAAGTCCAGTCTAATCAGATGATTTTAGTAGCCTTGATGTCAGCAGTGCTTAATTTCTAACTCAATTGTTGCTGGAACTGACATGTCATGAGAAAAGGTGGTATTATCACTAATCACCTGTGCAGTTTAGCTCACAGCTAAACATTATTTTATTTTTTTAACAACTAGATTCATGCTACAGACATATAGTAGGTACTTTTTCAAAGTCAGGCCAGCCACCAATGAATGAAGCTTCGCTGACCACAGGGTTCATTTATGAACCCTGTGGTCAACTGTACCCTCATTTGCGCAACTGTACCCTCATTTAGAATTCTATAGGACCTATTAATATACCCCTATGCTATGCTTGTTTCCATGAAAAAAACTTCCACATATTGTTGTACAACTACCGGTAGATAGCTTTTGGCGGAATCTATTTTCCATTCAGTTATACGCAGCAATATGCCAACTACATTTTTTCACATGCTTTTGTTCACTTCATTTTACTTTACGCTTACTTCCTAGTGTGTAGTAGTTAGTAGTTGAAAACAGCTGAATGGAGAATAATCTAACTCAAAATGAACTGATTCAGTACTTTTTAGAGGAAGCCCTTATAGAATAAAATAACACTATGTGTCAACAAACGGTTGGTCCGGTCAAGTTTTTATGGAAAGGTATGCACTGATGGAATTGATCCAGTTTCTTGATAATGAATGCCCTCTGTAGGTCCTTTTATGGAAGTGGACCTGCTCAAAATGTCTTGTCAGTATTCTCAGTGCTGAGGCCATGTTCTGTACACCTTGAATCGCTTCTGCTGCCGGTAGCAGTAACCCGAAGGTTAGAGAAGCAAGAGGCTTCTCATTTGAGGTTTCAAATGTGCAGACTGAAAAATCGGAGAATATCTTCCACAGTGGTTCTCAAATGTATTAATTTCAAGTACCTCCACTCTGGCATGTATTAGATCATGGACCTCTATAACTCCATAACTGAGAGTGTGCAAATGAAACCTTGATTTTTTTTTTGTATACTCTCAGAGTTCAGACCGGTAAGGGCCTTGTTATGTTTCCTAACTATCAATCACTTAGCCGAGGAATCCCCTGTCACCCCCTGAAGGACCCCACGGGCTTCCCCAGACTTTCAGAATCCGAGAAGCACTTCTCTAGAGTACCTGACCCAGTTAGAGGTTCTATATAAGCTCCTCTTTTTATGGAAAGGCAGGGGACAAGCTGTCCAGAGCAGTTCTCCTATACAGCGTTTATGCATGTTTCTGAGCATTGTATCGGCATATGTCCCTCAAAAGTACACCAATCGATAAATGTCCATATACTGTAGGGACAGTGTGTTCATGGAGTTGACTGAACCCTTTAGTGCTAACAACAGGCTTAGAGATTACATTGATTATTTTTAAATATTTTACTTTGTGGAAAGGGTTGCATCGTTGCACTGTGATGAGAATTTGTTGTCACATGAACTTAGTCACTCGTATGACTTGGTATGATGTTGACATTCAGCTGTCAGTGGCATTGAAAAAATGCCCTATTTTATTCGATTAAATTCCATCCCATCTAGAGATCAGCCTTAATATTCTCACTGATTTGTTGGGGCCCGATGACACATTGAGGTGGGACAACAGCTCATTTCATTAGTTTGTTTAGTCTATTACATTGTGTGTAATGCAATGGGGGTGAATCACAGACAGAATGTGTTATCACCATTATTGTTGTGTACAATGCCTGCCTGTAGTTGCTGCGACAGTTACTGTACAACACACACGCACACATGTGCACACGCATGCACTGCACATGTACACACACACACACACACACACACACACACACACACACACACACACACACACACACACACACACACACACACACACACACACACACACACACACACACACACACACACACACACTATATAGATGGGTATTATGGACTATAAACCAAAATAATGATTCATTCATTCATTTGTTCATTCATTCATTCACATACACACACTTAGAGTTGTATTTGTGTATAGAGCAAGAGCTCCCCCCAACTGTCATTTTTGAGTTGTAATATGAGCAGATATGATAGATGGTTGAGGTAACACAATAGACGGGAGATGCATGCGGGAGATGCCCACACACATGTACAGTGCATATACAGTATTATGGTGCACATGCGCGCCCATAAACACACACACACACACACACACACACACACACACACACACACACACACACACACACACACACACACACACACACACACACACACACACACACACACACACACACACACAGAAAGAAACCATCAGTGGTATACATTTGCATGCATTATTTGGCAAGAGCCCAAATCCTAACTTGTGCCAGTGTAGTTATCATGTGGTGATCAGAGGATAAGATTTGAAACACAAGCGTTTTTGTCTGAATTAACCACTCACTGCGAGTCATTAACCCACAGGTTAGAATATTGTCCGTCTCATTAAAAAAGACAATGTCTAAAGGAATCATCAATGGCATGTTTTATGCAGAAAGTTGGAAAATATGCAGAAGAATTCTAATATGTGAAATTTGTAGAAAGTGGCAAATATGCAAAATGTCATTTTACGCGGTGTGAAAATATGTGGGAAGTTGTTAATTAATAGGGAATGCACACTTTTGGGAAACATAATAGACTGAGGGAGAGGGGGAGAAAGAGCGAAATACCCCTGCATAATCTGCAGATTTGGGTGATTATGCAGTAAATTACGCAAATAAATACATTTTTCTGGAGGGTCTAAAATCACGTAGACAATTTCAGCAGAGTCTACTGCTTAAGTGGTCGCCTTCATGCAAAGTTGCTTGAATCATTTCTTGTGGGATGAGGAGAGACAGAATGTGTGCGTGTCCCACTTGCTCATACAATTTCTCTGACCTTTAAGAAGCCAAGTTTACTTTGCAGCCAGGCATCTTTGCCTTTGGGAACTATTATGTGTCTGCATGTTTAACAAGTACAATTCAATACCTTGTAGAGTATTCAGTCACTACCTTTTATCTCAGAACTTCACATCACAAATAGGACAGGCATGTCCTGATGTGAAGCATGCTGTTTAAATATACTGTACGACAGATGCTGTAGATCACTGCTTCCCAAACCTTTTTATGTCGTCAAGGACCGCAAAATTGACACTATCTAGCCCACAGAGTAGCCCACTAAAAAGATATACAAGCCCACTAAAAGATAGGCAAGGGACCCCCATATGAGATTTGTAGCAGTGATTCTCAACCTGGTTAATTGCAAGGATCCCCAGTTTGACATGCATATTAGTCTACTCTACAGACCCATTTAGTTGCATGTCTATCTCTAAGACCACAATTTATTGTAAAATCAATGTTCATTTAACTTGAAGCCATACAAATAGACCTGTTAGGGTCCTTTTGATACACATACAGAGTTACATACACACAAGAGTCCAATTTGGTTACAAACTATCATTTAGCTCGGAACCCCTGGACCTCCCTAAAGGACGCCTGGGCGTCCCTGGATCCCATTTTGGAAACCACTGCTGTAGATGGATGGGGTATAATGAGCTGAATGATCTGAATGTAATCAGGCCTAAAATACCCATTTCTACCATTTCTTTATAGCAGTAATATTCAAAGTAAGTGAGCCTGTCAGACTGCCACTCAGATGTTATTCATAACCATTATCAAATCTGTATTATTGACTTAAAGCCGACCACTAGTGCCTGTTTTCCATTTAGTCTTGCTCTCAAGCTCATTCATCTTTTGTTGATGAGTATACTGAAAAGCAATAACAGTAAGATCGTATTAGTCTCTTCCATTACAATTTAGCACATATAAGATCATATTATGAGATTATTGCTGAAAGACTTCAGGACAAATTCAGCCCAGATAATTTGTAAAGCTGGTATTACACAGCAAGTGCTATTGTGAATTATATTATTAAAAATGAACTGCAATAGAGGACCACTTTGTTGCATAATTCTGTAGGTATAATAATGTTATAAAAAAGTTACACATGTTATGTCTTGAGGTACTTGATGTACTCAATAATCTAATAATATGTGCCAAAACAATTTAACTACTGTAGTTTGGCTGCATATATCAGATTTTCTTTTCTCTTTTTTTGAGGGGTGATATTCCCTACTATGGCCAGCTTTGTCTGTCTGCATGAACATATATATGATTTTTCATGATTTGACAAAGTATATATTGAGGATAAAATGTGATGCGGAAAATTGTAGAAGCCAAAAGTAAATGATTTTCAGTAGTCATTATTTGATTGGCTGAGTACAGCATGATGATTATCCTTCAAATTTAATGGAATATGTTTAAAAAATACCATGGTAATGTTTTTGGCATAATGAATAATAATTGTGTCCCTTTTTTGTAGTTGTTGGGTATTTCCTGTAGTACTGTACATTTGCAAATAGCATCCATCGTAACTACAGTATCAGCAGCAGTGGCTGTCATTAATAAAACGCCCAGGGAGTGGTTAGGAGTTAAGTGACTTGCTCAAGGACATCTCGACACATAGATTGGACTGGAGGGGGGAGGGAGGCAACCCTGTGACCTCCCGCAAAATGCCTTCCAGGTCAGAACCAGCCCTGCTCTCTGAAGGCCTATAAGAAAATGCCAGGACAAAATGTGAAGTGTGATAAGAGTGTGAAAACTAAAGCCAATATACTGCCAAGGCTTAGCAGTAAAACGGAACAGGTGAACAACCATCCATGGCTCACAGTCACTGATGCCAGACTGACAACACACAATGGACAGGACACTGTTTGCTGACAATTCCGAAAGCCTTTGCCTGGCTCAGTCACCTAAAACTACTCCCCCAACGCTTGCTAGTTACTGGAATAGAGCTGGAGCTATAAATGTTTTTTGGACTGCAGCACCACATGAATGAAATCTAAAATGTCTGATGGCCAACTGTCTCATGTACTTTTGAAAGCGAATTTAATTGGATCATTTAAAAAATGGACTGGGTGACTGAGACCGTGCTAACATAGAGCCCCTGGACTGATGGACTGATCACCATTCAGGTTGCTCACCCTACTATTATTTATTTATTCATTTAATTTCCAACTTTTTCCTGCACTTATTTGAATGACACAGTAGAGACCAATGTATGAACAGATTTTCTTGGACTATTATGTTAAATGTTTCAACTGATGTTCAAAGTTGGCCGAGGAGTCCAGCTGCATACCACAGATCGGCTCTACCATAGACCTACCATATACAAGTCTGCAGCACACTGCGGGTTCAAATCTCGACCCCAACATTCTGAGAACCACATGTGGAACATGGAAGTCTTTGTAACCACAGATTTTACCACCAGGTGATGCCAACTTCACTGTTCTGAGGGCTTGGTGCCATTGGCGACCCATTGGCTGGCCATTAGGCAGTAGGTATAAAGTAACAAGAAAAGTAACATCCATTTGCAGAATCTGTTTATTGACAGCTTTGCCAAGCTGTAACAAATTCCAAGGTCTAGGTATGTCTCTAGTGGTTTACCGTATGTAAACTTCAAAATCATATACTTATTTACTTTGTCTTATACAGTAGTACTGTATGTTATCTTGGACTAAAGGCACCCCAGCTCTGTTTCCGTTTCATCACACCAGCCAGAGATGGCCAATCCTGATGACCTGATAACTGCTTACACCACTGTTGTCAGTGCATGCCTTGCACGAGTGCATCAGAAAAAGAACAAGCAGTCCTGGTTGGATGATGTCCAAAGATCACTCGTGGAAATCACCGGGAGAAATGGGGGCATCTCAGCATAGCTTACATCACTGCGGTGGAAGGAGGAGGCGGGCGTGCTGCCTGGCTGTTGCTGATTCATGGGACAAATGCAAGAAAGGAACATATTGGCACAGGGAGACATCAGTGGGGTTAGCACATGGGCAGAAGGTGACAGTGCATTTATGAAGTCAAGTGGTGGTTACATCCACAAGTGTGGGTCCCTGTGACAGTATCCCTCTTCTGCATGCATGTAGTCTGTATATACATGATTAATATGTTTCAACTAGATCAATTTGGTTTGTACAATTTGAGTTGATTTCTGTCTATATTCAAAAGGCTGTCACATCAGTGTATAGACAATAATGACTGTGAAGGTCAAGTTCAATCTATAAAAAATGCTGCAAATCTAAAGGAGTAAGTCTTTACCTCTTGTTCTTTGCTGAAAATGAGCCAAGGTATTGGATGCCGGTTAACTGTTAATGTATTGGCTTCACACAGACTGACACTTGGTTCAACATAAACATAATACTCTTTAGTGCAAAATAAAGCCGGCCTGGCCAGCCCTGCTGGGAACATTGCCTGCCCCACAAATCCCGGTTCAGGCGGTTGTTGCACTTTCAGCACTCTGTTTGTGTGGCCAATCAGGCGGCAGGCCCAGCACTCTACAAAATGGAGACAAAACTCATTAGTCACAAACACAAACACCTGTCATTCAATAAACCCTCACACTGCTCCCATATGAGCCACTTCACAACCGAGCACAAATCACACCCAACGGCGTTTTGGCCAAATGGTGGTGGCCCTGCAGGAGATAGTTTTATCATTTCATAATAAACATTTAACAGTAAACACATACAATTTTGTTTTATCTCTTTCCAGTGGTCACGTTGGACACCTACTCTTGTATGGATCCAGGTATCCCAGTCAACGGCGTGCGATTCGGCCATGATCTTTCTATTGGCTCTACAGTGTCCTTCCAGTGTGACCCAGGGTACCGACTGAGCCACGATGAAGCACTTGTCTGTGAGAAAAATCATTTCTGGAGCCATCCACTGCCAACCTGTGATGGTATGTATGCTCTATGTGAACTTTCTGCTGCACACTTAAATATACTTATTTAATCATATTATGCTTTGTCCTGTAAGTAGCAGTTTGCTATTAACTCATTAACAACCAGACTTAAAACACTGTCTATACGGTAGCTGCCAGCGATTTGGAGAGTTGCACAAACCTTTGAGAAAGCGTTAGGGCCAGAAGGGAGGGAGGGAGGGGGACTGACTAGGCGCCATTTTCACATGGTAAAGCCCTTATCCCTAACTTTGATTTTCTTTTCTTTTTTTTTTACTTTTTTTTTTAATTGGAAAGTACACTGACACATTGTGAGCTTCATTGTGAGTGTCATTTTTTTCCATGTTAGCTTGCAATAATATCTTTAAAAAGATGGTTCATTTTCAACAGGACCGGCGTTTTATGCTCAGAAAACGTTATGTGATACAGAGAGCGTGTGACGCGGGGCGTTATCGTGCAGCGTCCAGTGTTGTTTGTTGTGCGCGTGCTCGTTTCGTACACACGCCCACGATTTATTTTAGACCTCAATCCTGTGAGCTTTTTTTCTTGCTACGTGATTCTTGGGTGTCAGTGACACAGTGGAATCGCTGCGATAATGCGGGCGTTTCAGACTCACCGTCTGTAACACGCTTAACATGTACTCATAGTCCTCTGCCTACACAAGTCTGTAATAATAACCTTTGTAATTTTCTTTCAGTATTTCATATACACAGTACTACTGCTGTACGTGTGAAGTCTTCCTTAATTATAACATAATGCAAAAAGCGAATGTAACATGTAAGGATTAATCAATCAAAAGTGCTGGGAACACTTTTTAATTACATTTTTTTAATTAATGTACATGAATAAAAACATTACAAATTGAGGTGATAATCAAATTTCACTTTGATTGGGTTATCTGCAGTTATAATTTTCAATTTAAACCTTTTGAATCGATATTTGGTTTAATGTGTCTGTGTTCTTAGTCATTTTTGTCATTATCTCGAATGGTTTAATTAATGCAGAAAATTGCCATGCTAACCATTAATCCTATTAAATGGCTTGATGAGGCATATGGGAACTTCAGCCCAGAAATGGGTCCAATAAAAGGAATTGAAATAGGTCATCATTCATGTACAGTATAACCCATGCTAGCAGCCATCTCACTTTAAAGTGACCATGAATGCTGACAATATTTCTATTCTTTTTCAGAAATTGTGATCTACGAGCTCACAGTATGTGTTACATTGCAAGAGACACTATTTAAGCTAAACTGCATATTACTTACTATACTACTTGTGTAATCATTAAGTTTTATATACTGTACACTAGTACTATACTTCTGGTTATCATGATTTCAAGAAGGAATTAGTGAAAAGCAATTAATTTCTTGCTGTATCCTTTCACATGTGACAGTGGTAAATTACAGTACTTTAGGCCCAAACACTTTTGGGAAACAGCCAGTGATTATTGGCAAGAAATTTCTAAAGATGTATGACTTTGGCAAGATAGAAGCCCTGCAGCAGCTGTTAGCATGGCACAGATAATAGGCTACCTACTGAAAGCCTTGCTTTTCAAAAACATGATGTGATTGGAAAGTGGAATTAATTTTGTTGAGCTCAGCACACAACAGGTCTAAAATAGCACAGAAGGCTGCATTTTAATTAACAATTTTGACCCAATCGGTGCCTAAACAACTGGCTCTGCATGATTCACTAGAGATAACATTATAATGACCTTCACACGCACGTCGATTCATGTCCCAGATCGAAGTGATATCTCTTATAGTGCCTGCACATGCCACATGCACATGCTGGGCTCTCTGCTTCTCAGAAAGTACTGTGGTAATTACAGTAGTTCAGTGCTGTAAACACAGAACATGTCCTCTGGACACACACTACTCGATAACAACAACATAACAGACTGGCGGAGGACTTATTGTGTACATTTTATATAACATTAATATCATACAGCCTGGTTTCTTCTCTGAGAACGCCCTGTAAATTCCAGGTCAGCTCTTATCTTAATGCGTCTTCAGCCAAGTTTTGTTGCCGTTAGACTTCAAGTGCTTTGGCCCTCTGCCTCTGCAGTCTCCAAAGTATGTCCTTTGCCAAGAGTGCTCATCCACTTTTAATGACTTTAAATTTTGGCTCATTAATAAAATATCTTGCTATAATGTTGTTGCTAGATAAGGATCCATCCATGCAGGCTTGAAGGTTTGCGTGCAATTGAGGGCAGGAACTGGGGCGCAACACGACATTAGGGGGAAGAGGTCAGCAGCTGTGTAGCCTTGGGCATCCCAGTGATCCTCTAAAACATTGCCTGGCAGTCGTCACTTTGAAAATATAGCGTTCTCATAGTTTAATTTCTTTATATTTTCCATCTTCTTGTGAGACGTTTCCTGGAAGCCGTCCAAGCATTTGGATTATTGTAATGCCACGCTGGCCTTAGGCCAGCCACAGCCTAGACAATACACAAGAACACGCTCACAAAATAACAAAAGCATGGTGACACATTTTTATCAATGCTGTATTTACAAAGTGGTGCCCTTTATGTGAGATGACCTTTCAGAGGAAGCACAGCGGGGGAAACATGGCAATGGTAAATGGTGACAGTTGCGAACAATACCCAATTACACCAGTTAACCCTCTGAAGGATTTGGCATTAACCTCTGCCCCCCAGCAGCCAATGAGAGAAGAGCTTTACCTCATTACAACTTCTTAGATAAGATGCTTCCTCTGAGTAATTTATGTCAACATGTGGAGAATCCTATTAATGAAGTAAAGAAACAGCCTATCTCCCCTGGGCCGTGGTGCCCCAGCAGATCATAACTTAAGTCCTACATTACTTTAGTCCTAAATTAGGGCATAAAAAGTCATCTTACAGTAGTTTACTAATACGCTAATAAATTATGTTGCACCACAATTCTCTTGCATACTACTAGCTAAGTTATTAATAAATAGAGTAGCTGTAGACTACTAGCAGTTAAGCACTACTATAGTGCTTAACTGCTGGTAAAGTGATTCTGACAGGTTGGTCCAGGTGCCTGCACTGTTCCTTTTGTTAGTTTGAACTGAGAAGGATAGGTGTTTCTCAGAAAGAATGTGCTCTATCTATCCTCCTGGTGAAACCCCTTATAAAACTCTATGGATGGCATCATGTGTATCAGAAGATGATGCATGTTTGCCTGCCTAGCCTAACAAGTCGGCACAAACAAGGCACTACACTATAAGGAACTAGACTGAGGAATTGTTTCAATTCACCCAAGAGGCGTAAACTGAGATACAGACTTTAACTCACAACCGTACTGTTCCCAAGCAGGGGTATGCACCATTAACTGCTATGTTGAATCATAAACACAATGTTGTATTCCATAGAATTGACTATGCTGAATTGCTTCCTTGATTATTTTACTGTAAATGTCAACATTACTGTATCAGATGTAATCTATCTAGCAGTGTGTTAACAAGGATGGGGTTGTTTTTTATATTGAATTAAACAATTGATTATGTCAAGGCAGCCTCCCTTTGTAAGTAGATGTTAGTGCTGCCTAATCAATAGCTTGCATAAATATTTAGTTGCAATCTAGAACTATATATCTAATTTGTGTGGTGCAACAGAATTAATGGTGATCTAGGTGATAAAAAAGAAAAAAACATTTGTTCGAAGCATAGCTTATTTATTCATATTTCAATAATTGCTATAGAGTGTTAGAGAGGTTTCTCCATCTGCATCTTTTAGTCATGAGAAAATCTATTTTCAGTGTGGGGATGTACATTGTATACAATCAGAAGCTCCACAAAGACAATATCAGTTTCAATTGTATAGTGTTCCTGTTCAAAATTTTCTTTTCTTTCATAACATATTTCGAATTTCTCGTTTGCTATGTATCCAGGACGAGTTCTCGACTGATTGGATAAGTTGATATACCAACATGGCTTTGCATTCTCTGATGAGTAAGAACTGGAGAGATGGAAAAAAGATCCCCGTTTCTGATAGCTATCACAGATAGAGCAATTTTAAATGTATTTTATTACATAGACATTTTACATCCACCACCTTATAGGTGTTTACCGTCAAGGTCATGGACCGACTGGTCACACAGTCGCTGACCACCATCAGGGCCTTGCTTTGGGAAAACCATTCATGTCTTCTTGAAGTTTCAGTAAAATTTCAGCCTCATGCCTTAATCATCTTGGTGTATTATCCCAATAGACCAAGATGATTAAGGATAAAAGTAAATCATTATTATTATTTTTTAATATAAATTATATATTCATAGCACAGAGGTGTGGATAAATGGATCTAAAACATTTATGCATGCATAAATGTATGTATGAATGACTGGTTGACTGATTTTTGCCCTTTGGTAATGCAGAGTAACTTGTGTTTACAAGGAGTACAAAATGAATCGCTGAGTTGACAAAACCTCATAATGAGCAGAAAGTTACTGAACGGTGTTAGGAACTGTATCATGAAATGTATTTCATGGTTTCCGACGGATTACGGCACGGTTTCAGATAAGGTTCTCGTAATCTAGTTTGAGCTCACCCTGGGTTCTGGGTTCTGGGTTTCCCGTGGAGATCAATTAAGATCTGTCTTGTCTTATCCTTTTCTCTCTCTACGTCATCCCCAGGCGAGCCCTCCAGCGGCATCTTGTATAATTGTACATTTATGTCAATAAAGTATTCAATCAGTCATTCAATGATGTGTGTACAGTAGATTTTTCATTGATGTGTATACAGTAGATTTTTCAATGATGTGTATACAGTAGTTATCCATGTTTTTTAGCTGCAGTTAACGTTTTTCCATGCTTCCTTTCTGCTCAGCATCATGTGGTGGGGACATCAGAGGACCTGCAGGGATCATCCTTTCACCAGGCTACCCAGAGCTGTACCCCAGCTCCCTGAACTGTACCTGGACTGTAGAAGTCAGCCATGGCAAAGGTAGGAGTCACATCACATGATTTACTGTAGAGCAGTGGTTTTCAGTGCTTTCATACCAGGGCCCACTATTTATTCAGCATTTGAGCCACGGACCACCACTTGGTTCCAAAACTAAAGATTTATTTTGTCTTTGTCCACACCAGGCTGGATTTCAGCAAACAAAACAGTCAAACATACAGATCAAAATGACCATTAATCTTCTACATTCTCTAGTTGTGTAGACTTGGGCTAATTCAGTTAATGAATATCTTAACTCTTTGGAGTGTAAACATGAAACCAAATGGACCCACAAGGGTTCATTTGGTTTCATATTTACACTCTCAAAGAGTTACATCTGGTTAACCAACTTTCCATTTAGCTGGGGACCCCCTGGAATCCTCTCAGGGACCACTTGTGTCCCCCGATCCACCTGTTGTAAACCCCTGGTTTAGAGGGAAAAAGGTGGGGGGACCCCCGTGAACAGTATATAGCGCATAGTGTGAGGAACCGTTCATATTGACAGGTGGGGCTATCTTGAGTGGTTTTCAGATATAATTTCAATCCATTAAGGGGGAATTTGCACTAATGTCCCAGATATGGACTTGGAACCCCTTGACAGATGTTGCGGCTAGTGTGAATGCTACGTACCATTCCCGGGAGCAGACCACGCTGACAATTTGTTTTCCCTACTCTCATATTATTTTTGCTGCCCATAGCCTGGCTTAACCAGAAATGATTTTGACCTAGGGAGGGTGGGGTGGCGTCTGAATTTGGACGGCAGATGAGCTGATCTGATTTGATCTTGCCAACGTGTTGTCATCCCTGGCATGGGTGTCGAGGCTACGCTGCCCACCCTCCCGACAACAGGGCTGCATTCCCTCTTTCAGACTGGCTGCTTTGCCGTTTGTTTCAGAAAAATGTTGAGAGTCAGCATGGCACTTTTAGGCACATTTTTTTGCCGCTCTTGGCGTCTTGCCCTACTCACAGTGAGCATTGTTCGTTATTGTTAACATGGGCACTGGCACAGTCCTGATATGATATCACATTTCGTATCTAATATTATCTGCGCACTGAGTCACAGCTCTGATATCAACAACAACCCCCAGATCACAGCATAAAATAAAGACGTATCACCCCCCCCCCCCCTTCCCCCAGCCACTGATCCAGGTATAACTGCAGACAAAACAGCCACCAACATGCAGGGTCTATCTGTAGGTTGTATTACCAGGTTTAGCGGCAGCCACCTCATTTTACCCTGAATGTTTATTCTCCCTTTTTACCTATGATTTCCTGTTTTTGCTATATGTACATGTACGTATACAGTTGTCCTGTCCATCTCTAATTGTTTTGATGAAATGAATGGTGGACCCTATTGTGTGCAAACAAGTAGAAATGTGTTCATGCGGTTGTGCACTGAAAGCTGAGTTGTACTTGAAATGTACTGTAATACTGCAAACTGTTAATAAATACTTCAAACAAACAAGCAAACATAACATGAACAACATAACTTTCAGTGCATTTCGTATATCACATAGATAGGTGTACTGGTATCTCATGACCATCATTCATGACCATCGATAAATGTGAGAAAACATGTTATAATTACAGATATGCAAAACAAAACTAGATACCGCATAGTACAATCCATACGTCACATTACAATTTACAATTTAGGCATTTAGCAGACGCTCTTAATCCAGAGCGACATTATAATCACAGAATCTCCCAGGCCATTACAGAACTAAATGCCACAGGGAGTGTGCCGGGAATGTGAAGGTTATGTGAACACTGACATGAGTCATCTTAGCCTCGGCATGTAAGGTGTACACAGGGTAGTGACTGCATAAAAAGTACAACCTGATCAAATTGTGGGCGTGAGTGAGACAGCAGGCAGCAAATGAGCGTGAAGGTAGTGGAGATGTGGAGAGAGAGAGAGAGACGTCTGATTTAAAGGACTGCAGTGAATTACTGTTAGAGAAGGACTGAATGACTGAAGAGGGTCCAGGGCATTATATAATAAACCTTCTGACTTCCATGTCTCAATGAACTATTACTACGTGATGTCTCATACTCGTGGGCCAGACCACCATACTGGTGGTCTGGCCCACAGTCCTTGACATGCACTAGTAATGACCATTTTTGCTGTTTACTGCTTTAATAAGTTATGATATTTACTTTTTTCATTTTTTGGACTAATCCAATTTTGCAGTTATACACGTGTCAAATAATAAAGACTCATACATCATAGGATGAAAAAGGAGTGTGCCATCCCAGCTATTGATTAGGCTTAAGAGAATGTCTCTAGATTATTGGCTTTGCTTGACATGAAACAATCCATTTGGCTTCCTGTTGACTCCTTTTAAAATGACAAATCTGCGCCCTGAGCACTGATTCATGTGGAACTCGTGCCTGTTTGCAGTCTGTTCACTACTGTGCTTCATGTGGTACAGAGATAGGTGTGGGTTTGAGCTGTGTGGGTTTGTTTTGACAAAATTGTAATTTTCATCAGCTACATTTAATGAACAACCGTGACATTGTCTATTGCTCGCTCATTAAGCATCCCACAGTATCACAGTTCTATTAGTATAATATTCTTTTATTTCGTTATCACTGACGCATGCAGCAATTTAAATTTATCTGTTTTCTGACTAGGTCCACTTTCCAATCACCTCATAACCGTTTGAAATGCAAACACCTATTCCAATGAACCCCAGCATGCCCTTGTCTTATCTTTTTATCTCTACAAGCCCTGTTTCTGCCCTTATTTAACTTCTCTAAAGTGCCAACTAAAATGGCGCAGAATATACTCATTCTATTACAGATTGATGTAATCATCACAGTAAATTTCCTAACACCTCACCCAAGGCAACCTACAGTGAGATTGAAGATAACATGGTTTTACGGCTCTGAGTGTCCAATAAAGTTGTATTCTCTGCTACAGATCTATCAGTGGTTTATCAGTCTCACTCTTTCTCTGGCTCTGACATAACGTATCTGATGCTTGAAGAAGGTCTATGTGACCAAAAAGTTACTTTAATAAAAGTGTTCATATTGTGCAGATGCTGTGTAGGTCAATTTATTTTATGTCATAACAACAGTTGGTGTTAGTTGACAAAACCACCATCTCCACAATATACAGGTATATACAGTAGTATTACAGTATACAGACACACACATATACATATATACAGTATAATATATACAGTATACAGTGTGTGTGTGTGTGTGTGTGTGTGTGTGTGTGTGTGTGTGTGTGTGTGTGTGTGTGTGTGTGTGTGTGGGTGTGGGTGTGGGTGGGTGGGTGTGTGGGTGTGGGTGTGTGGGTGTGTGTGTATGTATATATATATAATGCTTTTTTTAAATGACCATGCAAACACTACATAGCGGGTAACAAACCTGTCATTTCTTCTACTTAGAAGAATCACAGAAATGCCAGCATTGGTATTTTCACGTGGCTCCAGCATCATCCCCCTTGTGCTATTTAATTATTTTTCCCCCCTGTTAAAGGCGTCCAGTTCACATTCCACTCCTTCCACCTGGAGGATCACCATGACTACCTTCTGATCACGGAGAATGGCAGCTTCGCCCAGCCCCTCGCACGGCTCACCGGTCTGGAGCGCCCGGCGCCAGTTAATGCCGGACTATATGGGGAATTTCAAGGCCCAGCTGCGCTTCATTTCTGACTTCTCCATATCGCTACAAGGATTCAACATTTCCTTCTCAGGTGAAAAAAAAAACTATAAAATGAAATGCTGAGAGAGTTCAAGCATGGTGGGGATGTGGGTTTATGGGAGAGAGAGCGAGGCCATGCAGGAAAAGGGAGATTTGTTGGTTGAACAGAGAGAGGGAGAGAGAGAGGGAGAGAGGGATGGATTATAAGATAAAATGTGCTAAGCCCCAGTAAAGTGCACATAAAGCAACATGCAAGTCTTTATGGTTGTGGCCAGGGGTCAAGGTACTGTAACAACTGGGCCTCGAGCTGTGGCCAATCAGAGGTAGGATATTGATGAGACAACAAGGCCAGCGAGGTGGAAGCTGTCCGTCTTTGATGGAAATGGACATCAAAAGACAACCAAGAAGGGAAGGTAAGTAGGTGGAGGAGAGAACAGAGGGAGGGAACTACAATAAGTACATGGCGGAATATACAAAGAGCGAACTAGAAAAGGTGGAGATGAGAGACAGAAGGATAGGAGGAGGGAGGTACTGAACGACGAGACAGATGGCAACGACGGCTAATGGTGGAGGGGAGGAGGAACAGTAGAGAAAGTATGGAACTGACAGAACGAGGGAGTGTGTGAAAGGAGGTTTTCATTATGACCAGTCTGCCTAAATGTTTTCCTGCTGTTCGCTGAAGTGAAGCATAACTTGTGCATTCATGAATGTTAATTGAATAATCGTGTGTGTGTGGGTGTGTGTGTGTGTGTGTGTTTTTTGTGTGTGTGTGTGCGCGCGCATGCGCACGCTTGTGTGTTTTCTATTAGCATCTATAGATTGCCACATTAGAATTCAGGTCCTAACCTTCCCTGACCTTTAGTTGACCATGTTTATAATATGCTCATATTAAATGGGCAAGAGTCAATAATTTGCCACTTGCCGCGACTGTATATTATTATTACTGTGACGGTTTATGCATTCATAGAGTACGACCTTGAACCTTGCGAGGACCCTGGAAGTCCACAGTTTGGGTGGCACACGGGTTCAAAGTTTGGAATTGGCGATTCGCTGGCGTTCGACTGCAACACGGGCTATCGCCTGCAGGGGGCCCGGGAGATTGTGTGCTTGGGCGGTGGCCGGCGGATGTGGAGCGCACCTCTGCCAAGGTGTGTGGGTACGTGGTCCGCAGCTTTCATTCTGTTTCCTTTGGTCCTTGCATGTACTGTGATGTAAGTGTAGCAGGGCTAGCAGGATGTACGTTGGCAGCTAATCTGCTGCAAATCCGAATTTGTCTAGACAGTGAGAAAAGGGATGCAATCAGACTTCTCAATGGTATACTGCAATTAAAGGTTACGATGGTGCAAGACTAGAGCTAAATATGGCCCAGCGGCTCTCTTTATATGAAAGGGCCGTAGACCAAGCGTGGCCAGGGATTGTTCATATGTCGCATGCCCTCCGCCCCAGAAAGTAAATTTGATCACTTGCACATCTTAAGAGTTGAGTACAGAGATAATTTGATAGTATAGGCATCCTGTGATATAAACTAATATTATTACCAGAGCCCCTGATGTACTGTAACGCTTTGCACATATAACCCTTGGCTTTGCTGCATCCATTTTGATCCCATAGAGGAAAAGTACTACTGTGATGGCATGAATATTACAAGACAATAGAGCCAGGAAAGAAAACAATAAAAAATATTTATGTTGGGCCTCTAAGTTGTAGCAATTCACTTGCATTGTTAATGAGTTTTACATAAAGCATGCAACGAATCTAACAGTGCAGTACTGTTATAGTTGCTTCTTTTTTGTTTTGTTTTTTAAAGCCTGCCATTATCTGTTGGCTTGTTGCTTCATAGCAGTTCATCTTAGGAAGTAATTCTCTCTGGGTTTTTTGCCCTGCCAGTGTGCAAGATAGCCTGCAATGTAAATCTCAGAAATTAAGCATTCTTTTTTACTGAGCAGTAATGTGTTAAAGGTTTTGGCATACCAGCAATGCAAGATTATTATCATAATAAAGAGAGCAACATATATAAATATAAAGTGTATTCGCAGTGAATGCAGCTTTTATTTTGCTAGAAACAGTGATGATGTGTAACTGATTCTGCTTTCTCTCTGTGTATTCATTTTGTTTGTTTGTTTGTTTTTTGCAGCTGAGTGCGGGTCAACCGTTTCCAACAATGAGGGAGTTCTTTTGTCGCCTAACTATCCGATGAACTATGACAACAGCCATGAATGTGTCTACAGTATCAAGGTCCAGACAGGCAAAGGCATCAACATCACTGCTGCTACCTTCCAACTCGCTCAAGGGGATATTCTCAAGGTAATTATTTGTGAAATTCTCTTTTGTTTCATCTTCCATTTCATCAGGGGGGTGAATCAAGACGTTATTTTACTGATATTATTTCAAATGGTGAAACATAGACTTTCCTTACACATCTATCACACATACTGTAGGTACGATGTGTGTATGTAATACACAATTAGACAAAGTTGAACTTGGTAGATGAGATACCCGGAGATACCCGGAGTTTCATACTAGTTTATCTGTCTCATAAAATATAGGACGACATTCAAACTTTAACCATTATTATGGGCATTCCCATATGTCTTCTATCCCATTATGAGCCTTGCAAGTTGACAAAGAATATTCTCACAGCACTGCCAACAACTTGTGCAAAATGGATTTGATGTTGAGTACACTATTGCATTCAGATGATCCACAGGAGAGGGGGAATAGAGTAAAAACAAACAGACCTCCATTGTCAGTGTTGGGCAATATAGGTTTGTGTGCACCACCATTTGTCTTGTTGATCCAGCTGCAAGATACAAAATCAATAAGAAGTATTATTTACAATCAAATCTCATTTTGCACATTGCTTTGCAGTGGAGGAGCTATATAAAACATACACAATACAAGACACAGCACATAGCTCATGCAGTCCATCTATTGTTTAGTATTGATATAACAAATGCCTGTATAAATTGTCAGTGGACTGCGTTGCCCAAGGAAGTTCTAATATAGAAGGAAGGGTAACCAAGTCTGCCGCGGCTGTGCCATGACACCTCGGGTGGGAAAACTCCTACCGGAAGCTAGGACAAATACATGGCAGTGGATGGCAGCATGCCGGATTTCTTGCAAACAAATATGCATCATTGCAATAGTAGATTAAAATGTGATAAAATAATGCCATTTGACATACTCTAACTGTACCAAACTCTGTACCCCCTCCAACCGTATATATTTTGCCGCTTTCAATTGAATTGAATTGAATTGAACTTAATTGAATTGTTCTAAGCCCTGTGTGAGCACAGCGATGTGTTTGTTATGTTTAGGCTTAGCCTGAGAGGAGGCTAGTTGTTTTAGTTGATATTGACCAGGACTACCAGATTAAAGTTGCCGCACCACAACATGCTCGTGGTTTGGTCAGGGGTGGAGCTGAGGACGCTTATCAACTCAGTCGGCTAGAGCATGTAACAAGATGAGACAAGATCGGCATGATAATCATCGCTTGCTTTATGATGTTTGATTTTTCCCTACTTTAAAAGACTTCTTATCCATCCCTCACCAGGTGTATGATGGCAAGGATAGTGTGGCCCCTGTCCTAGGCACGTACACGGGGACCTCCATGCAGGGCCTCTGCCTTACCAGCACTTCCAACCACCTGTGGCTTGAGTTCCAGTCTGACCAGGAGGCAACAGGAGAGGGCTTCAGGCTCATCTACTATAGTAAGTTAACCCAAACGGAGAAACATACTCTCACCCCATAACTCAGATTTCAAAGGACCCACATTTTAAATGGCATTTTCATTGACATACAGGCTGCCTTATTGTGTATTTATTCTGCCAGAGTATAGATTTAAAACAGACATGGTGCCTCAGTGGAAGTTTAGGAAAAAAATCTACCTTTCTCCATCCGTAATGTTGTCCTTGTCCCTGTTCCTCCACTGCAATTAACATCTACACCTGCCTGACCCCATCTTGTTAAGAGGGGAATTATAGTTAGGACTGTCAGAAATTCTTCTGTGAGTCTTTCTGTCTGTGCACTATTGTCTATGTATGTTTATGTGTGTGCAGGAGTAGAGAAAGTGTAGGTCATTGCTGTTCGTGGTGCAGTGGATGGCTTTTGTTCTTCCCTATAATTGGTTAGAGTTGGGTGTATAACTGTATATTGTTGGTAACTGTTTCTTAGCCATTAGTATGACGAGAGAAAGGATTTGGTGACACTGCATTTTGCAGTCCAATTTAAAGTGTTTCTGTATTTCACCTGAATGACCTTTCAGGGAAGTTTTCACAGGTTCCAGGATAGAACTCAGCATATTATAGCAGAGTAGCAGAGAATAGCAACATTCAAACAGTGTTTTTAGATGTAAGAAAGCATGTAACCGTTACAGTCATCATCACTTTTAGCACTGACTGGCCAACAAGACCCATTTTCCAAACATTGGGCCGGGACCCATTTGTGGGTCACAGACAAATCTTTTATGGGCCCTATGTTTACTACATTTTTTTTTACTTAGTTAAGTTTATTTCATAACTTTCTCGACAAGAATATATTGCAATGCACAGTACATTATTTACACGATTGTGGTCTGAAAAGGTATAGGCTGAAGCTTTCAGCTTATAATTTCCTACCCTAGGTACAAGGTCAAGTTTCAAATGATTCAGTAGACGTTGCTCGACTATCAATAAAAACAAAAAGTTAGTGGTCATTGTAGATGGTAATAATAATAACAGTAATAATGATGATAGTGACTAATACAGGGGTCAGCAACCTGCGGCTCAGGAGCCGCATGCGGCTCCAGAACACAGCCCTAGTGGCTCAGTGGCTGTAGCATTATTACATACACACAGTGGGGTGATCCGCACCAAAATAATATAAACATTTCAGTCACCCAAAACGGCCTGTCTGACAGTTGCCAGTTAAAGTAGCACTTGTTGGCCATGTCAAAAAAGCCCAGCAGTTATCAGAGGTGGAGCTTTCAATCTGAACCACCCATTTCCAAAGGTTTACTCAGTTTACTATGTCATTAATATACCTTAGAGAGGTTGTGTGGAGTAGAAATGGAGTTCTGTAAAACTTTAGAAACTCCATTTCTGAAGAAAGGTTGTGTTTCACCACGTTAATTATTTTTTTTGGGGACCTTTTTTCTGAGAGTGTGCAAATGGAACCAAATGGACCCGCTAGGGTCCATTTGGCTCCAGACAGATTTTGAATTTAATTTTGGGTCGAAAATGGCTCTTTCAACATCTTGGGTTGCCGACCCCTGGACTAATACAAGGGAACTTGTGCATTATCATTGTCACTGTGTGTGGCGTGGCGGTGGCGCAGTGGCAATATGGAAGTAATGCCAGTAAATTAGTCCGTACCTGGTCTCACGTGGTTTGAACAGCTCCTGCATGCATGGTGGAAGCGGTTTAGCTCTCTTATTAGGGCAGATTGTTCACTTTTTGAGAAAAGCGTGAAAATTGGTACACGCATAGCCAAAGACATTTAAAAAATATTTGGATGTGGAGGCATCTTGAATTCCAAGATGGCGGCCCCAAAATCCAAGATGTCTGCCCAGAAATATGGTTTTTCCTTCATAACTTGAAATGCATTGATTTTACGCCCATAAATGTATTGAACGTTAATACGAAGTTGGCCATTACGGACGATTTGGTACCAAGTATGTGTCTGTATCTCCTACGGTTCTTGAGATACAGCATATAGGTACTTTCACAGATTGAGTAGAGCAAGACATTTGTAACATTGATTCTTAAGTCAATCAAATGGTCATACAGACATGAAAATTGGTACACACACTCTGCAAACCCCAAAATAAAAGAATCATCCAAGGGCCCTTCACACATAGGATTTGAAAAACTACCTTTGGTCCATTATATTTGAAAAATGAACTTCGGTCACTTTTATTTAATTTTAGGAACTAACTTTGGTCCTTTATTTCTCAAGTTGTGTCATTGTGTTGTGTTATTGTGTGAGAGAGAGAGAGTGTGTGAGAGAGAGAGGGAGAGAGAGAGAGAGAGAGAGAGAGAGAGGCAGACAGACAGACAGACAGACAGAGCAGTGGTTCTCTCAACCATTTCACGCCGTGACCGTCTCTCACTGTCTCTCTCACACAATGGGGGGCCGGGGGGTACTTCAACATCAAAGTCATATGCCTAAGTATCCGGTTTGCCCAATTGTCCATATGCCCATATAGCCTGTATGCCCTCTGGTCCATTTGCCCAGATAACCTGTGTGCCGAACTGCCTGTATGCCCAGTTGGCTTTTTGCCCACTTGGCTAGAAATGTGTGTGCCTACATCTCCAGTGTGCCCACTCGACCAGCATTCTCTAAAAGTACTGCATGCCCTGCAAAATTCCAAGATGGCAGCCCCCAAAATCCAAGATGTCTGTCCAAAAATGTGGTTTTTCCTTCATAACTCGAAATACGAATATCTTAAGCCCCATAGATGTATTGAACGTTAATATAAAGTTGGGCATTACGGACATTTTGATACCAAGTACATGTCTCTATGTACTACGGTTCTTGAGTTACAACATATCCGTATTCATGAGGCACCAAAAGTGTAACATTTTGGCACATTTCACTATTTAACTCAAAGATCCCTTTATCACTTTCAGGAATCATTTTCAGGAAATGGACCTACATGTATCTGCTATCATAAACCACTTCAAGTTTCTCAATTGATGAAACGGGTCAGGAGTTATTAAACCGATCGTAAAGGGCTGTTTCAGTGCTAAATTTGCTCCGTATAGTTAGCGAACATAAGCCACCCAGAAATGTCTGTCTGTGCATCTGCCCTTCACAATAAGTGTATATCTGAAGCGGACGCACCAAGTGCAGCATGTGTCCTAGTATAATGGTATAATATGCTAATAGGCATAATAGTGTACTATATGCAATAGTGTAATAGGGCTAATAGTGTAATATATGCAATAGCGGTATACTGTAATAGGGTAATATATGTAATAGTGTCATAGTGTAACATGTGTAATAGTGCATTAGGGTAATATGTGTAATAGTGTAATAGGGAAATATGTGTAATAGTGTCATAGTGTAACATGTGTAATAGTGTAATAGGGTAACAGTGTCATAGTGTAACATGTGTAAAGTGTAATAGGGTAATATATGTAATAGTGTCATAGTGTAACATGTGCAATAGTGTAATAGGATAATATGTGTAATAGTGTCATAGTGTAATATGTGTAATAGTGTAATAGGATAATATGTGTAATAGTGTCATAGGGTAATATGTGTAATAGTGTCATAGTGTAACACGTGTAATAGTGTAATAGGGCACTATGTGTAATAGTGTCATGGTGTAACATGTGTAATAGTGTAATAGGGTAATATGTGTAATAGTGTCTTAATGTAACATGTGTAATAGTGTAATATATGTAATAGTGCCATCGTGTAACGTGTAAGAGCGTAATAGGGTAATATGTGTAATAGTGTCATAGTGCAACATGTGTAATAGGGCAATATGTGTAATAGTGTCATAGTGTAACATGTGTAATAGGGTAATGGGTTAATATGTGTAATAGTGTAATATATGTGCATTAAGGTAAGAGTGTGGTATACAAAATAGCTGTATAGTGTAATTGCCCTATTACACTATTGCACATATACTATACTATTACACATATTAACCCATTACCCTATTACACATGTTACACTATGACACTATTACACATATTACCCTATTACGCTATTACACATGTTACACTATGACACTATTTCACATATTACCCTATTACACTATTACACATGTTACACTATGACTCTATTACACATATTATCCTATTACACCCTATTATACTATTACACATGTTGCACTATGACACTATTACACATGTTACACTATGACACTATTACACATGTTACACCATGACACTATTATACATATTACCCTATGACACTAGTACACATATTGCCCTATGACACTATTACACATGTTACACTATGAAACTATTACACATGTTACACTATGACACTTTTTCACATGTTACCCTATTACACTATTACACATGTTACACTATGACACTATTACACATTATCCTATTACACCCTATTACACTATTACACATGTTACACTATGGCACTATTACACATGTTACCCTATGACACTATTACAAATATTACACTATAACACTAGTACACATATTACCCTATTACACATGTTACACCATGAAACTATTACACATGTTACATTATGACAATATTACACATGTTACCCTATTAACCATGTTACACTATGACACTATTACAATATTACCCTATTACACATCTTACTCTATGACACTATTACACACATTACCCTATTACACTATTACACATGTTACACTATGACACTATTACATGTATTACCATATTACAGTATACCTCTATTGCATATATTACCGAATTTCCCTACGGGGACAAATAAAGGTTTCATTCATTCATTCATTCATTCATTCATTCATATATTACACTATTAACCCTATTACACTATTGCATATATCACACTATTACGCCTATTAGCATATTATACCATTATACTAGACACATGCTACACTTGCGTCCGCTTCACATATACCCTTATTGTGAAGGGCAGATGCACAGACAGACATTTCTGGGTGGCTTATGTTCGCTAACTATACGCAGCAAATTTAGCACTGAAACAGCCCTTTACGATCGTTTAATAACTCCTGACCCGTTTCATCAATTGAGAAACATGAAGTGGTTTATGATAGCAGATACATGTAGGTCCATTTCCTGAAAATGATTCCTGAAAGTGATAAAGGGATCTTTGAGTTAAATAGTGAAATGTGCCAAAATGTTACACTTTTGGTGCCTCATGAATACGGATATGTTGTAACTCAAGAACCGTAGTACATACAGACATCTTGGATTTTGGGGGCTGCCGTCTTGGAATTTTGCAGGGCATGCAGTACTTTTAGAAATAGTGGGGTTTGCAGAGTGTGTGTACCAATTTTCATGTCTGTATGACCATTTGATTGACTTAAGGATCAATGTTACAAATGTCTTGCTCTCCTCAATCTGTGAAAGTACCTATATGCTGTATCTCAAGAACCGTAGGAGATACAGACACGTACTTGGTACCAAATCGTCCGTAATGGCCAACTTCGTATTAACGCTCAATACATTTATGGGCGTAAAATCAATGCATTTCAAGTTATGAAGGAAAAACCACATTTCTGGGCAGACATCTTGGATTTTGGGGCCGCCATCTTGGAATTCAAGATGCCTCCACATCCAAATATTTTTTAAATGTCTTTGGCTATGCGTGTACCAATTTTCACGCTTTTCTCAAAAAGTGAACAATGGTTTTGCTAACCCGCTCCACTAGCATGGTGGAAGAGTTTTATGGTGGTCCTTGGCATAACTATAACAATTTTTAGATCAATTATGTCTTCTAATTTTAGTGCTTCATTTTTAATAAAAAGTGGGTTGGTTGGATTGAGGTAGTCGGATTTGTTTATTAATCTTATGGCTTTTTTTTTGTAGCAGAGAGATAGGATGGATGTTTGTTTTGTATTCAAGATTCAAGATTCAAGATTCAAGAACTTTATTGCCATGTCAACAGGTGTTGATAGGAATTTGTTTTGCTCATGGGGGAGGGGGTACCCAGGTTGTACTGAGCGAGGCAGCCATTCTACGGCGCCAACATAGATACAGCCTGGGGGGGGTGGGGGTGGGATAACACACAGGGGAGAGATTCAAAAAAAAGAACGCAATATTCATGTCATAGGCCCACATTTTGAGTCATAACAAGTACATGGCATTCCAAAAACAACCTCAATTAAGACAGACAAGTTACAAGCAGAGGGGGGAGGGAGGGGGTAGGAGGCAGCAGTGTAGTTATCAGTCCACGCTCCGAGGCCTTTTAAGATCGTCTGGTTTGTACTCTACGGTGGAAAGCAAGAGTCTGTTTAGTCTTCCGAGTGTTCATTCGGAGGACACACAGTCCAATCCTCCAGGCACAAAGCGTGTCCCCGATACTTCCACACAGTAGGTTAGGTATGGAATTATGATGGAGCAGTACAGCAGGTAGAGTGAATTGTTGTTAACAATTTGTATAATATTGCAATTGTTTTGGATATTTTTGACTTTATGTTTTTTATATGTGGTTTCCAGCTGAGTTTGTTGTCTATGGTCATGCCCAAGAATTTGTGTTCATTGACTTGTTCGATTTCACATTATTAATTGTTAGTCTTACCGGCATATTTATTTTTCCGTTACAAAAGAGAATAAATTTGGTTTTACTGATGTTTAATGATAGTTTGTTGGTATCAACCCATTTTTTTTAACAATTGAAGTTCTTTTTTCCATTGCTTGGAGAAGGATTTCAAGGTCCCTCCCTGAGCTATAGCAATATAAAACATATTTTAGGTTAGTTAATGTTGCACCTATATCGTTTATATATAAAATAAACAGCTTGGGCCCCAGTACCAAACACTGGGGAACTCCATGTGTTATATATAGTTGGTCAACGTTGTTCACATTTAGATATTGCAGTGTATCTTATTGTAGTTAGGTTTGCCAAATAAACAGTCTATATTATGATTGAATATTTCCAGACAGGATCCTGGTGTTCTGTAGATACAACTTACTACAGTATTTCTGGTTTTATCACATACAATTTCGACTGTAATGCACTCAAAAATATTTTCCATATTCATTGTCTTCACTATACTGCATTTAAGATCCATTTCTACATGCAGAGCAACTCCCCATCCTGCTTTATAAGTTCTATTAGATGTATACATTTCATAACCCAACAAATCTACGTTGTGACAACTGTCTTCATTTAACCAAGTCTCAGAGACATCAATAACACTACATTTTTTTGTATTGGGCCAGTAGTTCTTTAATTTTACCAAGTTTTTGTTTAAGTTCCTGCTATTAAAATGGATAAATGAAAAGGTTTCCTCCATAATAACATTTTTATATTGTTCCTCAATCCTCAGTATAATATTCACAGTCATTATTTATATTGTTGAAGAAGTTGTTATCAGGATCAATCTCATGGAGTTTGTGGTCCATCCAATCTCGTGGAGTTTGTGGTCAGTGTGCACAAAGTTTTTAAAGTTCAACTGTTCAAACTATCTTGAGTCAGTATGCTCCTTAAAGAAGTCCACTTCAGCTCCATTTGTGAATTGGAATGAGGGGTTATCTTCAGGAACAGTCATTGGAGTGTTTGATCACATAAGAGCAGACTTAAATCAACACACATACCTAGTAGTACACACCGTGCACCAGAGCCACCAGTTCAAGAGGAAAATGCACTGTTGCAGTTGTATGATTAATAACAATTGATCTTCCATAGCTGAACAAGCATGGTAGAGGCAGCATTGTGGCATATACCATGCTTCTTTTATTCATTATTATTTCAAAACATTTTCAAAGAATTTTTCAAAAATGCAGTATTTCTTTTCAGTAATTTCATGAAGAGTTCAAATAAAAATAATTAAACCCATTTACTACAGAGCTTGAAAGAAAGCAATACAAGCTATTTATGCCGTGCTTCTAGGTGTAGCAATTAATGTAGCAAGCTTGCAAGAAATTTGTGTGTGATGTGATACATAAACAAGAAAATAGGATTTTCAGTGTGGTTTGGTTTTAATGAGTTGATTTGAGTTGAGTAGTCGCACTGTTGTTTCCGGGCCAACAGACCTTGTCACAGGGTGATTGTTTAGTAACCATTTATTAAGCAATATATAGTATAGTATAGTAATATAGTTACTATTTATTTGTTTGTTTGTTTGTTTCGGCTTGTTGCTTCAGAGCAGTTCATGGCAGTTTGCAAGACTGCGTGCTGGGTAAATCATAGAAATTATCCCTTAAATTATTATTTTTTTACCAGAGAACTGTTTTTATTATGATAATAAAGAGCACAACAGGCAAATTAATTAGTCATTCTGATTCTCTGTATAATGAATTTAAATCAAAGACTAGTTTGTTTTGTTTATTATTATTTCCAAAACAAAATACATTCTCAAAAATGCATTTATTCTTTTCAAAATGAAATTATCCAATTATGATTTAGATAATTTAGATAATGGTCATCACTGCCCAACTCTCCATGCTTGAGTATCAATCATAAATGAAGGGTTCATTTTGTGAGTTCCATGCACATTGACATAACCATCACAGTATTGGACCAAGCTTTACCTTGACTAGATTTGTATATAGATAAATTTGTGTAGAACAGGAAACATTCATGCCTCACAGTTTCCCTGATCAGTGAGCTAGAGATGATGACAGCCTTTTCGACTCAACTAAGGTTTCTTGGTGAGAGATTGGCGAGAGTTTGGTACATCCTATAAAATTGAGATATGTATCTATTCAAACATAATCGTGCAAAATTAGTTTTGGTCCAATCATTTCTGAGTTAGTGGCAGTGGAGAGAAGATGAAAGATTTGAATCTGTATTAAATAATCAAAGTCTGTTGTTGGAGTTCCAAGATGAAAATGATGGTTTTCAGAATTTATGTTTTTTAGTTTACCTGCATGGTAACCATTTTTCGATGTGATGTTAGTAGACCAAGAGGTCCTTTTCTACACTGTGCATGTTTATTAGAAACTAAGATGACAGTTCTATGAAGCCCACATCTAAATTGCATTATGAGGGCATTCATAATGCATCCATAAACTGATAAACACACTTGAGTATAATGACTTGAGTCCAAATATTCTTTGAATCTTCTGGCATACATTTGAAGATATCTATAATGCATTATGAAGGCACTCATATCATGTGTTCATGAGAGTACTTATAACTAAGGCATTATGAGTGCATAATAATGCACTATGAATGCCCTCATAATGCATTATACATTTGGGCTTCATACAACGTGTTACTGTTAGTGAATCTAATTATGCCATCCTACCTGTAGATACCAGTGTTGTAGTGGTACTTTTAGAAGTGGGGGGACGCCTCTTTTCAATTTTTTTCTGAGAGTGTACAAATGTGAACCAAATGGACCCTAGCGGGTCCATTTGGTTCCATTTGTACACTCTCAGGAAAAAGGAAACTCATTAACATGGTGAAACACACAGAGACGCCATTAAAACAAGTATAGCATATTGAGAAAGATTGTTTACAATGCCTAATTGTATCCATAAAAGTAAATGACAAGACAAAAAACTTAGGCCTACTTTTGCCCCAAAAATATATTAGATGTGAGAAGTGGGGGGGGGACACCGTCCCCCCTCCACTACACCCCTTGTAGATACTACAGTATGAACAGGTTTTTAGGTTTTAGGCTTTTTTTGTTTGTTTTAGGTTTTGTAGTTTTTATTATGACCAGGTGCATGTACTATGGAAATGTGCAATTTCCATAGTACCCACCAATCAGTCACCCCAGGTTACATTATCAATCCAATCCAACTTTATTTATAAAGCATGTTCATAGCAACAATGTTGAGCATAGTGCTATACAATTAGACATGACAGTAATGAAACATAATACAAAATAGTAATACATTTGTAAAAATGTAATACAATACAATCAAACACACACATACAACATTAATCACAGTTTAAAAGCCAAGGAATAGGTGTTTTCTCAGTTCTTGATAAAGGTTGTGCAAGAGCATTCTGAACAGGTAGAAGAGAGAGGGAGGCTGTGGTGATGCTGCTGTATAGGGCATCACAATAGCCAAGGTGAGTTGTAATAAAAGCATTGCTCGCTCTAGGTTCTTAAATGGTTTAATTTGTGATTAGAAGGTGTTGAATGAATGCAGTGTGTCTTTTATTTTTGTTTTTATTTGTGTTTTATTTTTTTGGGCCTTTTTTCTGGGGAAAACACAACTAGCCACATCATTTATTTGTGAGTCATCATGATTATTAGTGAGTAACAATTATATGAAGATAGGTTGAAAAATGATGAAGTGGGACTACTTAAATTAAGTGTAATGGTATCCACTGTAATAACAGTAGGTCAAGTGATAGCTCATCATTGTGACTTGATATTTATAATTTGCTGATGAACAATTTATGAGCAACAAAGAATCATTGTGCATTCATTCATGCATTATACAATATGTTTCCCCCCTAATTGGTGTAAGAGAGTGTAATCATCCAATCCACTAAGCAACTCAAAGCAAGGGTAAAAACCAACTATTTTGGCAAATGTTTTGATAACCCTATGCACCTTTCCACTTTTTAAAGTGGAAAAATAATTCATATTACTCATCCACATCCACATTGCTCATCCACATGACACTTTGCGTCATGTGTTCAATATTTTATATTCCATCCTAATTGACCATAATTAACTTACAAAGTTTGTAAGATTGTCCCGTTTAAAACAAAAAGCATCACTCATGAACACAGAGTGTAAATTATGTGAAATCTTTAACACATTTCCCACGCTTTTGACATTGGCCACACATAGTGCCACCAACAGGTGGAAGAAGAACTGGCACACTTTTATATTGACCTATAGCGCCACCAGGAGGCCACAGCATGACCTGGTGGAAACCTTTGGGCACTTTTTGTTGTTTTCATTCTACTACTACTCCCACCAAAATGTGGAATGCTGTGTCAGCATTCCTTGAAAATTTTAAAAACAAGCCTGAAAAACCATCAATCAGGAGACCACAAGGGGAGTTAAATGCAATTTTCCCATAGAAGGGAGGTGTCAATTACTGCCCACATTTTCCTCCTTCTTACACAATAATGTTTTGTATGTGTTTTATTATTTTTAATACTGTGTTGATGAATTGAGGAAGAATAGAAACAAGTCCCCAGGACCCAAGTCCTGAGGACCTTAACCCATTTAGACCTAACTCGTAACTTATAAATTGTTTCAAATTAACCTCACATAATGATATGTATTTTTAAGGTAATCTGCCAGGAATTGGCCTCAGGTCTAAATGGGTTGTGTGACTGTACATCGTTGCTGTTTACATTTCTGACTAATAGTATTCAATGAATCAAGCTAACAAGCAATGCATGTGGAGGAAAGGGAGGTTCCCGCTTGAGCACACGGCTGACTGAGGTTCGCGGAGTTTTGATCAGTACCGACTCAGCTCAGCTAGTCAGTCAGAGCGCAGGTATCATCCCATCAAGTTGAATGAGTAAATGTTACTGTATACCTTCTCAATGATATTCCCCAGCTGGAGGCACTGTCCTTGGTGCTGAACTCTGTACAACACTGGCTCAGCTCTGTAGTGTTCACCTGTCAGGCTGCCCAGCAAGATTCCATGGCACACACTGTAGCTTGCATCAGGAAAATGGCTTTGTGATCTCCTGAGGGAGATTTTTCAGTGAAACATTATATTTTTAATAGTGAAATACTTATTATATAATACATTATGGAGCCATTGATTTGTTGGCAGCCTTAATGCATTCCTAACTTGGATTGTTCAGGACCTTCATCGTTCCCAACATCCCAATAGGCATCTCTTGGTTACTCCACTGAGTACGGGTACATCGAGGACATCAGATATTGCACTCCCATTTCTTCAACTTGCATGCTCCTGATTTACATTGTCGCCGACTTGAGAAGTCCCCAGATGGGCTAGTGGCCAAAGGGCACCAGTCTAGCTAATATTACAGAAATCATTATATTACAGAAAAGCAATGTACAAATTACGTACGAAAACAAAGTGTTCAGGATTTCAATGCAACCTCTTTCAGTAGATATGAAGGTTTAATTACAAATTGCATTCACAATTATACCCTTGGTCATAATTATGTGTTACATAATTACATTTTATCTTCGGTTTGACCTTTCCGACAACTTCACAAGGTAAATAGCTCCTTCTGTCTGCTTCTCAGTATTACTGGGTCTTTCAGACCAGAATAAATTGCCATCTTTTTGCCCGAGAGGTTTGACTGAAAAGCAAGTAGGGCAGGGGGAGGGAGCACCATGGGCAACTTAAATCTTGTCTGAACATGAAATCTGATCATGTTTTCATGACTCCTCTACCAAATGTGCTGAGGTAATTTTCTAAATGTGAGCAGTAACCATCAGAGATTTATACTGGGCATGACACTTGTAATACTGCCATAACATCTGGCATGGGCAAGGGACTCGCCGCGAGAGGGGAGCATAAATCACCGCTGCTGGGTTTTTATGCGGTGGGTGTTGCCGCATAGCAGAACTCTCTTACATTTACTGCCTGAACGAGACAAAGGCCACGGTCAAGATCAACCATGGCGAGTTAAAGAGTTATTGGAACATTTTCCTGTTTGTGTGTGTTTATTTTATTTTATTTTGTTCCGTCTCGCACAAAACCACTATGAATGGCTGCACTGTTTCTCAGTCCTGGTAAATGTCCACACTCAATTGAACCCTTAATTGTGGAGGTCTAATTGCGCTCTATATCCAGAAAGAGTATTTTATTACCAAGTAATATAATGGGACTTTAAGTCCAGTCCTCATCTGTGTTCAACCGGAAATTAATTCTCATTACTCAATCAATAAGTCCTCACAATACAGATAAAAAGGATATTATGGCGCGTCCCTGTGTAAATTCCAGTTTTAAATGTGGGTAAATGGTTTGATGTGTATTATGTGCCTTGTCTTGTCTTGGGATATAAAAATATATGGGTCTCTATTTTCATTCATGGTAAAGCCCTTTCCTAAACTATTTTGCGTTTTTTATTAACCATTTTTCCAATTTTCAAGCTCATGTGTCGATGGCTATTTTACAGTAACAATTAAAAAATGTTTTTCAAATTAATAAAAATGGTGAAGTAGTTGTCGTCTTAAACTTATTCCATTTTGTATTTTTTTCCGCAGGTTTTGAGCTTTCCCACTGTGACGAGCCTGGCGTTCCACAGTTTGGGTTCAAAGTCAGCGACCAGGGCCACTTTGCAGGCAGTGCCATCACGTACGGCTGTGACCAAGGTTACACCCTGCACGGCAGTGGCATACTCAAGTGCATGACAGGAGACAGAAGAGCATGGGACAACCATCTCCCCTCATGCATAGGTAATCCTGTCTCTCTATGTCTGTCTCTCTCTCTCTCTCTCTCTCTCTCTCTCTCTCTCTCTCTCTCTCTCTCTCTCTCTCTCTCTCTCTCTCTCTCTCTCTCTCTCTCTCTCTCTGCCTATGTCCCTCTCTCTGTCACTGTCTCCCCGTCTCTTTGGCAGCTGATATTATTATTATTCAGTCCAAGTACACCGTCAACATTGCCATGCTCAGTGTTAATCCTAAGGATTTAGTCCTACATGATTTCCACTTAATTGGGCTGTGTTGAGAGAAACTGCGTGTCTTGTCATTTTTGTCAGAGAATACAAAATGCCTCTGATGTTTTAATGTGAATAATTGATCTCTCTTAATATGCTGCATCCAAAGCTAGATCATTAGATTAAATAAGAATGCAGTGTTGTATTGTATGGATTTCATAACATTCTGTGGTTCTGGATCACTCCAACTCCCAACTAACTGTTAACAAATATGCCATTGATCAAACGTGTTCAAAAGTGCGCAGGTAGTAATTCATTTAAAGAGCACAAGGAGGAGTGACCATGTGCAAGTGCAGTAGCATTTCATATTCAGAGGCTGCTGTGAGAAATATAAAGCTATTACCTGCATGTTGCTCAGTTCTGGGAAGGTGTTGTGAGGCAGTGTCTGTATGCCGATGTCTAGCAGTGATGGATTACGGTTAAAAATCATTTACAAATTCCGGACATGTGCAGAATTGCACTTTAAATGCCACCGTGTCCTGCTGCCTTCTTCAATGAGACACTGGTTTCCTCCTCAAAGGGAAAAAATGAGCTTTGGTTTGGCCCCGTAGTAGTGTATGTTCGATATGATCACAAATGCTGATCACAAAAAAGGCGCTCTGTCACTCTATTGATTAACTGTTTCAACAGAGCCGGATTATCGATTGGTCAATATTAATAGTCAGCCCGGTCTCTGTGAGTTGAATGAGAAGTGGGGCGTCCATATCTTCCTCCAAGGCCACATCTCTAGGCTCCTGTCTAGCATTTGGCTGCTTCTCTGAAGCTGATTAGCGCCCAGCACTGTGGACATCTAATGCAATTTTCACATTAATTAAGTGCTGTTTGTTCTGTAATATAGATAGTCAAATGATAACCAGGGGAAATACACCATAGATTGGAGGATATGATATTTCTTCCATCATTGACATTTTAGCGGCACCCACAGTGGAAGGCCCACACGGTATAGTTTGTTTACACCGACTGTAAAGTTAATTAATGGCATCATTAGCAGGGCATACTTAGAGGCAAAACAAGTTTTGCATTCTTAAGTGTCTCCGGTCAGGCAAGAAGTCTTTGTCACAGTTCCTGCAATTACCTGGTTGTGGAAAACAAAGAGAACTACAGTCAGATGCAGTAGCCATGAACGTGTAGCCTTGTCTTCCTTTATCCCTCTTTCTCATGCATTCATTGTTCAAACTCTCTCCGTCTTTCTCTCTGTCTGAGGCATGTGATGATAATGCTTTGGTGCTGCGTGTGAGGATGAAAAGACCCTGGGCATAAATAATATTCAAAGATTTCAAGGCACTGGGCAATGTGGAGAATGAATATACTAAACAATTCTTTGTGTGTGGGGGTGTGCGTGTGCGTGTGCGTGTGTGTGTGTGTGTGTGTGTGTGTGTGTGTGTGTGTGTGTGTGTGTGTGTCTGTGTGTGTGTCTGTGTGTGTGTGTGTGTATACGTGTTCTGAGTGCAGCAGAGTGTGGTGGAGGTTTCAAGGGTGAGTCTACAGGTCGTATCCTGTCTCCTGGGTATCCATTCCCTTATGATAACAACCTGAGGTGCACCTGGACCATTGAGGTCAGCTCTGGCAACATCGTCAGGTATGATAGTACACCTAAAATGTACCTACGCACTGCAGCATGCAACATGTTACATAGACAGCTGAATACAATCATTCAGAAATGAAATAAATATTGAACCACAACTTTGTTAAATATTCACGCCCCTTGTTTGCTCTCTATTATCGTAGCGTTAATGAAGATAATTTTTTACACAGAGTTACACAACGGTCATGTATCGGGTCCCAGTGGGCTTACTGTTTTGTTTATTCATTTTCTTTTAATAAGAGTTTTCTATAACACATGCCTGTGATTTAGACATTTCCGTTAAGTATCCTCAAAATGTCTGTCATCAAGAGAAACAGCCTGCAGCTATTATCAGTGAATGGGACAGTGACTTTGTAGACACTGACAGCACCCAAGGGGATGTTCCAGTTATGTGAGAGTATTTTGTGGTGCAGAACTGTTAGTGCCGACAGTGAAATAAAACCCATTTGGTCGTGAAAGTTGAAGCAAACATTATATGATTGTATAAATTCAGTCTTACATCCTTTGACAAAAAAGACACTCTGGGCTATCTCTTGATGGCTTGTTTCACTTTCACAGACATTGATTGATGTTCCCTAATCTACAGTACTGAACTTCAACTGGACTGAACTCTGAATGTTGACTTTGCATCAGGCATTTCACTTCTGGCGAGGAGTTGGTTTGAATCAATAATTGGAGCTACAGAACTGTGAAACAGAGCTGGAGAATAAAAATAAATGGAACTAGAAAAAGTGACCTTCTGGGTACAGGTCTCCACCAGGTCAGGCGTTGCCCTCTTGCATTTTTTCACCAAAAAAAAAAATCCAATGCTAAAATAGGCCTTGATCGGGCTAACAGTAGATTGGCTGGTAACAGATGCACGCACGCACGCACACACGCACGCACGGACGCACATGCACACACGCGCGCACCCCCCCCACACACACACACACACACACACCCCTCCCCCCCCCCCCCCCCCCCCACACACACACACACACACACACACACCCCCCCCCCCCACACACACACACCCCCACACACACCCCCCCCCCACACACACTCTCGGACGGACGGACGGACGGCGAAACTCCCTACCACGCCTTTGGCCTGGTGGAGACAACAACCAACCAAAGCCAGATGGATTGACTGATTTGACACTGGGCCACAATATCAAACTAATCAAGACCAACGCAAAGATAATCTATTTTCTTCACTTCTTCCAGTCTCCAGTTCCTGGCGTTTGACACAGAGGCATCCCATGACATCTTAAAGGTGTGGGATGGCCCTCCTGATAATGAGATGTCTCTGAAGGAGGTGAGTGGTTCATTACTGCCGGAGGGGATCCACTCCACCCTCAACTTGGTCACCATTCAGTTTGAGACTGACTTCTACATCACGAAATCCGGCTTTGCCATCGACTTCTCCAGTGAGTATTACTGTACCACCATCATTGATCCTTTTTCTTTTTCTTATTATTATTATAGCATGGTTAATTTCTGACACATCTTTAGGCTTACGGGCCAAGCTTATGAGCTAAAAGACACAAATCTGTTTTTTCCAGAAATGATACATAGCTCAGTCGAGTTATTTCAGTTGAGCATGCCCATGCTATTCTCAAGGGACATAATGTAATCAAGGGGTTGATATGCTGCCTAAATATGTGGGTGTATTGAGTATGTACAAGACAGAAGTATGTACAAGACAGAAGTGATATGTTGATGTGGCAGTCATATGACCAATTAGCTCTTCGCTAAGTCTCTCCCCGATCTGGCCTTGTCCAATAGGCACGTTAGAAGAGGAAAGCTTGACCAGGAAAGCTTGACCTGGATAGCAACTGTTGCTAAAGTATTTGGATTGGCATTGGACAGTGAATAAATGGTTAGGGTTAGGTTGAGGAGGGCTCATTGGGCGGGGTATTTAAGCATGCCTAGGCTGCCTGCCTGCTTGTTTTCTGATTCTATAATAAATATTGGTTAATTCAATCATGAGTTATCTGAATGAACTTGTTTTCATGACCCTCTCTATAGTAAAGTCAGTCTAAATATAATGCATGCGTGTAGTCAATAGAGCACATAGTGTATAGTACAGTGTAGTCTGTACGTCTGTACACTAGTAATTATATTTCCCCTAATCTTATGATCTGCCATTATTTCTCTCAATGTTATATCGCTTTATCGAGCTGAAGTATAGTGTTTTTAATTCCATCTCGTTATCTCACACTGATCAGCCAGTATTTGCCTTAATCTTTGTTATGGCTGAACGGTTGTGAAGCTATCACAAATCCCTGGTATTTCACAGTCCACTGCGGTGGATGGTCTCCGGTGTGCTGTGTGCAGTCTTACTTGCACGCTGATGCGGTCCATGTGTCTTGCTGATGGGTAACTTCTAACCCATGCACCCAAGCACAGCCACTTCGATTATGCCTCATTGATTCAGCCATGAAGTTTATGAAGATATGAGATGTATTGCACCTTATTTTTAATGGGATAATCTATAAATATGGGATGTATTGCTCTTTTTGAGTGAATTGTGTTGCGAAGTCTTGTGATCTTGGTGCAAGATCTCAGTGCTGCATTCGATATGGTAGACCACAACATATTACTACACAGACTGAACAATTGGGTAGGACTTTCTCGCAAAGTACTAAACTTGTTTGAATCATCTGATTAAATCTGATTAAATTCAAAACATACATGCAGTACAGTCATAACCGTTTTGCACAATGGTCGCAGCCGTTTCATAATGACCGTTGGCGTAACAGTCTTGACCATTATGAAACGGCCGCGACCATTATGCAAAACGGTCGTGACGTATGCCGTGATCACAAAATGATGTCACAGAAGTTGAAAAATTGCCGTGACCATTTTGGTCACCCATTGTCACGTATGTTGCATCACGGTGTACGTCGTCACAGTCGCAAATTGATTTCGCCCATCTTTCAAAATAGTGGGGTCCCACGACACACCGTCATTTACAACTCTTGTAAAAGTTTGACTTTCACTTCTAATTTGTAGATGATGACCTATAGAACAATTTTAGTTCGAGTGGCCCATCTGCAGATGAAAAAAATATGCATTTTTTGCCCAATTTCAAAATTGGCCAAAATCGGATTTTTGTTTTTCTTAAAAGTCTTTATTTTCTCACAATTGCTGTTTTTTTCTTTGTTTTCTTTTACTATGTCAAGTCAATACTAACCCAGGAATTAACTGGATTTCAAATATTAATGTTTGGAATATGATATGGAAAAAATGGACGCCCATGTACATCAAATTACTTCAAAGGGTACCTAATTTAAATTCTGTTGAACCTAGAAGGATGAAGTTAGTGCCTACCTATATTATCATGAATGAGTAATGGTATGAATTGTAAATAAATAGAAACAATACAGTATTGGGGGGGACTAAAGTTAGACATACCCACTTATAGCCCATCTTCTATGTGTGAAAATTGTGCACTTTTCAATGAAAGCATGACATCTGGCACAAAGTTAAAGCCTGCCATAAGGAATTGTTTTGGCTATGGGTCTGTGATGACAGCTATGGTGGCCACCATCTGCTGTTATCTTACCAATTCAGCTTCTACAACATACAATCTTGATTCTGATGACAAAACATTTTCAAGGATTATGATTTTTTTTTTAATAAAATGCTAGATAATAGTCAAATCATCAAAATGTGTAATATTGATGTATTGATGTAGGCAGTAAATTCATGTCTTCTACCCTATGTGAAAATCAAGTGAGCCCATGAAATCAGCTGACATACTCTACTCACTACTCACTCCAACTCAAACCTGCTCTACCCGATTGACCAGTACCCAGTGAGGTCAGAACACCAGTCTCTGTACTTCTAACCAGATCCCCATCCAGATCCAACACCAGTCTGTGTACTTCTAGCCAGATCCCCATCCAGTTCCAACACCAGTCTGTGTACTTCTAACCAGATCCCGATCCAGATCCAACACCAGTCTGTGTATTTCTAGCCAGATCCCCATCCAGATCCAACACCAGTCTGTGTACTTCTAGCCAGATCCCCATCCAGATCCAACACCAGTCTGTGTACTTCTAGCCAGATCCAACACCAGTCTGTGTACTTCTAGCCAGATCCCCATCCAGATCCAACACCAGTCTGTGTACTTCTAGCCAGATCCCCATCCAGATCCAACACCAGTCTGTGTACTTCTAGCCAGATCCCCATCCAGATCCAACACCAGTCTATGTACTTCTAGCCAGATCCCCATCCAGATCCAACACCAGTCTGTGTACTTCTAGCCAAATCCCCATCCAGATCCAACACCAGTCTGTGTACTTCTAGCCAGATCCCCATCCAGATCCAACACCAGTCTGTGTACTTCTAGCCAAATCCCCATCCAGATCCAACACCAGTCTGTGTACTTCTAGCCAGATCCCCATCCAGATCCAAAACCAGTCTGAGTACTTCTAACCAGATCCCCATCCAGATCCAACACCAGTCTGTGTATTTCTAGCTAGATCCCCATCCAGATCCAACACCAGTCTGTGTACTTCTAGCCATGTCCCCATCCAGATCCAACACCAGTCTGTGTATTTCTAGCCAGATCCCCGTCCAGATCCAACACCAGTGTGTGCTCCTAGCCAGATAGATCCCCATCCAGATCCAACACCAGTCTGTGTACTTCTAGCCAGATCCAACACCAGTCTGTGTACTTCTAGCCAGATCCCCATCCAGATCCAACACCAGTCTGTGTACTTCTAGCCAGATCTCCATCCAGATCCAACACCAGTCTGTGTACTTCTAACCAGATCCCCACCCAGATCCAACACCAGTCTGGGTACTTCTAGTCAGATACCCATCCAGATCCAACACCAGTCTGGGTACTTCTAGCCAGATCCCCATCCAGATCCAACACCAGTCTGGGTACTTCTAGCCAGATCCCCATCCAGATCCAACACCAGTCTGTGTACTTCTAGCCAGATCCCCATCCAGATCCATACAGTAAAAGCTGTCTGGTTATCTTACCAATCTGCTGTTATCTTACCAATTCAGCTTCTACAACATACAATCTTGATTCTGATGACAAAACATTTTCAAGGATTATGATTTTTTTTTCATAAAATGCTAGATAATAGTCAAATCATCAAAATGTGTAATATTGATGTATTGATGTAGGCAGTAAATTCATGTCTTCTACCCTATGTGAAAATCAAGTGAGCCCATGAAATCAGCTGACATACTCTACTCACTACTCACTCCAACTCAAACCTGCTCTACCCGATTGACCAGTACCCAGTGAGGTCAGAACACCAGTCTCTGTACTTCTAACCAGATCCCCATCCAGATCCAACACCAGTCTGTGTACTTCTAGCCAGATCCCCATCCAGTTCCAACACCAGTCTGTGTACTTCTAACCAGATCCCGATCCAGATCCAACACCAGTCTGTGTATTTCTAGCCAGATCCCCATCCAGATCCAACACCAGTCTGTGTACTTCTAGCCAGATCCCCATCCAGATCCAACACCAGTCTGTGTACTTCTAGCCAGATCCAACACCAGTCTGTGTACTTCTAGCCAGATCCCCATCCAGATCCAACACCAGTCTGTGTACTTCTAGCCAGATCCCCATCCAGATCCAACACCAGTCTGTGTACTTCTAGCCAGATCCCCATCCAGATCCAACACCAGTCTATGTACTTCTAGCCAGATCCCCATCCAGATCCAACACCAGTCTGTGTACTTCTAGCCAAATCCCCATCCAGATCCAACACCAGTCTGTGTACTTCTAGCCAGATCCCCATCCAGATCCAACACCAGTCTGTGTACTTCTAGCCAAATCCCCATCCAGATCCAACACCAGTCTGTGTACTTCTAGCCAGATCCCCATCCAGATCCAAAACCAGTCTGAGTACTTCTAACCAGATCCCCATCCAGATCCAACACCAGTCTGTGTATTTCTAGCTAGATCCCCATCCAGATCCAACACCAGTCTGTGTACTTCTAGCCATGTCCCCATCCAGATCCAACACCAGTCTGTGTATTTCTAGCCAGATCCCATCCAGATCCAACACCAGTGTGTGCTCCTAGCCAGATAGATCCCCATCCAGATCCAACACCAGTCTGTGTACTTCTAGCCAGATCCAACACCAGTCTGTGTACTTCTAGCCAGATCCCCATCCAGATCCAACACCAGTCTGTGTACTTCTAGCCAGATCTCCATCCAGATCCAACACCAGTCTGTGTACTTCTAACCAGATCCCCACCCAGATCCAACACCAGTCTGGGTACTTCTAGTCAGATACCCATCCAGATCAAACACCAGTCTGGGTACTTCTAGCCAGATCCCCATCCAGATCCAACACCAGTCTGGGTACTTCTAGCCAGATCCCCATCCAGATCCAACACCAGTCTGTGTACTTCTAGCCAGATCCCCATCCAGATCCATACAGTAAAAGCTGTCTGGTGAAAACCACTGCTGAAGTTCTGTACCTTCACACACAAGCTAGTTGACAGGAAAATAGTCATACTCAAAGTAGTTATATATTGCACCATGGTGACCATTCTTTTCGACTCTCATGTCCTTCTTGAAGATGGTTCGGAATGCATAATGCTTCTCCCCATGAAGACTCAACAGAACACCTGAAGATCTGCCCTCATACCTATCAGGCAGGATGTGCATACACTGGAGTGGCCTTAGTGTCATTCTCATTGTCCCTATCATGTCAATTGAAGGAGCCTTCACCTCATGACACCTGGTGCTGGAGAGCAACTCCTCTATATAGTCTCCTCTATATAGCCTCCAAAGCAAATGCAGACACTTGGCTAGACTGCCACAGTTTGAAAGGGTCAAGCCCCTAATCCTGATTGCGGCAGTCAACCCCACCTAATCACACAAACTGGGGCCGCCAGATGAGCCAGCAGCCATCTGCACAAGTCTGGGTTGGACCTTGCAGGGCTGAGCTAGAGACTTTGAAAGAAACCTTCAGCAAAGACAATGGCATTGACATAGTTGACATAGCCCCAGAACACTGAGGCCATAAGAAGTGAGGACAAACTCTGGCTGGAAGCCCTCACCCCACCTCATCCTTTAGACCTCGTCCTTGAAAACGTAGGATTAGTTACCAGAATCAGGATCAGAGAATTGTAATTACTGTTAAAATATCAGCAGGTGGTGGCCATTATGAGAAATATCTACCATGGTCACAGGACAAATGTAAACAGTACCACTGAATTCCTCATCATTGACAATGTGGGACTATTTACTAGAATTAAGATTTTAGAAAATAGCTGTCAGGATTACCAAGGGACAAATCTGTGATGGTGCCATAGCCAACAATGCTCCTAATGACATGCTCCAACTGTGTTCCAAAATTCATGCTATTATCATCAAAATACTGCACATAGAGGCTGGACTACGTGCTATTTCTGTGGATATACACCAGTTTGTGGGGGGGGGGGGGGGGGGGGGGGGGGGGGTAATATGGTCTAAATGACTAAATACTACTTACTTCTGAATGTGAATTCATACATATGTCATATGTTCAGATTGGATAAGTTATGATAGTCATATATCATATTTTGGAAGGCCCCCTAATAATCTTTATCTGCGTGCTGGCCACTCTAACCAAAATGGTTCTGTAGACCTCACCTAGAATTTAGTACTGAAAGTTAAACTTTTAAAGTTGTAAACGACAACTAAATTTAACATGGAGATGGAAACTCACTTCGGTCTTAGCTAATTTTAGCTTGTTTTGCTTGCTATTTTTGTGGATATACACCAATAATGGATGAAAAAATATATTTTATTATATATTAGGTTTAGGTAGCAAATGCTACACCTGATTGTGAATTCATAGATATCCCATATGTACAGATTGGACAATTTGATCAATAGTTACAACAGTTTACATGTTTTGATAGGGTTGGCACCTTGTTACGCCCCCTACAGGCCAATTATGTCATTTGTGCGTGGGCCACTCGAACCAAAATGGTTCTATAGACCCTCACCAACAAATTAGGACTAAAAGTGAAACTTTTACAAGAGTTGTAAATGACATCTACATTTAACATGGAGACGAAACCCCACTTTCAAAATAAGCATCCATAGTTACAAATCAACATAACCATATAGTCAGAGAGCCATATGGTCCAATCCAAACACTGATTAAATGCCTTAAACTAATCAATAATTGGATGTGACATTACTTTCTTCAATTAAACAAAGAAAAACAAAAAAGTAATTATTTTGGGAGCCAGAAAGACAGATTAAAAGTCCCAGACCCGGTCCCAGATCCAATCGGTAATGTTAAGATTAGAAGTTAGAACCTCTAGCCAAGTCAAAGACCTTGGTGTGGTCATGGACATGAATTTAAACAGCCACATTAAACAATCACAAAGTCAGCCGCACCTCAAAATCATAGAATGTGTTAAAAGACTACTGCTGTTCTTACTAATTTCAAGAAATTGGACGATATCACACTAGTCCTTAAATCCTTACACTGGCTCCCAGTGTATTCAAGAATTGATTTCAAAATACTAACACTAATATTAATACTGGTTTAAAGCTTTAAATGTGGTAGAGCTAGAGAATATATTTCTGACCTTTGCAATATCTGGGAAAGGTATTATTTTGTTCCTAAAAATAAACAAACAGTATTTGGTTCACTTCCATTGCACTCCACATCTGGAACAAACTTCCAGGCCTATCCTACCCAAAAATCTATCTTTTTTAACCTATTGTGTTGCTGAAACGTGCATTGCATAAATAGCCTTGCCATGGATTACAAAATAGAGCCAGGTCTTCACAGGCTAGAATTAGATTACATTTCATCCTCGGGGCCAATATACTGCAGCATCTCTAGTACTACAGTTCAAAGAAATATTTGAAAATAATATTTTTTTTGTTTAAATAATACAGTATACCATCTAGGCTACATTCAACTAGTCTAAACCTACACCCACAGGAATGACAGGAATTGATCCGACTTTTACTACAAATGTGGGCTAGGCTGCACAGCTTTGAGAGCACCACAGGAATTCACTTGCAGAGATCAGTCAATACGCTGCTGTTTTCTCTAACTGTGTTTGAGCGAGAGTTAGAGCCTGACAGCTGTCTGCTGCATGATGTGTAATAATCCTTTTTGTACGTTTGCATGTGCACCATGGGTGTAGGCTCTTGCATCTGTGGGGGTTTGCATATTGTACCTACATTTCTGTGTGTGTGTGTGTGTGTGTGTGTGTGTGTGTGTGTGTGTGTGTGTGTGTGTGTGTGTGTGTGTGTGTGTGTGTGCGTGTGCGTGTGCGTGTGCACGCGTGCACGTGTGTGTGTCCTTCAGGCTCGCTCGCGACAGCCTGCAGAGACCCAGGTATGCCAATGAATGGCAGTCGCAATGGAGAAGGGCGGGAGCCTGGCGATTCAGTGACCTTCTCCTGTGATCCAGGATACGAATTACAGGGGGAGAGCAGAATCACCTGCATCCAAGTGGAAAATAGATACTACTGGCAGCCCAGCCCACCAAGCTGCATTGGTGAGAGGGAGAAAGTAAAATAATGACGAGAGAGAGGGTAGATGGAAAGAGAGAGGGAGTGGTGGAGAGATGGGAGATGTGGGACAGTACAGAGGCAGAAATGGAGCAGGTGAAGGAGCGGGGTATAGGGATGAGGAGAAAAAATGATACATACATGTGTGAAGCATGGAGATTACATTCTAGAACTTATTATAACATCAGAGAATGTATTTCTTATCAAACCTGTGAAAGATATACAGGTGTAGATGTAGGATAATAAGCACGAGACATTTCTTGAGCCATGTTGCCAAGTGTTATCTTCACTGTGGCTGTTCAAGGCTGCCAATATGTTGTTTCATCACAGCTTAATTGGTTCATTAAGTTAACAATGTAATGAATTAACAATGTAATTATAATAATAAATCGCTCTGTATATTGTAGTGTGTAACATGTTTTATTTGCATGGGCTGTTGCCAAATGTGGTTCAACTAAATGTTCTTCTGGCCAGGGGGGAACTGAGCACTTATAGGCCAGGGCATGGGATAGTTTAGTTATTTAATATACATATACATCGTATATCTTATATTAGCTTACTTCTCGATGGGACCATTGGTGTTGTGTTCCGATCTGTTTAATGGATGTGGATAACTATAGTAAAAACAATAATTTAGATGATTGGCAGATTTTTTTTTATTACTGTAGGCTAGTGAATATTTGCTTTCTATTAGGGAACATAGTTTATTTAAAATTCCTAATGTTGTCAAAGCTTTTGGAATGCATTGAGAATTTTCTTTCCATCTTAAAATATTGACCATATATTTCCATTTCTTCAACAGCAGGCAGTGGGAAGAAAATGTATTCAAACCGTAGAAAACTACATTAAGTAGTCAAATATGGATTTATAACTAGCTATTTATCGTTCAAAAGCTCTTATAAAAAATTGCTCTCACCCTATCATTACATTAGAAGACACATTAGCTTAACCACATGGGCTGAATACTGCAGTTTTTCCCCCTCAATAATTACTGCTCGAAATTATGTATAATTATGTCATTTTGTTAAAATCTACTTTATTTTCCTTTCAAGCTCCATGTGGAGGGAATGTGACAGGATCTTCTGGGTTCATTCTTTCTCCAAACTACCCGCATCCCTACCCGCACAGCAAAGATTGTGACTGGCTCATTGCTGTCCACTCTGACTATGTCATCTCATTAGCTTTCATAAGGTAAGCAGTGGTGCGATAGTTCTCTCTTTTGCCAAATTCACAAATTAGATGTTCTCCGGTTACATCTTTATTTGCATATATGCTGAACTCTGCTGTAATCATTGATGTTTGAACAGTTAATTGCAAATCTATTAATAGGGGTTTACTGGTTACTGGCATGAATCATTTCACACACATAATTAAAACAAGGACTTTTTGGAGGACACTGAGCACATCAGATTAAATGCCCTGGGTCAGTAGGTCAGCATCATGGTCCACTAGTCTTATATTTGCAGATAACCTGAGATCTGCATTCTGTGCAATTCACCTGGAGTCTCTAAATGCAACGTAGTAACCAAACTACACTGACTACTTTAAAAACCATTATTTATTTTCCTGGTTTTAGCAATGAAAGCTTGTTGATTGTTGAGCTTTTAGAGAGACTGAATCATGAGTTTAGTGGTCCAATAGTTTCAGGGGGATCCATATTAATTGTATACCAGTATACCAATGGTAACCAATAGTAAGCAATGGACAAATAAAGATCTATTTGGTTCTATACATCGGTTTAGAACAGGGTGCAATTGAGTGCCCCCTGCAGGTTACTTTGTACATTACAGATTGTATCCTGGAATCAATCGATCAGAGCTTTTGTTTGCTCTCAGGTTATGTCCATGTTGTGTCTTCTACACTTGGATTGCTGTAGAAGGCTGTATAGCGTTTAGAGTTTAAAGACAATCACAAAATAGTCATTTGCATTCAATTGCAACTAACGTAACTACAAAACATACGGCAACTGTGGAGACTGAGAGCTCTGCATGCTGTGTTGCTTTCTTGGATGTTTTATTTCCACATATAGGAGAGAATGGTGCTGGATTACAGCGCACGTGGCCTGTCGCTGTCAGCTGGTGGTTGTGCTGTACCTTTCACCGATCGATACTCGTACAACGATCTGTGCTCTCCTTGGTTTGTCCATGGCATGACAGACAACCTATTCTCTTTCTTATGTCCGTCCAAACAATCTTGTCTTGTGGTTTGCTTGGCTCAATAAGTGACTATTTCTGTCCATGATAGGATATGAGTGGTATACCCCCCTACCCAATGATAATATGGACTTTAAGCAATGACTGTTTTCCGGACGGCTCACCTTGGGCTTGGTGGAAGTATGACATCTATGTAGCTGTCAAAATTGTAAAGCAAACAGCCGACCACACGTCAGTAAAATTGCAGATAACTTGCTAGCAGCACATTTTACACAGCATAAAGGGCCTTTCACATGAGGATCAATACAATGCGCCTCTTGTTCATTTTCAGTGGGACCTGTGCTTTCTGCTGAGAAGTCACAGGGCAACAGTGCAGGCGTATTTCGGTCCTGTGGAGTTGTTGCATGCAAGCTTGTTTTGTGTACCACGTACATGCCCAATTGTCCACGATTCACCAGAGCTGGATTCTGTTTAGCTTTTTTAATGCTTGCGTTATCACACCCCTCTTAAGCAGACCTGGAGCAGATCTAGATCGAGGCATTAATGCATGCGTTTGTCACAACCCTGTGAAAAGCCTAAGAGATGTGATGGAGCATATCTATAACCATGTTAGTTCAATTAACATGGTTATGACATGGCGTTGTAGACACCATGTGGTAGTACAGGTTCTGCAATCTAAGAAAAAAAGGGGGGTAACCTCAAACAAATTGCAACAGAAACTCTTCCACCTATTTTTGTTTCCTTAATATGTTAGGAATAACATATCAAAAGTCCTAAGAAATCCAAGTAGGGGAACATAGTGAAAAATGCTAAAATAGATGATGTCACAATTTCCGATTTTCGCTTATCTAAAAATTAGATTTATGTATGTTTTCTTAGCTTGTGTCTAAAGAAAATGTTCAATACTTTGCAGAATTACATAGAAACTATGTCTGATTCAGTGAAATGATTGTTTAAGAGTTTTTTTCATTTATTGCAAAAGGAAAATCTTAATATTAATGCATTGTGTGAGCTAATAAGGGACAAATTTAGTATAGATTATAAAATCAAAAAAATGGTTGCAATAGGGCAAAACAAGTTGCAACAGAAACCCTTTAACTTGTTTTTGTTTCCTTAATATGTTAGGAATAACATATCAAAAGTCCTAAGAAATCCAAGTAGGGAAACATAGTAAAAAATGCTGAAATAGATGATGTCACAATTTCCGATTTTTGCCCATGTTAAAACAGATTTATGGAGGTCTTCTTAGCTTGTGTCCAGTGAAAAGGTTTAATAATTTGCAGAATTACATAGAAACTTTGTCTGATGCAGTAAAATGATTGTCCAAGAGTTTATTTTTTATTATTTTTTATTTTGGCAAAAGGAAATTCTTAATATTAATGCATTTTGCGAGAGGAAAAAGGGGCAAATTTCACTGACAAGAAATATAGTCAGAAAATGTTGCAATAAAAGATAATACTATAAACATAAATTTAACATCACAAAACGTAAAAGTTACAAATACAAAAGCAATGCTGTCATAATATATAAATGATTCAACACCTTCATCATCGCGCCTAATGTATTACAGTTTTTAGTGTTTACATTGTATATTGTAAAATTATCATCATCACTTCCAGACTTGTGTGTGCGCACCCTGTGTCTTTGCAGTTTACACATGCAACAGAGCAGTCAATGCTTCTTGCAAGTGCACGTCAGGCTGCTGCAGTTGGTCTTGCAGGTGCATCTGAAGACGCATAGCAGTTCCTGAGCTGGAGGTATGTCTGTCTGGACAGGGATAAGAACCCCATCATTCTCTTCCCATCCCAGTTGTTGCAGCAAGAGCACTTATGCAGTTCCCTTCCACTGCTGTATTTGGTAGTAGACACAGAGACTGTGGTACTTTGCTGCTGTGGCTGAAGGTAGCAGACTCTCTGGCTCCACAAAAGATGCCACCTTCTTACAAAAATGCTTGTATCTTAATGCTTAATGAGTCAAGACCCTCCTCAGACTTCCCGCAAGAATGGGGATGGGAAGAGAGTGATGGGGTGCTTATGTAAGGCCCGGGATTCGAACTCGGGTCTCCCGCCTGAAAGTCCAACACTTAACAGTGGTTAAGTGTTGGACTTTCACGCCAAAGGGACCAAATTTCTTTATTCTGCTCCCAGACCAAAGGGACATCCATTGGTCCAGGGGCAGATACTAAACTTTAGAGGCCATCACGCCATCAGTGCAGCCGCCTGCTACACTTATCCCCGTCCAGACAGACATACCTCCAGTTCAGGAACTGCTATGAGAGGGGTCTCCCTGCAAGACCGACCGCAGCAGCCTGAAGTGCACTTGCAAGAAGCATCTCTTGTAAAGCCAGAGAGTCTGCCATCTCCAGCCATAGCAGCAAAGTACCACATTATCAAGTACAGCAGTGGAAGGGAACTGCATGAGTGCTCTTGCCGCAAGAATGGGGATAATGATGGGGTGATTATCCCTGTCCAGACAGACATACCTCCAGCTCAGGAACTGCTATGGGTCTTCAGATGCACCTGCAAGACCAACTGCAGCAGCCTGAGGTGCACTTGCAAGAAGCATTGTCTGCTCTGTTGCATGTGTAAACTGCAAAGACACAGGGTGTGCAAGTGTAGAAGGTGGCTACAGCCTCTGTCGTGATGGCTTCCAAAGTCTAGTATCTGCCCCCGGACCAAGGGGATGTCCCTTTGGTCTAGTGGTTAAGATGTTGGACTTTCACGGTGGAGACCTGAGTTCGAATCCCGGGTGTTACAGTGGTCCCGTGACCCGGATCGCGTTTCCCTGTGGAAGGAGGTCAATAGGGAGGTGAGTGTAGCTGGTGGCTACAGCCTCTGTCGTGATGACCTCCAAAGTCTAGTATCTGCCCCCGTACCAAGGGGATGTCCCTTTTGGTCTAATGGTTAAGATGTTGGACTTTCACGGTGGAGACCCCGTTTCGAATCCCGGGTGTTACACAAACACAAGTCTGGTTCAAAGTGATGATGATAAAGATGTTGAATAGTTTATATATTATATATTTATGTTTTGTGAGGTTAAAGTTATGTTTATAGTATTATCTTTTATTGCAACATTTTCTGATTATTTCTTGTCTGTGAAATTTGTCCCTTTTTCCTCTCGCAAAATGCATTAATATTAAGAATTTCCCTTTGCCAAAATAAAATAAATAAATAAATGAACTCCTGGACAATCAATTTACTACATCAGACACAGTTGCTATGTAATTCTGCAATTCTGTAATTCTGCAGTATTAAACATTTTCATTTCACATCAATGGGGATTTCTGAGCTCATCTATTTCAGCATTTTTACTATGTTCCCTACTTGGATTTCTTAGGACTTTTGATGTGTTATTTCTAACATATTAAGGAAACAAAAACAAGTTAAAGGATTTATGTTGCAACTTGTTTGGCCCAATTGCAACCATTTTTCAGATTTTCTGCTATATGTGAAATTTCTCCATTTTTAGCTCACAAAATGCATTAATATTAAGAATTTCCTTTTTCAAAAAATGAAATGAAACTCTTGGACAATCATTTTAGTGCATCACACACATTTTCTATGTAATTCTGTAGTATTAAACCTTTTCTTTAGACACAAGCTAAGAAAACCTCCATAATTCTATTTTTCACCAGGGGCAAAAATCGGAAATTGTGACATCATCTATTTCAGCATTTTTCACTATGTTCCCCAACTTGGATTTCTTAGGACTTTTGATATGTTATTCCTAACATATTAAGGAAACAAAAACAAGTTAAAGGGTTTCTGTTGCAACTTGTTTTGCCCTATTGCAACCATTTTTCTGATTTTATAATCTATACGAAATTTGTCCCATATTAGCTCACAAAATGCATTAATATTAAGATTTTCCTTTTGCAATAAATGAAAAAAACTCTTGAACAATCATTTCACAGAATCAGACATAGTTTCTATGTAATTCTGCAAAGTATTGAACATTTTCTTTAGACACAAGCTAAGAAAACATACATAAATCTAATTTTTAAATAGACGAAAATCGGAAATTGTGACATCATCTATTTCAGCATTTTTCACTATGTTCCCCTACTTGGATTTCTTAGGACTTTTGATATGTTATTCCTAACATATTAAGGAAACAGAAAAAGTTGAAAGAGTTTCTGTTGCAATTTGTTTGAGGTTAAACCTTAGATTGCCTGTAGACACCATGTGGAAGTGTAGGTTCTGCAATTAGTGCTATAGTAGAAAGGGCTGTGGTGGCAAGCAGGTTTGTCAGGTCTGATCCATATCCTGTTGCCTGAGTGGACTGCTGTAGAGTCCCTAATACTACTGTGTTGCTGCATTGTCTTAAAATAAATTAAAGTTTGAGAACCATGACTAGACACTGGCAACATGACCTCAGATGACATGGTCTGAGTATGTGGTTGTGTACTTCAAAGTAATATACAGTATGATACAGTAGTGTTCCCCAAAGCAAACTTAAGTACTTCTCAGTGCATGTGCAGAATTTTTGCTTGGGCCACAGAATTGACTGATTTCTGTGGTGGAACCGGCTATAAACTCTTGAGTATTTTAGCAGAGCTGGCCAAGTGCAGAGGAGCAGAATTTCAGTAGTGTCCAGGTGTGTGCTGTGATAGAGGAAAAGGCAGCATTGCTGATGGCCACTGGGTCAAGTGATAGCCTTACTTCAACTTCCACTGAGATGTGGAGGAAAAAAAAAGAATTGGGCAAGAGCCCAGACGATTTCCTGTGCTGAATCCTACTAATTTGCTTTACATTATTAATTTCAATCTGAATGCTCAGCAGCCTGATTGCCAGAGCTGGGACACAGACAGCCCTGAGTGCACCTTTTATGGGCTGCCCTCCCTATGAGTGACCTTCGAAGTATATTAAATTTGTGGTCAACTCTTGTGGGGTGTGTGGAAAGGGTGAAGTCATGTCAACTGCACACCTCCCTTCTACTTGATTGATGAAGAGAAATGCAACATGTATAGATAAAATGTATAAAAAAGATATATGTGCATCTGTCTCCTCCTCATCATGTCTCGCTATTCATTTTCAATGACCCCCATCGAACAAGGTTTCTCATCATAGCCATGTGGCTCCTATTGAAAATTAATTACAAGCTGTCCAACACAGAGGAGACGCACTGCGTGAAGAGAGGGATTAACAAGCAATTATGGGCACTGGATTTGGAGTAATATATTTGTAATATATGGTAATATAACAGGTGTGATGGTATAATTTGGGAATTTATCAGCGTTTGCTGTTAAGTTAAACAGGACTTTCCTGAAATATACACAGCCACATTCCATGTTATTTGCAAATTGACAGAGAAGACATGCTGGGCTCTATTTGCCCTTATCCTTAAAACTTTTTTTGGTGTTAATATTTTGAAATAACTGCTCCAAATTGTAAAAAAAAAATGCAAAGCAGTTTAGGGATAGGGGTTTAACATGGACAAAATGAGAGCCCCCTGTCTGTTATGTCTGAGCGCAGGCTAATAGAGTTATCACAACGCTAGTTTCTCTCATGGGTGTGCAAAATGAAAGGATGGAGTTATGATTGTACATTGGAGTTGCCTTGATTCAACTCAAATGCAATTATCCCCAAGCTATTTACATTTCTGTCATGAACCAAGCTCATTATTTTGAAAACAAATGCTCTCTCTCTCTCTCTCTCTCTCTCTCTCTCTCTCTCTCTCTCTCTCTCTCTCTCTCTCTCTGTCACTGCAGTATGAGATTTGATATACAGCTCTACAATATGAAACGATATTTTCACACTGCATAGCCATTGCCTTCTGGGGAGATTTTGTGCTACTGCAGTGTCACAACAATTTAATCTCTTTACACCTCTTGGGAGAGATTTTTTTTGTTATGTTCTACTGGTATGTGTTGTATGGAGTAGCTAAAGCAAATCGCCTGGCCTTGACTCACTGCTAGCACTGTGGTGCATGACATGTTGGAAAATAACAAAATATCAAATTACTGTATATATTGTGTACTATATTCTATGTTATTGGTTACTAAACTTTATTACTTAACTAAGATTATATATTTCACCACAGTGGATTCAAACCCCCAGACTCTGCAGTGGTGGGCAGGTACTTTACCACTGCGTCAACCAAGCTTCCTTTTAGTACTTTATATACAATCTTGGAGTCCATCAGGAAAAAAAGTAAAATAAAAAATACCTCTGGGACCCGCCCGGATGTCGGCATGTTCACTCCTCGTCAGACCTACTCATTATTATTATTCTATTAGTTTGGTTTGTACTTTACAAGAATCTGCCTCACTCTCGAGAGACTGCCTCGCCAACATTGCACTGCTCAGGAATATATGACAAATACTGTATTTTTTGAATCTTACAATCTAACCCCCTAGCACAACCTGAGAAGACTGAGAACAATAACTTTGTTTGTTCATTTTGTTATGTTTTTCCACAGCTTTAGCATTGAGCCCAACTATGACTTCCTCTACATCTACGATGGGCCAGACAGCAACAGCCACCTGATTGGTAGCTTTCAAGACAGCAAACTCCCAGAGAAGATTGAGAGCACTTCCAACTTTATGCACTTGGCGTTCCGTAGTGATGGCTCAGTGAGCTACACTGGCTTTCACTTGGAATACAAAGGTAGTTCTGGGTTCTGTCTCTGAAGCGGGATTTTGCTGTGCATTGTAATGCAAAAGATTATGTGCATGGACGAGTGGAAATCGGTTCTGATGTTACAGCAGTGGGATTTAGTTGGATGTGTGTTGTATATGTATGCGAGAATATTCAATTGGAAGGATGTTACGCAACTAATTCCTCTGATGTCGTTGCCGACTGTGAGAATAGCCTCTCATTCACCCTTGGTCATTCTCATTTAGTTTCACAAAATGACAAAGTGTAATACTTTTTAATACAACGCTTTTGTCGGATACACCTTCATCCTTGAAATTAGAAGCCTGTCCTTCTTGTAACATTGGATGGAGGTCCTAAACTCTTTTTTTTTTTTTTTTGGCAGCGAAACTGCGAGAAGCATGTTTTGATCCAGGGAACGTGATGAATGGCACTAGGATTGGGTCCGACTACAAACTGGGTTCCATGGTGACATTCCACTGTGAGCCTGGCTACCTGCTAGAGGGCTACTCCACTCTGACATGCATTATGGGCAACAGCAAGAGACCTGAGTGGGACCGGACCAAACCCAGCTGTCAAGGTGAGGGACAACACTGTCACTTCGCTTGGGACTTCAACTCTGTCAGTCTGGAGATTTAAAGCTTGAGGTATACTGGGTTGCACATTGTGCCACACTCAGCATGTTTGTAGATCTGCTATTTTCGGTGCAATGCAACTGCCAGCTATTAAGTGTGAATCAGGCTTCAGTGGCTAATTTAAACCAACAGCGATACATCATGAACTGGTACATTCTGACCTGCATTAAAGAGATCTGAGAGCTAAGTATAGTAGCTAGTTAAGGCGAGAGATACTGTAATGTTCCACGTTTTAAGATAAAACATTTCACACAATGGAATACAATTTGGGTAAAGCGATTTCAATGTGGTTGATATTTGTTATAAAAATGTTGTTATTTAATTAACAAAATGGGAGTAAATTGCAAAAAGGATAATTGATGTAGGAGATAGAATGTATGTGTAATCTGTGGTTATAAGCAGTTGAGCACAACATATCTAAATGTGCAATCCGTCTTCCATGCATAACCCAATTTCCTGCCTTAAGGATGTCACAAATTACTTTTTTTATTTTCCTCTAGAATCTGAGGCATGTGTGCCTCAAAAAATTGCAGTCTTTTTCTGACCTATTCGCTCATCTGTATCTGTGTTGAACTCGACATGCAGGCCTGCCAGACCAAGAACATTTACATTACTAGGTTAATGTAGGGTGGAATTATGGCCAATGAACCCAAGGCTTCATTCTACAAGATGACAAATGTTTTCTATTCATTTTCTATGAAGATTTGCACTGCACTGTCAATGGCATTGATGAGCACATTATCCATGGTTTGTGGGTATATGAGACATTTACTCCACATGATAGACTGTGTCCTATCACCATATGATAAGTAATGAGTTATGTGAATGAATAGGATTTAAGTCTTGACAACTTTTCACTGTCTACTGGGCAGCTTTCTGTGAGTGACAACATGCACTGTGAGGGCGGGGCCCCGCTCAATTGAAATGGGTGAAACTTAGCTAAAGCCACCTATGCCCTAGGGCTTTTGGACCGGTGGGATCAACACACACACAGCTGTCTCGCAGATGTTTGTGTCTCATCATGCAGAGCGAGGCAGTGAGAGAGAGGCAGCAGCACTGAGACACTTTTGTGAGATCATGTGTCCTAACTTTACTTTATAAGAGGACTGACTGCAGATATGATATTTTGTCCATATCACATAGCCATCATGTATCCAATAATCACCTTTATATAAATGGGTTATTTTAATCCAGATTTGAAAATATATGTGTACATTAAACAAAATTAATGTCAGTAACTGTAGGAGAACGCATCATATTGCCAGAACGACAAAGCTATTTCCTATTCAAATGTATTGTCCCTGAAATGTATCCTTCCTAGATGTACCGGGTTACCTTGTAATGGAAAGATGCACACCACTTATTATCATCGCAAGTGCACCATGATTAATAGCATTCTGGAGTCTGAGACGGCCATTTGACTGCTGTACACGTACCGTCTCTAATAACCCATATTCAATTATAGGCTTTGTTTGCTATGAAAGTCAATAGCATAATTAATAACTAACTAGCTGCACCATTTATACTATAGTCATACAGTAAAACTGTTCAGTCATGCTACAACAGCTTACAAGTTGCACAAATTATCATGCCTTCTGATTAACACAAGCTGAGGAAGTGAGATCACACTGTGATAGAGCTGTTAATGCTGTAAATGTGTTCATGAGAATAATTACATTAACACCCACAAACTCAAAACATACAAGAAATATGGGTTGAATGCACGAATGAATGAATTTATGAATGAATCGTGTACATGTATGAAGTCAGTACAACAGACCTCACATATCCTCTATCAGACATGGATTTAACCTAATCTTTTTCTAGATCGAGTGGTTATGATAGAGATAAGTAGGGGATTTCCATTTCATCAAATTTAGTGTCCTAGCATAAACTGGCCAAAGCCAAGTCATCCTTTTCTAATTTAGAGAGCGAGGGCAGGGAATCGGAGTGGCATGGGTTGAGCCAGGAGGCAAAGCTCAATGTCTAGCGAGCCATCGTTGTTCCTACTCTCACCTATAGTCATGAAGTGTGGGTGTGGGTCATGACTGAAAGAATAAGGTTGCAAGATCAAGCGGCCGAAATGAGTTTTCTCCGATGAGTGGCTGACAGCTCCTTTAGAGATAAGGTGAGGAGTTCATTCATGCTGGAGAGACTCAGAGTAGAGTCGCTGCTTCACCTGGAAAGGGGTGATTTGGGTATCTGGTTAGGATGCCACTTGAGCGTCTCCCTAGGGAGGTCCTTGATGCACATCTCACTGTCAGGAGACTGCCGGGGCAGTCCATTTTCAACCAACTACAGATAAGTGGATGGATGGATGGATGGATGTGTGGATGGATGGATGGGTGGGCCCCAGTATTGTCGCTATAGAATGAAAAGTATCAGTTCAATAGTTGTGTATAGAGGGGCAAAGCCATAACATTTTTTATGTGTTGTGTAAAAGTGATTACACTTTTACACAATGTGTAAAACATGATGAAAAGGAGCAGCTAGCCACTGCATGTGTAATGGAGGAGATGTGGTTATCTTCACAATGACTAAATTGGGGGTAATGGAAAAACATCAAAAGAGAGCATGCAATGCATACACTTTAGCACAAATTGCCCATGACCTACAGTATGATATGGATGGTGCATTGTAACGGCAAACAGATCAAGCTTGGGCAGATTATTAAAGGCCAGTTCATATTTTAGAATTTCCAGGAGCTTGGAAGGAGCATGATTACACTTTTGGTGAGAAATGATCAGAATAGTCTTTACATGACAATGGTGTACTCGTCCTTCAAGTGATTCTACATCATTTATTGTGTTCTGAAGAATTGAATCAAGCCATGTGGGATGAGAAATCATTTGCAAGTAATGGGGACTTTCAGGAGCCCACACACATCTGGGAGTTATTGTTATTGAGTTATTGTTATTGCAAACTCATTGAAACAGTTATGAAAAGTGAATACGATAATCATTTGGTCCCAACACTACCTGTAAAACTTACTGTATCTGGATTGCCATGGAAGTTGTTGATCATTTGTGGTCCAGTAATGTAAATATCACAGTGAAGTCACCATCTCAGGTTGTACATTCTATATACACTGGTGTGAACAAGATGTTGACAATATTCAAATCTTCAAAATAGATTAATATTTGACCTAATTCAAAGTGCAATAGAGCCAGCATTGATGAATTGCCTCAGGACATGCAATAACTTTCAGCACTGGTATGCCATAAGTTTGACAAGGCTTCACTGACCGATGAAACTATTACTACCGGTCCAATTTTAGGTATGCCATTCAGGTAAAAAAAAATATCAAAGATTAAAATATTATCACAAATTAAAAACAGTGACAAATAGCAAAAAGAAGGCCAAAGGAAACAAGGCTTTGAAGTCTTTTATAGCTGGCAGGTTGATGATCTCGCGGCGTGCCGTGTGCACTGTTCACACACAGCACTACGTCACAGAAGGTTTGACAGAGCAGTCCGGATTGGATTCCAGCTCGCCTGTCACCACAGATGTTTGATTACATGCCTTGTGCGGCTCCAACAACCAAACTTAGATTAATTGTTTATCAATCTCAACATTACTGCCTCTGCTCGCCTCTGTTCCTCCTCCCCCGCCACGCGGTGGAATGGTGTGACATGTGCATTGTGTTAGCCACATGGGGTTTGGGAGCAGCTGGTGACAGCTTCACTCCAACAAATGAGTGTGTGTTTGTTTACAGTTGAGACTCCCCCACCTGCTGGCTCGGTCCGTGAGGTCTGAGGCGAACTGCATTAAGAGGCTCTGCAAATTAGCTACATCATTAGCGGCTTAAGATACTGTAAATGCGCCTGGATATGATGCAGGTGTACAGCCTGGGCCACGGCTGACTGACTGTATCAGTGCTGATGCAAGCCGAGCGCGCATGAGGGCACAGCGGAAGGTTTCTGATATGCATGACATGAGGAACAGAAGATATGCCTATGTAGAGTCGCACACACACGCACAATGCATGCAGACCGCACACACACATGTATGACAACATACCCCCCCCCACACACACACACACACTTGCCATTGAACACTGATGCACAAGCACATAATTCTGCAGTGCACACAGCCTAATCGCATGATATTGTTGCGCTTATTTTGTAACACATCCACAGACTTCACCATTATTATTTAAAACCTCAAGTCCTTAGTGTGAGCAACAATTCAGATAATAATGGCATCCCCTGCTGATTGCAAGTCTGTTTCGTTTGAAGTTGTCAACAGTTGAAAAACACACCGCTGCTAGTTATTATGGATTATTTCAATGGCAGGCCTGTGTAATGTTTGAGATTGCTTGCTTCTGTAAGCTCTGTTGATTGATGGTGTTTTTTACTTTGTCGGAAGGCCAAAATAACCTTTCAGTTTCTGTGGTATCACTAATAGCATATTAGTATTCGGCTATTCGCATATCAGGGGGTCTGTGCACCTCTTGGTGCACAGACCATAATACTCTTTGTGAGCATCAGGAGCAGGTTTTGAATCCTGCGTTGTAATGTATTTCAGGGGTCTTCTCCGCTTGGTTTCCTGTCTCTTTACACTGACCTATTATAAAATAAAGCATACAAAAGCCAAAAGTAAACCTTATAAATTCATATTAGTCAGCAGTTATGTTCAACAATGACAGATTTCCGTTTCACCCTTATTTATTTATTTATTTATTTATTTATTTATTTATTTATTTATTTATTTATTTATTTCTTTATTTATTTATTTATTTATTTATTTATTTATTTATTTATTTATTTATTTATTTATTTTCTTCTTTCCTAGTACTGCTTACCTGTGCAGTTGTGCCACTTTGAATGGACTTGACTACTTTATTGCATGCTTTCCCCATGCATTTTTAAAAATGATGTCTGTTTCTCTCCCACTCCCTCAGCTCCTTGCGGAGGTCACTCAACAGGATCAGAGGGCACGGTGTTGTCCCCAAACTACCCACATAATTACACCGGTGGCCAGAGCTGCGTCTATGACATTTTTGTCCCTGGAGACTTTGGTAAGTATTTCAATCACTGTCTTCACTATGTTGCAGAAAATGTACCTCAGCTGTGATTTGCTCAGCTGTCACTGTGCTATAACTTGAAGTTTTCCGATGTTGTCCATTGCTATGAGACAATATGACTACAACAATAGTGTGTTAGGGAGCATACGATATGGACCCCTGGAGGAAAATAGGGGAGGGTGTTGGCCTTCTTATTTTAGTCAGAGGGAGGGTGAGCTATCTATATATCAAATCCATTTTATATTAAAATAGTCATAGTTTTTTTGTACATGATTTACTACAGCTTTTCTGAATTCAGTCAAAGTTTGACTATCAATACCCATCGGTTGCTTTCACTTGGTACGTTCCAACTCCCAGTTTCCAGTGTCATTTGTTGTAATTGGTCCTTAGTATCACAGTTATGAACATGGAATAGCCTTGGTGGCTGCATGATTAAGTGTGTAGCCTAGTTTAATTGTATAATTTACAAGCATTCAAGTATTCATAACAACAGTTCACTGACCTATGAGGCATGTTTTACAGCCTATACTTTCTAGTTCATAGATGAAGTGGTGTGTATCATCGTCATGGAGAGGACATTGGTGCATCATGGAGAGGACATTGTGTGCACTGGCTGGAGTGCATGGCATAATACTGTCTGAACTCTGTCTCTTAAGATATTTCATTCATTTCATTGCTAAGTGGAGATGGGTAGACTGGTTGGGGCAGTGAGTGCATGTCGCATGGCATATTGTACTCTGTTGTGCACTCTTGATTGTATGTCCAGTTTAATATAGGCTGGCGAATGTGACTGATTGTATTTGTTAAAAAAGAGAGCTGTAAAGGGGATATTGGGACCACCTGGAGCCCTCTCAAGGACCACTGGTGGTCCACGGACAGACCACCGGTTGAGAACCACAGATTTTGACGTATAGACTATAGATAAGACATGAGCCGAAACTATTGTTGCATGCGTTAATTAATAGGGGAGGGTGATTTATGTTTGTTTAATCACTGGGATGGGGATGGATTTTGATTTAATTCACCGGGAGGGTGGCATTTTTATTGCAGTTCACAAACATTTCCTCCAGGGGGCACTAGCCTTAAATAGCGTACTGTCCTACCAAAAGTTGTAGTTAGTAGCAGTACTTGTGTGCTCTTCTTGCATACAAGTGTATGATCTACTTGTGCACAAGGCAATTGGCACCTCAACAGAGTGCATTTCTAATTGCTGACTTTAGTCCTAACTACATGAACACTAGCATCAGTATTCTAGTCACGTTATAATAGGCATTTTTTTTTTCATCCAAGAGATTTGCTAGGGAAAGAATAAAGGAGGAGGCCTAGTATAGACCCATGGGGGATCCCAGTCAAAGATGTATGCACAGCATATAGAGTTTAAGTGGTTTTAATGAGGAGAAAGGCCAAACAGTTTTATACGGTAGGAATTGAAAATTACCGGTACAAAGCATATCATGACTGACAGTATATTGCAATGGTAAACATTCTAACATAAATAATACATTTCCCCGTAGAACTTGATTTCCATTCCATGCAAGTCTAAGACTTGTTCTTTTTTGTCCTACAGATTGGATTTAGTATCTGTCAAGGTTGCAGTCACAGTGGCTCAGGTTAAAATGTTTATCTTCTGCTGCATTAGTATGCAGACCATGTATGCTGCCTCTGACAATTGAACAGGCCAAGAATCGTGCCAGCAGCTATACAATAAGTTCCTTGGCCATGGTCAATGAAGGTCATTTCCCTTGCTTGCAGGGCAGTTTTTTCAATAAAACTGCGTTTGAACTATGCATAATATTCTAGGTCTATACGAGTCCGCCCATGCATGGGAGATGAGGACACACTTTTTCCAGTTGCTCCCCAATGTTATACATAAGTCAAAACATGACCTAAGGAATGGTAGAGTTACAGTAGGACTTTCTAGCAAGAAGGCGGAAAGGACCAAGGCAAGCAAAAATGTATTGTTGACATGAGAAAGCCTCCATATATAATGAAGTATTAATGTAGAGGAAGGTCAAGCAGCAGAATCCTGTGGGGAACAGACAGCGCAGGCAAACTCAACAGTATGCACCTATTTATGTTCATAATTCAGCAGTTCTTCAGCACATGATGCATTTCTGCTCAATATTCCATGTTAGTCGTAAAGACATTTTCAAATGAGCCCCATACATCTAAAACACAAATTCATCTTAATGTTTGATGATCCAGCACGGCAATTTAGATCCCCCTTTGCCATTTGCCACTTCTCGGGAGTCCAGGAACACACACATTTTTTTATATGAATCTGCATGTGAATATGGCTTTAATGGTTAAACTGCCTGCAAAATATGCTTAATGGAGTGTGGAAGTCACTGAGCAAAACCTGCACCTGGGCCTTACATTATATACCATTTAGACTCATGTACATTTACAGGGGCTATTGAGAACTTGAAGTCACATTGATGACATACCGTACAGGATTTCTATACGAAGAGGTATTACTGCCATCTCGGTAAAAAAGAAGAAAGTGGCCAATGGGGGCTGCGGCAATTTTAATACATCTAAGAAATTTCTGAGAAAATGTCATCTAATTCTTACCAATATTTCACTAATAGTTAGATGGACTAATAAGGCAACTGGAATCCACATCATGGATGAGAAAATTTGTGATCTGTGGGTTAATTCACCCCAGAACTAGTCTACCGTTGCATATCTCGTTATACCATTCATTCAGATTCTCAAAACAAAAGTTTCGGCTCCAAGAAGCTTCTTTTCACCCCTTTAGGCGAAAATAAGTTTATTGGTTCCCTTGTGCAATGAATCAGGCAAATACTGTAGATCCTCTGATCTATCCTCTTTTAAGAACTCGCCAATATTATTGAATTGGTATCAACTATGAATAATATTTCTAGAAACAAGTTGTTTTGCGACTGAAGATGTGCAAATATTCTTTGAGATCTTGCTAGCTTTGAGATCTAGTCAATCTGATACCAGGCTATTACCAGGAGAATTTCTCAACAATGAATATACATGAACCTGGCATGGAGACCGTGTAGAACTCAGACACTTGGCATCTATGTTGGGACTTGCATTACCCCTATTACCAAGCTGGAAGATCATATGAGCTCTTTTTTACAATAAGTAAAATACTCAAGTTATCAAGCGTTTAATTCTGTAGCACTCGACGTGTATGCTTCGTAGCTGTCAGCCTCCTGGCCTACTTCAGAATGATGCTACCTGGGAACCTCATAATACCCGTTTTAACTATCTGTCTGTGTTCCTTTTGAGCTCATACTGTATATGGAGATGTCTGTATCTATCTATTTGTCTGCCTGTGTCAGAAGAGTGCTGCAAAATGAAATCAATTGGCTCAGGTGATGGGATTTTGGCTGATTACGCTCACTGGCATAGTCTGACCAGAGCCCTTTATGCTGTTTGTGGACAACTGTGTGTCCCACAGACTCGAGGCCGGGTGCACTGCACTCCCCTGCAGATGTGTGGAATTGTGTGTGTAGAATTTTAAGTTGGTGGCGCATACAGTTCTCATGTAATCTGCATCACAACCGTACACGTGTGCACTGCGCGCACACACACACACACACACACACACACACACACACACACACACACACACACACACACACACACACACACACACACACACACACACACTCACTCACTCACTCACTCACTCACTCACTCACTCACTCACTCACACACACACACACACACACTCTCTCTCTCTCTCTCTCTCTCTCTCTCTCTCTCTCTCTCTCTCTCTCTCTCTCTCTCTCTCTCTCTCTCTCTCTCTCTCTCTCTCTCTCTCTCTCTCTCACACACACTCACACACTCACACACACACACACACACACACACACGAACGTGGTACATTTATAGTTACTGTACATATATGACCTGCAGCGTGCCATGATCCTTTAATGCAATTTAGTGTCAATCTGGATGCACCATGTAGCCCTGAATCACTAGCCACACCAAATTAAAACAGTATGTTCTGGCAATGTAGTGAAACAAAATGAAAGTTCAAACTGAATGTCAGGCTAGGTTGCACTGGCAGCTACAGGTCAGTGAGTTCAGCCTCAATGCCTGGGGGTTGTCAACATTACATGGTGGATGTATTTTTAACTATCAATGTAAAGCTGTAGGGGATTAGACTCAGCAAAGACATTACAGCATGGATTCAAATAATCATAGAGTAAAAAAAAAGACAACCCCAAAATAAAATAACGCCAAGAATAGAACTTGAACTTGAGATCCAGCTCTGGCACACAACACATGACATGAGATTGTATGTGCTCAGCAAGGACTCCTATTGATTTTTGGTGATCTCATGACCTCTAGATCTCCTCATGTGCCTCACTTATATGCCAAACTTGCTCACACATCTCAAAATATAATGGTCATATTGCCAGGAAACTTTCTCGAAACATTCTGTTCCTTGCAAGGGGATCCCCATGTGTTTACTTATGACCTTTCCTGCCTCAGACCAAAATATTAACCTTTAACACAATTATACCTTCCAGCATCATGAACTCTATTGGCTAGGATCAGCAATACTGTAGCCTATGGAGCATCTTATCAAATTGTTTTTAGTTTAGTTTTCATCCTTCCTCCTGCTTTTTTCACCCTGTTCTGGCTTGTGAACAAACATGAAACTTGAGGACTAACTTATTTTAGCAGTCAGCTAGTTCCAGTTACTGGTATATGGAATAAACACTTTTACATAGTGGAAAATATATCCAAATATGTTGTGTGGAGGAAAGTCAAATTTACGGAAATACCAGGTAAGGAAAGCCTAAATTAGCCGTGGAACCGATCTTCATATAAGATCTGTCTTCACTTTTCTGTCTTCAGTTTTTATTCCCACTACTACAATTATTACGGTAGTTTAGATGGTTTAGATTTAGTTAGATTTAGTTCTGATAGATTGTTAACTGTCCATTGAGCAGACACAGATAAAGAAAGCCAGGAGTGATTGTGGAGTGTAAACTGCATGCCGCATTCGGCATAACATAGCAACAGCGCACTCTGTTTGGGCCAGACTAGACCTCTAGACCCCATCGAATCGCTCTGCATTAAATTGGCGTATGGCCATTTGATGTATCGACAACAGGGTATAAAAACACCATTCAGAAGATAGGACTGACAATAACATGAGCTTTTGCTAGCACCACATTACCCCAGGCGGAAGATATGGCCCTTAGGCTTGCTAAACTCACACACATCATAAATACAATGTATGCATTATTATGAATATATTAACTGCATACCACCCAAGCTTTTTAATGTTTTCTGAATAATTACCTAATACAGGCACACGGCTATGCAGTTGGTATACTAACACTTTATGCATTGTGGAAGCTCACTGTCTTCAGGCCAGTTCATCTCTGCCTGAACCTCCACATCTAGCGTACAAAAAATGATTTCTGTCTTTCTGCAAAATATTTATGTGCTCATGTATTCACATTTCAGCTGCTTGGCTGTTTTGTTGCCCATTTGGACAGTAAGTGCATACGTGTGGTAGGATGTGCATTTGTTTCCATAAATCCCGGATTGATAATCATAGTAAAGGCAAAATGGAATAAAAAGGGCTGGGGATGCAAACTGCAGTGCATAGAAGACAATACGCTCAGTGAATAAAAAGCCGCCCATTCATTTGTGACCCATCATTTTACAGCCATGCTCTTACGGATGCTCTTTGCATTGCAAATTTTACTCTACTGGCCAACGAGTAGACCTTCCCTGACCACATGCCCCCCAATTTATTATTTCCACAGAAGAACTCTAAGGTATATTAATGACAGTTCAGTGTTGAAAATGAGTGGTATTCTACAGGGTCAAGGTCAAGGTACATTTTAAGGTACAGTGCTTTCTCTCTCTCTCTCTCTCTCTCTCTCTCTCTCTCTCTCTCTCTCTCTCTCTCTCTCTCTCTGGTACAGTCTACATTCTACAGTAAAAAGTAAAAATCTCAGCAGGAACCTGCCATGATATTTCCCATGCAAGATTAGATTTGAACACCTTTCTGAAACAATGTTTACAAAGGCCTTTACCTAAATAAAACGGGGAGTTCCAGGTAAGTGCTGTAAAGGAAAAGGCAGCATATTGCTCCTTCTAGTCGAGGGCAAAAGTTCCCCCATACTAAATTCAATAAGAAGAGAACTCTGAATGAGAGGAAAATGGCAATGCGGCAGGAGGTATATGCCGAAGTGCTGCACAAGGGGGTTAGCTAATATTGCCAAGGAATGATTTTATTTTAAAGGTCAATTTGTTTTAGGATGTAATTCCATCATCCTCTCTTCCTCTGCCTTACTCCAGGTATAGAGAAGTAATAGATAGAAGAGAACTGAAGCTCTGACCTTTTTTTCTTCAATCCCATGGCGTTCTAGTCTAATTTAGCAAATGTTAATGCGTTGAAATACTCCAAGCGTCGTGTTGATGGCTTGTCACCCAAAGTATTGCAAGTGGCGTTCCATAAAACATATTATTCAGCAAGCTCATGAAAGACCTCACCTTTTCCACAGTGGAAGGACCATTGCCCGACAAAGACATCCTATGGACAGTGGTGGAATGTAATTAACTGTACTTTTACTTAAAGGACCACTTCACCACTTTTCAACGTATCTTCATATACTGTAATTGGTCATCACTCATCACTAATGTACATGATAAAGTACCACTATTTTTTTCTGCTCAGTCTTTGTCTCACAGGAGGACTGTGTGTCCAGACACCCAATTTCCAGTGACAAAATCGTCTGATTTTATTAACTACATTTTTAAATGTTTTGAAATAATATTCATATTATCTGGAGAACGATGGCTTCCATTTTCGCATTGCAGGAATAGTTTCTATTGGCTTGGATTCCCTGGAAGATGGGTTTCTGAACTGCATACATGAAATACTGTACATGACACACATACAGTACATGTCAGGGTTTCTGCAAAAGCTCAACGAATAACTGTATGAAAATAATGGAGAGGAATTTGGAGGGCAATGGTAACAATGGTATGGTGGAGGTAGGCACAATGGCACAGCATAGAGTTAATCACAGATTGTGTTAGCTTGGCTAAAGCCAGCCCGAATCAGCTGTTGGCAGATTAGTCTGGAATAGCTCAATTGTAATGGCTGAAAGGCAAATTTTTGCCAACAGCTGATTCGGTCTGGCTTTAGCCAGGCTAAGATTGTGTATGATTAATCATTGGGGGGGAAACAATTATTTAAAACATGACATCAGCATAAGCTATTAGTAGGTCTATCCTTGAAAGGGAAATGGTTGTATATTATGTCTTAATCACCAGGGTGGTTTGAAATGCCATGCCTAGAAGTTATTCTAAGAGTGGTAAAATGTTGGTATGGCAGATCAGATTGGAATACAGCTCAAGATGTCAGGGATAGTGAATCTTCAAGATGGTGTTACTGCTCAAGATTCCTTACATAATAATGAGGCTGCCACTTGGTGACTTTTTGTCAGACTGAAAACCTGTTAGGGCAATAGCAGGGAAACATGTGGCACTCTGGGAGCTGAGATCACTGAACAGGAGGTTGTAGATCCAGTAGTAAAACTCAGTTTATATCACTGTATTGTATGCAACTTCCATGCAAGCTACAGTATATGGAATATAGTTACCTGGGATTTTTATGGCTTCACAGCATTATGCAATCCTTTCCACTAAAATGAGACAGTATCCGTTATATAATTTTAGTTACTAGTCCATAAACTCTCTCTCTCTTCTCTCCCTCTCTCTCGGTTCTCTCTCTCATTGGTGTGATGCTCTGCCAATCACGAATGACAGATCTTCCAGCCAATCACAGCATGCAATTTCTGTAGACACTTTCCGTCCTCACAAATTCCTCCTCAAATTTTGAGGACACAATAACAATTGGTTGGGGTGAGAGAGCATCTGACATCATGTGACTTCATCAGCGATGGAGATCTCTGAACTTATGTGCACATGCGTGCGTGTGTGTGTGCGCGCGTGTTTGTGTGCGTGAGAGCCCAGAGAAAGAATAACTTGGAGTTGGCGAGATAATGAGTGAGAGTGCAGCGACACAATAACAGGAGCAAGAACGAGACAGGGTGCCGCTGAGAGTGATTATGAAAAAGCTGACCCCAGGGGCTGATTGTTGGCTCGTCAGTGATGATGTTCAGTGGAGAGTAAGATTGTGCCTCAGGCCACACTGGTGCATGGCTTCCTGCAGCCCACGCAATAGCCATTCTCCTGCCTGTCTGCCTGAGTGCTTTACGCTATAGCCAATGCTGGCAACCTAATAAGATCCATGAACTCTGCTCTGGACCCTTAGTGGCACGAAATGAGTTTCAACACAGGGAGGCGGAGGTACTTCCAAAGGTGTGTCTTTCTAAAGATTGGTCTGATTTGAGTGAATGGTAAACATAAATTTACCCAGACCATCAGACATCCTTGTCTGTGTCTAGAGCAAGAGAGCGACAAAGAGAGCGATGACTGTCCCTGAGTATGAATTGAGTTGGTGGATATTTAGATATTGTATTGCTGCGTTTTTGTCAGTAGCCGTGGTTGAGATGCTTATCAAGAAGGAAGAAAAATGTTTGAGATGCTTATCAACATGAAAGAAAAACTAACATATCAATTCAGTTTAAGGATCTTTGAGACTGCAGCTCGCGGAACTGAGGAAACTCATGGCTCCGTAACCCTTAACACTGTTGCCTACAGTGCTTTAAAGTGGGGGTGCCGTGATTTTTGTATTTTTTCCAATTTTGTACATGTTTAAGAGGCAACAGTATGTAAATAGACCCCTTGATGTGTTTTTTATGTGCAATGATGTCTTCCCTTTGTATTTAGGGTTTTTACCTGGGGGCTGAACCTTTCCAGTCAAACATGCCAATGAAAAAAACTTCAATATAGTGACATCACGTGTTCAGCCCCTCCCCTAACTCCTCCCCCTTTATCATGCAACTAAAGCTGTGGGTGTGGCTTCAGTTCAGGTGGATCTCCACCCATCACCACCCACCAGGCAAACCAGGCATACTTAATGAACTGGCTGGGTGGAATCATAAAAATGACAGTTTAACAAACACTGTACACTTTTTAGGAAAAAATCTTACTTTTCATATAATATTAACACCTGATGATCATGTTTTAGGGTAGAAAAAAATCATGGCACTCTATCTTTAACGATTAACACAGACATTATTACTTCAGTTTTCTTTATACTTAAAGTGCTATTGTTGTTTCTTGATCCGATGTTTATCCACTACTGCACATTGCTGGCAGTATATTTCAGGGATGTGTACACATACACATCAAAGGGGGCTTCAGCCCTAAATATTAATATTAATCATTAACATATTAATATTAATGATAATAACAGCCTAATGTTTTACCTGCAGTCGCTTCTCGCCCATAAGGACTTATGATACTATTAGCAATCACATTTATTCTGTGCTCTCCCATATCTTTCAGCTGCCTCAGACTTTACAATGCCCACTTGTTCCCTTCCTTCCTCCCTCTATATCCTGGGAGCGTTTCTCCCCAGGATATAGGCCTAATGAACTGTATATGTGCCTTGCCAAGGTAGGGCTACTGTACAGCCATGCTCCCTGCCAAAGGGCTGAGGCAATTTCACCGTGATAACAGATCATTAAAAATATATGTGACTTTGCTGTCACACGATCCCCCTGGTCTCTGTAAATGAGTGTTGTATGCGCTGAAGGTCCGTGCTGCCACAAAGCACGTTTGACAGGTCGTACTTGCATAATTCATAGCCAGAAGGACAAACATGTGTTGCAATTTATTCATACCTTTAGCCGCTGCTTTTGTTATGAGAGGCTTTAACACCTTTCTAGATGGAACTTTGTGTCCATATTTTGCTAGAAGTCACAACTACATTGCCTATACTCATGGTAGAAATAGGAATTCGTTGTCCAACACTCAAAATTCCACAAATATTTGCCGGTGTGGATTTGTCCTAGAAGTACCATTTACCATTACCATAGATTACATGGTCAAGGTTGCTCTGTGAGCATTGAGTATTATAAATGAATCTGCGCCCCGGTCACACAGTGGTAAAGTACCTGCCCATCACCTGCTTTGAATGTTATCAAGCAATAATCACCAGAAGGTTACTTATCAAGACGATGTTTGGTCCGTCCTTAAATATCGTCCCTGAAACCGCCGGTGTGATCACATGCCTCAGGCTCCTCCATAGAACAAAGAAGCCTGGAGGGGCTTGTCTAACCAGTATGGCTGAGTGTTTTTGGTGGGTGGTTTCTTTCAGTCGATCGAATCAAATGTATTTAAACCAGTACAACACAACTGATGACACTGTCGCCATTTAGCAGTGGAAATGCCAAGTGATTTGGCAACACTGGCACCAAATGGCAGCAAAACAGTTAAGAATGATGTCTTAACTGATGATGAGGTTAGAGGACGTACTGTATGTGGCTACTTAAGAATTATATCAGGTTAGAAAATATTATATTGGTGGTTAAAAATGAAGTTAGGGTTAAATTTCGGTCGCACATTAATTCTCTATATGATACCCCAAAATAGTAATGTACTCTTCTACATCATCCTAATAATCTGTCTCTGCTGTGGAGAGAGTCAGTATATAAGAGAAGTCAAGGATCAGTGATTAGCCTCCACTGTACATAGTAATTCCAGAGCACAGAGGAATAGATTGAGCCTCTTATCATGTCCTGTTATCTATACCAGCTTCTAGATAAATACTTAATTCCAATTGGCTCAAGGGTGGCCACATGTTCTTGATAAGACACTGGCAGAATTCTTATCACTGTTTGGAATGGATGCACTAGCTAGTTCCATTTCAGCAATAAGTAGATAAAAATGTGTAATTAATAAAACATAATGAAGGTCCTCAAAAATGAAATAGCCTTGTCATAATGACAATTGCTGCCCGTAGAATAATGATAGTTTATTCACCAGGCAAGTTACATGATTATTCTTTAGTTAAGCATTAATAGCGTTGTGTTGTGCAGCATTTATTTTATTTGGGAGTGCTTCTATTTTTATCACTGTAGCTACCAACCAGACTGAATGAAAGGGTACATATGGCCAATACTGTAAATATGGTAAAATTGTGATGAAATAACACTTTATTTTATTTAACACAACTTTTGTTGGGAAATTCTTCAAAAATAATGGCACTAGAGTGAAAGCAGCTATGGCAGATTTTACTCTGGAGGGGCACACTGTCATGTCTGAAGTCTCTCTAGAAACATTTTTATATTCCAAAGAAGATGTTTCCTGACGTCAGAAATGAAGACCTGTTTGTTTAAAACCATGGAGAGCACCCTAGATTTAGAGTTGACCAATAAACTAAGAAATGAACAGCAGTGTACTGTACATGTGTAAAACATGTGTAAAAGTAGTACACTGCTGAAGGACAGGCCAAAAACATAACCAAATGACAAATGATATTTGTCGGTGCAAGATAGTCAAGTAGCATATATGCTACTTGACTTGGCTTCTTTTAACAAAACATACTGTACAATTGAAGCAGTGAGAACTGACAAAATGTCCCACTTGAAAGAGCTCTGTTTTTTTTTTTTTTTTTACCTCAGATATTTTATGTGAATAATATTCAGTGAATATATTGTAGGTTAAAAATGCCACACAAAAACAAGTGACCCAGGTCCAAACAAACTACAAGAGAAAATATTTGGCTATGTTATGAAGATTTTGAAAGTCTTATGGGCTGTATGTGTCCACAGATTTATATTGTTTTTTTCCCATGGTTAACTGATTTGTATAAGAAAACAATGTGCAGAGCTTTTTCAGACCAGACAGAGGATTGCTGTCTACTACTTAGTCATGACAATTCCTTGGTTGTAAAATGAAATCAATGAGTAGTATACCACTTGGATGAGCTCTCCAACATTTGAATTGTTTACTACTACTCGAGGTGCCCATAGGGCCCTCCGCCAAAAAAGAAAACACTAGCCTTCAAGAGTGCTGAAATGTCAAGCACGGTGCTGGGAAAAGGAGCGGTCCTAGCATATAATTTACCCCAGAAAAGTGTGACAGGAAAGAAACTCCAAAAAACACTTGCTCTAGACACAGCCACTTAAAGAGCCATTTGTTATGGTGATGCCCAGCATTCTTGGTTCTTGCCATTGTCACAAAATGTGACTATAGAGTCATATGTCCTATATGTCAGGAAGACAACACTGTCAGTACGGCCAAGTCCAAAACATCAAAAAGAGTGTATGTCTGGGAAGAAAAAATGTATTTTTTATTTACTTGTTAAGGTCCCTTTTTAAATTATTTGTTCCTAAGTTCATTACAAAAACACTGAAAATAATATAATCATGGCTGAGAACATACACTAATTTAACAGTGATATTATGGCAAAGAGTTACAGTACCAGTTTGTATTTAAACAGTGTCAGTATAGTTTGTATTTAAACAGTGTCAGTAAGAGTTATCTTGTTCTGAATTGTTATTCATCTGTCCTATAATTGAAAGTGAATGTGTAAATGAGAACACAATTTTCTCATGTTATTTGTGATGTATATATTGTGCGTATTTGGAAAGTTTCTTCTTTAAAAAGAAAAGTGTTGGAATGGGTGCAGAAAAGTTGTAATGTGTGACATTTGGAAAGTATTGGGTGGATAAAAGTGTCAGGTGTGATGTGTGATATTTATAAAGTATTAGCAAAAAGAAAAGGAAAGGCGTACAAGATGGTGGTGAGACCAGCTGTATGGTGACAGTGGCTCTGAGGAGAAGACAGAAAGCAGAGCTGGAGGTAGCAGAAGGATAAGAAGAAGACTTAGTTGAAAAGTTTAATGGCAACCAGACAATATGTTAATAATGCCCCAGCAACATTTGAAAGGCAATCAGAAATAATTTTCTGAAAGATCTGAAAGATACATCATTATCACTTGACCACAAAGGTGCTGTTGAGACAGTTATTTCCTTGAAAATAAAGAGAAAAAAGGTCTGTACACAGCGTCTGCTCCACAGTGTTTTATTATATCAAAACACTGATATGTTCAGTGATGACGTTTCGGCCAATGCTGGCCTTCATCAGGTGACAGCAAGTAGGCACCATCATCCCTTTGAATGTGTGCAACAACTCTGTTTAACAGTTATTTCCTTGACCTACTGGGAGTATACGTAGTAACCAAATTAACCCTGATGTCTCTATAATGGAGAAATTATACAATAATTTGAGTGAATAGTACAATAAAACAGACAGAGATAAGCAATAATATCCTCGTTACAGCACTATTTCAATCATCAAACTGACGACAGATTGATTGATACCTTCTGAGCATTGTGTGGAAATGGGCACAGTTTTCTGTCATATGTTTAGTTTATAAATGAGGGCCATTGAGAGTTATGGAAGGATGCAACTGCATCTGTTGCCAAAGGACCTGATGTGTTTCACTGCTTTAATCGATCATTATGACTATATGTGACTACTTTTTATGTGATCCCTCTGCTTTCTGAAAATGTTTTCCCTGAATCCATTAAAGAACTGAAACCACCAGAGACCACAGAAGAAGCCATTACAGGTCTCATTGCATTCTTCAAAAAATATTTATGGCCACAGATGAAAAGAAAATGAGATTAGCATCACATGTGATTATGATCAACCAGTAATTGTTTGCCTTCGCGTTTTCAATTCCCACTGAGATTATGGTATGAGATAAGCACTGATATCATGATCACATGCACAAAGCAAACATGGAAATTAGATTGGAGAGGCCAGATGCCTCTGGCAGAATTCAAGGTGAAGCATACAGTATACATGTAGTATGCATAAATACTGACACAAAACGTGACACTTTATGTCATTCCAAAGTGTGTAGCGTTATTCTACCACTTCTACTGCCAGAGGACAAAAGATTCATCATAGTCTTGCATAAATTACGTTACAAGTTTACGATGATTTATTGACTTAATAGCTGGACGTGATTACAACAGAGGAGCAGATTGGAGTCATGCTTGGATAGTTTTGGATTAGAGAGAGAAATGAGACACACACTGGTGTGTGTGTGTGTGTGTGTGTGTGTGTGTGGGTGTGCGCACGCTGTGAAGTGCAACCTATTCTACATAACAGAATCAGGGCTTATTTGGTATACCAAGCAGTGAGCCCTCCCCTAGCTGCCTATGGCAAATCCAATGCCTGAATTTGAGATGTTTCTCCATCACATATTCAGGCATTGGATTCGCCATGGGCAGCTACTGAATTACTGCGAAACTGAGAAAATCTGTGAATAGATCAACCTGTTTGTGTTAGGGTTTTTGTGTGCATGAGTTGTCCTAGTTCATGCAATGTGTGTACAATTGTGTGAAGCTTTTGAATGCTGTTGGTGTTCAGTCTATTTATTGTCGCAATGAACAAGTACACTAGTGAGTCATCTTTATTATAAAAACATACCTTCTCATTCAACACTCCATTTCTATCAGTTTACCAGCGGCTTTGTAAAAGTGCCTGGTATATTTTTGAGATCAGAAACTTCGACCCTACAAAGACTCCCTATTCATACTGATTGCTGAATGGCTGGTTGTCTCTGGGCCTGGCAACACAACCTCGTGATTGGCTGCTTCTAGCCAGTGGGATGAAAAAGCTGCGTGGGCAATGGGAATTCAGGGCTCAGTGGGGGTGAGGCATACTGTACTGTATCCCTCAGTGGCAACCAGCCATGCACATTGCAGACTGACTGAACGGTGGACTCCTCCTGTTTTCCCCCAAAAAATGTGTTTGTGTGTGTGTGCGTGTGTGTAGGATACACTCCTATTTACAGAATCACCTGGACAGTGCCTGATTTGTTTCCATGCACATAAATACAGATAGTCACAGACATTTTATAGCACAATTCTGGAGATATAAGGCAGCCACTGGTTATTAATTGGATTTATTTCAGTTCTTTTCTTCTCTCTGTCCCTTTCTTATTCCACCTGCCTTGCATCTCTTTGAAAGTCCCATAACTGGTATATAGGGAATATATTAACTAGGAAAATCCTAAACTGCCACAGAGTGAGGATGACAGGTAGCTCTTACATTATTCATAGCCAGCAGGACAAACATATGTTGCCATTTTGTGTTTGTGTTACCAATGTCTTAAACAGCTCTTCAAATGGGCCTCCTGTGTATTTTGCCTCAAGGTGCCGCTAGTGAATGCAGTGGCTCCTGGCAAATCCCTGTTTTCAGGTCCATTAGGAGTGTGAGTACCGAATGGTGTCCACTCTTCACAACATGCCCTATTAAGAGTTCCCCTAAGTTGCTGTTTACCAGTTGGAGTTGATATATATTTATTTAGTTTTTTAATCTTATTTGTTTGTTTGTTTGTTTTCAGGTTCTTTTGTCGTTTTCTTAATGCTGAACCCAACCAGGATGTATTTTTCATGTTCTAACTTGAAAGAAAACATGTGAACTATTTGTATAAACAACTGTGACAGTGAAATCCACCAAATCTCCTGTGGTAATTCAACTTGCAGAATGAATGTACAGAGTAGGCCCGCTGTATGGACCCGTAATAGAACACAAACGACTCCATGTTATTATGTGTGACATATAATAATATAATGATAAGATACAACTTCGAGATTGCTTTAACATCATCTATTCTAGACAAACTTGGTCATGTTTGCTTCTATATAGATAGTGGATTCATGAAACATTACTCTGTAATGTCTCATGAACAAGCGCCTACTGTAGAGTTCCGCTGTTAAGCAAGGGTATTTTTCACAGATTAAACCCACTTGTCAGCATGAGGACTAGTGGTACTATCTCATACTAATATCCTCTCTGCGCCATGCATACATCTTCATCAGGTGAGAGTGGGGAGAAGGCATGAGATGAAGGGACATACAGAGCCAGCGAGATAGCAATAAGGGAGAGAGTGTTGGCAAAGAGGAATGTTTAGCTCATATACAATGCCTGTGCACCAGAGGGTGAGATCGAGGCTGTTATCTGCTTCAAAAGAGCACCCACACCCACAAACATGCGTGTGTGCACTGTACACACAAACACATGCGCACCACAGACCCGGCGATCCAATCGGCCATGTCCGTTCATTTGGTAGCATAGAGATCAGATTACATTCAAGGGCATGTGCACCCCGATATAATCAGGAGAAGTTAATTGAAAATATTCATATGGGACTTTTTTTTTTTTTACATAATTCTTGTACGTTCATTGTCATAGGTTCTTAATCTTAGTAGATTTAATTATTATTCTTGTGATAAACAAAATCATTGTCAATTGACATGCCATTCAGGAAAGGTCTTATAATTAAATTAAAGGTTGGAGCCTATAAGAGATATTCCTGATAATGCTGTTGGAAAT
>CM076967.1:34195180-34230180 GCA_039105355.1 Benthosema pterotum | reverse complement strand
CATGTTGTGTGGCCACCAGTAAATGGCACCAGCCAGTGAACTCTAGGGGCTTTTCAAGCCAGGGTTTATCTGAGTTCACCATCACAGGCAAGTGGAAGGGGAATAGCAGTGGCACGTGTGTGGTTTCATTTCCAAACAGTGATCTTTATCTGGAGATTGAATCTGGCTGAAACCAGCGACAGTGTACTCTCCCAGAATAATGGATATCGGTTCAAAAAAACACTATGCTCAATTACTCAGAGCTTCTATATTGGAGATGATGTCAGTAGACGGCTGTGTTCCAGTACCTGTGTTTTGGACTTGCTTTCCTCGGCTCCTTGCCCAGGTGAGATTGGCCTGGCTTGCCCTTGTTCTGTTTTGCATGCTTAAAAATGAGGAGCTGTTGTATTACAATGGGCTTTGTTGTGCCTTTGAGCTAGCAGCACAACGCATCACCATTTAATTAGCCTCGTCGGAGTAACGACATAATGTTTAGTTTGTGCCCATCAAGTTTTTGCGGAGGACAATATGCTAATAAGTGGTGGTCTGTTTTGTTGGCTGCGTTTCTCTGTGAGTTTCCAGATGACTATAGACCTGCGCAGTGATGTCACCGCCCCTCTTCCAGAAACGAATTCCCCATTCATTTTTCTCATTGACTTTTCGAAAATAATTTATATAAAGACGATTACACCGCGCCAACTCGGGTCATGACTAATCATGATGGCACACACAAACTTTTGGGACAATCAAATAATTTCTACGATGAAAACAAAACCAAAAGTCTTGTATCATGCCATTTTCTACATCTTGCTAATTATATATTATATGACGATATTGTGTTTGTTGTCATGATTTGTCACGACCCGAGTTGGCTTTGGCCGTGGCGCAATTGTGATTTTATTAACCATTTTCGAAAAATCTATGAGGAAAGTGAATGAGGAATCCACTGGTGGAACAGGGTTGGTGACGTCACTGCGTAGGTCTATTTGAATGAAAGTGTTGTTCCAGGTACAGAATATTTACAGTGTACTATTTTATCTTCAGTTCCAATCAGTAATGGTCAAAAACAATTAGCGTTGAATTGTGTTTTAAAATGGTAAAGTGGTGCATTTAGTGTCTGGCCCAAAATAGGTATTAGTATTAACCAGTGATGAGGATAACGGCGTTATCAATAACGCCGTTACGTAATCAGACTACTTTTATTAGTAACGAAGTAACCTAACGAGTTATTTTTGCAATTTAGTAGTTAGTTACTTAGTTACATTTCCAAAAAAGTAACTCGTTACTATAGTTCGTCCCAATTCATTTTCTTGAGACTGCCCGGTGTTGTAGCCTATATTCTTCCTTCTGTTAGTGTAGAATAAGCCGACTGCGCGTTGCGGCTTCATCCTTCTGTGAGTGATGTGCGTAGTTTACATTTTCTGTCTGCACATCCTGTAAGTCCGCCTAAGAAATAAAAGTAAACCTACTGTCTAGCTAGTGTCTAGTTATACTCTAGTATGAATCTTTTATTTTGAAAAGGAAGAGGAAGAGGAAGTCCGCTGCTAGGTTGAGTAGTGACATAGCTACTGTATGCGCAACTTGCTAAAAGTCTTGTAAACAATGACGCCGTACACTTTTGGAGTTAACTCAAAGCATAGTACATCCACGGCTGCCAACTTTTGGAAAGTGCCTGGAGTGTGATCTGGCACAAAGACCCTTTGGCCGCGGTGGCGGGGGAAAAAAATGCATTTTTTTTTTACCATGATTTGACACGTTTTCGCGATTATTACCATCCATTTCCCTAAATTAAGTTCTGATCCCAAACATTACATCCAATATATGTCATTAACCAATATTTTATATAATTTAAATATTTATGTTCACATCAAATGCATTTCCCAAAATCCCCACTCATTTCTGTAGTCTTATTCTAAAGCAGGGGTCTCAAACTCAATTTGCCTTGGGGCCACTAGAAGCAGAGCCTGGTTGAGGCCGGGCCGCAGCCACAGCGCGTCACATGGACAAACGTTTTTTTGCCGTTTCAAGCCTATTTTTTCGCCATTTTCGCCTTCATTTCACTTAAATTTAAGTATATTCAGACTCACCAATGTGGGATAAAGAGTGTGTGCATATGTGGTGTTGTGTCGCACAAAAAACAAAAATAACATCTCTATAATAATATTTCTATTCCTTTCTATTTCCATTCCTTCCTTCCTTTTGATACCACTGTGCTATCTGTTTCATTCAGTAGCACATAATAGGATTATGATGATAATAACTATAATTGAACAATATTAAATGGACTATTTACTGGACAATAGAACCTACAAACAATACACCTGGACAAAATAACTGGACCAGGCAACCCATCAACAAAGTGGCTCTGATTTGATTGTGATGGCATGAATTACAACCAATAAGGAAGTAACAAAATGTTTACTTTATCTATCAATTTATATTCCTCCTAACAAAGCCAACTACAGCAATTTTGAACTTATACAGCCACTACAAAGCAGCGTCATAAAATAAATAAAATCAAAAATATAGTTTGCCAGTGTCACTGAGAAACTAGTCTTGCAAACATGACGCTAGAGTAGACCATCAGAATCGCCACTTAGGCCCAACCCAACGAGCAGCATTGGTTTCCCAATAGTTGTCATGTTTTACACATGCCTAAATAGGCTTTTATATATTTGCGCTAGCCTCTTTGAAAACTATATACCAGTTGCGCGACGTCTCATCTTTGCTGGCAATGCTGTCTGCAGTGGTCGCTCAATGGGGCTTTGAAAATACTATTCAGCACGTTCGGTTTCTGACCCCACAATGTCGCAACTTTTCTACTAGATGGCTATGATTCTATCCAGCGCAGATGTAAGCCTGCCCTGGATCAACGACAACACCGTTCACTACAAGGCAAGGGGGACACAACAGCTCGTTTTAGACTACTTACCTTAGCTCAGCGTGCTGCTTTATAATCCATGCATCCGCCCGTATCGGGCTTTAGAAAACGGCTCTGCTGTCATTATTTATCAAACCGAACGCAGTCCTTGGTAAAAAAGGCAAAGTTTTCTTTTCCCTGCATGTGTTTGTAAACAAGGAGCGGTGGATAGAGAGACGCCATGACAGGATCTCGCCCGTACTGCAGCCAATGGCGTCATTGCATTTCATCAGATTGACAGTTCAGCGACAAATCAGAATGGACTATACTGTACGGGGGGATATCCGGTTCCTCTTTGCTATTCTGTGTAAATGGCAAAGCCAGTAGGCGGGCTTTAAACAGGATCTCAGCAATCAACAGTCAATAGTAACAGACTGTTCTCCCGCAAATGCTTTTGGTTGCCTGGTCGGTTTGACGGGGGAACTCGTGGCCGTCGCGGGCCACTTTGTCTTGGCTCTGATTTTCGAGACCCGTGCGTGTGAAAATGGGGGTGTGGCGTGTGCTCGTGTGATATCCATCAAATCCGTGTGAGATACGGCCATTGCGTGTGTGTTGGTAGCAGTGAGTACATCCTCTGGCTGCGTTATTAGGTGAGTAATGTTTAATTCATTGTTTGGCCGCCGTGCCTTGTCTTGTCTTATATAGACTACTGTGTAGTTCATAGGCTGGTTTACGATGGTAGGGTTGTTGTGGTTGTTGCCATTGCGCAGCGTGGAGAGGGCATCATCTCTGACTGGTTGTACCGCGTACAGCATAATATTGTCTGCAGGCCTACTGTACATCTGAGATGCATAGCCTACTTTGTAGCAACCTAGTTCATAGTGGGTGACATGGTGTCAGTACAGTTGTTTTTGTCGTTGTTGTTGTTGTTGTTGTTGTTGTTGTTGTTGTTGTTGTTGTTGGTGGTGGTGGTGGTGGTGGTGGTTCATGTGTGCAACATGGAGTGCGACTCATGCACTGGTAATACAATGCAACTAAATTGTGCATACGTTAAAAACAAAGAGAAAAGGAGTATTTTAATTGTGTTCAGGAACGGAAAATAACGGAAAATAATCTATTACGTTACTTTTTATAGAAAGTAACTTGTAACTTAACGAGATTAGTTTTAGGGGGCAGTAGTCCAATAACCTAACGTCGTTAGTTTATAAAGTAACGATACCCAACACTGGTATTAACACAGTTACCCTACAAATTAGAGCATTAACAACGTGAGATTTTTCCCAGTGGACTTGTCAGATAGTGAAGTCGAAGCTGTTTTTTTCAATTTGGGGATGGGGCTCAATATAAACATAGGCCTCAATATGGCACAGCAAAAGATATAATTCGCCTACGTATAGTATGGCAAGGCAGTGGTTATCAAAACATGACAATATTGGCGAAGTTTGAACATTAACAGCAGCCCACAGAACACAACGGAAGACCAAAGACAGCAGCCGGCAACCAGCATCATCAGAATACAATCTGCTACTGCTACCAACAAACTGACTGGAGATGGAGAGATTTATGCGTCCCACACATAACGTTAAACCAGATTCTGTATTTCTCTGCCACTGCGCAGTTCAACTTCAGCCAGTCTAGTAGTGGGACACGCACAGAGTGCAGAGATCAAAGGAGAACACAGCTGCAGTCAGATGGGTTGTTAATTAAGGCTGAACTCCGACAACCAATATTACAGTTTGAATTCGCAGATACACACGTAGAGCAAAACATACAGTATGTCTACATGTCTACTTTTGTTAATGAAGTCGAATTATCGCTATATCGATTTTTTTTGTGAAAGCCCTACTGCAAATCAGACAACACTGAAATATTAATTGATTTTGTCCTTGGGTGAGACTGGCTCTTGGAAGTATATTTATTTGTAGTATGATTCATTTCCTGTCCAACTGAAACTCAGCTGAATGCTTTCAGATTCATGTACTACCATGATTCATTCACACAACCCAAACAACCCACGCACAATACTTGTGCTGTAAAATACCCAGAGGTATAACAATGTGCTAAGCGTTTGCTTTAGAAAACAAATAAAAACAACGAAAAAAGACCCAGTAGAACCACAAGACAATGCATTTTTTATTTTGTTATGCCCTGAAAATACACTCAACAAAAATATAAACACAACACTTTTGTTTTTGCTCCCATTTTTCAGGGGATGGACCTAAAGACGCAAAATTCATTCCAGATATATTACCACTTCTCTCAAACACTGTTCACAAATCCGCCTAAATGTGTGATATTGAGCACTTCTGCTTTGTTAAAACTAGGACCTTACCCGTTGAAAATATATGATCACCAAATTGTGGTTGTGGTTAATGTAATTTAATATCAATTACAATAATGTAAGTAAGTATTTTGATGAAGTAGGACTACTACTACTTTTATAATAATGATAATAAGTTATTTATATAGCACTTACAAAGTGCTGTACAATAAATAAAATACAACTATAAATACAAATACAAATGTATGTAGTAAGAAGTAATGTAAGTAAGTGGTTATAAATATTTTTGTTGCATTAAAGTAGGTGTTTGTGAACATCATGAAACCACTCGTTTAGAAAGTGGAGGGTGGTGTGTCGGTACACACACACACACACACACACACACACCCCCACACCCCCCCCCCCCCCCCCCACACACACACACACACACACACACACACACACACACCCCCACACACCCCCCCCCACACACACACACACACACACACACACGCACACACACACACACACGCACACACATACACATACACACGCACACACATACACATACACACACACACACACACACACACACACACACACACACACACACACACACACACACACACACACACACACACACTGTCAGTAGCCCATCCACAAGCTCAAAGTGTCACGCTCTGTGTGCTTGTGTTTCCAGTACTATTATATCAATCGGGTCTCGAGGGGCAGACAGCTCGATCGTCAGCCGCAATGAGTAGCAGTGAACTCGGGTTGCTGGTGAAGCGAAGTTGGACATCGTTTTTGTTTTCTTGTCACACGTGCGAGTAAACGGTGACGGTGACAATAATATCTCCCAGTTCGAACGCATGTTCAGTTCGGCAGTTCCCATGAAGCCTGGATCTGTATATACAGTAAAGTGGATATCTGTCACTCCCTTCACATAGTGTAAATCCAGTGCCTCCGTCCTGCTGCTCCAACATTGCGTCGAGTAGTGTATCAGAAGTACTGTATATTCTGTGTCGATAAAACGGGTGAATTAAGGTTCCAACCCGCAGCCTGAGCTAGCATATGGACAGTAGGCTGTGTTAAATCGAAACTATAAATACATACGGAGATGCAACGATACGTCCCAAAGTTTAGCGAAAGCTGCTGCAGGTTGGATAACATGGAGGAAATGAGTAATGAGGGTGGCCCGTGTGCACTGTGCATGCCACAGTGTAGCCAGCGCAAAATTGTATGGGTAACCATTTGTTCCGGTGCTGGTGTAGCAGTGGAAATATGGCAGTGGGGTATAAGCGATAACGGTGGCCTGTGATTTGTGTAACGTTAGGGGGCCCGTCGGACTTTCCCATATAAACTTAATGGGGAAATTTACATGCACAAATAAATTCATTATTAATCAAGGACGTGTTAATTTGAAATAAGGGCTTCGTCATTCTCTTCCTAATGTTATGGTCAATGAGCGTGTGAAAACTCAGAATGATTGCTGTAGTCAGTGAGGACTTATGGCTGTTTCAGACATTAAGACATTCAGACAGACAACTTCCTTAATTATAGTATTGATAATCCATCCCACCTCACAGGTGTGCCACATCAAGATGCAGATGCAGATGTGACATCATGGTTAGTGCACAGGTGTACCTTAGGCTGTCCACAATAAATGGTCCACTCCACTTCAATGGCTGTGTGAAGTTGCTGGATATTGTGGGAACTGGTACGTGCTGTCGAAATGGTAATAATGTGGTAATAATGTGTTATTACCATTTTGACAGTGTGTACCAGTTCCCACTAATATCCAGCAACTTCACATAGCCATTGAAGAGGAGTTGACCAACATTCCACAGGCCACAATTGGCAATCTGATAAACTCTATGCGAAGAAGATGTGTTGCACTGCATGAGGCAAATGGTGGTCACACCAGATACTGACTGGTTCAAAGTCCTATACCCCCAATAAGGCAAAAAAGCACATTTTCAGGGTGGCCTTTTATTGTGGACAGTCTAAGGTACACCTGTGCACTAACCATGATGTCACATCTGCATCTTAATGTGGCACACCTATGAGGTGAGATGGATTATCTTAACAAAGCAGAAGTGCTCAATTTCACACATTTAGGCAGATTTGTGAACAGTGTTTGAGAGAAATGATAATATTGTATATCTGGAATAAATTTTAGGTCTTTAAGCCCATCCCCTGAAAAATGGGAGCAAAGAAATGGTGTAATATACGTCATGGATATTACAGTATGTTATATTGACAACTGACGTCACATACATGCATTCATTGGTGCACGTTGGAGCCACATTCTTTCCATGTGTATCCTGAATGTTTTCTACAGCAAGGTCAATGAGTAAACATCTTAAATAGTGGGCAACAGTTCGGCACATTAGGTCAAATGACAGAGCCAGACCAAAGCCTCTTGGGGTGGTTTCTGGACATAACCGGCGGGCACTGCACTCCACGGCACTCTGGAACATGGGGGGGCGGATTTTGGTGGGGAAAATGGTTCTTGAGTTACGTGGATTACAGATGTGCACACAAACACATACTGTACATACAGAGATGTGGTTAATTTATGGTAGTATATAGCCTAAAAATTGGCATATTTGCAACTAGTACTTGTGCTTTTAAATTATTGAAACAAATCAGAAGTTACTCAGACTTTGAATAATTTCTTTATGGTTTTAAAGTAGCAATGCTTTTATGTTTTTTTTTTTTTTAGAATGTGTTAATAAGGCGATATTCACAATATTTTATTGATGGGAGTTCATTATTTGGAAGGAAATTCTGTCTATGTTTTTCTTTCTTTCCTTTTTTAAGAGTATAAATTTGAGATGTTGCTTTGAAATGGATTCACAAGATATGCCCACTCTCTGTCCCAATTAGACTTTCCTACACAGTTATTATGCACTAGTGTGTCTCTTGCTGTAGCACCTTTCTCACTTCTCTCTTTGAGCTTTGTGAGCTGGAAAAGTTGGAAAATGCAAAGCTTTGTTTAATTGGTGCAAGATATGTTGAGATATGTCTTGATGTGGACTTGAGCTGCACCATATAATGGTGACAAAAGGGGAAATAATGGAGCCCATGTGTACTTTATTTATTACAGTTTATCTTGAGCTGACAGTGATTCTCATGGTATCTAACAGAACAGACAAAAGATCTATTTTAGTATTTGTTATTTTCGTATTGTTGACTGAAAAATATATTCTCTTTTCAACTTGGCCTGCGGAAAACAAAATGTCAAAGAGTAAACGATGCTTTCTAGTGTGCTTTGCTGTGCAAACATATTGAATGCACCTTGTGTATTTTATTAAACAGGAAAGTTGACATCTGGATCAAATGGCCTTTGATAGGAATCTGCTGTGACTGGCCTGTATAGTGTCAGTCACTTCCCTTTGGGCTGTTCCGGTGCATGCCCTCACCATGCCTGGCTACTTGCCGTAAATATGATATATGAGCCTGGCAAACACCGAGATGGCTGGGTAGCATCCATCCTTTTATGACTGTCATGGTCTCTAATCATGCTCGACCAATTACTTTAACTTTAACTAGCTCATGGGATTCAAAGTGGCTGTTAAATATCAGAGCCATTTCTCACAGAATATTCTTTACCTTTGCAATGAAGCAAGTGTTCTTTCAGAAGAAGCTACACATCTTACCGGTACTAGCTTCTTAAGAAAGTATAAATCAGGTGTAATGGTCAGGCAGCATTCATTAGGGAACATGATCGCATTTGCCACCTTGCTATTATCACAATCATCGTATCCCATTTCTCAAAATAATAATATTGTTGTGATAACATTAACAATGTTAATATCATGGTTCGTTGTTGTCCGTCCTCGTGCGGTAGCTAATCGATTTCGTATTGAACACACAACATGCGAAATGATTCGGCTGAAGATGACTTCACCGTGGAAGTGATTATACGAGAGCGTGATTACTCCATTATGTGATTGCTGCGAGGTATATAGGGCTCATTTTCTCTAATGCTTCGCTTGGAAGGAGGGGAATGAACAAGTCATTTTGGCGTGACTCTCAGCATGCGTGGGAGGGTGGATATCACCTGTAAAATATTGATGAGTTTGAAATTGCGTTGAACTGGATGACGTGAAGGAATTTATATTTCTTCCTCTCTTTCGGAAGTGAAATCTTTTGTACTCTCTCTCTCTCTCGCTCTCTTTCCCCTATATCTCTGTTCCTCTCTCTCTCTCCACAGTATTGCTTTGAGATGCTGTGATGCTTCTCTGCATCCTCCAGTGGTTGTGGATATTGGAAAATGCAACTATTGTAATTGACCAGTACTGGGCAACATCCTTATATAGTACAGTACCTGGCTGTTTGCCGAGGGGACACAATATATCCAACAGCTCAAGGACAACCTCTTGTTTGATCGGCAGCCTGTTCATGTTCCTGATGTACAGATTTTTGTATACAATGGCTAGGCTATAAACTAACCTTGAACATCAGATATCAGTTTTGCTTAGCACTTGTTGATGTCTCTCAGAACTGGCACCAGTGGTGGGTGGCCAATGTCAAATATTACTACAAGCTTAAGTTATTTTTCACTTTGAAAAAAAAAAAAAAAAAAAAAGAAAACTTTTTTGTGATTTCATTTTCTTCTCAGCCTTCAGGCTCTGACATACTTCATGGTGAAGTGAGTTTGGTGAAGAGTTTTCACCATAGACTTTATTTAGGCTTCACCCTAGAGCCAGGTTGAAGCATTAAAACCAATGTTTTTGATGAATCTATTACGGTTAAATTGGAGTTTGTAATAGGTTTGTATCAAGTTGAATCAATTAATATAAAAACTGTCTTTGGCGTTCACATGAGCTAGAGTAGATCATATAATGACCAAATGTTTTTGCAAACGTGAAATATCCCTTTATTCAAAAATAATATTCTTTCACATCACTACATCCACATCATGTTGGATTTAATGGTGTAATTGCTTGTCATAGTGTGTTGAAATAAATGAAAGTGACGATCACAACAACATAGCGGACCAGGCATCTTCAATCACTTATCCATAGTCGGTTCGCGAGGGCAGCAGCTCCACCAGAGAGCTCCAGACTCTCCAGAGCAACATTAGTGACTTCCTCCTGGGGGACCCCAAAATGAAAGGCCAGTGAGTCGATGTAATCCCTTCATCCGTGCCTTGGTCTGCCCCGCGGTCTCCTCCCCGTGGGACGTACTGTATAGTACAAAAGTACATGAAATGTGGTGGACTGAAAGTCAAGTCACCCAAAAAATACAAATACCACAAAAATCCTGGGTACTGTACTCGAGTAAATGTACATTACTTAGTTACTGTCCACCACTGACTGGCAGTTACATCTCTAAAACATCGAGGGGACAGTTGTTCCTGTCTCTGGAGTCTAGGGAGAGGGAGGGAAGAGTACTGTAAGTGGGTTTCAAAGTCAGTGTGCTCCATGGTAGAACTTTCCATCACTGCACTTAGCATATCTGTCATGTAGCGAAATGTTAAAATTCGCTTGCTGGCTTAACAGATGTTCGACAAAATACACACCATCTGGTGACAGCATAACAATGGACCTCAACAGAGCAGAGAGAGCATGAAGGAAGGAAATACATTTCACATTGCACCCCCCCCCCCCCAACAACAAAAAAAACACTCCTGGAGACATTCTCCAGTCTACAAATCTCTTCTCAATCGAATAATCTGGTGAAAATTTAGAAAATAGCGAACAGACAAGCTCACGTGATGTGTTGGGAACTAGTAGATCTTCTTATGTTTTAATTTATAAAGTTGATTATCCAAATACATTTTTGCATAACTGCACTGATATTAAAGTTTTTAACATGCACAATACATCACTAATTATCAGACCAAAATTTACCATTCCACTTGTATTGATAACAGATTGCATTGTATCTCCAAAATGCAATTTGTTATCACTCGTTTGTAAAAGTTATCAAATAGAGGGGCCCCACTTTTACCTATTTGCTGGTTTACATTTCCATAAGGAAATGCATGTAATTAATTTAGCCTGCCCAGATGGAAGGATAAAACACATCACCCCCCATAAAAAAGAATGACCAGCATATTGAACCTAGTTACTTCATCTACAAGAGAAGGCTTTCATCTCTGATTTGTAAACATTTAAGGATCTGCACATGAGTAGACTGTATAATATATCAGAGCACATGAGAACGTGAGTATTTCGCAGCAATTTGGGTATATATATATTTGAAACAAGTGAAATCAGCTCAGGGAATTTCTGAGTGTTGCGCATGCTGCAGCTAACCGCTCCAAGAGATGGGTCAAATCTGGAGGGATGAGAGGAGCTTCAGCCAAAATCAGGCTAAAAGTGACATCTATATTTTGATCAATGTGAAAGACATCAGTATGTAAGGGAAAACATCCTCAGCTGATTGAGAATTCCAATGCAGGACACGATCAGACTGTAAGCGAGAACACGCCATTAACGGTAAGCTATATATGGTACGCTATATGTTATCACAGCATTGCATGACAGCAGTGCATAAATTCCTTATTACAATGATCACGCACTGTAGGTATACAGAGATGTGGAAAACATGATCTGGACCGTCTGATCTCATATATACAATGGTTGAGCGCATGTGTGCTGTACACCAAGTGCATGCTTGACCCTCTTCAGCAGTGGGGTTGTATGGCTTTGTTATGGCTGCTATAACGGCCACTTTCCTGGTGGTTCTCATTATTTTTGGGCCCACTTGCCCTGTTAGAGCAAAAGGGTCGGCAAGTAAGGTTGGCCTCCCGCCCTTTATTTTCCAACCCATTAGATGGTGTGCCAGAACACAATCAAGGGTTAAGAACTGGAACTTGGACCAGATTACCTCAACTGCATTCATGTAGCACTTTCTCTAGTGTTTTCAGCCCCTTAAATGTTCTCTACAGGATTTTCCCGATTCACACACACGGCACAATGTTGGCACACAGTTATACGTGTTATGCAGTATGTAACACATTCACACGACTGCCGAGGCTACCATGCAAAGCAGCAACCTGCTTATCGGGAGCGGTTAGGGTTCAATGTCTCAGGGATATCTTTCTTCTTCCAGACAGCCACTCTACCTCCTGACTCGGAGCCAGTGCCGCCCTCTAGCATCCCCTCTCTATGTAATTTCCTACAGACTGTTCTTGCTGACACAGTGTGATCATGTTCTGCATGAAATTCTCAGTCACATGAGGAAGAGACGCTATTTTATTTTTCCTTACATAAGACACAGGGGGGAAAGGGAAAGGGACCGGGAGATGTGGAGAATGGATAAAAATAACTCAAGATATAAAAGAGGACAGGGGCAGGGCCATTAATGGCCCATTTGAGTTATGAAATGTTGTAAACAGGATGGGTTTTATTTCCCCATGTCCCAAAAGTATAATAAGATTCTTGGGTGGGGGTTGATTCTCTATTTGGACATTATAGCCTATACTGTAGGTGCCTGGGACCGTCTGTCCAAAACTTAAGATGATTTATAAAATATATTTCCAGGCCAGATATTCTTGCTGAAATGCCACTTCTAGCCCACATGCCACCTGTTGCCTGGCACTGCCATAAGGTCACTGCAAATCAATACAATTGTTATCCATTCCTGATATCATCTTGATCCTTTATTGTCTGGCCCAATTCCAATGTCCACCATAAGCCCTCAAGCCCTGCACCTTCACTGAAATTATTTGGTAAAAACTTTTGAAGATGAGTCCTTCATTCATAGCACTTTACATCACTCCCTGCCCTTCTTTTCAATCTTTGCTTTAAAGCCATTATTGTTTATATAACAATACATTTATTATGTTCCTTTCCGTCACCCTTTGAGAATGGTGAGGAAGCACATACTGTTCTATTCCAATTGTTGCAATTCTATTCTGTTCTATTATTCATTCATTCTATTATTGCAAATCTAATTTGCATATAACTGATTGATGTTTGGAGGATTCCCCTCATTCCCCTGATAACAGTATGAACTGTGGGCAATTCCCTTAGCCAAACTCTGCATCAATGCTGACTTATTGACGGTGCTCTGCCTGAGCCCTCATTGACTTAGCCGTTTCAAATGGGACAGCCCTCAAGCCCTCATTGACTTAGCGATTTCAAATGGGACAGCACTCCAGCCTTCATTGGCTTACCGATTTCAAATGGGACAGCCCTTGAGCCCTCTCAGACTTCACGGTAGTGGGCGCCTAAGTCAGTGAGTCTGTAAGGGTGCGGATTGGAATTGGGCTGATGGGAGTCATTGGTGATGTTATATCTTCCAGGATGACAGTGCCCAATGATAAATGCTATGATACCAGCCTAGATCAGTGTGGGGGGAAGGGGGACGAAAATAATTATAAAACAAAATATATGAAAGGTAAATTATATACTTGCGACCCATGGGTCTGCCCCACTGTGTTACTATGAAAACCATCGCCTTCCATTTCTTGTGCCATTAGACCAATAGCACTGTCTAAATTCCAACACTTATTCAATGTTCACCTCCAGCAGAACATACTTAGCAAAATGAATAATAAAACAGTGACCTTTGTTCGTAAGTGATTTGCCCTGAACACCCACAGATCCTCGATCATTCTAAATATTTTTCCATCCTCCTCAGTGGGGCACAGCCTGGGTGTACTCAAACGTATATCAGCATGCACATATCCTATCTATTGAGCATACTGAATTATGGTGACAGAGATGTTAGGGAGCTGGTTAGATCTCCCCTGTTTAAGGAGAGGCAAGGTCACAGCGCCACTTTGTTGGGTTTGAAAGAAAACCCAGTGGGAAACCGGACAACTGGAAACTGGCACAGCCTGACTCGGATACTATGATGGTCTTTGAGGACACAATACCTATTGTGTCAATACCTATTCACCAGTGAATATCTCAGTGCTCGATTTATGACTTGCGAAGCATGTCCTCCGATGGCAGAACACCTGTTTCAATCCTTACATGTTTCAACACTTTACTGAAAATCCTGAAATCTTTGCAGCTCTCTCTGCTACTGCACAATATGTTGTTGTCATTGAAGGGCACAGATGAGTTTCCATTCTTGAAGTGATCTGCACCTTTGGTAAAGCTAGCTTAGGGGAGGCCTTTATAACCAAAGACCAAAGTCATTAAATACCAGCTGCTCCCCCAGATCATCACAGAGCTTGGTTATGCAGTAGATGCAGTCAACTTGTGTTTATCTTTGGCAACCAACAACATGTGCATGAGTTGAACGTACGAGATATACGAGAGGCATCCAACAATTTGCGATGCCAAAAAAGTAGCTAAATGCCTTGCAAAATTCTGTGAAATCTCTTCTATCAGCAAGTGCCAAATATGGAGTGTGACAATTCTCAAACATTGCTCACAAGTCATTACTCATAAACAACTTAAGAAGTTCAATATCCATATTGGAACAACATTGTTTCAAGTGGATTCGGAGATGCATGATTTCCTTTTTTTGCCCAAGATTAGTAGAAATCAAGTTTGGGTGTGGAAACTATTTTTGAATTCATAGCATCTGTATTGCTCCCCTCTCATCCCCAGCTACTGTAGGTTCTGTCTATGCCTGCATGGAAAACTCTGACTTCAAATCCCCACTGGTGAACTTTGATGTTAGTATTCAGCTGCGGAATGAGGCATCAACATGATAGAACTCTGCTGCATAACTTAACCGTCTTAGACAGGCATGCATGATTGATGAAACCATTTCTCTCTTTTGCGCTGTATAGTAGCAATAACACACACACACACACACACACACACACACACACACACACACACACACACACACACACACACACACACACACACACACACACACACACACACACACACACACACACACACACACACACCAATAATTCCTCTAGGTGAAATGTGCTTTTTGGTATTGGTACATTGCAAGGAGGGTTTATTTATATTGGAATGTCTACAATGTTCTGATTACTGCAGACATCCACTGAGTATGGACTCATCTCTCTCTCTCTGTCTATCTGTCTGTCTGTCTCTTGTTGTATGTATTTGTGTGTAGTCCCATGTGGTGGGTTTCTGACAGCACGCAAGGGGACCATTCTGTCTCCTGGATATCCTGACCCGTACGCCAACTATCTGAACTGTGCCTGGAAGATCTCTGTCCCTGAGGGTGCTGGAATACAAGTGAGAGACCACACTGTAGAGGAAGCCTATATAATGTTTTATATGTTTAAATTTGTTGTGTGGAAGATCTGGATGAATGTACAATGTATAATCAATGTAGGCATTTAGCAGACGCTTTAATCAGGACCTTTGTGTAACTGATCTAATTATAATATACAGTACAGTATATAGTTATTTTTTAGTTTGTACACTTTCCGCAAAGTGTTCTTTTAGGACTATCTCTCTTCTTCTCCATTTATATCTAAGTTAGTGTCTTTTGTTTTGCAGATACAAGTTGTGACCTTTGCCACCGAGCACAACTGGGATTCATTGGATTTTTTCGATGGAATTGATGGCAATGCTCCCAGACTTGGCAGCTACTCAGGTAAACTGACGCGACTGAATTTTCTTGTCAGCTCCCGCCTGAATTTCAATCAAACGTCACCAGACCCCGGGCTCCACGGTGATGGATGTGGTGGCATTTAGCATAGCCTTTCACAGTGATTTTTATGAAACCTATAGGAAGCTTGTAGTGAAAGGAAGGAAATGTGCAAGTACATTAGTCTGTAGGAGGTCGTTCCATTCCATGTACGACCCTTATGTCAGAAACTGAGTCCTATACATTATACTGACTAGACGTTCTGTCTACTGTCTAGAGTTCACATACTGGCGACAGACAACTGACGTTCCCTTCAATTTGGGCATGTTTGACTGTACAAAACAGTTTTGAGTACGAACATGAACATAGAGTTGGTAATTAGCTCCAGTACTGGAGAGCAATGTAATGTGGAGGGGGACAGTAGTTTAAATACAGGTATAGTATAGACAGGCAAAGGTCTGTGCAACATAAACCATAAGAAAGAATGAGGCACAGCTGCAACTGTTTTTACAGCAGTCTACTCAAGCAAATAAAACGCCAATTACATGTAAGGAAGAGGGCAGTGTGTTTGTGCAGGCAAAACATGGGCACACAACAAATGTATATTGGCTGATTAAACACAGGTCAAAGTGACATACTGTGGTTGTAAAGATATGTGCATTGGTGGATCAAGCTGTAAACTCAGCGTACAAATGGAACCAAATGGACCCATTAGCGGTGTTGTGCACAATCAGAGTTACATTAACAATGTTTTTACAACATTGAAAAACTGGGGGTTGAAATTAAAATGAATCACTGCTAGAGCCTTTGTTCTCTTATGGGGACCATGGCATGCATTTTCAAATGGGGGTCTGCAGGCTAATAAATGTCAATTCGGGGGTCCTTGGAATGTAAAGGTTTGGGAACCACCTCCCTATGCATATTGACATGTTGTGTGCTTGGAAGATGGATGTCTCTTATACATTAGTGAACATGAAGAGCAGAAATAAGGCGCCCCCCCCACCAACACATATACAGACACACGCACTCCGACACACACGGTTAATTATATTACGTATGTAGGCCTAATTAAAAAAGAAACAATGTTGCTGTGCAGATGTGGACAGTGTAAATATAGCAATGTTAATGAGTGCAGGAAATGCGTGTGTGCCTTTTTTTAGAGCTTTTTTTGGGAACTTTTTTGGTGGGCAACTTACGATGGCATGCTTATCTGTGATCTAAAGTGATGTCTGTTTTCTGGGTGGCTTGTTATTAGTTCTAGAGAGTAATGTCGGAATATTGGCGTCGTCACATGGACTTGTTGCATGTGTCCCTACGGCAGCAGTAGCCTACGTGCAGTAGTAAGTGGTGGATGGACTGGCCAGCACAGCCGGAAGGGGGTTGGGTCAGGGTACAGAGGTTGGAGGCGTGTTGGGCAGAAGCATAGAGTAAGCACAATTACAGTACGGCATTGAACTGACTGTCTGGCCCTATGGGCATGAAGTGTTTGTAACTCGTAAGTCTGGCCAGAGTCATAGCATTTTGACAGGCAACCATAGTCAGGTGGTTGACTTGCACAAATATGATTTTCATTAAAAAGGGGCAGTGTACAGTAAATTTGACAGTTTCAGTTAATGCAATATACTGTAGCCTATGCTGTGCTGGAGGTTTTGTGCATGGTGGGATGCGTGTAAATGTTGTGGGTTTGAAGGAGAAGTGGCCTAAAGGCAAACTAATAAACAGGTGAGCCGTGCTCGCATTATAGTTGCCAGGTGGCATATCTTACCATTTGTGAGAAATATGAATGTTAACGCTGCATCTTTATCCCCAAATTGAGTGCTGAATGGAGTGAGCCCCCAAATGTTTTGCCAGGGATTGCTTGTATGTTTTTTATACTGGAACTATACTATGGGGACGTAGCTGCGGATCGGCTACCTTCACCACTTGTGAGAAGATTGCTATTTTGAGGGCTTGGCACTTTTCAGCACATTTTCTTTCCCTCCTTGGCGTGTTGCCCTACTCGCAGTGTGTATTGCGTGTATACGTAGCGACGGAACTGCATGGGTATAGCTGCTTTAATGATGGCATAATACTGATTTGTTCATTTGACTAACGGGTGATGACTGAATTAGTAAGTGAATGAATTAATAAATAATGACAACTTTATTACATTTCATGCTGTATCAAACACGGAATAAACAGTGATCAAATGCTGTAGCTAGAATGATACAATATAGACTGAGTTCAAGAATGCTTACAATTTTCTTTCATAGCCTACACTGAACAAAGGAAACTCATATATATAGATTCCCTTTTACCTTTGTACTGGTAAATTCAGAAGAGACATTTTTATTGCTGGCGATCACATTAGGCCCGATTGCTGTGGCTGTTCTTGTAGTGCCACTGTGTTCCCGATTCCAGACTCAGAAATTAACCATTTAAACCCTATATACTACCCCAGGTAGAAAGCCTTATATCCCTGTGCACCAAATATCTTCACCAAAAACTGCCGATCTGCAAGCTCACCTGAATAAGGACAGTCTTCATGATCTTAAACTATAGAGATGCATATGAAGAGACATTTCAGGCAGCCTCCTACGCGGCTAGACTTGTCTCTCTTGCACAGACATACTCAACATCTTATGCACATGCGTATACTTCTGTAGCTGGGCTGACCATCATCGTCAGCCCTGCAGGCAACGTATGCTCATACTTCACTGTGTGCACCTGTTCAGTCTGCAAGTTGCAGGCGTTGTCATCATGACAATATGCTGCATGTGCTTGAATTGTCAACCTAGAAGTTTCTCTGTAGCCATTGGCCCAGCTGGCTCAGCATTGCATGCATAATTATAGCTGCTTAATATCACCAACCTGACATTGGGTAGGCAGATTTCTAGACATGCAAGTTACTAAATATACATTGTGCAATGCATTTGGGACAAGAAATTCAAATGTGGAAAAAGTCCTATAAGGAAATCCCATAACAGTTATAGTATAAAAGGACCCTTGCTTCATACTGTGCCCGTATAGTCGGTTCCACACATCAGAAATAGCAGATCTCACCTCGCCTTGCACCTGTGGACAGGTCTTAGTTCAGCTGCTTTTGACACACAGTTATAGGACAGAAATGGTTATAGGTTTCTGGTTAGGACAGAAATGAGCCATTATGCCTGTTGCAGTAGCAAAAATGTAGACACATGCATGTGTCTAGGTCACAGGAGTCAAACAGGCCAGATGGTCTAATCTGTCTCTCTGCAGGATTTTAAGAAAAAGAGATCTACTCCACAACCATTTATTCTGTATTGTATCATGACAATGGTCCTCATGTCCTCACACCGTAGTGTATGTACATTAGAAAACAATGGATGGTGATTGACGGTAGCTCACTACTCTACTGCTGTGCTGTATGAGACTCTAAACAAACCCAGTTCTATCCAACTATTCTGTGTGTGTGTGTGTGTGTGTGTGTGTGTGTGTGTGTGTGTGTGTGTGTGTGTGTGTGTGTGTGTGTGTGTGTGTGTGTGTGTGTGTGTGTGTGTGTGTGTGTGTGTGTGTGTGTGTGTGTGTCTGTGTGCGTGTGTGTGTGTGTGTGTGTGTGCACGTGTGTACATGTGCACGCATTTGTGTGTTTGTTCATGAGAGTGAGATTTCTTTGTTACAGCAGATACTGGAGCATATTTTGAGGGAAAACATGTACGTAAGTACATGCACAACTGGTAGGGGCCACGATTTACCCAGTACAGCCTGTATATGCCTCTCAGTATACTGGAGTATGAATGCTTCATACTGTATTTGTAAGAAGCAAGAACATAGTTTGATTTGGCATCCTATCCTATACCAGTCCCAGCTTGCTATATAGATTTACATGCATTTCAGTACAACCACCCAAGCCCTCAGCAATCTCTTTTAATACTCGGGTAGTATATGGGCAAAGGCCACTCATCTACATAAGGGCCTGAAGTGAGTGTGAAAGCCAATGTGCAATAGAAGCACTTTGGGACCATAATATCGCCTTGTTTTTGCATGTGCAATATCTCTTGTATATGTTGCATACTGTAAACCCATCAACCTTGCTTATGACCCTCACATATCCCTATTTAAAACCTTCTCATAAATATAAGGAGTTGAAAAGGTCTCTGAAACTGAACATTATTATTTTGTTGTACAACGTATATCCTGCTGTCCTTGCCCATCAAGAAGTGGTTGGTTGCAAAGAAAGGAGCTTCATTGCTTCCTTTGAGTTTGAGATTGTATAGGATCCTTGTATTAGCTGTTATACAGTTATTCTTCCCAGGGGTCTGGATTTCTCTACCTCACTCCTTTATAGTTAAAATTAGCAAAATGTCTGGCAAAGCTGCAAAGAAACTGCTTAGCACTAGCTTTCTTCACAAATGTGTTCATAAAGGTCTCCACTATCCCTATCTCCCTCCCTATCAATTTATTCCAAATTGTTTCCCTAGGAAAACCTTGTGACAGCTGCTGAAAGTTGAGGTAGCATCATCAATCAACATAAGGCAAAATTAAAAGAAAAAGCATTAGTTTAACACTCCTCCGGCTTAAAATGGCCATAGTTGTCATCACAAATGTGATGAGGTATGGGTAAGCACATTTTGGCTTACCTGTAAGTAGTTATAGACAAATTTAGCAATTGATTCAGAATCATGAAAATAATGACATGTTACATGCTACTTAAAGAGGGGGTGCCGTGATTTTTGTATTTTTTCCAATTTTGTACATATTTAAGAGGTGACAATATGTAAATAGACCCCTTGGTGTGTTTTTTATGTGCAATGATGTCTTCTCTTTGTATTTAGGGTTTCTTCCTGGGGGCTGAACCTTTCCAGTCAAACATGCCAATGAAAAAAACTTCAATATAGTGACATCACGTCCTCAGCCCCTCCCCTAACTCCTCCCCCTTTATCATGCTACTAAAGCTGTGGGTGTGGCTTTAGTTCAGGTGGATCTCCACCCATCACCACCCACATGCAAACCATGCATACTTGATGCAATGAACTGGTAGGGTGGAATCATAAAAATGACAGTTTAACAAACACTATACACTTTTTGGGAAAAAAATCTTACTTTTCATATAGCATTAATACCCGATGATCATGTTTTAGGGTAGAAAAAATCCATGGCATCTTTAAAGCATAATGACATTTGATAATTTAGCTATACTGTACAGGCTGTTAATGGTAGTACCCCAACTTTCAGTAGCTGTCACAAAGTTTCCCAAGGGAACCAAATTGGTACAAATTGATAGGTGATAGTAGACGCATTAAGGAAAACTTTTGTAAGAAAGCTAGAGGTAAGAATTTATTCATTTATTTGTTTGTTTGTTTAGAATTGACACAATATGAAAAATACATTTCAGCTAGGAATTTCCTTGTATGCACAAGGTTGTTAATGAAGCTGCCTATTAGACAATTTACACAAATATTTAAAAAGCAGGAGATTTTTACAGCAGATTCAAACACGGTTGAAAATAATTATAATCTGTGTAGACTAGTTGGTGTAAAATGTATTATATCAAACTATGCAGTAATAACCTTATACTCATTTTTCTCTTCTCATCCTCCCCTCTGTTTGACCCTAACTAATCTCACAAACCGCTAGACCGATCAGCATCATATTTCTTGTACATACTGTTTTCCCCCCACATATGTTAACACTTTTTGAATTATTTCTCTTTTTTATAATAATAGCCAATGTGAGCACACTGTGTGCTTTATTTTTATTCCCCCCCCCCCCCCCATTATAAAAGCCAAACACCTTGTGCTGCAACAATAATGTTTTATTAGAGCACGTTGACCAGCACTTCAGGGCATGCACATGCATATTTTCCTCTCTCTATTCCTGGAAGGAATACCAAAATCCATGGGATTGCCATTCTCCACATTAATCAGGGTGCATTTCCTAGCAATCTAGCCAGTAGTCATTGACATGTTTGCCAGTAGAGTGTTGTACAGAAGGACAAACCGATTGAACAACAGCTAGCTACTTTAGCCATCCTTGGAGCCTAATTTTCTCTAGTCTAGCCCAATGGGCTTAGCATGATGAAACACACTTATGTTGCCACATATGGTACCGGATTACAAACCGATCTGCAGTGCATTCTATATTCCATACCCTAGTTTAAGAACCACATGTACAGTATTATGATGGTTAATTTTCCATTCTATCAGAATTTGCATTCCTGTTAGAGTATGTCTAATGGTGGATATCTTATTTTCAGAACTAGTTATCCTGTACTAGTTTGAAAGTGTATGTCTCTCACAGGGATGCACTGTGGTATGAAAGGCTTGAAATGGATGCCAATCAATTTTATCTTCAGGGAAACTTTGGCTATATTTAACAATTTGCATGCAAACTATGTCAAGGCATATGGGGCTGGAATTCAATACACCTTAATGCTTCAAGACAAATGGAATGTTCTTAACTGCAAATTGTCCCCAGATTTGAATTTGAATTCTGTGGTGCATGTTCCTACTTGTGGATTTATAGTCTTACACTCTTTTCTCTACTTACCCTCCAATGAATGGTGAGACAGAACCCAAAGAAGGCATAATGGTCTGTAGAGATATAAGATATAAAGTTCATGCCATTAATGTCTGGGACACAAGAGCTTTCCAAAGGTGTTTCCAACACTGCAGATGCGCTATTCAGATGTGACGGTATCAGTGAACCCAGTGCAGAATGCCCTCAAGATGATCATGATGTTATTACATTTTTCTTTTTACAAACATCCCTTTGTAAAATGGACTAATAGAATAGTGAACGTGTGCGGACTGCCAGAAAGACTATACACAGTACACACAGTTTCATCAAAGGATTGTTAAAGGAATCATCATTTCCTTGTTTATTTGATGATACACTACTACTACTACTACTACTACTGTCTACTACTACTACTAATAATAATTTTCTTTATACATCATTGACTTCATCTTTTATGAAGGCCATACAAAGCTCTATTTGCTTCCTGACACCCAGGAACAGCACATTTTCCATGGAAACGCTGCCAACAAGATACCTCTTTTTGTTGGAGGTGTATAACAACAACACCTCATTTTGACTGTGACTCTACTTTTTTTTTTACTCTATACTGTACTATATGTCATATTTGTGGATGTACCATTATGCCTGGATGCAGAACGACATTCTGTTGTTTTGCAGGTACAACTATCCCCCAGCTGCTGAACAGCACCTCCAACAACCTGTACCTGACGTTTCAGTCCGACATCAGTGTGTCAGCGACCGGCTTCCACCTGGAGTACACAGGTATGAGAGAGAGTGTGCAATGCATGCGTGTGTGTGTGGGGGGGGGGGGGGGGTCTCTCTGTGCAGTATGGGAGTATGGGAGGTGAAAGACATCTTGTCTAGCTGGCACAAGTTGATGGAGAGAGACAGAGAGAGAGGGAGGGAGAGAGAGAGAGAGAGAGAGAGAGAGAGAGAGAGAGAGAGAGAGAATGAGAGCGAGTGTGAATGCAGTGAGTAAATGTCTGTCAGCCTCTCTGCACGCCTGTCTGTATGTCACCTAACCTCTATTCATTCCTAATTTGATGCCTTCATTGCTGCATTCAGCACATCTCTCCCTGGCTGCCTGTCTCAGACTAGTGCTGGCCTCTCTATGATGAACCTCCTACTGTTCATGGCTGCGTCTTACAGCAGCACTCTTCCCTGCTTCCAGATGCGGGTTTCCCAGGCCTCGTCGTCCTGGTCTCCACTCATTCGTCTTTTGTCTCTCATATTCCCTAAGTGACCAGACTCCCACCTCCCCTCTGGATTTTATATATTCCTCGTTCAAGCAGAACAAATTATCTCTAGGCTATTCTGCTGTGCACTTGTCTGTCAGCGTTCCTCCCTCTCCCTGGGATGAACCGCACCTCACGGATGTCTCTTTTTATGAGAGTTTGACAGTGGCCCGCTCTCCTACACCCTTACAGTTACTTTAACGTCTCACTCACGCTATACAGGAAATAATATTTGGCTGTGGGTGGCTTTGTCATTCATTTCGCACGGAGCGCTGAAGCAAGGATTGTGGAGAAAGCGCCCGGCACAGGGTTGGAGATAAGTTGAATTGCCTTGCACACAGATCAAATTTGTTGGTGAAGTGTATTTTTTGTAATAAAATACACAGACCAAAGATCGGAGCACGGAGAAGCATGGAGTTCAAGCAGCAGACAGCAAAGATGTACTTCAGATGGATTTATTCAGCATCGGCAGCATTAAGCAGGCAGTGTCCGCCTGGGCCGGAGCCCAGGAGAGCACGTGTGTGTACCGGCGTGGTGGCACACAGACTGATTCTCGATCACAACATGACATGGGGTTCTTATACATTTTTACAACAGAATACGCATTTACCCAGACGCCAAATGGCGCCATATGCTCTTTGAACTGATGCAAAGTACAATCACACATTCAAATCAAATCCCTTGATCATATGTCCTTTGTTATGTCAACAACCTTATTGTCTCGTCTCGCCTTATTGTCTCACAAATGTAGCCATGGCTCCAGGTTGGAGCGTCTTAGAACAATGGGAATTCTAATCAGAGGTCACACCTTAGTTACAGATGGGGGGCCCAAGATCTTCACCTCCCACTGCTCCCAGACAGCTGAATGAAATAGCCCTAATTACCCTACAACATAGAGATGTGCTTGAATATACCTACTTTTAAATATACGTGTAGTTTTATGAATATTGATTATTAACGAGACTTCACTCCCCCCTTTGATGGTTGATCAAAAACCATCACAAAAACAATAATAATCTATATTCATAATTTTTGAAACAGGATCTGCACCCCCCTTTGACCCTAGCCAACTTTCTCCTCACAGGTAGCCAAAAAGTACAGTAAATTACAGTACAGAATTTTCTCCCCAAAAAGTTATGGATATTTTAAGACTATCGACCACACAAAGTTGCCAGTATGACTCACTTACTTTACAATTAGCGGAGTATTTCTTCACGTTATTCAAACTTTTAAGACTAAAAATGTTACGCACAATGAACCAATATCACATGACCCTCCCTTTGAAGGTTACATGACAACAATGCCTCGATTCGCTCTTTAGCAAACCAAGACGAGAAGGCCTCTGTTCCGTCACCTTTTGACGAAACAAAGACAGCACCAATATACCGAAAAGAAAATAAAAAACACATTTTAAGCCCGCTTAATTTAAACACATAAAGAGTTAATCTCAACACCACTTGACCTGTAATTGAATCTATTTTTGGCAACTACGAAATCTCAAAATATAGCAATAATGACGGAATTGAATTGTAGCCTTACATTACTGACATTTAGACAAGACTTTGTCGCTTTTGAACTCTTCACTAAAGAGCATTTTTAGAATATGAATAATACACGTGTTTATAACGGATTAAACTCTGCTGTAATAATCTCACATAGTAGATGGAGCGGACTTAGAACCAATTTAAAACGCCAGAGTCTAATTATTAATAACTCACAAATTCTCTTCATATTTAGGCAAATATCGCCGCATTGATTAAAATAGGCCGTTTTAGTCAATGTTCCTAATTAGCACGACAAATAACATATATAAATCAACATTTGCCTTCTGATTTACGTTGACTTTAGACTCACATAATAACGCACAATTATGAAATCGAGAACTACAAGGAATATTACGTCTTAAATAGTTTCGACATAAAACAACGGAAAATCTTCTTTCTTGCAGCTTACTGTTCTCTCTTTTACCTGGAAGTGTCCAGTTAAAACATGGATCTTTGCGGGAGATGTTTTCCTCCGGTTGTTCTTCTTATTGCAGTCCAACGTCCATCTGAAACTCTATCATCTCCCCCCTTCCCAACTCATTTTGTCCACAATGAGTTGGGAAAGAAAAAGAAGGCCTCGTCCACGTAGTTTTCATCCACGGACCCCCTCGCGGGTTCCCGTGAAGGCCGCACGCACGTACATCTTCGTTCACGGGCCCCTCGCGGGTCCCGCGAAGGCCTCGCGCTTGTCCGTCAGCCCCGCGCTGCTGCTGCTCCTCTACGCGCCGCATGGAGAGCTTGCTCTCCACGTGGAGACCCCGCCGCCGGCCGGCCGCCAGGATCCCCGGCGCGCTGCCGCCGCCGTCCAACTGCTGCTGCTGCCCCGTCCACGTTGAAGATGATGAAGAAGACCCATCGCTCGGCTATGACGGCCCTCGTCCTGCGCGCCGCAGTTCACCAACCCGTCGACTGATTGATGATCCGGCGATGCTGGCTCCGATCGTCACTCCTCGCTGGTGGTCCCCGCCGTTATCCTCGTCACGTTGAAAGCACCCAGTTGCGCATCTGGGCGATCCTCCGCTCGCAGACAGGACACCAAAACTCCGCTCCCCGTCGCCGATCAAAAAAACACTCATTGGATCGAAAAATGACGCTCCCCTGGTTCCATTCGTCTTCTCCTCGCCTGCCACTTTCAGAAGACACGGGTTCTGCTCGCCTGACGTGGAAAGAGTCCACATCAATCCGACCGGCCAATTTGCACCAAATGAAGTGTATTTTTTGTAATAAAATACACAGACCAAAGATCGGAGCACGGAGATAAGGAGTTACAGGCAGCAGTGTTGTTCCTCAGATGGCGTTGAACCTTTATTGCAGAGCATCGGCAGCATTACAGCAAAGTGTTACAGCAGGCAAAGTTTGCCTGGGCCGGAGCCCAGGCAACACGTGTGCACCGGCGTGGTGACACACAGACTGATTCTCGATCACAACATGACATGGGGTTCTTATACATTTTTACAACAGAATACGCATTTACCCAGACGCCAAATGGCGCCATATGCTCTTTGAACTGATGCAAAGTACAATCACACATTCAAATCAAATCCCTTGATCATATGTCCTTTGTTATGTCAACAACCTTATTGTCTCGTCTCGCCTTATTGTCTCACAAATGTAGCCATGGCTCCAGGTTGGAGCGTCTTAGAACAATGGGAATTCTAATCAGAGGTCACACCTTAGTTACAGATGGGGGGCCCAAGATCTTCACCTCCCACTGCTCCCAGACAGCTGAATGAAATAGCCCTAATTACCCTACAACATAGAGATGTGCTTGAATATACCTACTTTTAAATATACGTGTAGTTTTATGAATATTGATTATTAACGATCGACTTCATTGGCTATACTGTTACCACCAGTGCCGCTGCAGTGGAACGTCAGTCAATAATAATAGCTCTGCTACCACAAGCATGCAGGTGTGGGATTACTTAACCTGCATGACCAAGCAGGGTGGCCCCTTTTCAGTTAAATCAATTCTGGCTTAAATGAATGATCAACGGCGCCGATAAAATGAGTAGTGAGTCAGCAAGTCAATCTCTGTCGCCTTTGTGACTGTGAAGCCCACCCATTACCGAGAATTACTACGTTGTGTCACAATCAGCTCACCCTTATGAGGCCCTTTCCCGCAACTTGGAACAGCTCCAGTAGTCCCGTCTGTCTCAATAGGCTTGTCTCCCTCTGACAACTGACCCCTACTGATGAGAATGTCTTCACAGCCTTGTCTCACAGTAGGAGCGTTACTCCAGTTTCTGTGTCACAGTTGGGCATTGATGTCTATTGACTTCCCCCGCTATTGCTTGTGCAGCAGGTTCAAATCACTTGCCTTTCTGCTGGTGAGCACACACATAGTTTAATACTGTATGTGTGTGACACTGTGTGCACGAAACCCAAATGTTTGTGTTTGTTTGTGGGATCAAGTGATATGTCAGGCTCCTCTGTAGAATCTTTTATTATGTCATGGGGAGTAAGCACATCAGCTTTCAGTATTGTTGTCACTATGCCCGTTCCTGGAGGGCTATTATTTACAACTGGTTCAAAATGCTGGTGCTAGACTAAAACCTGCAGAAGGGACAGTATTTTCTCCCACATGGAAAGAAAATACCGGTATGTGCCAATTTATCATCTATGAATCATATATGTTGCATATATGCAATAATCAGGCACATAATGTATATGCGCATATATGTGGATATATAGGACAGTCATATATCTATATCTTGGGCTCAAGATAGAGAGCTATCCAGTAGTTTCTTTAGTACTTAATACAGTAGATGTAGGATGTAGGTCAGAGACAGACAATTCAGTATTTATCCCAACTGCTTTGTAATGGCTGGGAGATCCTATGTCATAGTGGTCAGTTGTCTTGGCTGCTATCTTCTCATTATTCCTATCGAGCTACTCACACAGAGTAGCATATTAGTAACATTTAGTAACATTAGTAACATTTTCAAATGAATTCATAGTTATTAATTTAATGTAATAGTAAAAAGTACAGTGGCTGCACCTAGTCGGATTTGTTTTGATGCAGGGCACCTAACCACAGCTACGTCGTTATCTCTGTGTTGTTGCCACGGGCTGTGCGTTTCAATTCAAAACTCTTCAGAGGGAAAACCAAACTGGTCAATCATGGATTAAACTGCCTTGATGCCTCAAACCCAAAGTGTTTGGGTAAAAAAACAACAACACTTGTCTATGTGAGTGCATGGTTGTGCAGTGCAGGGTTTCTAGCTTTTGATTTTTTAGCTCATAAATTGATGTCAGGGTTGACAGTCCCGTTAGTTGTACTGTATGAGTCTGTCTGTCTGTAATGAACACATAACATTGGTGCAGGTAGTTATGTATTTTGGACACATGGTGTTTATTTGTGCCACTCTCTGAATCTTCATGTCAGAGGTTTCCTTTGGAGCGCCTCAGCGCAGTGGGAGGGTTCAAGTTCAGCCTCCTCCAGAGAGAGCTGGAGACACTAAATGTCAGCTTTATAATTATGTCTTATGTTTAGTATAGTTCGCTCCACACATCCTTAAAATTTTTGTATAGCACACATCCAGGGTTCAGCATTCCCAGCCATAGGAGAACTCGACAATGGGTGCAATTCTCAATTTCTGTGGTGTAGCTGGGTATGGTGTAAGTCTTCTCATTGGCTGCATGGCAACAAATCAGGTCTGGGGCCTTGGGGTAAGCCGAAAGCCTATACCACCAGCCCTGGGCCTGAGTTTACCAAATAATTACCCAGAATAATTAAAACCTGCAAGTCAAAAGGTCCAGAAATCACTTGACCCCCAAATTAAAAATGTTACTGTACTCCCCTGCTTTGTTCATCATGAGTTGAAGCTGTTGATGACTGGTTTTAATTATTATGTATAATTTTTTGGTAAGCCCAGGTCCAGGCCAGGTGGTATAGACTTTCGGGCCTACCTCAAGGCCCCAGACCCGATTTGCTGCCATGCAGCCAATGAGCACAGCCCCAAATCTGATTTGCTGCCATGCAGCCAATGAGAAGACTTACAACATACCTGGCTACACCACATCGATCGGGAATTGCACCCAATGTCAAGGGAGGTTGAACTTCCATGCAGTGGTCATGCCATTCAGAGACCTTCATTTGAGCTAATTTTCCACTTAGAAGTGTTATCATTAGAGGTGGATGGCCTGGTGGATTTTTCTTGGCCTTTATCCCAAGATTAACCTTGGCAAGCTCTTTTAACAGACCTTGACTATGCACTTGACCAGAGTGTAGACAAAGTTGGCCCACTTTGTCTACACTCTGGTCAAGTGCATAGTCAAGGTCTGTTAAAAGAGCTTCCTAAGTGTCAGATTGCAGATCTAGGTGATGATCCAGTCTTTGATGGTGTCAGTGTTGTGATCTTCATATCTAGAGATGGCCATATATGGTGGTGTGACATGTCACAAGGCGTGATGTCACGCTGCATGACCATATTATGTAGCCGTGATGTCACAAGGCCTGACCATATACTGATTGCTGGGAAATGCAGGTTTCCATAGTAAACTGCAACCTATGGTGCAATAATGAAGAGGGGCTAGATAGGGTGTCCCCTGGCAACACTTAAACCTGGGATGTCAAAATCCTCACTGTTGCCGCCTGGGCTCTTGGTTCTCCAGATTTTGACACTGGGATGATTATACAATTCTTACAAAATCTCTGGGGTAATGATTTTTTGGCCTAGTAATTTTTCAATGCTTCAGAGTGGATTTCACTATGAAGGGTCCATCATCACTATCGGAATTTGTAAGGACTGGAGGTGTTTCTTCCTCCGCTCCATCTGCTGTCAGGTGTGTGCCTTGGAGATTGCCTAGGAGGTCGCTCTGACTCCCAGGGTGACCTCTGTCTTAAACTCCCTTTAAGTTTAGGATTGATTTGAAAGTTTTTTACACTGTGGCTCTTACAAAGTACACGTTTGTCCTGGGCTAATCTCTCAAGCTGTCTGACAGATCTGCACTGCAATTTCTTGTTTCGCACTGCCAGAACTCATCGATAAGATGCCAGAGATCCATATGGCAGGCAGGCAGCCACAGCATTATTGGACCCTGTCTTGTTTTAATAATAAAACCATATGCTGTTTACATTTCTGACTAATACACTATTCAATGAATGAACCAATGAATGAATGAATCAATCAATCAATCAATCAATCAATCAATCAATCAATCAATCAATCAATCAATCAATCAATCAATCAATCAATCACTTAGGCGACTCTTACAGGTGGTCAAAGACCTGCCACATGAAGATCACATGAGAGACACAGCATTTATCAACAGCATATATCAAATGTATTACATACATTTGATATTGTTGTAAAGCACTTACTTACACATAATGCTCTGTTGCTTTAATTGGCCGCCTTCCTCTCCTGTATGCTTGACATTTTGGTTTTGTTTGTGTGATTGACCTGCCTTACTTAATTTTCAAAGATTTTGTGATGGAAAATCAAATTTGGTTCTGTAATTCCTTTGAGTGCCTCATTGCTTCATATTCGCTTGGGCAATCACATACTGTAGATGCCAGGTTGTTAAGAGCCTAGTTTAAATGCACCAAATGGCCTATTGAATGAGACTGCATTGCTTCAGGGAACATTTTTTGCTGGTGTCACAGCCTGCTGACTCAGCTAAAGCTCTTTGTTTCTTGGGCCACATGATTCCTCCAGTCTATTAATTCCTTTTTTGCATTTATTTATTTATTTGTTTATTTACATAAAAAACCTGGTTACCGAGGCTAGATAACTTTAACATCACACAACTTAGTAAACTTGTATGGCATGCAGCAGACAATCCCTCACACTTACACATACTGTAGTATACTGTACCAAAATAAAAACATAAAAAATGCTGCAGCATAGTTAGTATGAAACTAACTGTTTAAATATACATTTTACAACAATTCATAATGCTTTTGTTCCGACTCACAACTGCACTGTCTGTCCATGTGGTGTCCACCCATTGTTTTGTCTCAGGTGACTGCGACAAGCCTCTTCTGCTTCTCTCAAACTTTCAATTGAGGTTGTTAATACATCCTAAGCTCTCTACATCTCTTTCCTTTACCCCTTTGGCTGTTCTTTATTTAAATCTAGAACATATGCCACTTTTTGAATCTCCTACAACAATCTCCTACAACCCAGCTATTTTTATGGCATGGCACTAAGAGGCAGAGCAACCTCTACAGAGCCCTCTGTCTGTCTGTCTGTCCCACGTCTAATTAAGTTCCTGTGCTTCCAGTGGGCCTCTGTGTATTTATTTCAGATATTTTAAATATCTGTTAAATATTCAAATTTGGAAATTTGGAGTCATACATTAACATGACCACATGAAGACCCGAAGATTTAACAGGTCACCATGTCTCTGTGCGAAAGTGCCCGTGAGCACTTAAATTATCATAACCATCTCAGCAGCCAACAACTGACTGTAGCTGAAACTATATATATTATTTATATCATTATTATTATTATTACCCATATTATTATTATTATTATTTAACAACAGTCTCTCCTTCCATCCCCTATCTCTCACAGCAAGTCAGACTCATGCGAGAAACTGTGAGCTGCTGAGCATTGTGTCACTAGGTTGCATGTGGTTAATTTAATACAGAACATGGGGGTAACGCGGCCATTGTCCAACCAATCTCTCATGGATTGTATTTCTATCTGCACTCTCTCTCTTTCTCTCTCTCTATCTCTTCCCCTCTCTCTATTATGTGAACACACACCAAGCTCGTGCACACACACTCACCAACGCAAACACATAAACACTCTCAGAGAGAGAGAGAGAGAGAGAGAGAGAGAGAGAGAGAGAGAGAGAGAGAGAGAGAGAGAGAGAGAGAGAGAAGAGAATAGAGTGTGCATTTTCATGTGTCCACCTTCTCAGCATTTTCCTCTGCATGGTTATAAATACATGGGGTATGATTTGAGAACACTTCCTGGGTCTGCTCACTTGTCACTAATTTGGAGTACTGCTGTAGCTGAGGTACATGGATTTTTTTTTAAATTTTACATATGTACCAATCATCTGGCACAGCAGTTTTTCTTTGTCTGCCTGTCAAATGCCATAGAACAAAGTCGTCATAAGATATTTAATTGATGCATTGCCTATTTTCTGAACCTTCTGGCAGAAGAAAAGAGTACAAAATTAGATTGCACCAAACAGTGGTTTTCAGTTAGTTTAATGTGGGACACCAGTAATGACCCAGACTGAATTGTAAATGAGCACTTTTATCTGTCACTCTTCCAAGCTTACCAAATTCGTGCAAATGAAACTTTTACAGCGAGACACAAATGAACAATAATGTATTTGTGCTTCTGAACTGCTAAATTGGAGTGTTCTAAACTGATTTATAATTGTTGCACCCAAGTGGTGCATACAAGAAAACATAAATCAAGCCTGGTGTAACTGCCATTACTGCCTTAGGATGTTAAAATACATCCTGCAATCATTCCAGCAGAACTCAGGGCCTCTGTTAAGTAATACAACGTAAAGGATTGCTTTGTAATTCCACAGCGATTGCTTCAATCGTAATCTAAAGGATTTCACGATCACAATCACCATTAGAATATAGCCTAGTAACTTGTCCTAGTTTCTCAGTGTTATGATACAAACAGGAAGCCTCCCCCAACCCAATTATTATGCAGTTACAAGCACATTAAAATGAAGTAGTGTGTAATTACATGTTAAAATGTGTCCTTCATTCAATTATCCTCCCTTCTCTATATAGGGACAGGGTAATTAAATCAAATGTAAATACCTTTTGAATGCCAGCGTACAGTACATTGTACATAGTGTTGAGTGAACCACTAGACCGTGAGTTACTGTTCTATATATAGAGTTATTGTTCTGTACTGTGGCCATGCTGTGCAGAAGAATGATTGCTGTCTACACTTGTGTGTTGTGACTCTGCCCTAAGCAATAGGTTTGGATTCGTGCCCGGAGCCTCAGGCCCCCAGTAACGGGCAGAAAGTGGGTGACCGCTACACCGTGGGCGACATGGTTTCCTTCGTCTGTGACCAGGGCTTCTCATTGCAGGTAAGGGAAGTGTACAGTGTTAAGGTATAAGATCTGGGCCCGCTATTGTAAAAAAAGAAAAAGGTAATTGAATCATATCTCCTATTGCCTGCCCTGGAGTGACAGCGTGAAGGGAATACCCCAAAGGATGAGCGAGTCAGTATAAGAATAGAAAATGATTTGTATGATACTGGAAGTGTGCGCCTGTACAGTGTGAGGGAGATAGAGAGAGCCAGAGAGTCTGTGAGTGTGTGTCTATGTGAATCTGTGTGTGGCGTTTGTGTGTAGGAAAAGGACTTTAACTTCTCTCAATCCATTCCTCGCGGAGTAGATCGCTGTGACGTTGTTGAACTGTAGAACCATCCAGGGCTGTGGGCGATGGATGGATGGATGGTGTTAACAGTCGCCTCTCTAATCCCAACATTGACTTTTTCCACTGGCTAGAGCATTCACTCCACTATACACAGCCTCCATGGACCAACCACCGACTTCTGCACATCCTCAGGCTCACAAACATTGAACGCCAGTAATTTACCACCACATACCCCCCTCCAAAAAGAGAAAAAAAAATGGTAGCAGCAAGAGCTACTGTACAGTATTGTGTAGTATAGTGTGTGTGTGTGTGTGTGTGTGTGTGTGTGTGTGTGTGTGTGTGTGTGTGTGTGTGTGTGTGTGTGTGTGTGTGTGTGTGTGTGTGTGTGTGTGTGTGTGTGCATTTTTATTTAGATGTGTTGTGTAGCCTACAAGCTTGTTTGGATTAAATGCTTTCTTTTTTACACTCCTTTGGTTCATACGATCTTTCCTGTAAACCTGAATTGACAAGAAAAAGAATATTAAAAACCATCTCCAAGTTTTAACTTTTATCCCCTACGGTACAAAGTAAATACTACACGCTGTACAGTACAGATCATATACAGTAGCAGGGGGAAAGCAGGGAGCCTGGGTTTTGTTGTTTTGCTTTTCTTCTTACATTCTCCCAGGCTAATGTTACTCTGTCAGAGGCTGAGTAATGTTCTGCCTCGACAGGAACCTCCTACCCCACTGCACCCCATCCGGGCTTAACACCATCAACTATTTTCACACATGAAACCTTCAGAAGGGATTTGGAGGAAAAAAAAATCCCCCAAAATATGAGTGAACACTAATTTTCGCAAATCCACTGGTTTGATCCATCGCTCTTGCAATGCAAATTTACACAGAAGCCTTTTTCTCTTCTCTTCTCTTCTCTTCTCTTCTCTTCTCTTCTCTTCTCTTCTCTTCTCTTCTCTTCTCTTCTCTTCTCTTCTCTTCTCTTCTCTTCTCTTCTCTTCTCTTCTCTTCTCTTCTCTTCTCTTCTCTCTCTCTCTCTCTCTCTCTCTCTCTCTCTCTCCCTCTCTCTCTCCCCTCTCTCTCTCTCTCTCTCTCTCTCTCTCTCTCTCTCTCTCTCTCTCTCTCGTTTTCAAATTCTTTGGCATTAGGGCTTATAAGCTTAAAGATGAGCCCAGTGATTCTCGTTTGATCTCCCCCAGAGTCTCCGGGGTTTGAAGTGTTTATTTTTATTATTTTGTATCTATTTTGTATGTTGTAGTTGTTGTTGTTGCTTGTTTTCTTTTGGAGTATAACATGTCAGGGCAGTGGAGTGCTGGTTTGAGATTGTTGTTGTTGTTGCTGTTTGTCCACCTCCAGGGCAACGCATACATTACCTGCATGCCCGGTCCAGTCCGGAGGTGGAACTACCCTGTACCACTGTGTTTAGGTAACGTGTTTGCCCTGCCGACACACACACATGCATGCACGCTCACTCACTATTTCCATCTCTTTGTCATTCTGCCTCTATCCTCTGCCTTTCTTCATTTCTCATGGACTCACTCATGCATTATAGGCGCACACACACACACACACACACACACACACACACACACACACACACACACACACACACACACACACACACACACACACACACACACACACACACACACACACACCGATCAATCCTATATTATTCTCTCCTTAGGAAAGCAACAAAGCATGAAACTTACAGTACAGTATTGTAAATGTACATGTGTGTTAGGGGAGCATTATGGAGGGGGGGGGGCTTATGATTATTTCCTCCTCTTCCAAGTTGGAAAATCGATAAGCGT
>CM076967.1:34150180-34190180 GCA_039105355.1 Benthosema pterotum | reverse complement strand
TGTAATTGAACGATGGCTTGACTTACATTCTGTGCAAGAAGACCTGCACTGCAGTGAGAAAAAAGGCTTTATTCATTCATTATTATGTGCCGTATGCACCTTTTTAAACAATGTGAATGGTATTCACATCCCCTATTGATTTATGCCAAAAATGCCCAGGAGGAGCGATACAGAAATGGGCTTTTGTTTTACAAAACACACTTCACGGTTAGTACCTCTGCGTTTAATTCTCCTTTTTGAAACAATGCATACATTCATATGGATTTTGTAGGTCTTACGGTAGTTCAAACCACTCCCAATCCACTCCATAAACTCCAGATTCATTATTTTATTGATAGCATTGTATGGCAACTGTAAAATTGTACAGCCTATTATAGTGATATATAAAGCATTCTTGAGTCTTTATTGCAGTGCCGATTATATCACTGCATGTTGTAAATTTTAAGGGAATTCACTTCAGCTGTGAACTTCAACTTTTTTTTTTTAAATTCATCATGTGCACAGTAATGCGATGCAATGGCTCTGTTAATCCCCAGAGAACATTTTGGAAAGCCATGACATAACAGTTATTTATGTCTGGGAGCAAACTTTATATTAGCTCAGAAAGTGGTAAATATTTTTGTTTTGCTCACTAGATTCCTTCTCCCTCACGGCGATGTGCCCAGTTTTTATTTGAACCCGAGAGCTGTGCTCCGGCTTTAACTCGCAGTTCAATCTGAGTTTTTAACACTGTTCCTTTGAAGGGTTACGACATAGAAGTTTTAGTACGGAATCAAAGCCACTCAATGTCACCAGGTTCATGATGTCCACGAACTACACCCTGAGGTTGTCTGTTGCAGTAATATATAGTGATAACACATAGGATGTTATTATGGTTGTTTTACCTACAGTTAGTGGTGGTACACCCATGAGACCAAATCTTATGGCCTGGTGGTAAATCGAATGCACACTCTGGCATTTTTATACAACTTCTCTGACAGCCTTTCTGCCCTCCTTTCTAGCTCTCTGTGGTGGGAATATTACATCCATGAATGGAACAATTTACTCTCCCGGACACCCGGCCGAGTATCCAAACTTCCAGGACTGCATGTGGACTGTCCGGGTGCCTCCAGGCTATGGGATCTACATCAATTTTTCTGTTATCAACACAGAGCCCACCTATGACTACATCAATGTGTGGTGAGTGCTTGCACCATCACCGCTTAACTCATACACCAGTTCTTGGAAGAATCGGGTACATTACTCACGCTACACAGATGCACTGTATGCAGAACGGAGAAATACGATGAATACATACATTATCGTATAAGGAAAATGATTGTGTGACTCTCGACTTGGACAGGTCAATTAGTTAAAATAAACAATCATATCATCTTTGTATTTGCGATGTTAGCTTCTGCTTGCCATGGATGGGATGTTTTCCACATACACGTTTTTAGCTTAGTTATGAAAATAAGCCTGCGCATGATGCAGTGCTTTGCTAATGAAGCTGAGGTCTTGTCTTGGTGCTTTTACATTTTAGAAAATACTCAATTATGTACATTATAGGTGCAGTGACAATTCTGCTTCATGGTATATATTATTTATATGAGACTGGGAACAGCCATTCCCAAGGCTATTAAAGAGTGTACCAGTATCAATAGACCACAGTCCACATCTAGTGGGCTAGCTGGCCCGCAGTGTTTTTAATGTGAAATCTATGTTAGATAGCCCATAATGAATCCTAACTCTCAGGTTGTCTTGGTTTTATTATACATCTGTGCAATATTTATTTACTTGTTTTCATGAAAGACACCTGTAGTCAGGCGACCCATGAATTGTAGACATGCCACCTACTGTGTATAGGGGCAGCAGTGGATCAGAGTGCTGAGAGCTATAATCCTACAATGTAGTTAAATTCCGCTCCCCTAGAGTTTGTGTCAGAATTTCTTCCTTCCTTCCCTATGCACCTCCACAGCTTCAGTGAATGCTCCATTGTCAATTTCCGATATTGATAGTTCTTTTCTGCGTTCCAATTTCCATGGAAGTTTGCATGACTCTGTGATTACTACAATCCACCACAAAAAGCAAGCTCTCTTGGCAAGTGCTGCTGTAATTTTAGTCTGACATTGTCTGCCCTCAACCACAAGTACTAATGCTTTCGCAGCAGCACAGGAGTAAGAGATGCCTGCCCAAAAAATAAAACTTGACCAGAAGGACTATTCCTTTCAGCCAAGTCCGAGTTGTGTTGCAAAGTAAACCAGTGTGTTTAGTGTGCCTAGAGGCGTAAGCAGCCTTGAAGGACATCAATATAAACTAGCAATTATATCACGTGACCCACCAAGTAAGTTACGACTAGTACAAAAATGTGACCCAGAGCACTTTGCACCAAAACCACAACAACACAGGGATCTGTCTTAAGGCATATCATGCTGTTTTACTTCATGTTGTTAAATCTAAGAAATGCTTGTTGCAGTGCGAAACTGTGAAGTGGTGCACAGTCAGTGTGGCTAAAACTAAAAAGTTTTAGCCACCCTGACTGTGTGTGCACCGCTTCACAGTATCATCTTAAAAAAGATGTTAATGGCCAAGAACTTTGAATCTGACGGTCTATTCTGTATTCTGTGAATGTCAACATATAATTGTTGACATTCAGAATCATGTTGAGAGAAACCTAAAACAAGTCATGAATGACTGGAAGTATTCTCTTTAGTGTGGGATGAGTGTACAGATTTGATGGATGCTATCCAGCTTCTCATTTACACTAGAGTCTTGACAGTTAATTTCGAGTACACGAGGAGCTGTTGAAATTGGCCTCTTTGCATGACAGTACCAAGGGGCGTGGATGTTTTCAACACAATTAATGATGTTGTACATGAATAGAGGGACAAAATGATATGCGGTATGAGCACATATACAGCACTGCACAGAAACAGTTTCCCTGTTCCTCACAGATATCACCACAACCTCAGTGCTGTATACATTTGTGAGGAAGAGCACAAACAGTATCGCAATGCACACATCAATGCATTTAAGCATTAACTTGGCCTTCTCAAAGACGGCTTTTCATCCTACCACCCTATTTTGACTGTAACCTTCCCACCTGCAATGAGATACGTAAATATGAATAAACATTCTGCAGCAGCAATTCAAAGATCGCTTTCAAGATGTCCACCTCATGTAGCTACTGATAGCGGTGTTTGCTGTGGACCGCACCTCTGAGGACTGTAGTGGAGGAAATTAATTCACTTTTTTGAAGGAATCGTTCACTTTGTGATACAAGCACCAAATTTGGTATGAACAATGCCTAGGACCTACTTTCTCAGGAAAGCCCGTTAGCCACGCAAAATTCCAAGATGGCGGCCCTCAAAATCCAAGATGTCCGCCCAAAAACATGGTTTTTCCTTTATAACTCAAAATGCTTTGATTTTACACCCCATAAATGTATTGAACATTAATACAAAGTTGGCCATTACGGACGGTTTGGCACCAAGAACGTGTCTGTATCACTTACGGCTCTTGAGATACAGCATATAGGTACTTTCACAGATTGAGGAAAGCAAGACATTTGTAACATTGATTCTGAAGTGATTTGAAGTGAATCAAATGGTGATACAGGCATGAAAATTGGTACACACACTCTTCAAACCCCACTATTTCTAAAAGTACTGCGTGCCCTGCAAAATTCCAAGATGGCAGCCCCCAAAATCCAAGATGTCCGTCCAAAAATGTGGCTTTTCCTTCATAACTCGAAATACAAAGCTTTTAAGCCCCATAAATGTATTGAGCGTTAATATAAAGTTAGGCATTACGGACATTTTGATACCAAGTACATGTCTCTATGTGCTACGGTTCTTGAGTTACAACATATACGTAGTGATGAGGCACCATAAGTGTAACCTTTTGGCATGTTTCACTCTTTAACTCAAAGATCCCTTTATCACCATATCTTCTATTTTCAGGAAATGGACCTACATGTATCTGCTATCATAAACCACTTCAAGTTTTTCAATTGATGAAACAGGTCGGGAGTTATTAAGCCGATCGCGAAGGGCTGTTTACATTCTGCGAACATTGCTGCGTACATTCTGCGAATATAAGCCACCCAGAAATGTCTGTCTGTGCATCTGTCCTTCACAATAAGTGTATATGTGAAGTGGACGCACCAAGTGCACCATGTGTCATACTATAATTGTATAATGTGCTAAAATGCGTAATAGTGTAATATATGCAATAGCGGTATACTGTAATAGGGTAATGTATGTAATAAGTGTCACAGTGTAAAGTGTAATAGTGTAATAGGTTAATATGTGTAATAGTGTCATAGTGTAATATGTGTAATAGTGTAATAGGGTAATATGTGTAATAGTGTCATAGTGTAACATGTGTAATAGTGTAATAGGGTAATATGTGTAATAGTGTCATAGTGTAACATGTGTAATAGGGTAATATGTTCAATAGTGTCATAGTGTAACATGTGTAATAGTGTAATAGGTTTATATGTGTAATAGTGGCATAGTGTAACATGTGTAATAGTGTAATAGGTTGATATGTGTAATAGTGGCATAGTGTAACATGTGTAATAGCATAATAGGGTAATATGTGTAATAGTGTAACATATGCAATAGTGGTATAGTGTAATTGCCCTATTACACATGATACACATATTATACTATTACACTATACCGCTATTGCATATGTTACACTATTACACTATTACCCTAATGTACAAAAATTACGCTATTACACTATTAGTCCTATTACACCATTGCATATATTACACTTTTACCCTAATGCACATATATTAGATATATTACCCTATTACACCATTCACCCTATTAGACAATTACACTATTGCATATATTACACTATTACCCTAATGCACATATATTGCATTATTACATATATTACCCTATTGCACTATTACACAATTGCATACATATTATTATACATATTACCCTATTACACTATGACACTATTACACATATTTCCTATTACACTATTATCCTAATGCACAAATATCACACTATTACACTTATTACCCTATTACACATGTTACACTATGACACTATTACACATATTACCCTATTACCCTATTACACATGTTACACTATGATACTATTACACATATTACCCTATTACACTATATTACCCTATTACAGTATTACACATTACACTACGACACTATTACACATATTACCCTATTACAGTATACCGCTATATACTGCATATGTTACACTATTAGCTCTATTACACTATTGCATATATTACACACTATTACGCCTTTTAGCACATTATACCATTATACTATGACACATGCTACACTTTGTGCGTCCGCTTCACATATACACTTATTGTGAAGGACAGATGCACAGACAGACATTTCTGGGTGGCTTATATTCGCAAAATGTACACAGCAATTTTAGCACTGAAACAGCCCTTCACAATTGGCTTAATAACTCCCGACCCGTTTCATCAATTGAAAAACTTGAAGTGGTTTATGATAGCAGATACATGTAGGTCCATTTCCTGAAAATAGAAGTAATGGTGATAAAGGGATCTTTGAGTTAAAGAGTGAAACATGCCAAAATGTTACACTTATGGTGCCACATCACTATGTATATGTTGTAACTCAAGAACTGTAGTACATACAGGCATGTACTTGGTATCAAAATGTCCGTAATGCCTAACTTTATATTAACGCTCAATACATTTATGGGGCTTAAAAGCTTTGTATTTCGAGTTATGAAGGAAAAACCACATTTTTGGACGGACATCTTGGATTTTGGGGGCTGCCATCTTGGAATTTTGCAGGGCACGCAATACTTTTAGAAATAGTGGGGTTTGAAGAGTGTGTGTACCAATTTTCATGCCTGTATCACCATTTGATTCACTTCAAATCACTTCAGAATCAATGTTACAAATGTCTTGCTCTCCTCAATCTGTGAAAGTACTTATATGCTGTATCTCAAGAGCCGTAAATGATGGACACGTTCTTGGTGCCAAACCGTCCGTAATGGCCAACTTTGTATTAACGTTCAATACATTTATGGGGTGTAAAATCAAAGCATTTTGAGTTATAAAGGAAAAACCATGTTTTTGGGCGGACATCTTGGATTTTGAGGGCCGCCATCTTGGAATTTTGCGTGGCTAACGGGCTTTCCTGAGAAAGTAGGTCCTAGGCATTGTTCATACCAAATTTGGTGCTTGTATCACAAAGTGAACGATTGTACCACTAATTTCCTGGGCTACTGTATGATGTGTGCAGTTATGTACAGCAAATTTGCCAGTGACTGATTTTTGATCTGCTATATCCAACATGGCAGCCAAGAAATAAGCATTTTACAGTTAAACGGTAGATGAAAATAATATGTTTGCGAAAGCATTTGAGGAAAGAAGGCAATGCCGTATCAAAACCTTGTTTCAAACATTCTAACATTGGAGCCTCTGATTTGGATAATGCTGTACACATTGCGTCACAGCAATGCAATCTAAATACACCAGACTCTCAAAGCTCTGGCCAGTGGATGGTTTTTGCAGTTACTGTATGTAGTGTAAATTGACCGGTGTATCGTTTTTGTTGTCATATCCAACATGGTAGCCAAGTAATAAACACATTTACAAAAAAAAAAATGCAGAAACTTTGCATGCTCCACCCTCAGTTGGTAACATTTTTTACTCTGTTGAGAATTTAACCAAGACCTGCCAATTTCAGGACAAAGCACCAGGCTGCTTTGGTGGTTAATATCTAAGGGGAAGAATATGAATTACAATCTACGATGCGGGACCGAGCAAACTGCAACTGTCGGGGATTAGGCGGAAACGGTCCGCCTAATCCCCGACAGTTATAGTTTGCCCGATCCCGCATCGTAGAGAAGACCTACCCACATATTCTATACAGCATCTGAGAGAGAAGGTCTTTCCCGTCACGCTGCACTTTGAAATGTAAAAAATGGTCCAGAATTGACCGAGAAATCAATGATCAAAAAAACATTTTCTTTATCGCGAATTGCCGACTTTTTTGCAATTTACAGCATTGCGTCACAAGTTAATGAATGTATTTAATTATATTATATACTGTACATTACCTAAACACAAGGAAGTGACCGACAGCAGGCAATCTACAGCTGTTCATAGGACAATCCAGCATAAATAAGGAGATGAATTGAACTGGCGCCTTTCCACGTGGAGTTGTGGACATCTCCAAAGGCGCACAGACGCGCATCGTGCGCACGTGGCTCTGCCTTCGCGGATCGGTTTAAGGGGTGGTCTGATGTGGCGTTAACTAGTTCCCTAATCTATTTGACGAAATTAGCAACTTAAGGGACTGCGCAACAAACACGCCCATGACCACACCTCCAGCCACGAATAACGGTGTCGGCATAAAGAATAGTGGCTAAGGGAAGAGAAAAGGTAACCAAAATAGCAATAAGGGAATTCGCTGCGGGTATCGGGTAACGTTAGGGACAACGGGGGGAATGAAAATCGGGCCGATAGTTTTCTTATACCGATACAATATTTCCCTATACCGATATGAACCGATATCGAAAAGAAAAGGGCCGATCCGATACCTTTCTCGATACAGTATCGGGACATCCCTAGTATCTATCTATCTGTCTGACTATCTGTCACTCTGTCTGTGTGCGTGCGTGTGTGCATGCATGCACCTGCATGTATGAGGTACTATTGCTCCCATATTCACAAAGGTCTATACATGTTAACGCATACAATGAAGCGTATAGCATGTTAAAGCAGTATAGCAGTAGTGATGATTTTTTTGTGCTCTCCCAAGAGGAAAAGGAAGAGAAAAGAAAGTATTGGTTCATCCTATCCTCACCTTCTGAGATAAGGAAAGGTCATTCTTTTCAGACCCTTTATAAGAGTCAAAAGAACTATCCTGAGTGCTTCAGAACTGTTTTACTGTCAGAACTGTTTTACTGTGCAATCATTCTTTGTCTGTTTAATTTCAATTAAGGATCCCCATTTGACCTGCATTAAACTACGGACCCCCCTTTTATTGACTACCCAATGCGCAATGCATTGGTAACGTTTTTGCTGATGCTCCAAAGAAGAAGTGATGGTCATGATGATACCTATGTAGGCAACCGTTATTAAAACCATAAAATTAATGTAAATTTTAGATTACATTTAGGTAGATTCTACCTAAATCTATTAATGATGCTGATGTGCCAGCTCAGCTCAGCTGTCAACCTGTCATCAACGCCCACAGACCCAAATGTGCATAATGCATGGTTAAGCTGCGAAATCTGAATAAAATTGACCCTCGTCCAAAAAAACTTTTTTACCGGTATATGCATGGAATTCCGTGGATGTGTGAAAGAGTGATTGACATAACCTGCGTCTGATTTTTTTTTTTAAATGCGTCGGAATGTTACCTTATGTCCAAATAAGACATGAAAAGGCATTTTAAGAATAATAAAGAACACAAATAATAAAATAATGAATAAAATAGTCCTACTACTGTATATTGCAATTTGCACCTTTATCCAAACCCCTTGTAGTATGTGCATTATATCCATTTCACACACACACACACACACTTCGTTTGTTTCTACAACACAATAATTGGTCAGTATCAGCAAACTCACACATTAAATTCACCATTTTGCAGCAACAATGGTATTGATTATGTCATTAATTCGCATTTAGGCAGGCTGAAAACAATTACACTGTGAAGAACATAAAAGTAATAGTATTTAAAAGTATTCAGACATTTGGAAGGTCGTTCCATCTGTGTGTGGCATAATAACTAAACTGTGTGACACATTTTATTTGAACTCTAGGAAGAGTTAGTAGAGGTTTCCTGGGCAACTTCTCTGTGATTCATAATTTAAAAGCGAAGTCGGAATGTTTTTTGGCTCTGTACCACTGAGTGATTTAAAGTTGAGCAGCGAAATTCAATTTTGTGTCTCACTGGAAGCAGCCAGTGTGCAAACTGGTGATGCGTTCAACATTCTCAGTTGTTGTTAGAACTTCTAGTGGCTGCTTTCTGAATGCGAAGAGGCTTTGCATCCTACTCTTCAGTAGCTGTATGCGGTGGAGGATACTCATATTGTTCACCTCAACCAGGGAGCATTGTTATTGTCACTCTGCGCACACACACACACACACACGCACGCACGCACGCACACGCACACACACACACACATGCTTATGACAGTCCATCGTCGATGTTGACTTCATATCTCATATAGTTTGTTTGCCTAGTACACCTTCCCAGAGCTTGCAGTCACAGCCCATACAAGCTTTGAAGTCTCTCATTCAAAGGCTTTTGAGTCTTCACTGGTGTGCATGCACTCACTGATGAGAGATGCACGTTGGCATGTGGTACAGAGAAGGTGCCAATCATGTCCTCATCCTTTTATTGATGCCCGAGGAGTTTCCTAACCTCAATATGAAAATCAATATGAAAAACATTTTCAGATTGCGGGTCTGCGGCCAAACAATAAGAATTAGGGGGTCAGTGACTTGGGAAGTGTGAGAACCCCTGCTCTAACCCTCCCCTTTCTCTCTCTGTCTTTAGGGATGGACCTGACCAGGGTTCGCCGCAGGTCGCCCAGTTCTTTGGCAGCTCAGTCCAGGAGGGCGTGTCCACCACCGCCAATCAAATCCTTATCAAGTTCCACAGCGATTTCAGCACGAGTGGCTTCTTTGTGCTGCATTACCATGGTAACTGGTTAACTCCCTTTGGGTAGCGGCCAGTTGAAGGGCTCATCCTTAGCGAGGCCATGCTCTAATGGCCCTTATTAGTTTGATGTCCGACTCCTGTGATCACAGGAAGCAGGGTGTACTAATGAAGACCAGGAGGGAGACAAGGCGTAGATCAGCCTGCCATTGTTTTATTCCATATGGGAGTGTCTTTATCATCAGCTTTTTATTGGAGTTTCTTAACCTTTCTTCCATATTTAGCCCCAAGGTATCACTTCTGGTTTGGTCTAATGGAGAATGTACCTGTGTGCTCTTACAAAACATACAAAGACTGTTAAATAATTACTCCTTAGCTGAATGAGCAATGGCCTTTTGTTGGTGTTCAGGAAGTGTGCTAGGTCACAGTTTTCCGCTTAAATAGGGTACAATGTGCTTAGATACACACGCAAGGCCACATTCACAAAAGTCTACAGAATCAAACAAGCTTGTATACAAGCATACAGAGTGCATACAAACCAGATGATTTGGTCTCATTGTTTTAATTGTTTCTGCTGTCGTCCACAGCATACCAGCTGAGGATTTGTCAGCCTCCTGCTCCTGTTGCCAATGCTGAGATCCTAACTGATGACGACGTCTTTGAAATAGGTCTGTCTTCTTCCTTATATGCTGCAGTCACAGTATTTTTGAGGGGTGCGAGCTTTTGGTTACCATCCACAAACATTAATTCCATTGACAATGAATGAAGAATTGTACATCATAGTGTCTGAGCAAATAGGCATAATATCTTTTTTGTTTTACGGCATGTGCGATAAGAGTGCCTTTCACTTTACATGGGTGAACTTCCTCTCTCAATGTGTCCTCCTTTCTTTGCTTCCCACTTAATGTGGTTGTATGTTGTAGTCCTTTACTGAGCACTTAAAGATGGAGTGCCATGATTTTTTTCCAACTTGAACCATGATCATCAGGTATTATTGTTATATTAAGCGAAATAATTTTCTCAAAAAGGTGTACAGTATTTGTTAAAATGTTGTTTTTAAGTGGACTCCCCCACCAGCTCATTAAGTATGGCTGGTTTGCCTGGTGATGGGTGGATATCCATCTGAACTGAAGCCACACCCACAGCTGTAGTTGTATGGTAGGAGGAGGAGGAGTTAGGGGAGGAGCTGATGTGTGATGTCACTATATTACAGCCTTTGTCATTGGCACATTTGACTGGAAAGGTTTTAGCCTCCAGGAAGAAACCATAAATACAAAGGGAAGACATCATTGCACATAAAAAAACAGACCAAGCGTTGTAATCTAATACCATCACCTCTTTAACATGTACAAAATGGAAAAAATACAAAAATCACGGCATCCCTCTTTAATAGTAATAAATGCATTGCAAATGAAATGCTCAGAGGTGATTACCACAGAGTATGAGCAGTCACTTTTCACTGTCTGTGTGTGTGTGTGCGTGTCCGTGTGTGTGTGTGTGTGTGTGTGTGGTGTGTGTGCGTGTGCGTGTGCGCGTGTGCGTGTGTGCGTGTGCGTGTGCATGTGCGGGGGGGTGTTACTCTTTCTTGGTAATGAGGTGTCTTTAGTACCATATAGCTTGCTAAGGGGGTGTCAATCTTCATTAGACAACGTGCTGTTGATTACTGTGAAGTGGTGGTGCTGCTGCTGCTGCTGATGAAGCTATTACTAACAAAAGGTTCTGGGAGTGCATTTGCTCTTGTGCATGCATATTTTAACATTGTGCATGTGCATGTAGGGGTGGATGGAGGGACATGCCAACATTTATATATTGTCTGTCTGTGTGTGTGTGTGTGTGTGTGTGTGTGTGTGTGTGTGTGTGTGTGTGTGTGTGTGTGTGTGTGTGTGTGTGTGTGTGTGTGTGTGTGTGTGTGTGTGTGTGTCTGATCCTACAGGAGACATAATTCGCTACTCATGCCTGCCAGGGTTCACCTTGGTGGGCAGTGAGATCCTGACCTGTCGGCTGGGGGAAAGACTGCAGATGGATGGAAGCCCACCACTCTGTCAAGGTTGGTCTCCCCGAGCGCTGTGTGTGTGTGTGTGTGTGTGCGTGCGCGCTTGTGAGTATGCCCACCAGATGCCGGTATTCCAAGGTCTGTTGCATGCAGCAGCACCCACTTGTTCTGCATCAGGAGCGACCTCTATAGCCTCTAAACTGCACAACCACTCCCTGTTCCAATTGGCCATGTCCAGCATGTCCACCCACCTGGGGCTCCCCTCCCACTGTGCTCAATCAGGGTAAAAGAGATTAGGCTACAGAAGGTCAGGTCAGGTGTCATCATGGGTCCTTGACTCTTCTCCTGCTTGGCTCACAAGCTGTGAAATGACCTCGCCCACCTCAGTCACCACTGCAGAATCACCTACTACTCCCGTCACCTGATAACTTACCTCTTCAGAATCTATCTCAGCATGTTGGTAGCACTTTATTTGAAGCTTGCCTTTATAATGGATTATAATGCATTTATAATGCAGTTTGAGTCTTTGTTATAACTGTCCATAACCATGTATAACTGCATTTATAACGTATTATAGCTGTTGTAGCTATAGTCATAATGCATTATTATGCTCAAAGGAACATCACATTTGATGTTATGAAGGCAGATATAGAAATGATCTAATGTGTCATTGCACACTATAACCAGCTAAATGAAATATCGTCTTATAAATTTGAATAACATGCTATAAGATGGCTTTGAGACCTTTAAGTAAAGTGGCCAGATATTTGTATCATACTATAATATCATATATGATATAATAGTTCACAAAAGTGCTATTTTATTATTTTTTGCCAAAATAGGTTTATTACTTCTTGATATTTAAGTTTGGTTTATCACTACTTATAAGACATTATGTCATTCAATAAACACAATGGTTATAACGTGTTATGAAACATTACAACATTTCTATTCGTGCCTTTATAACTGACTAATTAATGGTAGTTATAATGTGCTGTTCCTTTGAGCATAATAATGCATTATACCAGTATAGTACATTCTAAATATAGTTATAAGGATTTATACATGGTTATGGACATTTATAACAAGTCTTTATAATTCATTATAAATGTATTATAATGCATTCTAAATGTGATTATAATTTATTATCAAGGTGACCTTCAAATAAAGTGTTAACATCCTGTTTGAGACAGATTTGCAAATGTCACCAATTTCATATGGGCATTAGGCAAGTAAGGCAGAGACAAAACGTCTACATTATTAGGGTATCCTCGTTCCCAATCTGTGAAGAGAAAAGCCTGGTCATGATCTAAAGCCTACAAATGGACCTAGTGTCTACAAAGGGGTGAACTGCCCTGGGAAAGCTTGCACAGCATGCATTGGAGGGCTCTGAGATTATGTTCTCAGAGAGAACATCACAGCGTCGTTCGCTCTTACCCAGTCCCCCTTGAATGTGAAGAAATACAGTACATTTGCTAGCTTCCATCAGTCCTTGGTAGAAGACTGCTCAGAAGGGAGGAGTCAAAGCAGTCACCTTGGAATGTGGTACAAATATAGGCTATCTTGTATGCACAGAGCAGAGCACTCTCTCTTTATTTTGGATAGGTGGTTTTTGAAGTGCCCTGTGTATGAAGTATACACACCTAGACTAGATGATGAAAACCTCAATCCCTCCGTTTCCCTCCATTTCTTCAACCTTTATGCCTTACCAGCCTGCCTTTTTCCATAGGTGCTATGATTTGCTACTGTAGGTCTATTAGATTTTGTATTGCATATTTGCAATATATTGCTTCATTCTTTCACCCGAGCTCTTATTGCTGCTTACAGCTACAGCATATATATTTTTTCTCCATAAATGTCTTAACATCCAATGTAACACATCTATGTGTTCTGCATGAATCACATCATGAGTAAACAAGTTCTATGTTATATTTGTTCAAAGTTTTCATTTTCAAACAATTGCAATATTGTCCCATTTGGCCAATTGGAGTAAGACTAGTTCCATAAACACGTGATTCTGCATGTATATATTGGGACTAGAAGAAGGATTTTCATAAATATGCAATTTTCATTGCTCAGATCAGATGTGTGTCGGATGTCATATGTGTATCAAAGTTTTATTGCTGGTGGCCAGTGGTTGTGGGCTTTGTGTCATCACCACACAGTAGTGCTCTATATCATTCATCAAAAACTATACATACATAGTATACTCAATAACCGACTGCACGTGGTTAATCCAGAACTGTAGCTTTTTGTGAAAGGAGAAGAGGAAGAAAAACAGGCAATAAGGGAAGGGGACCTAAGTCCCTTCGGGCTTAGCCCCTTAAAACACACTGGCCATAATAATGGCAAAGCTCATGAAGTCAAGTGATCTTAGATCAGTAGGTTGCTCTTGCTTTTAGTATCTTAATGTGCAATCACAAATGATAGCACTGTTATTCCAAAGGTCAATATGATTTAAAGCTTAGCAATTAAATGAAATCAAGTGTGTGACAGCCTGTTTTTATTGCAAGGCAGCCTTTATTATGTGGTGACACCAAAGGGACCAGCCCGGCCGTCTAGAAGAATAGTGGTCTGACTGTATGTGTGAAAAATTTTACATTAGTCTATGTGTGTGTAAACATGTATAGACTATGTCCCCTGCATAGACCAGCTTGGCCCGTACCAACATGAGCGTCTGATCAACCACTGATTTACCCATATCTGCGCAATTCACTCAAATGTAGATTTTTTTTTCCAACCGCATAAATGACATCTATATATACAGATGTACATGGGGATTTGCGTATTTATAAATACTTTTTGAAGAACCGCCAATCCAACTAACAATGCATTCAGGTCCACTTATATGCAGAGCTTGAAGTTGATTCATCTGCCAAATCTTGAGATATGCGGAAAACATGATACACAGACTCAGAGATTTCATGCATTTATAGTAGGATGAATGTGTAGATGGATTGATGGGTGGTGTATCTACCATGGTAGAAAATGACGAAGGAAAACTATTTTGTATTCTTCCTATCAAGTGGGAGAATAGCTCTAACTTGGAAATGAATAAAAACATATTTTTGGGTGGCACTAGCCACTTACGCTATGCGTAACTGTGTGTGTGCGTGTGTGCGTGTGTGTGTGTGTGTGTGTGTGTGTGTGTGTGTGTGTGTGTGTGTGTGTGTGTGTGTGTGTGTGTGTGTGTGTGTGTGCGTGCACATGCGTGTGTGCGCGCACGTGCGTGCGTGAGCGTGTGTGTTTAAGCATGAATCCGGGGGATACTGCTGAATGGCACTGTTGAGCGCAGTGTCTTTCTCACACAAACACGCATGGCAGGCTTTTGCAGTGCAGTACTGTACTGTACAGTATAGTGCAGTACAGTACCGTACAATATTACTGTATATATCACCACTTTACCCTAATCCAACTCAAGTGGAATTAGGTTTTATCCAGGGTAGCGGAATGGATCTCCAAGCTGCTCTAATAAGCTGCATGCAGTGGAGAGGGCAAATTACCTAGCCAACTAGAGTTAGCCGGTTTCTGCCCGACAGTGACAATATACTGTATGCATATCAGCTGACACTGCTACACCAATCACATATCAATCAAATGCTAAGCTCCCGTTAATACATTAGCCCAACCTTGGTGCTTCGTTCACAAACTGCACAAACTGCACAGTTCTTACTATCCATTCTGTTGCTATACTGTAGATTGCACAGGGACGTCACAAATTACTAGAAGCTGTCTTGTTTTTTTTTGTATTTGAATTAGTATTTCAGAGAGTGCACACATGCAGAGACCCAAAAAAGGGACTTGTAATGCATATACTAGTCTGGTATACAGAAGTACTTAGGTTAGTCTTGTCCAGCTGTGCAGAGTCACCCATGAAGACTGACATGAATGGAATATTGAAATCCTGTATAATGATTTTCTTTGAGAGTTTCCTTGAACCAGGAGTCGTCAGATGGTCTAGGTTAGAATAGCTTGGAATAATTTAATGGTTTCCTTTTGTGCCAATGTAGGACAGTCAATCACTGAAAAGTTTTGGAAGCAGCTTAAGCATGTATTTGACTGCGGGTACAGTCAAATAACCTCCTCATAAATTAGTGACTGAATGTACTTCTGCCAAGAAGAGCTAGCCCACCACTATAGCTAAAACTCACCTATTTCACATCATTTCCTATGCTTTTCTTTGAATGATTGTAATTGCCTGACAGTTCCAGATGGGTGAGGTATTTTAGGAATCTTTTTGGGCGACAGGACAGGCCTCCTTCATTATTTAATTGGGTTCATTCTGCCAGGAAATCAGTCATGAAGTTTGAAACATTTTCAAACTTTGATCTTTCCTCCGTCAGACAGCCATGTTCTCTGCGTCATTCATACTGTGCATTCTGGCCAAGCGAATCAAAGTTCATCCGCATGCTCATACAGTACATACAGTATGTACATAACAATGACAGAGGCTCCAAACCACATTAATATTAATTTCATAGTGAGGTATAGTGGAATAGGTAATTTGCTTGGCACAGTTAAAACAGTGTGTTAAGTCCAGGATGTTGTTTATCTGGATAGAATTACATTTAGAACAATGGCTTCATGGTGAGCAAAGGTGGGCAAAGTTTGGAGTATTATCGGACACCAGCTTCTCATTTCACAGATTATTCAAGGATGTTTCCATGGGAAACCATGGGTTGAATGTGTGATGTCCTTGTACAGTATCACCTCGAGCGGAAACTAATTGCTCTCCATGGGACATGTAAAGTTGAACTTAGCTTGACATGTTCTGCTGTTCACATCCAAGAGACTTCTTCTGCATGTGAGCTTGTGAAGAGCCATTTCCTGTGGGTCCACTTTCGATGTGGCAAGATGGGAAGTAGTCTCCTCTCTGTTCTGTTTGCTGTTAGCTCCTTGTTGCCCTGTTAATTGTATCTCCTTGTGCTAACATGAGATAATGCTGAAAATCCCTGGCATGGATATAATCCTCTCTCTTATTCATTCTCCCTTAATGTCCATCTTAAAGTGATGTGTTGGACAGTCTTTGAGATCAACGACTCTTTTGTATGATGAAACACAGCAACAGTTGTCAATGTGTTGTCATGTATTGTAGTACAGCATGTATGGCATTCTGTGACTGTGGTTAAGAAGGAGCAGAATATGTGCGCAGGGACTACATAATTTTGCAGACTGCTCTTGGAGCAGTAGAAGGATTTGATGAATGCAGAAAGAAATCAAAACGGAAAGCAAAATAAAAAGCTTGCAATAAATACATACACAATGACAACTACTGTTGCTGTGGTTAAAATGTAGTGGAATTTGTGCTCAGGGACTACAGAACTTTGCAGACCGCTCTTGGAGCAGTAGAAGGTGTTGATGAATGCAGAAAGAAACAAAAACTACAAAAACTATACATTTGATGCTTATTCACATGGTGCAGTGGTGACTGCAGACAATGCCATGTGCACGACCACAGTAAGTATTTGCAACATTGTTTGGTAAAGCTTTGCATAAAATGCCATCATCAAGACATGGAATTCATTTCGTGTATGCTCATTTTGATTCACTAATGAATATTGTGACTATACAGTACTTATCCTATGGATTCTAAAAGATAGAACTCCTGATTTATTTCAAATGGACTACACAGTTTGACGTCCAAGTTATTAACATATGAGATTGCTAGGCAACAGAATATGTATGGTACTCTATCCACAAGTCCTTGCTCTTGTAAGACCTCTGGGACAAGCAATATGTTTCTAAGATATAATGCAATTACTAAGAAACACTTCATCCAATTAATGCGAGAAATATATTCTTTCTGACATTTTATTTATTTATTTTTTAAATGTCAGCACCACATCACAACTTGTGCTCCACTATGGGAGCCATGAATACCACATCTGTGGGTTGTTCATATGGATTTTTCTAGGCAAACATAACCTTGAAAACACTGCACGTTTGCCCATTCTCGAGCAAAACTTTGCCTCTAAGCAGTATTATTAAACAATAACCACAACTCTGCTTACCATAGCATCAAGAAATGTATCTTGGGGCCAAAAAGTTAGAGAGATAGTTACACTTGTACTTTGTTTTGTGATCAATAACTCATAACTAAAAAAAAAATACCAAGCAACACTTCTCGGTGCCTTTAATAACAGTCTTCTTTGGGGCATGAAATGCCAGCTCACACACATATGTAAATATGTAGATTAGATGCATGCACACACACATGCACATATGCACATGCAGAGTCACACACACACACACACACACACACACACACACACACACACACACACACACACATGGTAGAGTATACAGTAGATCCTTCCGTTTATGATTCTTCCTACAATGACCTTTTTGGCGTCTGCTTGAAAAGCAGAACGCCTAGTATTTGATTGTAGGAAGTTGGCGAGATGGAGAGATGGAATATTCCAGTGATCTAAAAGATTGCCCAAAAATGCTGTGACATTGGGCGACATTGAGGGGCCAGAACACCGCACTAGCACGCTGTTGATGCAGCCCTGCACTGCGACGAACTCTGTCTATACTCTAAGAATCAAGCCGACCTCTGAGCGATGGCGCTCATTGGTAGAAGTATCCGCAACAATTCTGCTGAAATAATATAGCAGAAGCCATATAATTGTACCAATTCTTGTTAATATATTGTCTCATGTTCCTATTCCTTAGTACAGTACATACTATAGTACAGTAAGTACTAGTAGGATGCAGAGGGGTATCTGCCAGAGCGCGGGAGCCAATTTCCGTTTCGCAATATGCTCAACCCCAGGGAGGTTGATTGCTGAGGTGGAGCTCAACACCTACAGCATACCAGCCTTCATTCATGAAGTAGCACTCCTCAGCCAATGCATCGGCGTATACTCTCTGTCATCTGTTGCCTGGCAACAGCTACGTAGCTAATTAAACAATCAGACAACAATGGGGACTGCTATAGGAACATGGGGGATTTCATGAACAAAGCTCTTATTAAATTATTCATACTCCATGCTAAGTATGTCTTAATATGTATCCCCTTTAACCCTGTGTGACTGTCAATGGTGGTATGGGACATACTAGATATATTTAATTATAATGTACTTATTGTAATTTATTTTTGCCTTTTAGTTACTTATAACTGAAATTGAAGTGAATAGACAGAAAAACAATATGAATAATTTAAATAAATTATTGTGCAGTAGGTAAAATTAATCGATATAAGATTAGTTATTTTACCAATGTGAATAGGTTCATTTTGACCTATTCAGTAACATTCAGAATAACCTTGAACCTTAACCTTGCATAAAGCCAACATTTACTCAATTGTAAACCATACAGATCTTCCATGATCTTCATAGCAGACTGGTCAGCATGCTCTTTGACCTGCACCAGCTCTGTATGTGCAGATGACAGGCAATTTACTATATGGGTCTCATTCTTTGATATCTACAATATACAGTATAATGATCTACTTGAACCTGAACCTCCGTATGATAGAATAGAATAGAATAGAATAGAATAGAATAGAATAGAATAGAATAGAATAGAATAGAATAGAATAGAATAGAATAGAATAGAATAGAATAGACCACATTTGCCATTTGCCCAGGACCACAGCTCTCATGGCCAGCATTTAAAAAAGAAAGGGACAGGCGAGAAAAGAAACATACAATCCTTACAAGTGCTTCATAGTATACCTAAGAAAACAATGCATGTTCAGTTCATATCATGAATACAATAAGTAAAGTGCTGAATATTCTGCCAAAACTGCCAAAAGTGTACAAAGCGGTTCATTCCTGAAGTCCAATAGACCTATACTGTATGTACACCTACTGTATGTTAGACATCTGAAGTGGACCATCATCCAAAATATGGAGGAAGACTCTAAACGTCTTTGGTTTGGAAACAAGCTCTGCACAGCTTGCACTAGGATGAACCTGAACCAGTCCTCCAGCATAAGCCATAGCATATTCACCATGAAGTTAATGATGATAGAAGCTACCAGAGTCCAGAGAATTTCAGAGTTAGAGTGAGCTAGCTGGCCATGAAAGATGCAACAAGGCAAAAAAAAAAAGTTTGGAGAGCCTCTCAGAGGCAAGGAAAATCAACAAATCTCTGTTCATTCTGGGGAAGTGTACCACTGCTCTTCAACAACAACTGACGGGATGAAGGGCAGCTACACATTCCTATCTGAGAGAACAGACTGAGCAGGATTCTCTGGCTGCTAGTGGAACGGAAGAACATCATTGATTGTTTACATCCAACCATGTCCAGTGTGGCCAGCTGGGCAGAAGGTCCCAGATTTAATTCTTGGCCCCGGCAATGTGTTGTGGTGGGCCTGAGGAAAATGCTAACCCCTAAATTCTCACTGTTTGTTTTGGTAGCCAAAAACCTACCTGCATTTCCAAACAAAAAGTGAAATAACAAACAGTAAGAGCTAGGGCAGTTTGTTTCTGTAGGTAAACCCAACCACACTACATCCTGGCTGATGGTGTAGAATGGAGGGAAATAAATGGGTATTTTCTTCTTGTTTTGACAAAGGTTAAAGTTGAATAATACATACTATGCCTTAAACATATACATTATTTAATCCCATCTGATCCCAATCCCAAATGAATAACTCAATAATATAACTTTTTCTATTTGTAAAATCACCTGAATAAATAATAACATTGAAACATTTGAGTCCTAAACTGGGTTACACACAGTAGCTATATACTATACATAGGAACCTAAAGGAAACTAAATAGTAGTTACAGTATTGCACATACAGTACAGTACTGTACTGTAACACTGCACATCATTAACAATACACTGATTTTAGTGGAATTGACGTCTTATCGACCTCCCATGATTATTCATGCAATGTTTGATACTGCATACATTTACATTGTTTCATTAAACAACTGTTATTATCTTCAATTCAGAAAGGAATCTTGCGTAAGGGACACCGTGTAGCACATGCGTAGTGGTGAAGAACAAAGACCTCCCGAGCAAGGATCTGCCGTGACGCAAAGACTACCACTTGGCCTAGCCTGATTGTCAGACTCTGAGCCATGGCTCAAGAGTCTGACATTGGCCCCATTGTAACCAATTTACGAGGAGGCGGGCCCTTGATTTTCCCTCAACCAATCACTGGAGATCAGCAAATCTGTCTTCCTGTGATGTTGTTTGCAGTCGACAACAACAGTTAACTAGCAGTTAACTGACTAGCAGTGCAGTTGGCGTCGGACATTTGCACTATTTATAACTAAATGCAGTATTAAAGAATGAAACTCTAGTTACAATGAAACTTTAGTTACAATGAAACTGAATGGATGTTTGCTGTTTTTATGGAAAACTGTTCTTGTTGTGGCAGTTAGATGTTCCTGTTGTGGCAGTTAGAAACTGTTCCTGTTGTGTTCCTGTTGTGGCAGTTAGATGATCCTCGGTGTTGATTGGCTATTTTTTAGACCCGCCTCCAACTCCTTCGCTCATTGGCTGAGCCGTTTTTCCGGACGAGATAAATCGAAACTCTTCATCACAACACCAGACCACAGAACCCAGCAGAGTGGGCGGGGTCTATGGGCTGAACCCAGGCTACACTAGGCCCGGGCCTGCTAAATTTGGATTAGAGGCCTATACAGGCCGAAAAGCCTGCATGAGGCCTACAGGCTTTGGGGCCTTCGCCCTGCATGACTTTATACATTTGTTTTTTGTTTTTGTTTTTTTAAAGGTATAAACTACACAGTAAAATATATAGCATTGCAATTATGCTTATAATTATAGATAGGACTTGAAGGTATAATGTGGATGTTCTGACAGCCATTTGACTGTTATTTGCAAGTGAATTAATTAGATTGATTTGTTATTTAATTTGTTTATAGGCTACTGTAGCCTGATCTGATTGTTATCCAACATCAAATAAAATTACTTTGCTGTTGTTCATATGCATATGCAATGTTATACAGTTTATAGATCCATAGGCAGCAGTTGCCATGTGCAAAATACATTTGGGCTTGCAATTTAAAAATAACGGCGGCGCCGCTTTTAGTAACAAGGAAAAAACGTATTATCCAGTCCCTTCAAATGAATTCGGATCAGCCTATATGCAACACTATGCAATGTTTTGTCTTCGCATCAATATCAAACTCTTCCTCTTCATGGCGTTCAGTGAGAAACCAACGAATAATTTGAGAGGTGGAATTGCATGTTCAGAACAGCCGCCTATTTATCCCAACACACAACAGCACTAGTAGTCACATTATCAAAATAAAGATTTCATTCTACCATAGCCTACTCAGCCTACAACAATTGTTTCAATTCTAAGTGGTGATTCTGTCATCGCTTGAGATTGCAAAACTCCCGTGTACAGTCAGGATTGTTACATACTAGGCCTGTCCCCGACTAAGGATTTCTATAGTTGAAATTAATATGAATAAATGTGCCGTTAGTTGCCCCCCGCGGGCAAAAAAAATGGCCTATAGCCTTTAAGCCTTTAAGTTTCTTTTTCTTTTTTTTTTCTTTTTCACTGAACAACAAAGCACAAAATACTTCGAATCTACACAATTAATAAATGTAAACGAATTGTTATTTTTTAACAATAAAAGACAAAAAACACTTATTTAATATTTAAACACATACAATATTTATTTTGTTTCTTTCGTTGAATAAAACAAACATGTGCCTTAACACAAGAAAAACGGCACGGTTATCTTGATCGAAATATTAATTTAGAAGCAAATATACCTAGAACGATGGGGCATTCGCCGGTCAGTTGACTGTCCTCACCCTCCTCCTCCGCTAGGATTTTCACAATGGGATATTTGCATTTCATTTGCGATGAAAACTTCTAGGCGAAGGAATTCACGCAGCATCGCTTGTCGATGCCCGTGTTACCGCACGGAAATGCCGCTGGCTCTGCAGTGGCGGAGTTTCTAGTCAAATCCAGGGCCGGATATACATGGGACAGGGGAGGGCAGTGCACATCCAAACGTGCGTCTTTCTCCTCAAATCAAATGTTACCGGGATCAAATCTCTTCTCTTATGACGTTTCTGACATATCTCATCAAATGAGGCTTTGGGGCCTTCGCCCTGCATGACTTTATACATTTGTTTTTTTATTTTTTTTAAAAAAGGTATAAACTACACAGTAAAATATATAGCATTGCAATTATGCTTATAATTATAGATAGGACTTGAAGGTATAATGTGGATGTTCTGACAGCCATTTGACTGTTATTTGCAAGTGAATTAATTAGGTTGATTTGTTAATTCATTTGTTTATAGGCTACTGTAGCCTGATCTGATTGTTATCCAACATCAAATAAAATTACTTTGCTGTTGTTCATAGGCCTATGCATATGCAATGTTATACAGTTTATAGATCCATAGGCAGCAGTTGCCATGTGCAAAATACATTTGGGTTTGCAATTTAAAAATAGCGGGCGGCGCCGCTTTTAGTAACAAGGAAAAAACGTATCGTCCAATCGCTTCAAATGAATCCGGATCAGCCTATATGCAACACTATGCAATGTTTTGTCTTGGCATCAATATCAAACTCTTCCACTTCACGGCGTTCAGTCAGAAACAAACGAATAATTTGAGAGGTGGAATTGCATGTTCAGTAGCCTACAGCCGCGCTGTCTAGCCCAACAGACAACAGCACAGCACTGGTAGTCACATTTTCAAAATAGACATTTCATTCTACAATACTCAGCCTACAACATTTTTTTTAATTCAAACTGGTGATTCTGTCATCGCTTAGCCTACTGTCATTTCATGATCTACGCTGCACGCTATGAAATTCACCAGCAAAAGACGCCGCTAAATGTTGAGATTGCAAACCTTCCGTGTCAGTTTCCAAGGGATTGTTACCACTCAAAACTGTATATAATCTGTAGTGGGTATTTTCATTGGGCACATGCGGTAGTCTACATATTTTATATGAAAGAGATGATGTCCCGGTTACTCGCAGCGCAGCTTGTCGCAGCAGCGTGTCAAGCCAGGCCAGGCCCGGATATACACATTTCCCAATTGGAGGGCAGGCCAAAATGGCACGAGGGTGGCGCCCTGTAGAAGTAGAGTAGTAGTGTTTCAATTTTGAAGTATTTGAAGTATTTGAAATATCTTTGAAATGTGAGTTGTTTTCATGCCATCATGTTTGGTGGGGCATTCAGGGGGACATTCCCCCAAAGCAATTGCCTAGATCCGGCCCTGTTTCATGTGCTTCGCTAGTCGCTATCCCATTTTACTGTTCAGAATTATGCCGTTTTAAACCATAACCATGGCTTGCAGTTAGTGTGGCGACCATCATGTCACTGCATGGTTGCTTAAAAACACTTGAAAACGAAATCAGGGTTCAACTAATTTATTTTCACGGGGGAAAAAAATAAAATAAAAAAGAAGCAAACAGGCACATTGCCATCCCATACATTTGGGCCGAAAAGAAAACATGCTGGGGAAAAAAAAATTAGGTGAGGGAAACGGTCTGGCGCCTGGCGGTCTTCACCTGCAGTGGAGAGAGCTTCATTAGTGAAGGACCTGAATTGTGGAGTAATACATTGTGGAGAAATATAGGGACATGTCACCTACCCTTCATCCTGGGGGGGCACAGTCGGGAGTAGGACTCCTCCGGCTGGGCACTGCTGAATAAATTGCGCTTCGGCCAGCAGCAGCCTTTTCTCCTCCACCTCCAGCCTCCGCCTCTTCAGGACCAGGGCCTCCTCCTGAAGAGCATTTGCCCTTTCCAGGTGGCTGTTTGTTTTTTGCAGCTGCTCTTGGATGCCCTGCAGCAGCACCAGCTTCCTCTTTTCGCCCTCAAGCAGGGTCTCACTGCATTTGCAGGTTGGTGCGCCTGCAGATGCAGTGAGACCCTGCCGAGTGCTCCTCCTCCGGACAGACCGGAGGCGGGCCGTGATTTTGCCCAGGGCCTGGGGCAGGGACTGCTGGGCTGCTGCAGGGCTGCAGGGTGCAGGTGGTGGGCTGCTGGGTTGGGTCCCACTTCCAGAGGGCTGCGGCTCCTCCAAGCCCTCCTGCCCCAACATATCTATTCCCCCCTCTACCCCCTCCACGGCAGCCTTGGAGAGGATTTGGAGGACCTTCTCCTCCTCTGGGGTGAGCTTGGCCCCGCCTGCTGGCCCACCACCTGTGGCCCGGGCCTCCCTCCGTATGGCCGCTGCTTTCTTCCTGGCCCCACTGGCCAGCTCACTCCACTTCTTTTTAAGTGAACCCCACTCTCTCAGCCCGCAGCGGCTCGAAGGGGCCATGTCCCGGGCAATTGCCTTGATTGAAATTGGATGGAAAAAATGCATGTTCATTTTTCAAAGGTTTGTGTAGGCTACATTTCAGAGAAAGCCTACTGGCCAAAACAAAATCTCAAAGATGAAACCATACATGTGTTAAGGGTCCTCTATTTGGAATCAATTAAGACATTTAAAGGCTATACGCATAAACATTTATGGCAAGTGACTATTAGGCCTAAACCAAATGGAATAGTGAACAGTAGGCTATAGCTCACCATCCAGAGGTCCTGTTTAGCTTTTATATCTTTTTGGCCTTTGGAACCTCCAAAAAGAATGTTCTGATGTTGTTGGACCCCTTCCAACAACACCTCAACCTCATCTTTGCTGAAAGGCGCAGCACGTTTCTTGGGAGCCATGTCTTCTCAATCTGTGCTCCAAACAATTTGCATGGGATTTATAAGCCAGGGCCCAATTAGCCTAATCGTGAATTATACTTGGAGACACCTGGATTTGACATGGTGACAATTGGTGACTGTCGACATCTAATTTGATTAGGCCTATGGAAACGTCCAAATGAATCAACCATCTTGCTTCAATCAGATACATGTGCGCGCGCGCGCGCGCGCGCGCGCGCGCACACACACACACACACACACACACACACACACACACACACACACACATATATATATATATATATATATATATATATATATATATATATATATATATATATATATATATATATATACCCACTCCACTTGGAGAAGTGTTGTGGGCTTATAGTTTTATTTCATGATTAAATTGGTGGTGGTGGTGATGGTGGTGGTGGTGGTGGTGGTTGTTGTCATGTGGGGAGAGGTCTGAGATGTGCTTGGTGACTGCAGGGGAACTGTGGACGGGTGGGGAAGGGCAGTGTGGAAGTGCGAGGTGAAGTCAGAACAGGTTGATGATCTCCTGTCTGGCCCGGACACCAGCTTGGTGGAGTGCTGGTCGAGGGTCATGTGGGACTGCTGCGGCTGCATCCTCCTCCTCCTCCTCCTCCTCCTCCTCTTCCTCCTCTCCTTCCTCCTCCTCCTCCTCCTCCTCCACATCTGGTAGCCGAGCCCGCACCGCAATGTTGTGCAGCATTGCAGTCACCACAATCACCTGGCAGGACTTACGGGGGGGTAGACGCAAGCCGCCCGCGGAGCGGTCGATGCAGCGGAATCTTCTCTTCCATCTGCCCAGTACGCGCTCGACGTGGGTCCTGGTGGTGGTGTGGCTGTCGTTGAACGCCTGCTCCGCTGGTGTGGCTGGATGGTCCACCGGTATGACGAGGTAGGTGCGGAGGGGGTAGCCTGCACTGTCGCCCAAGAAAATGCTGTCACCAAACCCTCCTCTGGCTGCCTTCTCTCCCACGGCAGAGTTCTCCCACATGAAGGCATCGTGGGTGGATCCTGGCCATCTGGCCACGATGTCGACGATGAGCCCGTTGTGGTCCACCACCACCTGCACATTCATGGCCGTGTAGTGCTTCCTACACACCCAGCATGGGTCCACCAGCTCTGGGTTGAGGAGAGGGATGAGGGTTCCGTCCACCACACCCAGCACCCGGGAATTCCTGCCAGGTTGTAGAACCCACGATGCACCTCCCGAACCGCCTCCCTCGTGGATGGCATCTTTATGTGATGCTGGGCATGGCGTGCAAGGATCGGTGTCACGGCTGCCACACACCGTGACACTGAAGCCTGGCTGAGGGCTCTTCCTTCCGCCACTACGTCCTGGAAACTCCCCACTGCGTAAAAACGCAGGGCAGTAAGAAGTTGCACCGTAGGGCTGAGGGCGCAGTTGCGCCTAGTTGGCCTCCTAATGTGGGGGGAAACCACGCGGAGCAGGCGCTGAATCTCCGCGCGGGGCAGCCTGTACTTGGCCTGGAGAGCCCGGTCAGACAGGATGTCCAGGTCATTAAAATGGTGACGTCGGAATGCATTCACATATGCGGTCTGGCTTCTCACACGGCGACGGTGATCAGCAGCGAGTATAAACTGTCTAGCAGCCATAGTGTCTCACACACGTGTGACTGTGAAACGCCTTGATATAGACAGGTCGTCAATCACCAGATTATTTCCAGGTGTGTTTATTCATCGATTGACGGAATATATAGATAGACATACATAGTGTGACATGTAGGAGTCCGAGAGAGAGGTGAAGGGTGTCATCTTCTCATGTGGATCATGTCGTTTAAACATGATATTTGAGAGCATATTTGACAAACGAATGAACTATTAAAGTATTAAATTTAATGGTTGCTTTGTATGTCTTAATGGTTTAATGTTTTGTATGTTAGCACTGTATATTCATTGCTTCAGGGATGCTATAGTAGCCTATCCACGCTGACGGTGTTATTCTGAAACACTATTCTATATAGGCCTAACAGTGGTTTTCAACCACGAGTGGTCCGCGAGAGAGTTCCATGTGGTCCGCAGGCTAATGGAAAGTTGGTTAACCAGATATAACTCTTTGACAGCGTAAAAATGAGTATGTAAACATGAAACAAATGGGTAGGAGTATGTAGGCTTAAGTATGAGTATGTAAACATGAATCAAATGGACCCGCAAGCGTCCATTGGTTTCATAATTACACTTTCAAGAGTTAAATTATGCATCATGCCCAAGTCTTCATAACTAGAGAATGTAGAAGATTAATGGTCATTTCGATCTGTATGTTTGACTGTTTTGTTTCCCAAATCCACCTTGGAATTGTGGCCATCAAATGGTGGTCCGTGGCTAAAAAAAAGAATAATAAATAAATAAATAAATAAATAAATAAATAAATAAATAGTGGGCCTTGGTATGAAACAGATTGAAAACCACTGCTATTAAACCACTGCTGTAGAAGGTCCGGGTCGTAACGGAATGCGTCGTTTTTTTTTTGTTTTTTTTCTTCCTTTTTTGAGTGGAACAGCAGCATTGGAAACAGCATGCATCAATGAGTTCTAATCACAACCGAATTTTCCTAAAAAGCCTGTTATGTGTAATCAAATGAAGAATGATAGCGAAAATCATGGACGATATTGAGTAAAAACTTACTTTAATTAAACATTTCCCACATTTCAATGAAATGATTAAACCCACCACTTACATTTAATACAGCCACATTTGGACACCCCCTCCCCCCCAAGCAATTGCCTAGAATTCATGTTTAAGGGACGGAGCCAGAGGATCAGAGGATCTAGGCCCTAGATCCTCTGATCCTCTGGCTCCGTCCCTTAAACATGAATTTCAAAATGAAACCAAGATGTTTTAGTATGAACGAATGAACGACGGACGGACGAGGAGGAATCAAGTAGCCTAGAATGTCTCGGTTTAAACTGTATAGGAAATTAGAACCATAGCTAATTAGATCATTTAAGGAATATAGGCTAATCGAGAGGGGGGTGATCATGTCATAGCTCAGTGGTGGTCCGGGGACCACCACCAGTGGTCCTTGAGAGTGTTCCAGGTGGTCTCCAGGCTAAATGATGGAGATGTGAATGATCAAGAATACCCTGTTTTGCCGACTTTTTTGCAATTTACTTCATAACATTTCACAGACTTGGGATAAATGTTCGCTACATAAAGCAAAAAAAACATGGAACATTTCTTTTCAACAGAACATATTTGGTTTCATGTTTCTGCTGTCAAGAGTTAAATATTTGTATCATCTGAATTAGCGCCACCCAATTGAGAATGTAGGAGTTTAATGTTCATTTGCGAGAATCCATGCAGCCTGGAATTGTGGACAGAACCAAAAAAAGGTTTGGGGTCTGTGGGGTGAAAATGTCCTCAAATGGTGGTCCTTGGCTCAAATGCTGGTTAAATAGTAGGCCTAGGCCCTGACAAGGTTGAAACCACTGTCGTAGCTTAATAAATTATTTTAGTTTAATCTTGACACGACTACTCACTTGTGTGTCCCGCTGCAGCCCAGTCCAAATGAATGAATGTAAATAGCCTACTCTTACGAGCTTACAATGCGACGCAATTGCACTGTGAGCTGGTGAATCTGCTATAATTCTGTCTGTGCCCATAATTTATAATTATAAATAAAAAAGAAACATTAAACGAATTTCCCTAAAAGGACTGTCAGGGATATTCAAATGAAGAATAATAGTGAAAATTGTGGACGATATTGAGTAAAGTTAATTTAATTAAACATTGTCCACATTTGAATGAAATGATTAAACCCACCGCTTATATTTAATACAGCCACATGTGGACAGGTGTGTGTGTGTGTGTGTGTGTGTGTGTGTGTGTGTGTGTGTGTGTGTGTGTGTGTGTGTGTGTGTGTGTGTGTGTGTGTGTGTGTGTGTGTGTGTGTGTGTGTGTGTGTGTGTGTGTGTGTGTGTAGATGTATTTATGAGGAATGGATTGCTTCTACATTTATTCATATGAAGGCCTTATACAATGTTGGTGGTCTATCTATTTTGACCGCAAATGTTCGGGAAACGGCGCCTCCGCTGTTATTCCTCAGGTATTCCCAGAATGCATTGAGACACTTGGCAAGAGCAAACTATCTTGAGAGACTATATGCTGCGTGAGCCACGGCGTTTCCCAAAAAAGGACATGGTTTGGGATTCGCTGCACAAGGAGCCAATGAACAATTAGACAGGCTTCATTTGCGGCCTATGGACATATGTGCGCATGTGCTACACGGTGTCCCTTACGCAAGATTCCTTTCTGAATTGCACCCATTATCTTCTTTTAACTGAATGTGGCCAATACTAGTACTGTACTGAGAATAAAGCTGTGTCAATAAGACAAAGCCGTTAAGTCCAAAAAATATTTTCAACGCACAGTGTCATAACATTTGGCCATTGGCTTTGTTCTTACTGCTTAGTGATCCTTTTTTCACATTTACATATGACTGAAGTGACCTTTTTATCTGGCACATTTGTTTGGGTTAACCTCTTACATGTCATGTTTCTAAGTAGAGGCCCTGTAGTTTTTTCTCATACCATAAAGGGCAGACTATGACCGTCAGCCTTTGCACAGCCATTACTTCAAATAGACAAACCTGCAGCAAATGAGCAAACACACGCACGCACACAGCCACAAGCATGAACCAAGCACTTTACATGCAGGCACAGACCTACATACTCACAGAGTACAGACATAAAGATTTCCCCATAAAAAGCTGTCACACTTAGCTAAGATGTCTTATTTGACAGATTGATATCAAGGGATCTTGGTGACAACAGCAGGCTCACCAGCTCAGCCCTGAGGTGCAATCAGTCTGCCTGAAATGTAATTGTTTCAGGACCAGTTATTATTTCAATGTAATTTCCACAGCCACAGTGGGGGCATTCATGTCTCCTCTCCTCTCCTCTCCTCTCCTCTCCTCTCCTCTCCTCTCCTCTCCTCTCCTCTCCTCTCCTCTCCTCTCCTCTCCTCTCCTCTATTTAACAATTGCAAATAATAGCATTATGACCCTATACTTTCACCTAAGCTGTCCATTCTCTCTCTCTCTCTCTCTCTCTCTCTCTCTCTCTCTCTCTCTCTCTCTCTCTCTCTTCTCTCCCCCTCCCTCCCTAGTCCTCCATTCTCCCTCTCCACATCAGCCTTGTTAACTGGCTCTGTGTTCTCCCCTTTTACTTTTTTATATTGTTTATATTTTAAACTCATGCTCTTTCCTCATCTGGTTCTCTCTGATCTCAGTCCAATGCCCAGCCCATGAGGTGCGCTTTGACTCTACGGGGGTGATCCTGAGTCCAGGCTATCCTGACAGCTACCCCAACCTGCAGATGTGCTCCTGGCTCATCAATGTGGAAAAGGGATACAACATCACTCTACACTTTGAACTCTTCCAGACTGAGAGAGAGTTTGACATCCTGGAAATATTTGACGGTGAGTTCAAAGGGGGATCTTATCTCATAAGCAAGGTGTAAAACGTTTTTTTTTAAGCAGTGCATAACCCCTCCATTATGTAGCAATGTATGTATGTCCCCATATGTCTTAATGTGCGTCTCAAACCATAATTCGTAAATAATATCTAAATATTTTCCCTGCATTCCTTGGGTCATGCCACATCTCATATAGGCCACGCCCATTTTAGTCAGGATACATTTTTCACCATTTTGAATTTTCTTCAAAATGCATTTTTGCCTCCCCCACTTCCAGATTTTGACCACATCTCACAAAAATGCTATACATGATCTTTGGCCCAGTCAGAAAAGTGATGTGTCTTTATTGTTTGGCCGTAATCACCATCCGAAGTTAGTGGGAGAGGCCTATTTTACAAAGGACACCACAAATAACAAACGTAATGTCCTATTCACCCCAAATTTGAATTGCACTTTTGAGGGTGCTTTCATCAACACAGAGGCAAACGCAATTCCATTGACATCCAGAGGGGGCTCCACAATTGCAAAAAAAAATGCAGTTGCAAAAACATGTTTTTTTTTTTGCATGTATAAATAACATTTATCAAATGTCGCAGCGCAACAAATCACAAATTAAACTCTGGGTACAATGAGTCTCCCAAGTAGTGTTTGAAATATGCTTGTTTTGATGAAAACCTACTTGTTTTGATGTGATAATGAGTTTTAATTGCCTTTTTTATAGATAAAGATGTCATATTAAGAAATCATAATTATGAAAAGCCACTTATATTCACAGTACCTTAGTTGTCATGTCTTTAAGCAAATTGGTTCTATACTGATAATTCTACCATACACATCTCTCTGCATAATATTCTATATTTAGTTACTGTATGTATCCACAACTTTCTTATAGCCCATAAGACTTTGCATATGTGTGTGCAGAAGTTCCTCTTTCTCTTGTTGTGTTGCCAGGTTTGCAACAGAAGATCTGGGATTCCTTGATGTGAAGAAATGTGTGAAAACACTGGTTTAAACATTAGGAAGAAAGCTCAAATAAGCAACTATTGTACAGAAAAAAGCCCCCAAAAAATCAACCTGCAACTACCAATATTAAGTCAACGGTTCCTTATAATAAGCAGAACTGGCAATCTGCTCTGGTTCCGGTGGGGGGCGGGGGAGCTTGTGGATATACATTCTCTGTTCATCATGCAGCCATTATCTCTGGTGTGTGTGTGTGTGTGTGTGTGTGTGTGTGTGTGTGTGTGTGTGTGTGTGTGTGTGTGTGTGTGCGCGCGCGTGTGCGTGTGCGTGTGTGTGTGTGTGTGTGTGTGTGTGTGTGTGTGTGTGTGTGTGTGTGTGTGTGTGTGTGTGTGTGTGCGCACACGTGCGTGTGCAGGTCCCACCATCTACAGCCAGAGTCTGGCCTCTCTGAGCGGTGACCTTGAGACTCCCTTCACCCTGACAACCACTGGCCATCAGCTCCTCTTACGCTGGTCCTCCGATCACGGCACCAATCAGCCTGGCTTCCACATCAGATACGTGGGTGAGTATCAAAGTATGTATCCTGCCCGTAATTATATTTATATCTTTATTATTGATAATGGATATAACTGATCCAATTGTGTCATTTTAAACTCTTCCAAAATAAAGAAGAGTCACATGCAGTTTCCACATGAAACCACATGTCATTGCATGGCATATACATTTAAGCATTTGCATCCCAGCGTCGCTATTCTGGTGAGAAGGTTTGTTGAAAATAACAGACCTTCAAGCTAACAACACGCCATGTTGCAGTAGTTTATCAGCTTGTAGATCAGTTGTTTTTTGGAAAACAGAAGAGTTTGTTTATATGGGGTTACATTGTTAAAAGTTTTAAACCAATATGATTTCATTCATGGTGAATTGTAATCAATATCGAATACTGTTGCACATTGCGTTGTATTTCAATTAGGGGTGTTGAATGATTAAAAATTTTAATCATAATTAATCACCATTCGGACTATGTCCAAGATATGCCATGTTTTCCTGTGTATTGTTGCGGAAATGGAAAGACAGCTATTCAACTAAATTGTTCAGGAGTCCGCATTACCAAAAACCCAAGGGGCCTGGGGGCCAGACTGCCACAGAGACTACTCTCCACCATGACATGTGTACACACACAGACACATTTTTTTTTAAATGCTCCATTTATAAGAAAAGTGCAATGTGCATCTGGTCTTTCTAACATGCATCACATTTGAACCAAATCAAAATACACGTTTATAGTGCAGCTTATGAAAAAGGACTTCATATCATATCTGTTATCACAACAGCAGCAAATCACAACATCTAAGGCACACTTATTGTGCTCTCTCTTTAATTCTCAAAAGGCTTGCAACAGGGGACAGGACTAGCCTACACACAGGCAACTAATGACAGTGATGGCACATCTTTGACTGGCCAGTGGCCATACATTAGGGCCCACCATGTTCATTTCATCAAGACAGACGTACAAATATTCACTAATACAAAGCCAAAAGCAGCAAATCATAGTGGAGGTAAACAGGGAAAGAAATAGGCTCTACCTCCTGCAGCCAGCATGCACTCGACTCTTCATCATCTCAGCATCTCTGGGTGTTTTTTTTTTCTTCTTGACAATAATCCATGCAACAGTGGCGTCTTTTACCATCGGATTATTTTGCGACAGCATTGACTTGGTTACAGAGCAAATACGTCTGCCTGCGCTCCCTATGGAGTTTCAATTTAGCCATTATTTCTCGGTCCACTCGTTATTAAACTGGCGATTTTCTGAATCAACTTTTCTTCTCAGTTTCGATGGCGACGCGGTTAAACAAACACACCATTCATTCATTCATTCATTCATTCACACCACAATAGTTAGGAGTGATCCGAAAGAGCTGCGTGTTTGGTTTGTTTACATCTGACTTCACGTGCAGGAAGTGGAGCTCCTCTGATTCCCCGGTGGGAGGGGGCATAGAGACTAGTGACAGACTAGCGACATTGAGGGGTCACAGAACAGAGCGTGCGCTGCTATTCAGTTAGCTGTACTCATGCTCAGTGGAAATGAAGAGCAGCCGCCATTAGACCATTCCATGGAAGTGAACGGAGATGTGCTGAACATGTCAGGCCACCAGTTTAGTAGCCCTGATATACTCGCTCGAGCCCATAGACTCCAATGCATTCCGCAACTTTGTCCCTATTTGTTGTCCCCCTTTAATAGAGTCGCCAGCGAGTGGAATCACATCCGAGACAGAGCATGCGCACGCGCGAGCGTGCGCGTGTGCACGCGCGTGCATGTGCGTTAATTGCGTTAGAAAATTTAACGCAGAAAACGGGCAAATTTAATTAACGCCATTAACGCGTTAAAAATCAACAGGGTTGTATTTCAATTCAAATTAGAACTTAATTGAATTCAGTGTGATTGTTTTTTTTTATTTAGCTGAGTTACTTTGATGCAGTGAAATGTTTTGATTTATTTATTTACAATTTACAAAACCCAGACAGCCATTGCAGAACACACCGAATACATTCTTGTGTAATAACCATTTAATATTATGACCTAAATTCTTTGTTGGATGTTAGAAAAACATAGATGACAAGTGGGAGAGGAGCTTCATTGAAATTCATCAATCAAAAACAAACAACAAAGGCATTGTGTTTTGTCTTTCCAATTTTTTGCTAATATGCACATAGTGCTTTAATCCTTCTGGGCATAGGTCACATTAACAGTAGGATGTTTTACTGCGATTAAAATTAATCCTACTGCCTATTGTCAGAAAGTACATTTCCTTTGGCAAGTGTGAAGGGTAACTCGAATTGTGCTGTAGGATCAAACAAACGCATTCTACATACAAAAAAATCCTGTGATTTCAAAGCGTACTAGAGGGCGGATCACCACAAGTGTGCAGGTGTGAATGCAATGACATTAAATAGGGAATGTATCAAGTAATAAGGAGAATGCATTATTTGGCTGTGCATAGATGTCCTGTGAACATCCCTGGTCACATGAAGAGATAGAAGCCCTTGGATTATCACAATATATAATATATTTCTTAAAAATCTCTTGAAAGTAACCAAATTCATGATGTGTTGTGACACATCAGCTTGCACATCTGCTTTTTATGGCGAATGTTCCCTACATAATTTGGATGTTGGGGTTCAGTGTTTACTCATTTTGTGAGGGAAAAGTATATCCAGATTCGATTGACTGGAAGGGAAATTGATCTCATCCTCAGTGTTTATTAAATCATGGCTGTGTCCCAGTGATGTCGAATTGAAAGAAAGCAGTGATCGCCGAGCAATACAGTCATCCATCCATCCTGTCCCATCAGCTACTGTATGCAGTGCCTCTGTGTTCTGAAATCAAATTAGCTTTTTTGATAGGCTGTACGATGAGGGGAAAGTAAGGGCTGCGGAACGAATAACTCCAGGATGCACCCGTGTTTGCACGTGTTAAAGCAAATTGAATATGTGTATGTGCCCATAGGCCAGAGTGGAATGATGATAATGTGATTTTGAGGAGTGCCTGGACCTTGTGTGTTGCACACCGGCTGCTAAGGAGATGTGGCATTCCTCAGGCCTTCCTCCTCATTAGTGCATGAATCTGTGTGTATTAAAGCACATTGCTCGGCTGCAAAGAGCTAAATAACTCCAGCTGTACTTTATTTCATGCCTCATTATCATTTTCTCATCTTCCCTTCATTTTATTCTTCTCCTTCCTACTCCTCCTTGCCATATTTTTTTAATTATTGATCCCCTATGCTGCCTTCTACTACACTCATATTCTTCATGCATTCACCTCCCAGCATCCCCTCCTATTTCTTTCTTCCCTACTATATACAGTATCTTCAGTACTGTATATATCTACAGTATATTTAAATTAATTTAACTATGTATAACTGAATGTTAACACACACACACACACACACACACACACACACACACACACACACACACGCACGGCCGCACGCGCGCGCACACACACACACACACGCACACACACACACACACTCACACTCACACTCACACTCACACACACACACACTCACACTCACACACACACACACACACACACACACATTGGTATTATTTATCTAACAAATTAAAATGTGCTATGCTTGGATTATGAGCATCGCAATTTGTCACATTTATTATTGTGATTATCTTGATGCATATTGTTTTTTGTTTGTTTTGTAGCTTACTAATTGTGTATATGTATTAAATGATTGCCATTGAGCACATGATGGTATGTCTAGTTTAGTATCCGTCTCTCCGTCTTGTCCACAGCCATGTACTGCAGTACTCCAAACTCCCCACAGCATGGCTTTGTGGTGAGTCAGACGGGTGGTCATCTCAACAGCGTGGTGCGCTGGGCCTGTGACCGCGGCTACAAGCTGATCGGAAAGGCCATGGCTGTCTGCAAGAAGACCACCTACGGCTACTACACCTGGGACTCGTCCGTGCCTGCATGTCAGGGTGAGTTGAACGGCGCTATGGACATTTACTGTCCACTGTGTTTCCATCTCCCGTTCAATTGGTCACAGCGATTATTTTGTTGGCTGAAAACTATGAGAGAGAGAGAGAGAGAGCTGGACTAAAGCTTTAAAGTTGGATTATTGTCTGAGTCCAATACATTTCTGAACTCCTCTTTCCTTCAAGCTATTGTCTTGCAGAATGCACAGTATCACGAGAATGACAGTTTGTGAATGAGGTGCTATTGGAGAAACTAGTATTCTGCTCTTTCAATGCAATATCGTTTGCAAATCATAAGACAACTAATCCAAAAACAACCTACAACGTCTCTTCTTTAAATTGTCTATGGGGTCGTAGCCATTAATACATGATGTTTTTTCATGACTTGTCTGCTGGTGTAACCATAGAGTAATAAAATAATAGAGAACGGTCTCGAGCGACAGCCCCGCCCCCTTGCCGTTCATTTCAATACAAGTTGCTCATTGGCGCTTTGAAGCACCCGGAAGACCGCCGGAAGTGCGCCTATTTCCGCATTTGACCGCCAAAATTTTGTGGGTAAATGCGGAAGTATTTCTCCATGAATGCGCCCGAAGCAAGGGATTATGGGAACCATGAACGAGCGCCGTCGCGCACGAGCAAAGGAAAAAAACATCAAAAAGCATTAAAAAACAAGCTTGTGGGTTTCCATTGAGCTTATTATCTGTCATATAATACATCCGTTGTGTTTTGAGAGGTAGTATATGACGTGACGAGTGACGACCGCTGGTTTATTCAGAAAACAACTTAAAAACAAACTGCCCTGTCCACGTGCACAAAGCAAACGAGCGTGCGTGCTCTCGGGGCGTTCGTGCATGAACTCCACCCGCCTGCAGTACCAAACTTGACCACCAGGGGACCGTTGCTTCACGCCTGAGTGACGCCGAGATCCAAAAGTGGTATATGGTATACCGCTAGTGCCTCAGCGGCATATACCGGTGGCCCAGCGGCATATGCCGGTGGCTCAGCGGCATATGCCGGTGGCCCGGTGCCATTCCACAATTCCGAACTGCCATTGTTGCGACCTCCCATTGTTCCGAAATTACGAGACGCAAAACCCTAGCCCCCTCCGACCGTAACCCTAATCCTAAACATCCGACCCTCAACCTAACCTCACAGACCTAACGGTCTGTGAGGTTACAGCCCTAATCCTAGGGCTGTAACCTAAACATCCGACCCTCAACCTAACCTCACAGACCTAACGGTCTGTGAGGTGGTTGAGGGTCGGATGTTTAGGATTAGGGTTACGGTCGGAGGGGTCTAGGGTTTTGCTACAAACATTGCTACACCCTTCTCTAAACCTACCCCTAACCCTAACCGCAAGCACGTCGCAGCTGATAGTGGATTTCCAGCGCATGTTCGGAGCGCTCAGTTTCTGACCCTTCAATGTCGCGAAACACCGTGCCACAACACAGGGGTGTTATGTGGCAGGTGAAAACGAGCGGCATTTGCCGTTGGGAAATGGTATGTACCGGTGGAACACGAGCGGCATACCACTCTAGAACCGGCATATGGCGCTGAGCCACCGGCATATGCCGCTGGGCCACCGGTATATGCCGCTGAGGCACTAGCGGTATACCATATACCACTTTTGGATCTCGGCGCTACTGTCACGCCTGGATCTACTATCTCTGGATGTGGGTGTAACGCCCAGGATTCGAACCCGGGTCTCCCGTGTGAAAGTCCAACATCTTAACCACTAGACCAAAGGGACATCCCCTTGGTCCGGGGGCAGATACTAGACTTTGGAGGCCATCACGACAGAGGTTGGGAGTGCAGGAGTGCAGGTGGCTGTCCGGTTATACCTTAACATGGGAGTGAACAGGAGTGTCAGAACTCTCTCTAGATGGCGCTGTTTCACACTAACTCCAGAGGAGTCCGGGATCGAACTGTGAACTTCGTGCTGCTCTCGGGATGGATATTGTACCCTTTGAGCCACTGCTGTAGATCTATCTACTGCTGTAGATTTACTCAACTAAAACTAGACTCAATTAAATAAATAATATAAAATAATATGACTTAAGAATTGTAGAATTGTATACAAAAGAATGAGAATGTATTCAAAAGACAATAAAACTGTCTCCATCTAAATTTGCTGTCAACCAACACTGGCTTGTCCTCTGGTCCCCTCTTCAGAGGCCCAGTACTCTGCAGACAGTCAGATGTCTCTGCCCAGGCCCTTTCCTGTGTGTGGTTAGTAGCTGCTCTGAATGCAAGCCGATGGAGAGACGATGGCTATGTCAGGTGGAAGGGAAACACAAATCAATCCCCCACCCCTTCTTCTGTCAATTTCCACTTCCTCTAATTACTTTGCGGCTAACTCACCGTTGGCATTTGGTGTCTTTGCAGCTGCTCTGTTTCACTCAACTAATTGGGTTCTCTGTTGCATGAACATGCATGTGTGTGTGTGTGTGTGTGTGTGTGTGTGTGTGTGTGTGTGTGTGTGTGTGTGTGTGTGTGTGTGTGTGTGTGTGTGTGTGTGTGTGTGTGTGTCAGTGCAGTGCATTGACACAGCACATTGTCACACACAATGTCTACAGTAGCAATGTCACTTGTTGAACACACCACTAGTATTTTTCATTACGGTTGCAGGCTTGAGTCGAAACATCCTCAAGATAAGATACATTAGTTTGGTGAGTCATTGAGCTGGATTTGTAATTGGATGCTCCTGAAACAGCGTGAAGTGGCCCCAGACAGAATTTTTTAATCTTTAAGTTAAATGGGGGATATCCAAAATATAATACTACAATATGAACATTATGGGTGTTATTGATTCATTATCTAAATCACCTAAGTCTGAAATTACTTTCTATGGTTACTGTACACAGAATATAAAATGTGTAGGCCAACTGTACATGTACTCTACTGTATTTATTTAAAAATAAGAATAATATTATTTTTATTGTGATTCCACATATTATGTGGAATCACAATAACTTGGCCCAAACCTGTAAATTACTGTCTTTCTCATTTAGATAAGATATGTAGTAAATATTCTGTATGCTCCACATTCATTAAGCCTGATCCATTATTCGCCGTATGACAGTGTTGCACACCGAAAATAGCTTATCCGTCTCAAACAGTGCATTGCAAGCTTAATATAGACCAGCAATTTTCAGTCCACGGCAACCCAGATTACGCATCACAGTATACATCACAATTTGCAGGGAACAACCATTCATCATTGCATGTACTGTACAGCTCTTGGACGGATTTGTTATGAAATTGTTTATGAGCAGTGGTCTAAAAGCAAATGTATGCACTGTCTGAACATCAGAATCATGTTCATACAGTGTAGGCTTTAACTACAAATTGGTGTCATTCAGAACTTCAGATGTGTCTTAAGTTCTCAGAACTCAGAATCTTAATTTGGTTGTTATTGCACCCCTAGATGTTGTAACTGTCCAAAATAGTTTGTACTGTGTAACTGTTGGTCACACCCAACGGTGGATGCGATGCGTTTATTTTCATTTCTGCGTACATCCTGGTTGGGGGCAAAAGTGAAAGCAGCCGATAGTTTGAAAGAGAAAGGCTGAGGAGAGGAAATACTACTCTCTATACCTGTAACTATGCATAAACACCCTCTCACAATAAATGGATGACATCCGCCCACCTCGGTGACAAATTGCCCACGTCAAGTCAGAACTCTATCCATTCCACATATCGAATCCATTGTGCACCATTTCAGCATTCAAGGCAAAAGAGCAAGCTGACAGAGGTGACATCCATTGATAACAATAGTTAGCTGTCAATTGCCACACATTAGGAAAACAATAAATAATTACTGTGTGTGTGTGTGTGTGTGCGTGTGTGTGTGTGTGTGTGTGTGT
>CM076967.1:34122680-34145180 GCA_039105355.1 Benthosema pterotum | reverse complement strand
CACTTCTGTGGTCTCTAACATTCCACCATGTGTTTAACCCTTGTATTTCATATTCACATGTCGATTTCATCTCTGACATGTATTTTAGAAATGCTCTAGTATGAGAGTCTATACTCATTTTGGATACAAACAAAATAAATAAAACAAGGTGACAGCCTTGCCACCATGTCTGTCTCTGTGTCAAATAGAGTTACATATTGGTTTACTGGGACTGTCTGATTCCAATAAAAGAAGCAAATAATGACAACACATGCAATATGCAATATTGAAATAGACTGCTATCATAGATGTTGTACTCGAAATTCACTTGATTATCAGCTGCAAATAAGTATTTCATTGCACATACACAGCTCAAGACTTTTTTGGTTTTAGGATAGTAGAAAAAAGACCTCCTATTTTATGCTGCCATGGGAACGGTTCTTTGAAAGGCATACGAGTGGAATAGTGTCTGTATTGGTGAGAGGAAAAAACAGCCGGTGCGATGAAAGATGTCGGAACAAAGGCAAACACCATCATTATCTTCCAGTGAAATAGTGTACTGTAGGTCAGTCTTTTATCGCATCATGGTCAGTCAGATGGGGGTACATGACTCTTCTTACCCAATCTCAATTCCATTGACTCAAAGGATGACAGCTAAATGTCTTTCTTCTTTTCTCTCTGTTTTCCATTTATTCTTTCATTCGTTCTCTTTTCCTCCCTCTTTCTCTATGCTTCTTCCCCTCTTCTGCATCAACCTGTATCAGTAATTTCATGTGGAGATCTGCCTACTCCTGCAAATGGGAAGAAGATTGGTACCCAGACCACCTTTGGAGCATCTGCCATTTTTAGCTGCAGTCTTGGCTATGTTTTGACCGGCTCCACTGTCAGGGAATGTCTCCTGTCTGGCCTATGGAGTGGGATGGAGACACAGTGCCTGGGTAAAGCCTAAACATTTCCTAAACATTTTCTTTAACTGTAAAACGCAGCTATGGCCTTGATCAAGTGACACTATACATCTGTTCAGAATTAGACCTAAGTGTTCTTCTAAAATCCTATAAGCCCATAGTAAACCAATTACAGTAGGTAAGTTGAGAGCCTAATTGCTCCCCTTACTACTCATGCATGGCCAATGACCAGTTTTGGAAGAATCGAGACAATGCGTTATATCTATTGTGTTCTAGCACTGGCAGTAGATTATGCCATTTCACATTTCGCTTAAGGCAAGCACATGTTGTAGTACTTTAGCCCTCTTAAAGAGCTTCCGATGCTAAGTCGAAAATGTAGTACAAATGCAAGGACTTCTTGTACAACTGTCTTAGCTCACTTGCAGCAGCAGGGTACTCTACTGTATGGCCGCTTTGTGAGATTTAGTTTTTCCAAAATGTTAAATATGAGAGCGCATTGTGTCGCGACTGGCCTGAAACCATCACATGTCTGCCAAGCTTTACCAGCATGAATCCCTCTGCTGTGACAGATCGGATCCATAAACAAGGAAAAGCAGTATGGCTAAGCACAGCTCAGCTCAGCTCAGTACAGTGAAAGATAGGCAAAAAAGTAAGAAGGATGGGGGAATGTGACAGTATTGTTGTTGGAATGCAGTCTCAAAACATGATGGCCTCCTTGGCAGGTACATTAGTCCATTTTTCAACCCCTTTGGCGCCTGCACTCTCAGCTCAGCACAAGATTGGTTCAGTTCATTAAAAGAAAGACACCACTCTCTTGTCTGGTAATATGACAGCCAGGGTTAACATAGCTGGCGACCTCTCGGCATAGTAGCATACTTCAGCACAATCTTCACAGTATCTGGCTGCCCTCAAGTGTAGGAGTGTGCTAATAAAATCCTCAGCTGAATTTGGAGTTGCAGGAGTGAATTAGGGAAATACGATTCACCCTCAGTGGAAAACTTCTATGGCTAAAGTGGCGGTGGAAATCTCAGCAAGATTCTTCTTCTCTTAAGGGGATTTATTGTAGGTGAAAGTAATACGATTATGCGCATGAGTGTATTGTACAGATTTTGAGGAATTTTGCTGATTCTTAGCCAGATGAGAGGAGTTGATCACAGTTAACACTACTAACTGCGTTGGGCAAATAATAGGTTAATAATTGTGCACTGAACTGCCAGTTTATTCAAATATTATTTTTTGTTAGAATACAATACCATTTAGTAGCAGTAGTCATCATACAATTATGCTTTACAGTTAGGATTTTCAGGGTTATTAATTCCCAAATGATGTCACGAAGATTAATGAATTGGAGAATGGTTGCACACAATAAGAATTACTGCAATTTACAACAGATTTCTTTTGTATCGGTGTGCACTGATGAAGGCTGGTTAGCTGGAACTTCTGTCCCAATATGTAAAAAATAAATCTGTTGAAAATGAGTTCATGGTATGTGCAACCCTTATCCTATTACACATTTTAAACTGGCAACACGATCTATCTATAGTTATTATTGTATTAAAATACTTTGGCAGTGATTGATAATAGATGCCATTCTAAATGTAAAGGTAGATCAACCACTGCACACAGTTGCATGACAGCTATGCAGTAATATAGTTGTCATGCAACTGTGTGTAGAATGACGCTACATCCATTTCACAGGTTACATATACAGTACATACATATTACACTTCTGTAACCCCTGAAATGAGTGTAGCATCGTTCTGTGTGATATAGTTGCTATAAAAGTCATGTGCTGAAATGACAAATGTTTTATCGTCCTTTTAACGCATATAATGTGTATAAAATCCCCCCCCCCCCCTCTTCATATGCTCTTGCTATTGTGGCCAGGTCTCCTTTGTAGAACCTATTTATGAACTCGGTAGGAGTAACAGAAATATAAAGGTTAAACAAATCTAAATTAAAAGCATTTTTGCTCCCTCTGTATTCCTCTCTCTCCTGCAGCTGGTCACTGTGGTGTGCCAGAGCAGATCGTTAATGGGCAGGTGATTGGGGAGAACTTTGGCTACAGAGATACGGTTGTTTACCAGTGTAACCCTGGCTTCAGGCTCATTGGCTCCTCAGTACGCATCTGCCAGCAGGACCACAACTGGTCCGGACAACTCCCAGCATGTATCGGTGAGTTAATACCGCTTCTCTTCCATGGCTGATTGAGTGCAAGAGAGGGTTGATAAGAGAGAAGGAAAGATTGTTGGAGTCCGAAAGCTCAGTTACACCAGAGAATGTGCGCGTGACATAGGCACAGTCCATGCAGGCCTGAAACGCTCCTGGCTACACCAGATCTGTAGGCGCGTGCATATATTTGCTCCACCGTTTCCAGTTGGGAGACAACATACAGTACATGCATGTGGCGGCATAAGCATTTAAAACCATTGAACCGTTCCTATTATTTTAGAGGACCTATACGCTATTGGCACGTCTGATGTAGCTGGTATCATTGAAATACACTGGATCTTTCTAAACGCACTGTAGGTGAGCAATAAATTACACTCACAGACACGCTCTGTGTAGCTCAGGCCGTAAACAGAGAGTGACTGAGAGAGGGAGAGATGGTGTGTATTTGTTTGTGCGTGATTGCTGTGCTGGCGTAGAACAGAATGAGCGACAGGGTGAGTGGTTTGTGGATAGATTGAGAACTGACAGGGGAAATCTGTGTGTGAGAGAGATGGGGGTGAGAGAGATCAAGAGCCAACTTTACAATACCTGTTTACAAGAGCCAACCCTGTATGCACTCTAAATTTAGCCTGTTGTTGCTGCGCTGTTGCAATAAAACAGTTGTACCCAACCAGCGTGACTCCACTTGATTATGATGATTACATTTCATTAGTGAAACTCATGCATTATTCAGTGACCTATGTTTGGATGTTTTTTTCTGTGTGGTAAAAAAGGTAACAGTGTTATGCATTAATATAGGGTGTACTGTATTTTTAAACATAATCATCTTATCTTGTGACACTCCAAAGTCACTTAGAATTCCTCTGGTGTGTCCTGCTCACCCTTAGCGCTTATACAGGTCATGCTCGTATGCTTGCAATGTTCAATCTTATGTTCACCTATTGACATAATTTAGATGTGTCATTTAGCCTTTCCCATCAACCCTGTCATTATGTGCAATTCCCATGGTACTCTATAAGGTTAATGATATGATAATGGCATTCATATGATAAGTGTCACTTTACATCACCTATTGATTAATTGTATTGAATTCTCCGTCTCTTGCACACTCCCATACCCACGCTCTCCCTCCCCGTCTATTCCCCTTTCCTCCACACTCTCTTCCATTCCCTCCCTCTCTTCTTGACTTCCCTCCTTCCTCTTCTTGATTCCCTTCTGACTTTTCTCTTGGTTGTACCCATGTCACCCCCAGCTGTTACATGTGGCCACCCAGGCAGCCCCATCTACGGTCGCACAACAGGAGATGGCTTCAACTACAATGATGTGGTGCATTTTGCCTGTAACAAAGGCTACACCCTGGAGGGCCCCTCCACAGCCCAATGTCAGGCCAGTCGCCAGTGGAGCCAGCAGCCACCAACATGTAGAGGTATTGTCCATCTTTTCTGTCCAGTTTATCTCAGGCTATGCAATTTTGGTAAAATATTGCCTCTGACTTTTTTGCATGCTTTGAAGAAGAAGAGAGAGTTTTGAATGATTCTCCTTCAATCGATTAGTCGACTATTTGAGGTTAGGCCTTAGTCAGCTGAACAACCTACTGTCATTACCTATGCTGTATGCATTACCTATGTGCTTGAATTGGTCTCTCACCGGGGTAACCCCCCCCCCCCCCCCCCCCCCCCCCCCCCCCCACACACACACACACACACAAATTACCTTGTCACAAAGTCGTCAAAGCCTGGAATTCCATGGTGAGACTTTGCCCACATTGTGAACATTTAATCTGACATGGCCTTAATCATAAAGTTTGTAGACATCTTTAGAGATGGAATGGATTGATGGAGCACTTCCTGCAGTGTTATTATTACTCAAGAACCACCAGCAAGGGTGGGCACATGAATCAGGAGCCAGCAGCATATAATGATCACTCATCAATCATGACCAACACCATTAAAAGGTGCAAGGCTTCTTTATTGTTACATCTTTGTGTGGGTACAAGAATAGGCCTATATTATGTAAATTAGTTTTACCCTTGTTGACACAAATTTGTATTATTCTAGTGGTGGATCTATGTGATGTAAATTGCACATCTATCAAACTGACACAAATATACAGTATATAATTTGAATCTTTGGGTATTCAGAAATGATTTTTCGATTTTTTTCTCGATTCAAAAAGATGCCCCCCCCCTCCCCCCAATAAAGCTTTCTTCTTCTCTTCTTTTTTTTTTTTTTTTTTTTACAAAATGGTTCAATGGGATTTCAGCATGATCTACCCCCTGTTTTATTTTATTTTTTTATTTTATTTTTTTATTTTTTTATTTTTTCAATTCTGAATCTCAATTTTGAATCTGATTTTTTGACAGGCCTAGTATATACAGTATATAAAACTTATATGAAGTTATATGAAGTTTCATGAACAATAGTAAAAATATAACATTCCCATACTTGTAGGCACTCCCATTCATCCAACAGACAGTATAAATAATACTTGACATCAGTTTTAAAGTCTGTTATGTATGTAGAGATGTAATTGAACCAGTCACCAGATTAGCCATGGCCAATCAAATATATCTTGTGAGCTGAACATTTTGAAGAGATATGCCATAATTCTCCTAGCTTACATTCGTCAAACCCAACAGCCTGTCAAGGTCCAGACATTTTGACTTAATTAATTCAAGTCTTACTACTACTTAAAATGCACTAAAGGTCATTCAGCAGAGAAATTGGAAATTGCAAGCAGGGATGCAATTCCTTGTAGCGGCTTGCTAAGTACATTATGATGTTGTATTGATCCACATGACGTCACAGGTAAACAAATTAAGTTTATACGGAATAAATAAAAAATAATAAAGTTGGCCAATTACTATAGTCTGTTTGCCTATTTTAACCACACTAATGGTAAACATGAATAAACCAAGGGAATAGCAAAACAACACAAACACAAACAAAAACACACACACACACACACACACACACACACACACACACACACACACACACACACACACACACACGTACACACACACACACACGCACACGCACACACGCACACACACACACACACACACACACACACACACACACCACACAACTGTCACGGTATGTATCACAGCCTCCCGAGAATATTTGAATTGCAATGAGAAGCTTTCTGTGTTGTTCCTGTTTCCATGGCCATGCAGGCTAACAGCCATTGGTATACTGTAGTAACAGTAGCTTGCTGCCAACAACAATTATGGCAAGAGCTAGAACAAATACAATTGGCTTTTTCATATCAGTACTCAATTCCTCTCTGCTTCAAGGAAAGACAAGTCAGAACCCCCAGGGGTGATATTTAGAGACTTGGCCCGATTTTGGTTACATTAGCCCTTATGCGCAATTAACGCACTTAGCATTGGGGAAGAGGCGTTCCCACACTAAAGTTGATAATTTCGTGACCATCCTATGTCCCTTAAAAACCTCCTATACCCGTTAAATTATGCATAGGTGTGGTTTGGGCGTTTTTAGCTTTCATCCAATCCGTGTTGGTCTTGCCATTCCCTTTAATTCATCCCTTATCTATTTCCCTTATCCCTACTGCTATGTCTGACCCTCCGAAGCACAGCCTGGCTGCGGGCTTAGGACAGGACAGACGCCTATTCTCAAAGATCATGCTCTCATTTTGAAACAATTATAGCTCGGTCAATTCTCAATCATTTCTTACCATTCAACATGTTATGTTGAAAAAACATGTTCCACGTTTTTTTTGCTGTATGTGGCGTGCATTTACTGTATCCCAAGTCTGCGAAATGTTATAAAGTAAATTGCAAAAAACTCTGGAATTCGCGGCAAAAAAACGTTTTTTTTTTATCATTGATTTCTCGGTCAATTCTGGACCATTTTTTACATTTCAAAGTGCAGCGTGACGGGAAAGACCTCCTCTCTCAGATGCTGTATAGTATATGTGGGTAGGTCTTCTCTACGATGCGGGATCTAGCAAAATGTAAGTGTCGGGATTTTGGTGGAAACGGCCCACCAAATCCCCGACACTTACATTTTGCTCGATGCGGGATCGTAGAGAAGACCTACCCACATATACTATACAGCATCTGAGAGAGGAGGTCTTTCCCGTCACGCTGCACTTTGAAATGTAAAAAATGGTCCAGAATTGACCGAGAAATCAATGATAAAAAAAAACGTTTTTTTTTTGCCGCGAATTTTAGAGTTTTTTGCAATTTACAGCATTGCGTCACAAGTTAATTAATGTATTTAATTATATTATATACTGTACATTACCTAAACACAAGGAAGTGACCGACAGCAGGCAATCTACAGCTGTTTATAGGACAATCCAGCATAAATAAGGAGATGAATTGAACTGGCGCCTTTCCACGTGGAGTTGTGGACATCTCCAAAGGCGCACAGACGCGCATCGTGCGCACGTGGCTCTGCCTTCGCGGATCGGTTAAGGGGTGGTCTGATGTGGCGTTATCTAGTTCCCAAATCTATTTGACGAAATTAGCAACTTAAGGGACTGCGCAACAAACACGCCCATGACCACACCTCCAGCCACAAATAACGGTGTCGGCATAAAGAATAGTGGCTAAGGGAAGAGAAAAGGTGACCAAAATAGCAATAAGGGAATTCGCTGCGGGTATCGGGTAACGTTAGGGACAAGGGGGGGAATGAAAATCGCGCCCTTGGTCTGATTTTAGTTTCACAATCTGTTACTCATAATTTGGCCATCTAGCATTGGGATAAGGCGTTCCCACACTGACATTGTTATTTTGGTCACCATTCAAAATCCATAAAACACCCCCACTAGCCGTTACATTATACTGTATGTAGGTGTGTGTTTTGACTATATACAATTGTATACTGTATAGTCTACTTAAACACGTTGGACTCAAGTTACACATTGGACTGAAGTTACAACAGACTTCTGCTGTTTGTAGAACAATCAGTAAATAAGGAAATGAAGTGAACTGATGCAGCAGCTGTTCTATTTGGGCAGCTCCAAGGCGCACGCACGTGCGTGCACTGCCTTTAGAAACCAAATAGATAGATGATATACTGTAAGTTAGCGGGTGCTTCCCCAAATCTATTTGATGAAATTAACAACTTAGGAGACTGTGTGACAAACATGCCCATGATCACACCTCCAGCGGTAAATAACACTGTCGGCATAATAAATAGCGGTTGAGGCAAGCTGATATTTGACGAAAATAATGATAAGGGAATTTGAGAGCTTCAATTACGGGCAGCGGGTGACTTGTGGGCTGCATGGATGCGACAAAAATGGAGCCCTTAGAGTTAATTATGCAGATGATTGCCACATATCTTATTGTCACTTGTTTTGTGGCCCCAGATAACTCACATAGAGGTCCTGTGAAAGTGGCTGAAGGGAGTCATAATTAAAATTGTTCTGTATACACCTGAGGAAATGACATTGCACAAATTAATAAAAAAGGATATTAAGTATATTAGATTATCTTGCATGTCTTAGCATTGCATAATGTGCTGCTGTACAGTGCATACTTCATCAGATACACACCTGCATTCAGTACATTATTATCTGACACGTTACAGTACCCGTGTTATAAATGCCTGATTTATAAACGGATAAGAAGCATCTTAGTGCTAAAAACATCCACCCTGGCCACTTATGAGATAGCAAATTACTCTTATATGTAATGCTGGGCAACTGTTATGATGCGCTCCATGACAATAATTAAAATAAATACAAACCATGCAATATGCTAACTTTACTTGAAATTTGTAAAATGTGGTAGTACTTAAAATTATCATGGATGAATAAACAGCAGAGGACTGCATTCTCTTTTAGATTGTTATTGCTGCACTGATGTTCCATGGAAGAGTGCCTCTTCATTATACATTTCATGAAATGATGGCGTCAATATGCAACTCAGGCAACAATTTCTCAGAATTACACATTGAGAAATGGTGTCTTGACTGAAACATCCTTACAGCAAAAAAGCCATTATGACGAAGCTAAATAATTCATGAAGGCATAAATTGGTGCTGTTGTTTTTTCTCCTTTCTTGCCCAGTGGTGAACTGCACTGACCCAGGTATCCCTGCCAACTCCATCCGCGAGAGCAAGATTGAGCATGGAAACTTTACCTTTGGCAGCGTGGTGTTCTATGACTGTAACCCTGGATATTATCTATTTGGCTCGTCGGTGCTCACCTGCCAGCCGGCTGGACACTGGGACAAACCACTGCCTGAATGCATCGGTAGGACGGATGGTTCTAGAACTAATTTCATGTCTCCATGTATCCATGTATGCATCAATTGAGCAATCTACTATATCTTATCTATCTGTCCATCTATTCTCCAGTGGTTCAAAAGGCTGATTGTACAGCTGTGACATCTCTAGCTATTTAGATAATGAAGCAACACTGTAAATAAGGAAGAACCCCACAACAATAACCATTGACCATGTCCACATATCCACATGAGTGTGTGTTTCAAAAATGTTTCAAAAAGTTTTAATGATACAGTAAGTTACTATCCATCCTGAAAAGCAGCAGCTGTGTGATGTTTGATATCCCGGTGGCTTATGTTGTTGTGAGCCTAATGGGCCAGGAATGGGCCAACTATAACAGGACCACATGGAGACCAGTTGTTTCGGTTATAGCTAATGATCTCGCAGAAACAAACAGCCGCTACCACTACTCTAGTGGGGTTACCTGAGGAAGCGATCGTTGAGTGGTTTGTTAAATGACTGATGGTGCCAAGATTCATGTTGAGAAATTATTATTATTAAGTAAACCTCTGCATTTTGTTGACAGGCGTAGGCAGTTCTGAGGACACTTAATTTCACAATATTATAGCTTGTAGACTGGCAGCACGGAATCCTCACCCCTTGTTGTCTCTTGCAGAGGTGGACTGTGGAAACCCTGGCTCTCCTCCTGGTGGTGTCATGGTGGGGGACAAGTTCACCTTCGGTTCCACAGTGCATTACTCATGTTCTGGAGAGCGGCAGCTCATTGGAGACCCACCACTGTCCTGCCAGCTCAATGGACATTGGAGTGCCCCGCTGCCCCACTGCTCAGGTACTGTTTATGCACGCACACGAGAGTCCACAAAATCAAAGCTTCAAAATCGTTATTGTCTCTGGCAGGTCGAAGGCATGGCCAGGAGTAGGATTCACCCCTGTCCATGCATGCGTGTATGTGTGCCCCATCCATGCGTCTGTGGGAAGGCCATTTCCAGCACTGATTGCTGTGAAAATCGACACATGGCAGATTTATACAGTATATAGGCAGATTTCTGTTGGACCATTCTACATGAAACTTTGTAAGAATACTCCTTGGAGAACAAGAAAAAAAAAACAAAGATGCAAATTTCTCTGCCTGTTACAGCACCTCCCGGAGGCAGAATTTTGCTAATCCCATTTTTTATATATAATTCTACTGATTTTGTGCAAGCATCATGGACATTGATACAGCGGATCTCCATGGTGATTAAGATGTATCGCCTTTTTTAAGTTGTCTATACTGATTGACCTGTTTTGAACCAAGCCTCAGTAACAATATATTATTCCCAGCATTTCAAGGATTGTTAAAGGTAGTGCAACAACAATAAGGACCAACTTCCGACTATTTACATTAACATACACTAGTTCATATCCTGAAACAATATGATCAGTTCTTTAAATACAATTGTATGGAAATGATTTAAAATGGAAAAGGTTCACCATATCCACTGAAAAAGCACAAACATTATTTATGTCCTGTAAACAACAACAGCTGATGACTGTCTTAAAGTGAACCCAATTAAAAAATGCTCAGACTGCTTATGCTTCACATAAGCACACACCACATTGATACAATCAAGTGCTTAAAAGTGAAAAATACAACGTTGTGCCAACAAAATGTTGGCACAACGGTCAAGGGTTAAGGTATAGGTCTAGGCATAAGTTACCGATGTTATAAGTGAAAAATACAACTAGAAAAACCGTTGGCATGACGGTTGAGGGTTAAGGTATAGGTTTAGGCATAAGTTACTGATGTTATAAGTGAAGGTCACGGTCGCAAGTTGATCTCGCTGTCTCGCTCCTTATTCTAGGAGTCTGCATGCAATGTTTCATGCAGATCTGTGCGATTATATGTAAAATGTGAAATGCGCCTCCTGGTGGCGCTATAGGCCATCGTGAAGAGGGTTCCATCCTTTCTCTTGCCTTTCATGGCAAGATTATTGATTGATTATTTGAGGCTTTTTCCCCAAAAATGTGTTTTGCAAAAATCCAATTGTTGGTGGTATTATAACAGGCCAATGTGAAAAGAGTGTGGTTATACCTGTATTTGTCCGGCCTGTAGTAAAGTATGTTAAAGAATTCATGTAAATCTCACGCTACGTTCATGATTTCAACTACATCATTTTGATGGCAACTATTGCCATCATTTTGATGGCAACAGATATTTCACCCAGCTTTCAGCCTAAATGTGCAGGTAACATCATCAATACTGTAGGCAGTTAAATGCTTCATTTCAGCCTAGCTTGATTTAGTAAAGCTGCACCCTGGTTGTTGAACTTGTTGTACTGAATCACTTAAACATTCAGTAATTACAAAATGTTGGATGGAACCCTTTTGCGAATGCCAGTAGCATTCAGTGGGATTTTGCGTGGATGCAAGTGCAACAAGTTCTCACATGCTGCCCTAGAGGTCCAAAATGTGAGTCCAACTACAGTGTGTAGGCAGAACCATTGCACTAATTCGAGTTCATTTTACACACACACACACACACACACACACACACACACACACACACACACACACACACACACACACACACACACACACACACACACACACACACACACACACATTCTTTTATTCTTTACAAACAAAACTGGAAAAAAATGAAAAGCAGGATGGAGACTAATGGTTAGTAGTGGGAAGTAATGATCTGATATATCCAGTGCTGTGCAATAAAAAATATTTGCTAGATTTTTGGGTGCAATCATGGGAGCTTGTTATCAGTTAACACACTGGCCACAGTGCACATTAAGCACTGCAACAGCTAGCCTATGAGAGTTCTTAACCTTTTGGTTAGCATTGTACGTGTGTGCGTGCGTGTGTGTGCGTGTGTGTGTGTGTGTGTGTGTGTGTGTGTGTGTGTGTGTGTGTGTGTGTGTGTGTGTGCGTGCGTGCGTGCGTGTGCGTGTGTGTGTGTGTGTGTGTGCGTGCGTGCATATGTGTGATTTTTTTTTACCCTTCCTCAACTACTGTATGACTATGTTCTTCACTGTCCATGGTGCTGAAGATGTGCGCATAAGATGCAGTAGACCTATCTGTATCTGATTATGCATGCATGCAAAATAACCAAGATACTCTAAGCAGTCCTATCCATGAATAGGAAATCTAGTGCCTTTTTGCTTCACCAAGTGCTAATCACAAGAATAGAATACTGATTATGCACCAGTGCCAAATACCACTCATCAGAAGCCTTATCCCAATTCCAAATCAAGCATTATTTTTGAGTAGGAGGTATGTGATTGATGAGTATTACAACTAAACTGCGGTATGCAAAGGCGCTAATGGCATTGCCTGCATGAAATAACCATCAATCGAGTGGAAGATATTACTGGTGACATTACTGAAATGAAGATGTATTCTCTTACTAACCAAAGCTTTCCCATCCTGTGTCCTTTGCCAAACTTTTTTGGTTGCAGACTTCTGTAGATAGATGGATTTGTTCACCTTTTTTACCTTGTTATTACCTTGTTAAATTAATCGTGATAATATTGTGTATTTTAATTTGAATTGCGATATTATAATATTCTTCCATATTGCTCTCCTCTATAGCACTTATACCATAACTGAATTAGTTATGCATGTATGTATGTATGTATGTATGTATGGATGGATGGATGGATGGATGGATGGATGGATGGATGGATGGATGGATGGATGGATAATGTGCTGTTCCACTGAAGATAACAATGGATTATGACCAGCACTTGTAATCTCTCTATATAATTCAAGCAAGCGTGTCTGTCTGTACACTTCCTGTGCAACTGTACTGTGTCATTTGTCTCCATTTGCGTAACGCCACGGCGCACGGACAACCTAAATGAACCCCGAGTCACACAGCCCTGTCATCCAGCACCAATATGCGCGGCTCATAAGCACCAAACATTATGCACATCATTTTAATTTTAATACATTTGTGTCAAAAAAGAATCTTCGCGCACATGACGTGCCACCGGATGCAGATAAAAAATAACATCACGTGTCACGGAGACACATTTATTGTGGTCACAGTTTGTCGTATCACCTCCCCTACGGGTACAGCCATTGGCGCGGGGTACAGTGTTCTCTGCTCTCGCCGTTTCGCCTTCCAGACGACTGCAGACTGATCCACATAACACAGGCAACGTTCTCTCGGCACGGCGCGGTGTTGCCGCTGTTCCGCCTGCTATGCGACTGACCAACACAGGCAGTATATACCGGCACGGCACGGTGACACGCGCTACTACGGTCCGGGTCGCATACAACTTATTTCTACCACCACTACACTGCAACATCGCGCGGCAGCCCACGGCATCCAGTCCTCTCCAAAGTTATTATTCAAACGCGTGTGCGTCTGGGTACGTGCGACGGTCCGGGTCGCCTACAACTTGGTCTCTGGGGGGTCCCCCAAACTTGCAAACCCACAGGAGCACGGCAGGCGTGCTGGAACACATCCCTTACAATTAATATTCATATTAATTGTAATGACCTTCAGGGTTTATAGCAATTCCATTCAGCAGAGAGGTTTCAACAGGTGGTCCAGGGACCACCAGTGGTCCCTGACACGATTCCAGGTGGTCCACATACAGCTGCATGCTAAATGGTCAGTTGGTAATCAAATGGACCCTTATAGATTTGTAACTCTTGAAATACTGTAGTTCAAATGAAACCAAATGGACCCTTATGGAGTCCATTAGGTTTTTATTTTACACTCTCAAGACTCAACATCTGAGTGACTTCATTCAATCTACACAATTATAAAATGTAGAATAATTACTATTTTGACCAACATTTTGCCAGTTTATCTCCTAAATTGTGGACAAAAACCTGAAAATCCTTCATTGTGGGTCTGACAGATTAAACTCAACATCCAATGGTGGTCCTCCGAGGCTAGAATCCTGAATAAATAGTGTCTATAACATTAATTTTGTGCCCAAGTTCTATCCAGCTTTCCAACATCAACAAGTCCCAATCAATGTCATCTAGGCCTATACATCCAGATCATATATTACACAACGGGTATAGGACTAGTACATTATAAATGTTGTTAAGTTGTTGTTATACATGGTTATATACAAAACAGAACAAGTGTTATGCCTTATAAGCACCTTTAATGCATTGTAAATGATACCATCACAGATCCGTGCTTAATGTAAAAAAGTCTTCCCAGAAAGTGTTCCTTATAATTATGTTCAGGAAGATGTAGTCTTCACCTACTCAGCCATTTCCTTCCATCACCTTTAACATCTCCTGACCACTTAAGTACAATATCTTTATTGCCTGTTTGCCCAGTCTGTTCACTCCAGTGAATTCACTGTCCCAGAAGTCGTTTTTGTAGGAAGAGTTTTGCAGAAGTAAATGAGAGGGAGCTTTTAAATTATCCAATGGTGCATGCATTTTTGGTTTCTATGCATACTAACCAGTCCTGTAGAACTACCACGTCCAGGCCCCAATGATAGGCACACGCAATTCAGTGCTTTTCATTGCTAGATAATAAATAAATAAACGCTAAATGAGAGGCTGCAAACTAGCTACAGTACTTGATTGGTGATTTGATTTGCATTTCACTGTCAAAACACAAGGTTTGTTGAATGTAATTGTTTGCTTTTTTTTTCCTTTTTGTTGCTTTTTTTGGGGGGGGAGGGTCGTGCGGGTTTTACTTTATTACGGTTTTCAATAAAAGAAAACAAAACGAGACAAAATCCAGCAATACACACCGAAGGACCAAGGCCCGAACCCCGTGGGAGACCCCACATGGAGCAAGCCAAAGCCAGGGCACGAGCCACAACCCATAGGGGGCAAAAAGAGCAGGACCCCATCACACTCCATGCAGCATGCGACGTGTCCAACCGTGGGGCATCAGTCCCGCTCAGGGAACACCCCACCCCCCCTTGGCTGGAGACTGCCCCAGCTGCCATCTCAAATGCGTTTGGTTCAGCCCATCAAGTGTGTCCCTTTGTTGCAAGGCCAATGCATGGAGTGGACCCAGCTCCATGAAAACCACCCTGCTAGGCACACCTCCCGCCCCCCCTTAGATCAACACCCTGACCCCCACCCGCTCCCCATGGGGTCCCCCATGGGGGCTGGACCCCAACCATCCAGCGCATGCTATCAGATACCACCAGAAACATACAGTACCAGTAGGCCCTAGTTGATAACAACTCAGCCCGATGATTAATAGTCAGTTCATATGATATAAAACTGGCTGCCTTATGACACTGGCTGCCACATACCTTGCTCAAGGGCACTTCAGTGGTGGGTGTTGAGGAAGAGTTGATCATTCATTTCCCTACCCAGGCTTTTCCTAATGTTCCCAGGGGATTGAGTTGTGAACCTTTAGGCCACAATCATGTACCTCTAATCTTCACCCTGACTGCTGCCCCATTTTATTGTATGATGTCTTTACTGTCAAGCCTCTTCCTCGGTCACCACACTTGGGAAAACTTACACAGCACTTAAATTAACTTGCACAATCCCTAATTGACCCCAAGCATTTACCATACCACATCATTTGTCATTCACGATTAATCAAACCAAGCTCAAAAGGTATTTAAAAACGCGCTATTCAAGCTGCTGGGCTGGAATTTATCAAGCAAAATTTGAGTTCTGGCTCAATGATTGGTTTGACTTTAAGGTCAAGTCATAATGAATTGTGTTGTGTGGCAGGGATTTTGTAAAGTTAGTGTAAATTTGAGGAGTAACTATAGGAAGACCCTATAGTTATATTTAACATGCCATTATGTGCTGTGCTCAACGTGAGAGTAGAGGTGCAAACTGCATCAGGTCTTTATGAACATTAAAATAAATACTATTTTCTTAGTCTCTGTGTCTAAGAAGGAGTATTTGTTTTGTTTTGTGTGGGTGGTGAAAGAAGAATGCAAACTAGAGGGGAACAGTACAACGGTTCATCGGTTTAAATTAATTTTCATTTCAGCACCTATTGTAGTTTTGAAAATCTAATTGGAAACTATTTTCGTGGATATTTGCAATGAGGTGTTTTAATGTTAAGCCTGTCATGTCGCATCAGAAGTCACAACCAGGTTTTCTGGTTGCATTGAGATCCAGTAGCCAGGTTTCAATCATGTCCTTACTAGTTGCAACCAAGTCGCAACCACTTGGGTCGCGATGGTCACCTGGACAATGGAGGTGTGCAAAGGCAGGCAGGGACAGGGAATTTGCCCTGCAGTTCATGGGCTCCGTGGGACGACCAGGTTGGTGAACATGCACTGCTACTTACTCGCTGTTATGTTCAAGATTAGGGTTAGAGATAGGGTTAGTTATGGGCTTAAGGTTTCCACAACCTATAACCTAGTCACAACCATAAATAAGCAAGTAGTCACGCCCATGTTCCTTGGCCACCTTTACCTGCCCTTTACCACGACCAGTAAAGTAGTTGTGACCAGTAACCGACTATCCACTAGACTGATTTAGTCCAGGCAAAATGAATTTTCAAGTGGAATAAATTGTAACATGGGATTTTTCTTCACAGATCATTTCTTTGAGGTCTCCAGAACAACATATTAAAAGTCCCAAAAAATCCCAGTTGCGCAAATATGTTTAATATCATAAAGTAATAGAATACATAGGCTCCAATGGAGTGATAGCCCCGCCCCCTCCTATACAAACCCATTATAACTTAAAACTCCATTTTAACCATGATGGATTATTCAAAAACAACCCATCTTTTTTCTGGTGACTGATATTGTCCTCCTAATACGCGAGAGGGCCATGGAATTTCATTCACAAGTTTCAGTTATTTTTAAAATATTGTTTTGGAAAATGTAGCTGCCTCCATATCTGGCTATGCCCATCCAAATGAATATTAAAATAAATAAATAAATGAAACCTGTAAATGAAAGTCCACTGCCCTCACCTTTTTCTGGTGACTGATATAGTCCTCCTAATATGTGAGAGGGCAGTGGAATTTCATTTACAGGTTTCATTTATTTTATTTTTTTAATATTCATTTGGGTGGGCATAGCCAGATATGGAGGCAGCTACATTTTCCAAAACAATATTTTAAAAATAACTGAAACCTGTGAATGAAATTCCACTGTCCTCTCACGTATTAGGAGGACAATATCAGTCACCAGAAAAAAGATGGGTTGTTTTTGAATAATCCATCATGGTTAAAATGGAGTTTTAAGTTATAATGGGTTTGTATAGGAGGGGGCGGGGCTATCACTCCATTGGAGCCTATGTATTCTATTACTTTATGAAATTAAACATATTTGCGCAACTGGGATTTTTCGGGACTTTTAATATGTTGTTCTGGAGACCTCAAAGAAATGATCTGTGAAGAAAAATCCCATGTTACAATTTATTCCAATTTTAGGTAAAACATGAGCTAAAATTACTGGCCTATAGACTGATTAAAGCCAGTCCAAATCTGCTGTCCTCATTGGCCACCCCAATTCTCTGGACTAGGAAATGGGTGTACATTTGAGGCAGGCATTTTTTGCCAACAGCTGCTTTGGTCTGGCTATCTTGTGGTTGCAACCTGGTTGCAACCACATCGATAGTTGCCATTGGATCTCGCTGTCTCTCCATGTCACTCCATCTGTGCTGTGAAGCTGTCACTCTGATAGTCACCCTTCCGGAGGATAAAACACAGGTTTTGTTTTCCCGTGACGATTTTAGTGCCAGTTTATAGCCAAGTTATAATGGCGTTCTTGACAGAATCGTCATGGGATGATCATGGGACAAATGATTGACAGTATGAGACCGCAGAGACGCATTGCAGTTCCGGGAGTATGTAGGTGTGCCAGATGGCGAGCATCCTTCCTCCTCCATACAGTACATTCACATGTCCGTAACTGGAACTGTCCATCCTTCCTGGACATCCATCTTCACTTATCAGTTCAGAGCCTTGCAAACTGTGAGGAATGGGATTTTTTTCCTCTTCTCGATGAATTCACCCAAAACATGTATAAAATACTGAAACTAGCAGTTACGACTAATGAAACTACTGGTTTCACTGTTTGAAGCTGTTGTTTGTGATGGCTACATATACAGTATATAAAATATAATAGTGGTAAAGCAATGCAATTTTTTACAAAAAACGAGGTTGTTTGTTTCACCACAAATAAGTTTTGATTGATCATTTTCTTCATCATGCATTTGAGTAGTCATGCTCAAGCTGAACTTTTACCCCTTATTAACCACCCATTTTTAAATGCACCCCTCAAAAAAAGCTAAAAAGATAAAATGCTGAGCTTGTAGATCTTCTATTTCTGGCTAAGGCTTTTGTTTGCTTGGGGAAACAAGAGCAGGCCAAGTACAGTTGCGACTCTGCTCTGTTTCACTAAGAATAGAATGAGGGTTTAAGTGTTTAAAATCTCCCAGCTGCAAGGGAGAGAACAAACTTTGGCAGACGCACGAATGAGGGCACAAAGCGGGTCAGCCAGGAGGGAGATGAAACTTGTTTCAGGAGAAATTTTAAGGACAAATAATCAACCACTTTGCGACCGTTAATGTCTCGTATTTTATAGCGCCTCACAAGGTCACAGTTCAACAGTACCTTCCCTGTCATTGACATGAGCTTTTTGTCTTTCGCCAGAGCTACAATGCACTTCCCACTCAGCTCTGTGGATTCTCCTTTGGCAAACATTTGTTTTATCTGAGCATCCACATCCGCAGAGTTGTCCTCCAGTACGAATTTTGTGATCAGTTCTGTCTGCACTGGCCCAGGCCACAGGCTGACAGACGCCACCCCTTGGCTTTGCAGTTCAACAGCGGTGTCTGCTGCTAGCCTGTCACAAGCAGCTTTACCAACACCATATGGCACATTGAACAGATAGCGTAGCCCTCCCATGGACGAGATGACAACGATCAAACCTCGGCCGCGTGCCACCATCAACCGTGAGGCGTAAACGGTACAGAAGTAGTGGCCTCGGAGGCCTGTGTTATTTATAATGTCCCACATGGACGGGTCGGTTTCCCAGAACGTTTTTCCCATATTCTCGAATACAACTGGCACGCCAGCATAGGCGTTGTTAACAAGGATGTCCAGTCTCCCGTTTTGTTCCCGTTCGATCTGTTCGAACAGTTTCTCAATGTCTTCATCCTTTGAGGAATCACAGACCACCGGAACACAGGTCCCGCCCCGTTCCTTGACCTCTGCTGCAGTGAAGTTGAGCGTCATCTCATGACGACCTGTAATGTAGACTGTAGCCCCGGCTTCTGACAGTTGTAGAGCTATTCCCCTGCCAATGCCCCGGGAGGCCCCTGTCACCAAACACACCCAGCCTGAAAGGGACATTCTTACCTGGTGGTAGCCACGAGAACTACTCCGATGAAACGTCAGTAGCCTACTTCAGAGACCTTCGTGGTCTACCTCGTATTAATACTCGTTTAGGGCGAGCCGAGCAAAAATACATAGGAGTACTGCAACCTTTGCTTGAATAAAAGCATCTGATCATTTATGTCCACACTGTGTAATAGTGATGACATTAGGTATCTCCATATATGGGCATAAAGGGGACATGGTGCAGGCAAATATTGTATTGGAGAGATTTGGAGTTATAGTTCTGATATTCATATACTGTAGTCGAGTCACTTCATGGGGACAGTCTTATGGCAACTGACTATGGGGAGCGCAATATAAGATATGTGCCTGACATCATCATACCCGGAAATTATGCGGAGACACCTACTGAGTAGCAAAAGCTGGCACTGTTTTCTGCCCCGTTGTTGGCGACACTCTCTCTCTACAACTCTCTGGGTTCTGATCAATAACTGGTCCAACTTCCACTCAGCAGCACAGCACACCCGTGGGTCTTCTGTGATGCATATGCCAAGAGGAAGAGTGACACACACACTCACACAGATTAATAGCCCTTATGGTTATAATTACAATTTACAATTTAGGCATTCAGCAGACACCCTTAGCACAGTAGTAAATGTGAATCACACACGTGAACGTAACAGTAGGAAATCTGCAAAACTGCATACAGTATATAGTGCTATATTTATATGAAAAAGCTATAAGTCTGCATAAACTGCTATCCAAGTCTAGGATACATACCGTTGATATTTTGCATACGCCTGTAGGAAGTTGATGCTAGGTCAAGTACTACTGCAAGTGCTATTGGCTGAGATGGAGTCTGAAGAGGTGGCGGGAGATCAGACTGTGGCGGAAGATTGGGCGCGAGTCTGCAATTCTGATTGCAATGTAGTTCTGATTGCATTGCAGTCCTGATTGTTATACGCATCATACCCTTAACCCCCCCACCCCCACCCCCCCACCCCCATTGGGAAACTGGCCTACTCAGGAAACATTTAACTTGGGGCGCCTGCTGGCCCGGTGGTCCTGGCACTTGACCTGGCGGCGTGTTGTGTGTTCAAGTCCCGTTCATGACAACCTGCATATCTCTCCCCTTCTTTCTCCTTCGCTCCTGTCAATCTCCAAACTATCAATACAGGCATTGTCAGAGTGGCTGTCTCTGCTTGCTTGATTGCCTGCCTGCCTGCCTGCCTGCCTGCCTGCCTGCCTGCCTGCCTGCCTGCCTGCCTGCCTGTCTGTCTGTCTGTCTGTCTGTCTGTCTGTCTGTCTGTCTGAGGCATGTTTCATATTTTGAAGATCTATGTGTACCAATGTCTACATGTCTGTGTCCCTTCACAAAAAGGGATGGTTTTAGTGTTGTCCCAGTGGTGTGACATGTCTTTGATACTCGTGGACGTCGTTCCAAGCAATCCAACGCATGCAATTCAATGGTCCAAACCACACCCAAGTGTCACCATACAACACCTTGCATCTGTTTGGTCCCAAGGAGTTGCATGGCGACCCTTTGGTCTAGTTAGGGCTTAGAAATGGATGAGGCATGGCTAAATGCCAGTCATAATTATCATAATTTTATGTTGTAATGCAATATGCTTTTATAAGTCACTATAATGTAAGTGGGTTGTATTGGGTGTAAGTAAGGTTTTAAAATTCCTGGAGGTGTAGGCATAAATGTAATTGCATACTTTTTCACTTTACTTAAAGCGCTTAATGATATTGGTTCTGCTGAAGAATCGATAGTCTTTCTTCAGCAGTTCTTTGCACTGGTTGGGCTGGCACTACAGTTTGACCACTGCCATATTAAGCAGCCGTTAAGCTGCTGTGTAGTTCTATAGAGGTTTTCTAACTTAGCCTAGGCAGCTCTGAAGGTTCCATATCACACCCTTTGACAAAGGTGCTATACATTTACAGTATATATTTTTGTGCTGTAGTGTATAGTGCATTTTGTTTAGTATGGGCTTTTTTGTCTGCATTTCTTCTGTTTGTCTGCATTCCTTCTTTTTGTCTGCATTCCTTCATAATGGGTACCTGGAGAACAGGTTTTTGAGAGACATCATTTGGACCTCCATGCCTAACCAAGAGACACGTCGCGATGTATGCCGTGGTCACAAAAAGATTCACGGAAGTTAAAAAATAACACAAATTAGTCGTGACCGGTCAGTTGGCATAATGGTCAGCAACCAGCGGTCGTTAGTGACATTAGAGCTGTTACACTGCAGGACAGGACACACAAAAGTGCACACAGTGTAGGTCTACTATAAACACAACCTCATGCAACACAAACACAGACAGATGGGTGTTGACAGAAGATATCAGTTGCTTTGAGTCAACATCCGGGTGATATTGCTGCTGCAGGTGCATGCTGCTGTGTGTGTACAGAGTGCTGTGGTATAGCGAACATGCAGGCTGCCATGCACAGTGTGTGTATTCCTTGATCAAGGAGCACTACCTTCTCATATAACTCTAAAAATCCAGATCACAACGTGAGAGTGATGCTGTACAGACGAGCAGAGAATAGACGCCTGTCTCCACACACACACACACACACACACACGCACACGCACACGCACACGCACACACACACACACACACACACACACACACACACACACACACACACACACACACACACACACACCCATGCATGCACGTACTGTACACATTACCCATGCAAGTACTCTACATTCACTCCCCCCCAATGTGTCGTGCTTTGCTTTATCCTCTGAAGCCAGATCCTGTTTTTCATTTCAGAGGCTTTTGTACTCAGCTGGTCTCATTTCTGTGAGAGAGTGGTGCAGTAACTCTGGCAGCGGTGCATAGAGACATGTCAGTGGAGGCCTGTTAATGTGCACTACGTGTTTCCACTATGCTCAAGAGATGCATCCCTGGTCAGTCACCTTAACTCTGACATACATAGGGCTAATTT
>CM076967.1:34045180-34120180 GCA_039105355.1 Benthosema pterotum | reverse complement strand
ACAGCAAAAAGAGATGTTTTAGATTGGCTCTGGTCATTGTTTAAGGCCTTTTAATGAAAACGAATGAATGCTGTTCAGTTGTTCTTAAAACTTAAACTGTGTGGTGTACCGCTCCTAGTGAGCTTACACGCACGCACGTATGCCAACATGCTCACACAGATGCCAGCTACAAATGTCATTAGGATGTACAATCTATATTCTATATTGTGTTTTTTTTATTTAAGGAGAGGTTATGGATCACAAAGTTATGGTTATAGTTATGGTTACAAAGTCAATGTCATGAATGACAATGACAGGACAAACACATCCTTGCCCAATTGTTTAGTCAGAGTGACAAAAAGTGATCCACTTGACCATTAGGGGGAAAAAAACAATCAAAAGGTAAGAATTAATAGAATATTGCCTACCCATGACTGATCACTCTGGAGTGTTTCCAAGTTGTTAAAATGTAATATAAAGGGTTGTCATCCAGCATGGAATTTCTCGACTGAGCCTCTAATTATCAATTTTTCTTTTTCAAGCTTAGGAAAAAAACATTGTAGAAAGCAATGGGCTTGTAAAATTCCATCCGTCTAGGAACCTCAAAGGCCGCAATAAGAGGGCATGGCTGGAGTGGAGATCCACTGTCATGACATTTAAAATTCTTATTAAAAGTAACACTGTGCCGGCATGTATAGTTTGGAGCAGAAGAATATCCTATGACTAGGTTCTGCAGGAGTGAGGTTACATACGGTTCATATTATCTCTGCTACTGTAGTTTGCCTTTGGCATTAGGCATCGAAGTATGGATCCTATGCAATATGATACAATAAGATACAGTATATAACATATTTGATGGATCCTTAACCTAAGTGGTTAAGGATCCATCAAATATGTCCTGGCAACCCTATTTATGTGATATTGTCAATATACTGTATGAGCTCACAACACATCACATTGCAGTTTTGCACATTTGGCTACCGTAAAATACCAAATAACAGCCCTTACTCAAACAACCGCCTACTACCAAATAACGGCCCATGTACCCACACCATTTTGCTTAATAACCGCCTCGTCCAAATAACCGCCCACGTCCAAATAAGCGCCTATGAGCTGTTATTTGCAAACACATTAAATACTATATGGCGTTTGCAGACCTCCTCATTTCTGCCTGATGCGCGCCATGCCGTCAGCATATCGCATGTCACAATGCGACAGCAGTTCTCCACCTCCCCAAAATACAGGTTTAATTCTGCCATACACAGCCACAATACAACGATTTTTCTTAACTCAGACTGCTTATTCTGTCAAACGTTTAGGTCCACTGTCATTTCGTGCATCTACGTTTGCGCGCACGCACTCACCATACTGAATCCAAGCGTCAGCGCAGCGCATCGACTCCGATGCGCTGTTGAGATGAGATGAGTTGAGATTACAAATGTTCCATCCTCACTCGGTTTTCAAGCGATATACAGTGTATATTTTATATATTTCGTATTTTCATTGGGTATAGCTATAGGTCACGTTTTATATGACTTCATCAAACAATATGAAGAGAGAATCGTCCTGTACGCAGTTTAGAGCGAGCACATGTACTTTGGCCCTACTCTTGTCTTAATTATTAGGTGCTTTCCCAGCGGTTCATTTGATTGATTTGACTGAAAAACTTAGCACCATGTACTGTAAGGCCAAACCTCATTTGAAAGAATATACTGAGGCTATACATTACAATATTCTAAAGTGTGAAAAGTTACACAGCTAGTGCAGTGTGCAACCAATTAAGTAATTACAGTCAATCATGCCAGTATGAATCTGGGTCAGATCTATTAAGCAATGCAGCCTATAAGGTCTCCTATTCTAAATATTAAATCAAAAAGTCAATAACTTTGCCTGCTATACATATGATTATTATACCTTTTACTTTGCACTAAAAACATGTTCAACAGAAACTGTAATGAAATAATGGCCCTGTGCTGGACGGTGCAAAAATAAATAACAGCCTACTCCAAATAACAGCCCAGTACCTTAAAGCGCCCCGGGTCCGAATGGATTTTGCATAATAACAGCCCGGGCTACTATTTGGTATTTTACTGTATTTTCACAATATATTAGAAACAATTTGCATACGTTATGTCAGTGGCTTGGGGAATCCCAAGAAAATCGATGACTTGTTTCCTGCCTCTGACCTTTACCTCCTCTCTTCTCTACATTTCAGCGGTGCAGTGTGCGAACCCAGGAACGCCAGCACATGGCCGTGTTTCCCGCCTTGACGGCACCACCTTCTCCCACTCCATAGTCTATTCGTGTGTGGAAGGATATGTCCTCTCAGGCACGCCTACGCGCCAGTGCCTGGCCAACGGCACGTGGTCCGGCACCGCTCCCAATTGCACATGTACGTATTGCCGGACACAGAAATAGAAACCGACAAGCGGTGTTATTTCCTTCTGAGTTATGATACACCTACAGTACCTCGGCTTGCTTTGTCATCCCTACATTGTGAAATATGAATGAGGCGCACTCTCCAGTCTCTGCACGCTGTCAGAAATAGACGATGTCTGGCCCGTATGGGACATGGTCTGGCACAGTATGCCACGCAACAATCCGAGAGTCAGAGAGGACGGTATGAGAGACGCTACTGCACAGTGACATCCTCAGTGTTCATTTAACACTGACAGTGTTACTGTGTGCCTCGTCACATTTAGCTCAGTCTGTGACATTATCTGGAAGAAATGGGATATTGGGATTTGTCATCGTTGCCAGAAATGGAACAACAATTAGAGGGAAAAGAAAAGGAGAGAAGCGGTGCATTTCGCTCCACACCTCCAACGGCTGTCGTATAAAAAGAAAGAAAGAATTCCGCCTCCGGAAGGAGCAGTATGGTATGTTGGCCCAGGGTGTATCACTGAGCATGAATTTATACAGTGCCAATAAGCGCCATGCTGTTTCTTCAATCAGACTTGTATTCTTGTGCAAGATGGTCTATCACTGGAGTAAATACATTCTTTGTCAATGGCAATAAACCCTCATCTCCGAATAAATTTAGCCAAACGGAACAGGCCTAGAGGAGAGGGGAGGCTCGAACTGATCAACAGCAGTGGTAAAATACCGCCTCAGATTTCAAATGGCATATAAATCTTGCAGTCTCTCCCTCTAGCTCGCTCTCAGCAATGCGTCAGGACTGTCAAGACAGTTTTTATCACCTGCATGCTAGCAAATGAGCCCTGTGGTAATTAAGCAGCGTGTCGATCTATATTCAATTTGCACCTGAATACCTATTAGACAAAATTACATATTTTTCTTCTCTTTGAGCATAATTATTTTCCCTCTCCCAGCCTGTCTTGGTTTTGTTCGTTGAATCTCAAAAAGAATATGAAATGTGCTGATAATATTTCATGGAGGGAATGAGCAAACCTATGGATGTGATGCACTGTGATGCAGGCGCACATGTGCACAGACGCAGAGAGAGACAAAGATAGATGATGGAGGGCGACGGGTCTATTAAAAGGAATTACTGCGATTAGACATGCAGGGAGAAGCAGCATTTCTACTTACAGTAGTTGTGCACTGGTGTTGTGCAGCCAAAATAGGAATAGGAGGAAAATAGGCTATTATTGTGCACGATGTGGTGAACAACCATGCACTGTATATCTCAGCCTGGAGAACATATACAGTATCTTATATGTTGAGACCTGGTCATCACAGTCCCTAGGCCTGTGCCACCCTGTAGTCTTGACTACTTTTTTTTGCAAAAGAAAATAAAAACAAAAACAAAGCTGTGATGACAAAAAAAGAATGTAAAATAAAATATATACTGACAATTTTGAAGACAAATAAAAATGAGAGCACTGCTGTCCTTGCAGCCCTCTGATATACTGTATATATATATAAAGTTAACACTTAATAATATTTTAGTGCCCCTATGGTTCAGGTACATCTACAGTACAGTACAAACCGGAGATGGCAGGATTGGCTCAATGTACCTGCATTATGGTTTTCACAGTTCAATGATTATTGATCGTCTAGGTTGCTGGATCAAAGTCACACAGAAGAACGCTGTGTGACTTTATTGGTGGATGGGTGGGTGTGTGGGTGGGTGGGTGGGGGAGTGGGGGGGGGGGTAGAGATGCCTGGTACTTTCCATTTATTGTTTCAGCATGGTTATGCTTTATTCTTCAGATAGGGGAGAGTGGGGAAAGACAGAAATACCCAAGGGCACAGGGATGAGAGAGATAGGCGTCGGATTCAAATTCAGGTCCACGCGGCCCAAAGGAGCATGGTCTGTGCTCTAACTGGATCTTTATGGAGTGTTATGGAATACGTTTAGATCAGTGAAGCACGCCTATAAAGCATTTGCTGGAGCATGCAAGCTGTTAAAGCACCGCCGGTTATAGAATTAGAGTATTATTCGGGGAGACCGTTTGATTGACCACTTTAATTGGTTCTGTTGACTTTATTGTTTTCTCTCCCCAATGTGTTGAGTGGCAGTGCATGAAATACACTGTCTGTCTGCCTCTGTCTTCCCAAGCTAGTCTGCTTGTTCAGAACCTCTTGAGACACTTTTTAATTGATACCAATTGAAAATTTCATCAACATATAATTCATGCCAGTTGCTTCCATCTGCATTTGGAGATACTCACCATGCTTAATTGAAGCGAATGTGTCTGGCTGTAATCTATTAACCTAGCAGACACCCAACCTGTGTCTTGGAAAGCAACAAACACCAGCACAAGTGTGTGTGCGAAACACACACACACTCTCTCTCTCACACACACACACACACACACACACACACACACACACACACACACACACACACACACACACACACACACACACACACACACACACACACACACACACACACACGGACCCAGGGCTACAGAGACAGCAGGCTTTGTCAGTTTCTATTTCCCATCATTGTGATAATCCAAGAACCCAACTGAGAGAACAAAATCGTGATTGCATTCAAACCTCTCTGGACGGTTCTGGGTCTTGTCATGAAATAACCCTTCAGTGGAAAGCCACGCAAAAGTGCCATTTTCTTAGAAAATGTGGCTCTCAGGCATCTCGCATAAGTAGGCACTCCATGGACTGAAAACCACTGTATACAGTCTTCTGCTAGACAGATGTCAAAAGAACTATCACTCAAAATGGAGCCTGGAGAATTTCAGGAAATTGGTTAAACTCCCTAGAATACTGTTAAAAATGTAGCTGATGCAATATTCATTTTCAACACATGGTATTTCAATAAATCGAATTATGTATAGAATATAGAATAGGCAGGATTGAGCCTTTAGAGAACATATAATACAGTTATTTCTTCTGACCCTTACAGTATAGAAGAATAACGCAACCCTGCAGCCATCTACATACAGGACATAGTTGGATATTAAACATTCCTTTATCTCCCCTCCAGCCTCCTCTGTTGTAATCAAGTAAAGTAAATGGTGCATTTCTAAGGCGCTTTACACAGATTATGGATGCCACTCACATGCCAATGGCAGCAGAAACCATGCAAGGTTTGCACATCGGGAGCGATTAGGAGTTAAGTGTCTTGCTCAGGGATACATCGGTACTAACTCTGGGAGAGCCCACAGGGTTCGAACTGGGAACCTTGTGGCTCCTATTCAGTCACTCTATCTTCACTTGGACTTCATTGCAACTAGTGGTGCACCGAACATTCAGCTGCAGAAAAAAAATTCTGGCCTATTCAGTTTTGACCCACATTGGCAGAAAATATATCATCGAATACTTTACTGTATGCAGTGAATAACGTGGCAAGTAAAGTGCTGAATAAGTGTTTTATGGACCCATAATAGTGATTATTATCATGTCCTTTCCCATAATAAGGTAGCTTTACAGTGCAGCCTTGACAGCAATGATGGGGGGAAAAAGGTATATAATGTCAATCATATTCGGCTACTCGGTATTCGTTTTTTCGGCCAAAATGTTTCCTATATTCGGCATTCGGTGTCTTCGGCCAATAATCTCCCTTTGGGTGCATCCCTAAAGTATTTCTCATCTCTCTGATAGTGATCACCTGCGGCGACCCGGGCGTTCCGGCCAGCGGGCTTCGCTTCGGCGATGACCTCACCGTAGGCCAGAATGTGACTTTCGCATGTCAGCCAGGATACCTGATGGTGGGAGGCGACAGCACCGTTGTGAGAACCTGTACCAACAACGGCACCTGGAGTGGCACTATGCCAGCATGCCAAGGTAAGACTGACCACACACACACACATGCAGACACGCAGACACACGCACACAAACTGTGCACACGGCAGAAGACAGCTGACCTTGATAACCATCCGACCATGCTGTACCATCCTTGGCATGCCTAGCATCAGTGTCATGTACTGTACAAAGCGCACACTTATACATCCTGAGATCTAATTAGATTAGCAGGCAAGGTGACACCGGGGAGTTCTTCTCTGTTCAGATAATGTCAGTTGGTTTAGTTTTTAGATAAAAGCACTCTTAAGGTTTTTATTGGAACGCACTCTGGTGCTATAAAGCATATCTATCTCTGCTGTCTAGGTGGGAACCTGCTATGTCCAAAATAGGAGCTTTTCATGGAAATCAAATAATAAAAACAGTTGGTGACTTTATACGTAGTCAGATACTTTAATGTGTCCTTATTATCGGCACTTTTCCCCAAATTCTGCTCAAATGGAGGTTTTTGACCATTTATGTGGAGATACATACAGTATGTTTTTGACCACATTTGCCATGTGCCTTTAATTTGCCTGTAATCAGGGACAAACCACCTAACTCCACAATTTGGAGTTTGCTGGTTTGTCTGTGAGTAAGTGATTTTGAAATACTTTTTATTGGTTCAATATCAGTAAAACCGCATACACAGGTGAAAATGCTGTTCAATAGCACTGTTTTATTAAAAAACAAAAAAACAAAAACAAAGAAAGAACGAAAAATGTAGCTGTTTTCTGCCCTATCAGCGATAATATATAATGCTTTCTTATGAACAGAGATATGTGACGTGTGTCTCAAAGTGATTGTAAGAATTTCGCTATGAAATGATGAGTCCAGGTTAACATTAGACCCCTTTTCTGGGACATTCACAAGCGTCTCACCCTGGCCTGCAACCAGCGTGCTACGGTACACCTGTGGTTGCCTCAGGGCCGTGGCTGAACAGTCCCTCTGACACCGGATGATGGATGTCCTCCATGTCCTCTTCATCGCGCAATGAGGACCGCAGTAATTATATTTCAATGGTTAATCATGGCCTCTCTCCAGCAGTTTGCATACTCCATGAGCTTGATTACCGTCAGAGTTAGCGGGTCTACAAAGAGAGGGGGGGGGGGGGGGGGGACTGCTCGCCTGTTAGAGCGCCGCACATTGCTGTGATTTATGGCGCCGGGGTGGAGGCATAGATTAGCATAGCTGGCGTCGGTGCCCAAAAGTGAGCGTCGCAGGGAGGATTAACTTGTGCAGTGAGCGGTTCTAAAGTAAGGCTGTGTCAGGAAAAGCCCACCAGGCAAATGGCGCCACATTGTTGCTAAGGAACCATTTCGTAGGCTGCTGTCACTGCAACAGAAAGAGGAGAGCTGGCTTTCAGCTCACACAGAGGCAGAAACAAAGACATAGACCACCTCACTGACCATTTGTACAGTAACAATCTATTTCTGGACATATAGTAAGTACAGCGCTATTAACACTCTGCGTCGTGACTAAGTGCAGTGGTGTCATTCTATCGGGGTAGAGTGGCCAAATGGGAACCACAAGATTACCAGTTTGAATCCGGAGCTAGGGCAGAGCCTGACACTGAACCCCAAATGGCTCCTGATGTGCCATTTCGTACCTTGCAAGGTGTAAGACGCAATAAGTGTGTGAATGGTGAATGCAAGGCACTGCAAAGTGCCTCGATAAAGGTGCCACAGTACAGTTACAGTACACAGTACACTTCTCTATACTGTAAATGGTGCATTTACTGTATAGAGTAGTGGCTGACACCACTCTACTGCTATTAGCCAGAGTCATGATTTTTTTTCCCGCAATTGTGTGACTGTCGAAAAATTCATACTTTTTCCCCACCGTCTCAGTTGATGCTTGATATCCACATGAGAAAAAAAAATGCAGGCTGATTTTTTTATTTTTAATGACAACACAATCTGCCCTATGGTATTTTCAAGCGAGAACATAACTCTGTGACGGCGGCGGTGGCGGCGGTGGCGGATGGTGGCCTCTAGCGGCAGTGAAGTCAGCCCTGGTATATTATGATATACTGTACTTGTAGAGTGATCCTAGTATGACCTCCAGTAAGGTTTCCAGGAACATCCAGGCTGACAGTGATTTGTAGTATCTCATGGCTGTGTTTCATTATTAAGGCGTTCTGTTCAGCGGGATGTGGAAACTTTTGAAGGAGCCTGTGGTTCCATGAGAGAAGAGAGAGAGAGTATGTGTGTGGGTGTGAGAGAGAGAGAATATGCGCATGTGCGCGTGTGTGCGACTGCGTGCTCAAATGCGCATGCCACTGTGTGCATGTGTGTGCGCGTGCCTGCGTGTGTATGTGTGCGTAATTGTTTGAAGCTCCTCAACCTCTGAGCTCTAATCCTTGACAGGCTCCTTGACAGTTTTGACACCTGGCCCTGATGGCACTGATGGGGGATGGCAGAGGCAAGCAAATCCCTGGGGCTCAGTCTTTCCGAACCTTGCTAACATGTGCACGTGACGCACATGCACGGCTCAGTTGTGCACGCACACACACACACACACACACACACACACACACACACACACACACACACACACACACACACACACACACACACACACACACATGAACACACACACATAAACACACACATAAACATGCCTCTATCTTTAAACTTGCACGTTGCAACAGAGACATCTTATCTATCCTATCTCCATGCCCATACACACAGTTCAGTCGTTATAATTGTATCATGGCCGTTGGGCAGAAATTGTGTATACAAACTTTTTCATGATTTCTGACAGTTAATACCCTGTGCGCAGTGTGGGGTGTGCAAAACATAGATCTATCGATTCAATCTACAAGCTCACAATATGAGCGATGTGACGTACTGAGACTATATTAAAGGCGTACACACACCGGATGAGTACAGTGTACAACATCGACGCTCATCAAAACATCCTCCTCCATTATTTGCAATGGCACCGTGTGTCAGGTGAGGTGTTTACGCGCGCTAGTGTGCGTCTGGCGGAGGCGTTGTGGGATAGGTCCACTGGAAATAATGGAGGAGGATGTTTTGACACGCGTTGTGGCGTGCCGACGTGCATGCGCCATACACATCCGGTATGTGTATCCCTTAGATTTGTGACTAAATATTAACTACTATAGAGCTGAGCAGTCCTGCCCCTTTCATGTCATCGCCGGTGGCCCAGAAATGACTTCCCCATTAATTTTCCTCATAGACTTTTCCTAAATGTTTTATGTAAGCCAATTCGCCAATTCGGGTCCTGACAAATCATGACAAAGCACACACAATATTATGATATAACAATAATATCTAACTATATCTAATTAGTAAGAAGAAAAAAGAAACGGCAGGATACAGGATTTTTTCTCCTTATAAATCATGTGTTTGTTTCAAAACATTGTGTGTTTTGTCATGATTTGTCACCACCCGAGTTGGCGTAATCATCTTCATATAAAACATTTAAGAAAAGTCTTTGTGGAAAATTAATGGGGAATTTATTTCTGGCCACAGGTGATGTCATGAAGGGGGCGGGACTGCTCAGCTCTATTAGATCCATTGGACACTGTCGTGGCGGTTTTCACCCTGACAATATAACAATATATGGTAGCACTTTCTGTGTAGTGTATGCTGGATACATACTGGATGCTCTCTCTCTGTCTTTCTCTCTCTCTTTCTCTCTCCTTCTCGCACACAAAAGCACGCACACACACACATACATACATTCACCTTGGCTATACCACCACCCTACTGTCAGTTCCCACTGACCTGCATGCATAAGTCAGAGAGCCAGAGGGCTCCTCTTTGGCCCTTGCCTCCATGCCTCTGTTTCCCCACCAGCACTTATTTCTCTCGTGGGTAAATGAATAAAAGAAAGGCACGAGAGAGTGGAGTTTGACTGCTCATTAATATTGCCATTCCCCAGCTGAGACGGTTCTCCCTCTCTCTTCCTCTCTCCCTCTCTGAGAGCATGAGTGATCCAGTGCCGTAAAAAGAAGACAATACATATCAGAAGAAACACGTTATTGTGCGAAGAAAAGGAAGAAGCTGACAGATAGCAACGGAGGGCCACGGGAGAGAGAACGCAGCCATTTTTAGAATCTTTGATGCATGCAGCAAGAGATGGGGGCTGCAAATGTTGTGTGTATGCCTGTGTTGTTGTGTGTGCATACATGTGGCATGAGTCTGACAGCTGGGTGTCATGCATCGCTGATTGGTGCATGATGACCAGGCGTAATTGTGACATGGACAAACGTGGAAGATTTTTTGTGGGGGGTTTTGGGAAAGAAATGATGAAAAATATAAACTTTCCTTTAATTTAATAGGCTAAATATAATGTATGTCTTCTCAAAATTGTCTCAATCTAATATTCCCTGAATCTGTATGAATTAACAAGTGATGGAATGACATGTTACACTCTAGTCATTAACTACCAGCAGCAGCAACGCCAACGCGTGAAACTATAGAGGACAATTAGCTGACCCCAACTTAATTATTGGGTGAGTACACGCAAGCGTTTTAACTTTTAATGTATGCGCAAAAGCTGCACTGACGCCCCACCGTAGGAGAACATGTATGTTTGCTATACATAAATGTAGCCTAACTGCCGCTGGCACATGTAATATGTATTATTATTATTGTCGCAGCTGAATGCCGCCTCCGGAAATCAGTGTGACTGCGTGCTAATAGAGAGAGAGAGAAAGAGAGAGAGATATGATGGGGGTTGTTCTGATTAATTCATCTTCAATCAGTCCTAGGCTGAATGATGGACTAACTCTCCATTATTGATTTGATAGAGCACATCCTTGTGCGTCGATAAGAACTTTGCCATCTTAGCTTTGCTGCAAAGACACTTTCATACCAGAGAGCCATGCACAGAACAGTGAAATATCTACTCCCTATATTTTCTCAATATCCAATTCAAAGAAAGGAGGAGCAAACGCAGATGGTCCTGTGTCCAAGATCAAAAATATCTTATTAGCTGCCTTCCCCATTTTCTGCTAAATGTTTTCTTTGAATATTATTGACCACATAATTAGATGTCTGTGGCAAACATATCCTTTTGAGAAAATGTCCAGTAGAAGATGGCTGTGGTGGTGGTGACTGGTGACCCCTGATGATGACACATCCTGAGCTTTTGCCATCAAGGATTGTCTCTGAATCCCAGGTTTTCCATGTTCAGCTGTAAGAGGCACTAATGCTGCTTAGGACTTACAGTCAGAAAATGGGGACACGTTATGACAGCCCTGGCTGCCACGGCATTTTTTTTTTTTTTTTTTTTTTTTTGGGGGGGGGGGGGGGGGGGGGTGTTATTCATTCAGATTCAGAGCATCTGCGATTATTACTCCTCTAATCAGCATAGTGTAACTTTCCCACTCATAGACCATCTAGTCTTCTCCACTCCTTTCTGTCTCCCCCTCACTTCTCAGTTGTGTGTGCATCACATTATATTCATGGAGTCTCTGTATATACGTTGCAGGTGAGTGCAGCGCCCGCTGTCAGGTTAAGCCCAACTTCATAGGGGTGTGATTTTTTTTTTTTTTTTTTTTTGTAAAACATCTTAGTTTTGAAATTGATTTTATTATTATCATTATTTGCTTTTATGCATGTAAAAATAGACAGAAAAGAGGGAGAGACACACAGCAGAGAGCATCATGAACAGGACTTGAACACATGACATGCTGTCAGGCTAGAGCCTATATGTGACAGGTGCCTGGACCACTTGGCCAGCGGCCAGCGCACAAGTTGACATGTTCTTTTAAGACTAATTGTTGTATAATTGCACTATTACACGATAAAACGAGTAAGTGCGCTTTATCATCATTAATGGTACTTCTGAGCTGCTGAATTTGCCTTTCAGCTCCTTCCTGCGTGGATACGGAGGTGGAGAGCTGGGTAGTAGTAAGCAAAACACCGAGAAACAACCATGACAGTAATGGTACAACAAATTGGCACAAAAAAGGAAACATATTCCAATTTTGCTTTCCGCCAAGAATTGTCATTTTCAGTGGCGGCGCAACACTAATGTACAATTATAAATTATAAGTGCCTGAGTGTGTGTGTGTGTGTGTGTGTGTGTGTGTGTGTGTGTGTGTGTGTGTGTGTGTGTGTGTGTGTGTGTGTGTGTGTGTGTGTGTGTGTGTGTGTGTGTGTGTGAGTGTGCAAGTGCGATTCTGAGTGCATGTGTATATCCTGCCTTAATTAGTGCCATTTGTGCAGTGTTGTGAGATTGCCTCCCTGTGTGTGTGTTTGGTGTAAAAAGCAGTACCAGTCCAGGCTTTCAGGCGTGTCTGGCCAGCTGGTCTATGGTTGGGTGGGTAGGATAGTTGAAAATCCTACAGGTTTTACTGAAACAACATTTGGCGTATATAAAGTATCCCACATGTGGGGAAGCTTTCATCCACTTAATGCTCTGGGCTGTCCACAGTGCTGCACAGGGCATTAGCACCCTCTGCAGTGCGTTGCGGTTTGAGGGCACAGACGCTGAAGTCAATCAGAATGCACCGGTGGTGCCATGCAGCAGGATCCTGGACCCCTTGCCGAAACCTGGTTACCTGCCTGAGGTGCAAGAGGCAGGAGGGGGGGGGGGGGGGGGGGGGTTGCAACAGACACGCAGCATGCATAAAGCTAAAGGTCTGACTCTGAGAGTTTTCTGTTTTCAATTATGAAATGCTGTTGCTTTGAGTGTAGTTAGTTAGTAGCAGTAGTAGTGCAGTAGTAGTGTTTCAAATAATTCTAAATATAGGCACTTTAATTTGAAATATATTGGGTTATTTTGCATACTATCGTGTTTGGTGGGCCATTGCCCCCCATGTCCATGCCTAGATCCGCCCCTGGCAAGAGGTGCATTTCTACACCTTTTTCACCACAACAGGCCGGACAACCAAGATGATCCAACTGTATCAGCTGCATGGGGTTGGCCGAGGAACCTGAGCTGTGTCAAGTCTGAAAACGTGACACAGGGACTATGTGTTGAATGCTGAGCTGTAGTGTACAAACTCTCTGCCATTGAAGTGCCCCTTTTAGTAGCTAAAGAATATAAAATGAACAAAATGTTATATGCACAGTTGAAGACATCTACAAATTCATTATCAGCACCAACGCTAGACTTGGGCTTAAATAAAACTTTCAGAAAGAGCTTGTCACAGCCACTATGTTTAGTCTTTGAAGTTTATTCAAAGCACGTCAGTGGCCTGAATTTCTGAGCGAATATTTTATATATTTTTCACTCTATACTAGATATAGAGCTGTGCGGGAATCCGTTTGGATTCCCCACCAACAACAAAGGAACAAAAGATTGTTCCACCTCGGAGAGAACGCTGTATTGACACCCACGTGGCACACTCCACTTTCACAGCAGTCCAGTGAGTGGAACATCAAAGCCAACACAGGAATACATACGAGACTATAAATATGATAGAAGACCTGTTCAAAATGCATCAGTCCTATGTACTGTATATGGGGCGAGTGAGAAAATCAGTGAGATGAAGTCGGATCCTGACCTTACGGTGGCAACAACAGATGTAAATCATCTAGGCTACCTGATGTAATTAGTCATATAGTTAAAATACATTTTGTGAAATAAAATTGTCACTCTCCTTGTAAATGAATGTCAAACTCAACGACAGAAGTCAGTGGAACTCAACAAAGTATTGCAGCACTGCAGCTTACGTGACTGCTAATGTCACCAATCCATTTTGTGTCAGTTTTGTGAAATAACTGTTTGTAGTTGTAAAAGTATTAACTCATTTATTGCCAACATTGCCACCTTGTGCCTGAAAATGAACACACAGATAGCCACCCATTCAGAATGTTCAGTGTTCAATGTTAGACCGTCTTAGTGACGTTTCGATCTTGCTCGATACCCCAAAAATATACAGTACATAGTTTTTACTGTTTCATTTAATGAATTAACCTTCTTTTTGTCCAGACAGAGGAATTGGAGATATTACTGTCCTAAACACTGTGTTCACATAGACAGCATAAACCAGCCTTTTCCAAGTGCATACAGAACACAGTTTTGCATGTGTGTATTGTAGGTATGAGAGACTGACAGAAACATAAAGATGTACTGTGTAGAGAGACTTGGGGAGATGATGATGGGTGTTGAAAACAAACATTTATAATTTATTCAGATGCTTAAACCCCATATCCCATCTGCCTCCCCACGGGTTCATCCCCAACAAACCCCAAGGTTTATTATGAATTAATTTATTACATTTGTTGAGGAGAAGGTTTATGGTTTACACTACAGAGAGACAAGGGCTTCTATTTCCATCAGACATTATTAGGCCTGCTGTATTCAGAGACTCTGTCCAAACAAAAGGCATCAGAAGTCTTGTGGGAAATTCCAGACATCAAAACCCAGAACGTTGTCTAGTAACCCAGCCTCTCTGATTATTATGCAGTTTTTTACGCAGAATTTAGCAATGTCTGAAAAGCAGGGCAGGGTATTTTGGGCGAATACCCCGCCACGTGCTTCAAATATTGCGTCACTCATAATTATATCTGTCTACAACGTATACAGTATATAGTGTATGTGCAAGCATACACTTTGAATTATAAATTCAAAGTGTATGCTTGCAGCACAATTCATTCAGTGTTAAATAGAACATTTAACACGTCTAGGTGAATGTTTCTGTGAGTCTGTTGACTAGTTTATGATCCTTATCTGGTAAGATGAAATATTGTGCGCCGTGAATATGAACCATTCTGTTCACCAAAGGTTCTGTGTGTATGTTTGCATGCACACAGGTGTGTGTGTGGGTGTGAGTGAGAACAAGTGAAAGAATGCAATATTTATACAAACTAGTTTTCGGCTTTCTACCCTCATCCAAGTGGCATAATTTGCAACTGAATTCCTCAAAAACAACAAATACGTGGCTGTGTATGACTCATTCATTCGATTCATTGATATCTGATTCTCCATGATGGTGAGATCATGATGATGTTAATTATTTTTCTTACTCCCTAACACCTCTCTCTCGCACGCACACACGCACACACACAATGACACAAACAAAACTTTATCCGGCAGCCATGGAGGTAACTTATCCCTTTGTTGTGTCTCGTATCGCTTTTTGTCTGTACGATTACAGGCTGACTTTGAAGCAATTTCACCAGTACAATAACAAATCAATTTAACAATGAAAGTGACATTTCATGATGATGATGGTGTGAACATTCTGTGATCAATGCCAGCCTTGTTGGTCAACTACGCAATGTCTGCAGTGCAAACAAGCAACCTGAACCGTGACAAAAGGCTGAACATGAAGTCAATGTAGAAATTCCTCTACCATTTCTGCCAACATACCCTCTTTGAACTACAACAACACCCTGCTTACACTTGTTGTTCTTCTGCTAGTCTTTTTTTTTTTTTCAGTAAACGCTCAAGGCGATGGTCTGATATTGACATGTAGACGATTTACATCTCTGTAATACACTGTAATCATAGTAATTAGCTCCAAAGCAAAATGTTCTCTATAATTACCTTGTGTCTTCGGTTTGATTTAGAGGACAGCAGCTATCTAAGATCCAGTAACAAAAGTGTGTGTGTGTCTGTGTGTGTCTGTGTGTGTGTGTGTGTGTGTGTCTGTGTGTGTGTGTCTGTGTGTGTGTGTGTGTGTGTGTGTGTGTGTGTGTGTGTGTGTGTGTGTGTGTCTGTGTGTGTGTGTGTGTGTGTGTGTGTGTGTGTGTGTGTGTGTGTGTGTGTGTGTGTGTGTGTGTGTGTGTGTGTGTGTGCGTGTGCGTGTGTGTACGTGTGCATGCATGGCTGGCTGTGTACGTGTTTATTCCCCCACAGTGGTGACATGCCCCACACCCCAGGCACTCCCCAACGGCCTCCTGGAGGGCTCCGTGCTAGAGTGGGGAACCAGCGTGAGCTACAGCTGTCTGCCTGGCTATGAGCTGTCCTTCCCTGCTGTGCTCACCTGCACCGGGAATGGAACTTGGAGTGGAGATCTGCCTCAGTGCCTGCGTAAGTTACCAGTACTCATATTGATGATGATGCTTCTGCTGCTGAAGATGATGATGATGACGATGAATGATGATAATGATGATGATGATGTCGGGGACCTTCAGGGAGGAATCATTCTGCATCATAGCTTCGTCCTCATTTTGGAAAAGGTTTCCAGCAGGAGCAATCTGTTTGTCATCGACATCGCTGTGGTGCCGTCGAAATCATCTTTGTTACACTCTCGAGACTTGGCACTATGTGCCAGATTGGGTGTTATTGGCGTCTTGTTTTGGTCATTGGCCAATTATGCTGGCCAGGAAATCTGCCGTGGATATTATGTAAGGTTACTGTGTTGTGTTTGCCTTGGTGTATTTCACTGTTGCAAAGATGGTTTTGTTCAAAGGTGCAGTGCAATAAGCTGTGTTCTCATATTTGGTTGTGCATATAACCAAATGAGAAAAAGAAGAGCCTAAAGTATATTACCCTGCACTGCACTTTATAGCTTGGTCTGTGGTTACTGAAAGCTGAACACGGTGATTGAAGCACAACATAATAATAACAAATGTTTTATCTTCTAGGAAAATAAGTTGCATTTTCCATTTATATCACTGCTGTTCTGTAGAGATCATGCATTCACCCCTGCCTGTGTTTCTGTTCGTAGCTAATCTTGCACACTACAGTACTAGGCCGATTAAAGACGTTGTTCTCAACTGTTTTTCAATGCAATAAGCCAGAAGCAATCAAACATGGGAGCTTATTTGATGAAAGCTCTGTTTACAGACATGATGTGCCTGTGTGCATTGTGCAGAATGGTTTAACTATACTAATTGTAGAATCGAAATACTGAAATTATGTTTGAATAGGCAACCTGTTGAATGAAAATATGAAACGTGTATACATTCCACATAATTATAGACGTGCCATGCTACGTTTTCATGCATGCATTCATTGTTGTTATTACCAGCGCATGCCTCCTGGCTGGGATTATGCTCTTCTGAGCACACCTTTCTGCTTTTAAATAGATTCAGTGAAGGGTGAATTGAACCCAAGCTCAAATCAATATTACAGTAGTGAGTCCATAGGGTTGGCCTGTCACTCTTGACTTGCTTTTGGGGCTTGTTACTGCAGGTCTCCTCTCATCTTTCGTAAAACGTTCAATAGCAGTGAGGTGTGTGTGGTTTCTTGATGGAGCCCTAGTTGTCACCGAGAGTCCCTTTGCTGCAGTCAAACAGGAATGAAATTCCAATGATATTGCTTAAACATACAGTATTTGTCTTCATAAATTTTAGTCATGACCCAGTGGGTTGAACTTGAAATATATAGAGACAAGTTTATTTAGCATGCTGATATATGTTTGGATTGTCTGAAAGCTGTTCTGCAAATATAGCCTACTTAGTCGCATGGGTGAGTGTAGTCAATGGCTTTCAATCTTAATTTTAATTGAAATTGAATGGTTGGACAAAGTCAGAATCAAATATTTCTCTGTTTGATCATTTCTCTTGAGTAGCAATGGTACAGTGTTATGTGTTTAATGATGACTCAAGACTTCATAAAATATGCCGGTAAGACTTTACAATAATGACCTGTTATAAAGCATTTATAAACATGTATAAGCAGTTTGTTAATGAATAATAATCATGAACAGAATGTTTATTAACATCCATAAATGCTTAACTAAACATTTATAACTATCTTCAGAATCCATGTATAAATAGTAAACTATTCATGAATAAGCCATTTATATGCATGTGTAATTTAGACGTATTAGTAGATAAAGACATAATAGTTTATAAGCTATTTGTATACCTTGGTAAATTATTAATAAATGTATAATAATATTGGAACTAAAATATGTCTAGACCTAACTAAGGCTAAAAATCATTTATTTGTAGTTAACTATTAATGGATAAGCCATTTGTAAACATTTAGACATTATTATTATTAAAACATTTATAACTTAGAACATTTATAATTTATAACAGTTATTTATACACATTACTTACACTTATCATTAAATGTTAAATGTTTATGTATGTTTCGAAAACATTTCTAAAAGATATATTGATCAGTGGAACATGTCATCAAGAGACCCCAAGTAAAGTGAAGAAAATTCATTAGTTTGGGCCGTCTTTTAATGTAGCATCCGCGTTTGTTCATGTTTAACAGACAAACAATGAATAGTCTTCACTTTACATTAGGGCACTTGATTATGATTTATAGATGCAATAACAATGTTTTACAGAGCATTTGCTAATGTGGCCTCCATGTTTGGTGGTTAATACGCCTGTAGACAGCAATGTTGGACAACGCCATAGTCATACAGTTGGATTATAATCATTTACTTAAAGGGATATTCCACTTTCAAAAAAAAACTTTTGGTCATTTTATGGTCTACTCAGTCTCATGTGAACACACCTGACAGTTTTTAAGTTACTCCTTTCAGTATTTAGATATTTGATGTTCATTTTAGCGCCTCCAGCTCTTTCCCATAGAAACCCATTATAACTTAAAACTCCATTTTAACCATGAGATATTATTCAAAAACAACCAATCTTTTTTCTGGTGACTGATATTGTCCTCGGAATATGTGAGAGGACCGTGGAATTTCATTTACAGTTTTTAATTATTTTTAAAATATTGTTTTGGAAAATGTAGCCGCCTCGATATTTGGGTAGGCATACCCAAATGAATAAAACAATATTTTAAAAATCAATAAAAACTGTAAATGAAATTCCACAATCCTCTCACCTATTCCGGTGACAATATCAATCACCAGAGAAAAAAATGGTTGTTTTCGAATAATCTGTCATGGTTAAAATGGAGTTTTAAGTGGGGAATTTAATATTTAAATGGGGAAAAAAGAAAAAGATAATTTCCCGGAGCAGCACGAAAAAAACGAAAAAAAAAACAAAAAAAAACAAAAAAAAAGGCTAGATTTTTTAGGAATGTTTTACAAACATGTAGGCCACATTAGCATATGCTTTGTAAAACATTGTTATTGCTTCTATAAATCATAATCAAGTGCCCTAATGTAAAGTGAAGACTATTCATTGCTTAAAACTCTCTGTTAAACGTGAACAAACATGAATGGTACCGTGGTGTATTTCCTCTCATTTGGTTTCATTATTTTCTTCACTACATTAACAGACAGTCCTCACTAATGAATTGTCTTCATTTTACTTTGAAGCTCTTGATAACATCTACCAATGATCAATAGATCTTTTAGGAATGTTTTGCAAACAAACAAATTAAAGGCGATGACTTGGACAAACATGGAGGACACATGGACAGACAGTCAAATATTGGATGCTTTTCAATATTTGACTTTTCATAATGATAGGTTTAAAGGTAGGGGAAGTGATTTCACTTTTGTCAGATATCATCCAAAAAAAATGTTTCTGTTAAAATGCTCTATTATAAGGTGTGCAGACCATATATGGAGTTTCCCCCTCCCCCACGTTAGCAGAGGAGCTAATAAAAGTTCCCCAGGTGGAGGGTGAATTCTCCTCCAATCAGGATCGAGCAGCAGGTTAACATAGTGTAGCTACTCTTTGGCGCCCCTAGTGCACCAGGCTGGTACTACACGATGAATTTCAAATCACTTCCCATACCTTTAAGTAATGTCTATAAATAAATGTTATAAATACGTTATTGATAGTTATCACGTGTCGTCACGAGTCCTGGCCACACCTCCCCTGGCGGGCAAGAAGTGTACTTTCTCCATTGCAGGGACCGGGTGTCTGCGCTCTAACTAGCTAAATGCCGGATAGTTGCTGTGCCATTGGCTGTGCCAACCGGCGAGGAGAGAAGCCTGGGTTGTGTCTGTATCGAGTTTGGTGATGTTTTCATGTGTCTGGTGGAGGGTTCATCTCGGTGCTGCGCCGCTGGTGATGAGGGGCTTCTTTGTTGTCGGGGCGGGGGTGAGTGGCGTTGCGTTGGCCGGGGGTGTAGCTACAGTAGGTAGCATAACACGAGAAACTTCTAAATGTAAACCAAACGGGACTCTTAACGGGTCCGTTTGGTTTCATCTGTGCACTGTGCACTGTGCACTGTCAGAGTTAAGGGGGAGTGGGAAACGTTTTGTCGTGTTGTGCTGGCTGCTGTGGCTACACATCTGGCTGGCGTGGCATCGCTCGCCTTCGCTTAGACTGTGGGGGGGGGGGCTCTTCACTTTCCACACGCGGCATTTTGTCCCAGCCTTACTGGAGGTGCAGGTGGCTGGCTGTGCTTTTGTGCCGGTGCCTTAGTCTTCGCGGCGGGGTGGCGTGGGGACGGATTCTCCACCAGATATATGAAAACATAACCAGACTCGAGTAGCGAGGGCAGGGTCGGAGGGTTCCAGGTGGTCCCCAGCTAAGTTGTTTAACCAAATGTAACTCTTGAGAGTGTAAAAATGAAACCAAATGAACCCGCAAGCGTCCATATCGCATGATATCCATCATGCGAATTAGTCCAAATCTACACAACTATAAGATTAATGGTCATGGACAGCAGCAAAAGAAATCTTTAGTTTTGGGGTCTGTGGGTCTAAAAACATCCTCAGTTGGTGGTCCGTGGCTCAAATGCTGAATAAATGGTGGGCCTTGGGATGAAAAAGGTTGAAAACCACTGATCTAATAGTCCTTGCTACTTAAAACAACTAGGAAACTGCGTGTATTCTGTTTACAGCGACGTTCTTTCTGTCCGCCAGGGGGGCGGAGAAACCACGTGACTGGAAACTATGAATAAATGTTTCTATAATGATTTATAAATGTTTACAAATGGCTTATCCATTAGTAATTAAGTAAGTAAGCTACTTGCTAATAAATAATATGTAGCCTTACTAGCCTTAGTTACAAATGCTTTAGCTATAATGTTATTATATGTATTTTACCAAGGTATACGAATAGTTAATAAGCTAGTGTTTCTGTTATCTACTAATAGGTTGTATAACTTAGATACAAATGATTTATTAACAATTGCGCATCTATATAAATGGCTTATTCATGAATAGTTTACTACTTATTAATAATTTACTAATAATTTATAAATGAGCTTTAAATATAGTTATAAATGTTTAGTTAAGCATTTACAGATGTTAATAAACAATCTATTCATGATTATTACTCATCTACAAATGGCTTATAAATGCTTTATAACGGGTCATTATTATAATATAAGTGTTACCAATACGCCTACAAATAGCTCAGGGAAATACTGTCTGTGTGGGGCCGATGCTACAACGTCAGCTTTTTAACAATTGTTTTCATGCCCAGGTTAATTTTTAATACAATCTGAATGGAGGAGCAAAGTCATATGACAACATGACACATTGAACATAGGGGTTTAATTCATTGGTTAAATGAATTGTGTCTTACTTGTTTGTGTTGCTTTTTGGCTATACATTCAGTGTAACAGGCTCCTATTGCTTATTATCCAGCCAACAGACTGTGAGTAGTGGCTAGCAGCGATACTTCCTCACGTATATTCCTGCTAATTTACAGTATGTTGTCTGTAGAATGTGTCTGATTGATGCCAAGCTTATTGCTGTTATGTGTGTAGTGGTGACAAGACCATGATGGCTGGCAACACTGTCTATTTTTGCTTTTGTCATAATGTGTTGCTTTTTTCCCAGTGGGATTAATTAGTGTGAGTATGATCATTAATGAGTTTGTTGCGGGTGATTTCAATCAGGACCAATCAAATGACAAGTTTTCATTACCTTTTCAGTAAGAATGATCCCTGGCTAATAAGTCTTATATGCCTCCTATAAAAACAAAATCATCTTTCACTCAATAGTGACCACTCCCAACGCAAGGTGATTTGTCCATGTGTGGTCTACTGTAGCTCTATGGAATGTACAGTACATGCACATGCTAATGCATTTAAAATAGTATTAAAATATTGCTTTGATGTTCAAATTTAATACTTAGGAAGAGTAGCACATGCACTCCATTTAACAGAGAGGGGGGAGGATATAAAACAGCAAGTTTGCAAGTAGCAGCAAACAATAAAAATAGCCTTAAAAAAACACATGGTAGGATACCGTTGGGACTTTATGCAATATCCCGAGGGCCAGAGTTTCATATTTTGTCTTCAGGCTCTCTGTGCGTCCCTCGATCCCTCCTTCTCAACTGGCCTGTTTTTATAAATCCTTTAAGTAAAGCAACATATCTGCCTTGGTTTGCAACTCACTAGGGGATTTGGCGTTCTTTTTCTTGTTGCTTTTATTATGTTATTGTTGGTTCTTATTTTGACACACAGGTTCCCCTGTTCACTTGGATAGTCATGGATGACATGTTTCTGTTGTTGGAACAACACCCTGTTTTCTGCCTAACTTTGGGGGGAGGGTTTGGAAGGAGGCACAGCTTGTAATTGTGAGACAGACAGGCCGTCACTGTGGTAGGGAAGTCAGTGTTCATTGTAGCTGAAGGACAGGGATTTACTATTCTGTATCGGATTGCAACTCGGACGTTGCGAGTGAACTTTGAAATGTTCGACAAGGCGGCTTGCTTTCTTTAGATCGCTCAGTGGTGTCTCTCATGGCTCAAGTTCGCTTGAGATGGCACCACTGCAGAGATAAACTATAGGGCGAAGGTTTCTTCCAAAAGTGTGGCAAAACACTGGAAGTAGGAAGTTGGTCTCATGCTGGATCTTTCCCCAAACGTCAGTGCGATATTTGCATTAGATTTTCTAATACTGCAAAATAAGCTTGTGGTAAATAAACATGCATGTTTACAGTAGTTCTGCAAGGTAATCTTCACAACCAGTTTCATGACAATAAACAATTCTATTTACAGTGCTTAAAATGCAATCCTGGGTACTAAAAACCTATTCCTATGAATAAACTCCATCATTATGTCTTGAATTTAACCACTACAAATGCTGTGTGTTCGGCATAATGACTTGAAATGTCCCCTAACAATGTTTGAAGTCACTTGTGAAGTGGGTTATTTTGTGTCATAAAACATGAAAATCTGTTTACCAAGCACAGAACTGTTATTTCAAGATCCGCCCACACAGATCAAGTCAATACACATGTTCCACAGTCCACATAGATAATGTTCCAACCTTTTTTCTTTGGCTTTTGTTTGCGATTCACCTTGCTAAATTATATGTCCATCCTTTTTGTTATGCAGCAGCAGCAGGCCTATAATTAAAAGTTACATTTATATTGTGACTCAGGTCACAGTAGAACTATATAGAGATTCTGTCCTTTAAATGTGTCCTGAATATAGCTCAGTCACCTAGCTTTCCAAGCTGGGTGACTCTCATATGATATATGGAATGTTCCAATTATTTCTTCTTTTATAACTACTACTACAGCTCAGTCAGGTCTAGGTCAAAATCTTTTTGTTTGTATGATAACTAAATGTAATCAGTTCTGTATTGTCTAATATTGTCAGGATTGGACCCATAAAACTTGATCAGAGCACCCTTACAAGGGCCTCCTATTGTTCACAGACATATTAGCTAAATCTGGTTGCCAAAAGATGCATTTCTTGCGAATATGTTATTTACTATAAGATTTACGTAACACTTAAGTGTTGTTTGTTTGGCAAACATTCACACAAACACAGCCTGTGGCTGGACTACCTGCGTTTCAGTGTAATTACTTTCTCTAGTGAATTATTGTTACTGTTCTTACTGTTCAAGAACTATGATTTTTATCTTGCCATATTTGTAACCATTTTAGAAAAGCAATAAGCCATACAAGGTCCCATGTTACCTGTGTTTTATAATGTCTGAGAGGGTTGGAGGCACCTCTTGTGGCTTATACTTATTGCTTTATTAGGCATTAGGCAAGTGTTTATGTGCTAGAATAAATAAATTCTGCACGTTATGAGAAGAGAGGATGAAGGGAATAAACATCAGGCCGTCATGAGTTGTGAAGTCGACGGTGTGTATGTTGTACTGTATACCCACTGTGTGTCTAACCCACAGCAACACTCCTGCCACACACATAGACACAGACAAATGCAGGCACACGCATAGACGCGCACACACACACACACACACACACACACACACACACACACACACACACACACACACACACACACACACACACACACACACACACACACACACACACACACACACACACACACACACACACACACACACACAGCAGTGCCCATATGGAGCAGTCATGCAACTCATTCGTTCACAGTGCTTTTCTCCACAGTCGACTTGTTTAGAGTCTCTTCTGAGAATTTCTGAGAAACACATGCTGCTGTTAGTTTTCAGCACACAGACCACCTTGAGTTGTTTTTGAACATTTGAAATTGAACGTGTCTATCTGGAATCTTCACGTGGCCTCTCCTGCTGCTCAAATTCTCTGGCTGGTCACAGTCTATCCCCACACTCAAGATCAATACCTTGAAACACAGCATATACTGTATTCCTTCACTCTTGGTATAAGAACTCATTCCTGACCTGGAGTGGGCAATTCACCAATTTCCTGCTGAGAATCACAACCTCAGATTTAAAAATGCTGATCCTCATCGCAGCTGCAGCTGTTTCACAAATTGCAGCAAACCGGTCCTGTGAGTGTTGAAGGTCAAGCCTGAATGCCTGAAGCTCACGGTTATAATATAAGGTGATTATTTTTTTTCCCTGTCTATTAGCACTCCCTAGTTCAAACATTATATGACAAAATTAAGAATAGGTTAGATGGTGCCTGATGACTTGCCAAACAGAGCCTGTAATAATCTCTCTCTCTCTCTCTCTCTCTAAGGAGAAATATAACAAATATACCAAGTATTCATACCACAGTGAAACAGACTAACATTAACCTAAAGCGGGTTGGTTGTGTGATTTTGGAGATGTACATCTGGGTGCAGGGTACTCTTAACAGTGCCAGAAATAGCAATGGACGATCTCAATGCAGACAAGAGGCGGACAGTGCAAATCTTGTTCCTCCTTGACCCCAAAATCGCAGCACGCTGATGATTTGCAAACAACATAAAAACAGTAGTGTACCTCCCATAGTTCCTCTCCTCCTACACCGGTGCACTGAGTGTTCTCAAAAAAAGAGGCCCCACAGTCGTTGTTAGTCAGTGTTCTCAGCTGCTAGTGTTTTTACTAAATTTATCATTTAAGCTGGCACCAGAAAGCATGTACCTCTTTTTGTAATACTGATGAGTGTGTGTCATACCGCATTCAGATTGATCTCTGTGAACACCCTGGCTCCCCCTGCCATAGTGTTACTACATCTGATTCCTAAAGCAGGGGACATGATATTAGTTTACTCATGCATTTGAGGTTAGGAGCGCTTGCAGATATGCGGATATTTTAAATTCAATGTATATAGACTTTATTCGCAGGTCAGTGTGCCGCTCATATTGGTGCAACAGGAGGCAATGATGAAGACATTGCAGCATTATTCAGCACACTGTATAATGGATCAGAAATGCTAACAACACTGCTAACCTTTTTGACTCAGTATAATGCAGAATAATTATACAATCAATTAACGGTAGGATTGCCGTTGAAAAGATAATTGCCCATACCTGTACTCAGCAGTGCAGCTATAGCTACACAGTACACTACAGCTCAGCAATATTGCATAAGGCGCCGTGTTTCTGCAAAACAAACTAGCCTGTGCAATTTTTCTGTGCAGTGCATATCAATTAGAATTACAGAGTGTTATCTATGCCATTTATGAGATATACGGTAGATTTAAAATATTAACAATCTGTGGTCATGGCTCTTCACATTAATCTTCACTATTCCAGCACAAAACACAAAAACACTTAGTTCTTAGGCTTGAAATATTGAAAATTATTATTTCATATGCTACCCAGATTTAGCACTCTCTTTCTCTAAGTGCGATTACTAAAACAGTGCTTAAACACCCACATCCATCTTCACAATCTTCACACAGTAAAGTCCTCTGTGTTCATTTATCCATTACCTAACTTGGAGTGTACAAAATGGTAATTTAATTCTTAAAGCGCCGTTCTCGAGCTGCTCGTGGACATCCCGTGGAGACCCCCCCGCCGGTCACGCGGACGGCTCGTATCACGACGAGATGTAGATTTCATTCTTTAATCCAACTATTAGTCCGTGCGCATCGTCTGATGATCATCCCGTTGCTGACTTTCATTTGGGACAGAATTGGGGACAACTTTTTTTTTTCCCTTCCCATTGACATGCATTCAGCCCAATGCAATCAAACGGCTCTCCTCCGGTTTGCCCCCTCAATGTCGCTGGCGCATGGGTTAAGCAGCCAGGGCTACACAGCTCTTCCTGACTTGTGACCCGGATGTTTTTGGGTACATCGCCAGATGATCGATTAGGCAAGACAACAGACACAGCATAACAGAAACAGCACATCCTGTTTAGGAGATCTGAGCTTCAAAATAAGGGCTTTTTTACCGATCAAATGGTCTGAGCCGCGGCAGTGGAAAGAAAACAAAGAATATCCGATCGCGCAAAATGATTTAACCACTTAAACTCTATACATATAGTGCACTGGTTTCACATGGCCTAGGCACACTCCTGTTTTTGCTCTAATGTATAATTGCCAAAAAATAGTTGATCTGCAGACATGGTGAGCTTGTAGAGGCTCTGTTTTCCCCAAAGTTAGCCCCTGATTAGGGATGCTAGAGACTGTATGGGAATTGAGAAGGTCCCTGAGCTGTCTCGGAATTTGGCCTGTCCCTGTGCAAGACCCTTAACCGAGAACAGCTCCCTCATGAGCCCACTGAGCAGCCACCGTTCCCCTCCCCTGCTGGGGACCAGAAAACAACCCCCTCACCTGCCCTAGACTTCAGTCTCTGTGAAGGCTAGTTCACTTCACGTTCACGCAGGGATGAAACAGGGAGCCCAACGTTGAGTCTCTAGCCTCTGCATACTGATGATTTCATACCATAGATAATTCATCAAGGAAAGAGACGCTGTGAGAGCAATAGAGCAATAGAACAAGCAAGTTTGTATGACGAGTCTCTCTTTCTCTTTGTCTCGCTGTCTCTCTGTCTCTTTCTCTCTCTCCCTCTCTCTCCCTGTCTCTCTCTCTCTCTCTCTCTCTCTCTCTCTCTCTCTCTCTCTCTCTCTCTCTCTCTCTCTCTCTCTCTCTGCATATTACATATGCTGAGCTTGGTTTTGCCTCGGGCAAATTCTGGTATAATTCCACGAAAAAAGGACAACAATTCCTCGAAGCTAGAAGCTTGTGAATGATGTGGATGTCACCTGTTATTAGTGTGACATTGTCACAGCCCGTGATTTTTTTCCATCAAATACCACATCACCCATCACAGGCTAAGTATTTCATAATTATAGTTTTCAGATTTTTGGCTGTAGATATTTGTATCTTCACTTGTAAACATGAAGGAGAGTGCTTTGGATGCACAATGAATCTGCTAAGGGGGTCGAACTGCGATTATAGACAGATAGTATACTGCGCATCTCTAAATACATGGATTTGGTACCATGATAACACTATTTGCAGAATTGGCTTTATTAGAACATTCCTGCATGCGCTGGATTCTAATCTCAACTTTAAGCAGACATTGATTATCTCAACGAATAAACCTGTGTGTATAAGAAGACCCTGCTGCTTCGCAAGAACCATGCAAAGGAAGAACTTATCTTTGCCTCCAGACCTCCACACTGCAGGCAGCACATGTCAGGTCTCCAAAAGCAGCCTGCCTTATTATTGGCTTGATCCCCGCAGATCTGTGCTACAACTCAGAGCTGTGTGACTGAGTGGTGTGACTCTTTGTCCTCGCCTCTGCTCACTCCGAGAGAAAGAGCATTCCAAAAGTCCCCACAGCTAACAAGTAATGGCTTATTCCATAGATGTCTTTTTTTTTTCTTTTTTGATGGACGGCTACACGGATGAATGGAATGCTCGTTCCAACTCACACCTACACACACGCGCACACACACACACACACACACACACACACACACACACACACACACACACACACACACACACACACACACACACACACACACACACACACACACACACACAGCCCCCAAAACCTTTATTTCTGAGTTGCTGCTATCCAATGATTAGTCTGTAGCCAGCTACACCATAAAAGGAGAACTAAGGAGTACTAATCCAATGGTCTTCATCTCCCAATGCATACACTGGTGGAAACCCAACAGAACTTGTCATGTGATGTCAGAGACTTTGGGAGCAACAGAAATGGCAGATGGCTGTGCTAATCCCAACCAAGGCATTGTCAAACAAAGTGGTATCTAATTGGCTCATTATGTTTTAGCTAAATTGCAGGGGCTCCCCAACGCTACCATGGTTGATCATTGTATAGAAAATAAGAACACTGATTGGATTAAGCATAATACAGCAACTCTCATAAATGTTTTCAATGCATTATCAGAAAACATGAATTCAACCTAAAATTGCTCCAAAGAAGGGAATATCCACAATTTTTATGGCAGTTTTAAGTGAATGTTTGTCTGCCACATTAAGGAAAGGAAAATAAACTACAATGGCAGTAGCAGCAGGGCTGCCACCACTCACAGTGAGCAGCGATTCTCTGACACATTGTTGTAGGGACAACCTTTATGCTCTGAAGGGTAGTGGGCCTTCAGCAAATGCATTTTGTCCCTATGACAACCTGGCAAACTCTTGTCCCCCCTGGCTTCCAAGCTGTGGAATGACCTAGCTCCGTCAGTCAGGAATCAGGTTTGCAGATTCACTCCCTATTTTACTCTGGCAAAACTTTGAAAAACTCTCCTCTTTGTACGTACATCATCTCATCCAATAGCATCCAATTCCTTATTTATTTAGTGTCTGTACTTGTTGCATTGAATCTGCAGTAATGCTCCTGACTAAGTCTAGGTCACTTGGAGCTTTGGCTAGGGTGTCGTGCTGAAGCAATTTTTATTTTTTGCGTAATAATAAAAGGGTTTGCGTAAAGGTGCATTCTTACTTGAATGTGTATATTTGTTTCCAGTCACTCCCATGGCTTCATTTTGGTAGTGCATTTTTGGCATGAAAAAGTCCCTTTGCTCACGGCATGCGCAGATTGGCTGTAGAAACAGTAATGTAACATTGGGAGTGTAAACAAAGGGGCCTTCTCGTTCACACTAGGTTGGTCATTTTGCCCAGTTCCCAATGTGCCAGATCCCGCCATGCCTGCAACTTTTCTTGCCTTGACTTTGTAACTAATTGCGTGCTTTAACAATCCAAGTCTCCATGGACCTTTAGCGTGATTATTGGCACACCAGTAACGGTCCTGGAATGAGCCAAAGCCGAGTTCCGAAAGCATCACTGAACTATTAGCTGTTTTCTCTCTCAAAATAACAACCTTTCTGCAAGTCTGCTCTGCCAAACTGACTTGTGGTGAGTTATCGGTGTCCTGCTATGCTTGTTTGGGTCAGACGTTAGTTGTTTGTTTGCTGTTAGATGTGTGCTCGAATGGGTGTAGTGTAGTACCGGATCAGCCATAATATATAACTTCCACTGGAGGGCGTTTACTTACTGTAGATTACTTGGATGGACTCCAGTGGAGTTATAACGATAACCTCCGATTTCATCTTGGGAGGATCGCTCCGGTCAAATTAACGCTACATATATGCACGGACGCACAAACAAAGCAGCTTACCGGGAACTGCCGGCGGTTTCCTTCTATTTCGGGCAGTTGCGCACATGATGCGCTCATTTTGGGTACAGAGAAGAAGTCGAGTAACATCCGGGGGCGGGGTACAGGGCTCGGACAGAAAATGATTTCTTAAAAAGCTGATTTATTTTCATACATAACTCTACGGGGTTGGAAACTGCCCCAAAATAGAAGAAAACCGTCGGCAGTTCCCGGTAAGCTGCTTTGTTTGTGCGTCCGTGCATATATGTAGCGTTAATTTGACCGGAGCGATCCTCCCAAGATGAAATCGGAGGTTATCATTATAACTCCACTGGAGTCCATCCAAGTAATCTAAGTAAACGCCCTCCAGTGGAAGTTATATATTATGGCTACTACCGGATCATTCTGCAGGGGTGTCATGCCTTGTAGGTCATCAACAGTTTTTTGTGGAAGAAGCATGTTGGTAGGTTGAAAACGAGTTGTACTGTAGCTGTAGACTGATCACTGCAATGTGTGTGACTTCCCCAAAGGAAGAAAATAACTTGTGATTTGTCTGTGTTGAGGCTGAGATGGTGCGAAGACACCACTGCGAGGTGTCAGCCAAACATGGAGAGACGCTTTAACCTGCAAGGAAGAGGGATGGAAGGAGAGAAAACTGTTTTCATGTTATTCAGATTTATGCTGTTTACTTGTTCACAGATGCTACAAAATGTATGTTATTTACATAGATTTTCAGCTTGCCTGTACACAGATGTGGATTATGTTATTTGCTAGGTTTGATGTTTGCACATGTCAGTCGATTCAATCACCCTGTCACAGTTGGCACAGTAACATCCTGAGGGTTCATTTTTCTCTTTATTTTTTTAAGCAACACTGGATTTTACTCTGTACACGAGAAGATTAAACATTATATTATGCTGTCAGTTGCTTTCAGCTATTGATAGTGAATCAAAACGTCCAACGCTTTTCGTATTTTATTCCACTTTTCTTTTCCAGCCAAGTTCTGTGGAGATCCTGGTACCCCGGCTAAAGGAAGGAAGGAAGGACGCAGTTTCATCTTCAAGTCTGAGGTGACATTCAGCTGCAGCAGCCCATACGTCCTGGTGGGCTCCACAACACGCATGTGTCAGGAGGACAGCACCTGGAGTGGAACGCAGCCTCGCTGTATAGGTCAGTGCTTTTCAAACTTTTTGATTCCAGGGCCCACCATTTATTCAGCATTTGACCACAGACCACCATTTGAGGACATTTTAGCCCCCACAGTTCCCCAAAACTAAAGATTTATTTTGCTTTTGCCCACAATTCCATGCTGGATTTCAGAAACAAAACAAGCAAACCTACAGATCAAAGCATTCTTCTACATTCTCTAGTTGTAAACATGAAACCAAATGGACCCTTGCAGGTCCATTTGGTTCCATGTTTATGCTCTCAAGAGTTACATCTGGTTAACCAACTTGTTGGGGACCTCGTCAAACCCTCTCAAGGACCATGGTCCCCACACCACTGGTTGAAAACCACTGGTATAGGTGATTCATCTGGTCAAGTCGTTCACGTTCAGTGTATCAGTGTATTGTAATATTGCGAAGAATAGAACAATACTTAATTAAATTAGCACCCTGGATTAAACTTCGGCATTGGTTTGTTTGAAGGGCCTTGAGGCATTGATATGTGAAAGTAAATATGAGGGCACTTATTAAATTATACTAATTTGAGGAAAAAAGAGGGTTGCTGGTGTCAGAAATGATACAAACAATTGGCTGACATAATTAGAGCTTGTACTGATATGCAATTGCTTGACAGGAATTAAATAAATGATCTTGCCGAAGAAATTATTCAATTAGAGATGTACACAATGGGAGATTTTATTATCTTTAATTGTTTCACATTGATTTAATTTGCCCTAACATTGATAATTAAACTATCAAAGCTTCAAAGGCTTTTAGAAGTGAAGTCAGATGCATCATAAAAGTGTAGGAAGGAGTGTTCGTCGCATGTCGAAAAGAATCCTTCCTACACTTTCTGACGCCATCATAAGACAGGGAATTAAGCATAACAATAAAAACCCACGCTTGTATCAAGAATCCATTTTACACATTCAGAGTTAAATCAATACTCGATCTTTACTGTGCATGATTGTCACCATGACTGAAACTACTGAAACCACTGAGGATATGAAATGTTCCTCAGTGTAAATTACGTTTAAAATGCCTCCTTAACTACTAAGCAAATTTCGTTCAGTAGTTATAGGGGTACTTTAAAACGCTATCCCGTTTTAATTAAGTTGAGGACATAATAGTAACAAATACCCAGGAAAATGCATACACAAAGTATTTTCTTTTTGTGTGTGTGTGTGTGTGTGTGTGTGTGTGTGTGTGTGTGTGTGTGTGTGTGTGTGTGTGTGTGTGTGTGTGTGTGTGTGTGTGTGTGTGTGTGTGTGTGTGTGTGTGTGTGTGTGTGTGTGTGTGTGTGTATTCTGCATAGATGCATATACACAGACATGCATGTACACGCGCGCCCACACGAGCACACGCACACACACACACACACGCACACACACACACACACACACACACACACACACACACACACACACACACACACACACACGGTGTCAGCTAAGCTCCCACGCAACAGTTACAACATGTGCACAAACAGTTCCAATCTGCATGCTGTGATTCACAAAGACAAGCTTTTCTCTGCAGCCACACACAAACACACACATGCACACTGGCCTCCCTCCCTGATGGTTGCACTATAAATAAAAATAAGCTGAACATTCAATATCTGACAGCATCGTGGGTCTGATGTGTTTATTTTTGGATCGATCCCTGTGGTATTGTCAATACAGAAAAAAAAAAGACTTCTATGGCCCAAGGGTAGCAGGTCTGACGCCAGGAATTGGGTGGGCAGCAGGCCCCTCCGGGCTAAGGGATCTGAGAAGCCATGGATGCCACTCTTCAACTAGTCCTCTCAGCACAAACATACTGTAGGGATGGATGTATAAAGAGGGTTAAAGTGTTATCAGCTAAAATGAGGTTGCTGGCAATGGCCGGTTGTCACTGTCATTGGGCTTTTTAATTACTTCCAAACCGTCTGCTCAATGTGGCAATGAGCCACAATGAAACAATGGAGATTGCACACAAAAAATAATTTCAATCGCTGATTTGTACATTTGTGTGTAAGCCACTAAAAAAATACAAACTCATCGTGCTTCCTGTTTCAGAGCCCTCCAAGACCACCTGTGAAAACCCAGGAACACCAGAACACGGCTTCATGAACTACACGACAGGCTTTAAGGTAAAACAGAAATAATATATTACACTATAACACAACCTCGCTGTATAGGTCAGTGGTTTTCAACCTTTTTCATACCAGGGCCCACCATTTACTCAAAATTTGAGCCACGGACCACCATTTGAGGACATTCTAGCCCCACGTACCCCAAAGATTTATTTTTCTTTTTGTCCACAATTCCAGGCTGGATTTAGAAAACAGTCAAACATACAGATCAAAATGACTTCATCTATTACATTATCTAGTTGTGTAGACTTGGGCTAATTCAGATGATGAATATTTTAACTCTTGAGTGTGTAAACATGAAACCAAATAGACCCGCAAGGGTCCATTTGGTTTCATGTTTACGCTCTCAAAGACTTACATCTGTTTAACCAACTTTCCATCGTTTCGCCTGCGGACCATCATGGAATCCTCTGGGACCACTGGTGGTTCCCAGACCACCTATTGAAAACCCCTGCACTATAGCACTGTGTGATAGTCTGTCAATAATGCCATTCAGATGTGAGAAACAGCTTGGACACACCAACCTCTGGGTTCTTCTGCATTCATGAGCATGTGTTTCTGTTAATCCTGTGGCCGCCCACTTCTCTGGATCTGTCACCATTTGTCCGTTCCCACAGTGTTTTCAAGCCACCCTGCCAGCATTTTTTAACTCCCACCTCTAGCAAAGTACAGCCTGCTCCCATAGTATGTAATTGTAATACGAGTACAAACAGAAAGACAGCATAAGATGGTCAGGATTTGACAATTTCAGCACCATAGAGAGATACACAGTAAGATGGATTATGCCTATTTAGTTTGTCAGTTATTAATTATCAATTATTAGATTGTCCTAATATTACAAAATAATTGTATCCTCCTCCACAAGACAACCAACATCAATTAGTTAAACAAATCGGTTTAACAAAATCTTTCCTTACAGGTCCACTTACATTTATACACAAGTGCTGATAGCTCACCCAGTCAGAAATGTACTTTATGCTCTTTGATGAAATTGTGTAGCGTGAATATGAGAAACAATATCTTATCTTATTTTATTTTATTTTTCCCTATGGCGTATATTGGTCAAGGGTTGCCACCATTCAAAAAAAGGTGTTTATTTGTGTGCGTGTTCACCCGCCTCTCGTTGACTTAAAATGCATTCCATCAAACCTTCTGTTCCAGTTTGCTTCCCAAGTGCTTAGAATGGGATGTATGTGACCTCTCCTTGGGCTTCAATGCTGGGTTATTCCCCAAAGACCCACAAGATTTACGTTGGGTCCTGCGGGACTCGCATGATCCAATACTATATACTGTACATGTTGCCCTACTGTATTGGATATTCCCATGTGGGCAGGGAAGCTAAATGGATGCTCCTTTAGAATCATTTTGCCTTCTTTTGGATGATGCTCTTCTTCTTTACTACTCTGGGGATTCAAGCATACATCATTCCATATGACATGAGACTGAGAGACTGAGAATAAAGGCATATTGCCAGTAGTGATGAATATTGTTTTTTTATGTGAAACAATCCTATACTAGATTCTGCAGAAAGTAGGCTTCTACACCAAAAATACACAGACAGTGCCACATGAAGGCAGATTATTGGGGCTCCTGTGGGTCTCCTACATGATGTGGAGCAGTGGTCCTCATCCGGTGGACTGCGGTCCACGACCGGACCTCCACACATCTCGACACTTAAGCTCTGCTGACTGCTGGCTGTCATCAACACAGTGCTGCCGTCGCTAGCTGGTTGAGCTCTAACAAACATCCTCCTCCTGCTGCTTTTGTAATATTTGTGGTCCTTCAGCATTTCTAGCTGAGGACCCCTGATGTGCATCAGGTTAGCCTGCAGAGAGTGCATTGTTTTTGATAACACAAATATTTACACATTCTGTATGCTATATGATGTACCGGGTATGTTCCGATTAAAGATTCAGAGGTTAATATAAAGTCCACGCTGTGTTACAGGATAGCTTGTAGCTACTATTAGCTTACATTACAGTAGGCCTAGTCTGTGTATGCGTATTTGTGTGTGCGTGTGCGTGTGCGTGCGTGTGTGCATGCGTATGATGGCTTTTATTCCGTGCTGCCAGGCAAAATATGCACTGCAGTACAGAACTTTTTTGCACCGGTGTGCGCGTGCGTGCAGTCATGCATGTGTGAAAAGTTTGGGAACAGGGACCATCGCCTCAGCAAAGAAAATAGAACAAAGAAAATTGAGCCGGTGGTATTTCTTTCTCTGAGCTTTTCAGACGTGATGCTGGGGGGGTATATTGACATTTTCATCAGTGTATGTATTGACCCTATTCTCTCCCTCGCTTGCTCTCTGTGTGTGTGTGTGTGTGTGTTGTGCGTGCGTGCGTGCGTGCGTGCGTTTGGCCAGGTGGGCAGCAGAGTGGAATTCCATTGCCAACAAGGCCACCTGCTGCAGGGCTCCACCACCAGGCACTGTCTGCCAGAACTCACCTGGACAGGAACCCAGCCAACCTGTGTCCGTGAGTATAGCCACTCATCTCTGCCTCTTAGATGCTCTCTCTCTCTCTTTCTCCTTCTTTACCCCCAACCCCCCGTCCTCATTCAATCCCCCATCCATCCATCCGCCATTCCGTTCATCTTTCCATCTGCCACCCGTCCCCACCACCATCTCTCCAGGATGTGACATGGGACAGGGCTGTCCACTACGTGTTTGGCTACCATGACAGTGTCCTTGTTTTTCCCTTCATCCTTCATCATTCCTCCGCCGTTCCTCAGTCGCTTCCATCCGTCACTGCTGGCGCCTCTGTCCCAGATTGCACCCATATAGTCTCAATCAACCTGCCATTTTCAGTCACTCCGAGTCTTCAGGTGTTGACAATGATTACAGTCATTCTGTCTCTGCTGCCGGAACTGTTGACCTACACCAACCCAAGGCCACGGCACAGATTGCTTTGGGTTTTTGTTTATTGTTCTCTCCCAATCTCATGCTGCGTTTGAGAAATCATAGAGAAATCAATATGCCCCTGTAATTTTCTTTCATCTGTCATTTCACATGATGGAGTAGATTATATTTTCTTGTACTTTCACACACTCAGGATATTGTCAAGTGGCACTTGGCTGTGAATCCAAAGTGCTGTCCTTTGAATGAGTCTACAGTTTTAAACTTTGTCATCTACCTGCCATTTCAATGCAATTCCAGTGAGATTTTGTTGAGTGTTTCCTCGCTGTGTAAACATTTGATCTCTGGTGTATCATGGCAAGGGAATGTAAAAGATTTGATGTATTTTGTTACCTTCATTTCATAACAATCCAGATACCCAGAGGAATGTCCTGGGGGGGGTTGAGCTGAGGCAGCATAAACACTTTAGCCTTCAAAGGCTGCCCAATGTTTTTGCTGCACTGCAGTGTGTGTGTGTGTGTGTGTGTGTGTGTGTGTGTATGCGCGCACACAGGTGCATGCGTTCCACCCATGTAGTATGCAGAGTGTTTCTGTGTGTTAGGCCTGGGTCAAACAGGGATCATAAATCCTCTCAAATACCTTTTTATATGATTGAAAGGTGTTCTTGTCTCTTGACTGTGAATTCACTTAAATTGATTCAAAACCACAAATTCAGCCATCAGGCACTGAACATACATTAAAAGGAAGGATTGAACATATTGTGGATAGGATGGTTACCAGTCAAAATGACATGAAACCCTTCCCTATTTTTGGCATATGACATAGCAGGTGAAGGTTCACTGATGAAATGCACACAGCATGTGGCAAAATGACACGCTGTTATTGTTAAGCACAGCTAGACCAAATCAAGTAAAAATGTAATATTCCAGAGTCATGACAACTGCTGTAGCCACTATACCAGATATAAAAATAGCGTTCAGTTAATTATTTCTTTTTAGATAAACACACCAAAGGAGAGGAAGGCACGAAAAGTTCAAGTTGTCTTTTTGGTTTCTGGCATATTCAAATGAAACACTTTGCGTTTCCATCAGCTTGGTTTGTTTGGAATATGGAAATAAGCCTGCTCACTTACTGTGCGACTGCAGAATGCGAACAATTAGCTTTGGAACTCTGGAAACAATGCAATACTTGCAATCTTTCTAAACAGTTGTCAGCAATACAAAATGAGCAAGTATTCCTATTTTGCAGATGGTATTCAGCAGTGACTGTCAACTAGGCATATGCCTCTATGGGATGCCTAAAGCTCCCGGCAGGCCAGGAAACACTATAGTAAACATTAAATCAATATTTGGCTTACATGGGCCAGCGAGCTAAAATATCATCCTAATTATCTGCTAGTCAGGTACAAGACACATGATATGTGTTGCTGCCCTGCGGAAAAAAAACATGCAGCTGGTAAGGAAGAACTAAGAATTGACTCTGGGGAAATGGAGCTGTGAGGTTGTTCCTATGGTCAGGTAGTGCTGCGTGTTGTAGAGCTTTGTCCACTTAACCATTGCTTGGTATACAGTAGCCGTCCGTGTCTGGCTAACCTTGAGGACTAGCACAGGGATCCATCATTCTCTGTGGTTCCATCACCATCTGTCTCTGTCAATCTCCATCTACCTGATGCTCTATCAGGGGCATCGCATTGCATTTGAACACAGAGTGAACGTTGTTCGGAAAGAAGTACAAGACTCTTTTGAGTCCTCTTGTAATCTCATGAGGAAAAACTGGAGTGCTACTTCAAATTTTAATAAACGTGGCACTCCATAAACGTGGGATATGTGACGTGACGCAGTTGTGGCATGTCCTTTGGGGACTCAGTCTTCATCTGTATTCATGTTACGACTGTGCAGCCTGCTTGGACATATGCTGACAGAATGTCATTTTAAATGGGTTACTTGGAGGAGAGGGTGCTGTGCTATTCTTGTTGCCAAACACTAATGTATGTATACGGTATCCAATGGTGCATCACACCATGCAATGTAAACAGATAACATGAAGTATCCTCATGAATCATTTATTCATCTCATTTTCAAATGTTCCATGCTGCCTGTACCAAAGTCGGCAAACACTGTTTCATTTTCCCTGTTTGTCAATCTCTCAGTATGTTTACTGAATCAACACCTCAGATAGGAGGTGATTCACGCGAAACAACATGCTGCCTATTTTGTTGTTTTTGCTTACTTTTGCTATTATGTTCAAATATCTCAGCCCTCTGGCCTCCCTCAGTCTGAAGTGAGCAAGAATGTTTTGTTGGCTGAATGTCAATTGTGTGGACTAGCTGCTTTCTCAACGTCATGTAGTTTATTATCATCCTTCCATATCCTGCCATAAATACAACTGTAAAATGTATAAAACTGCATCCATTTGTCTCCTCAATGGGTTGGCAGTGCAGTCTAATCTTAAACTGCACATGGCCATTGAGGGTTGGCATAGTCTGGGACAGAGCTGCATTGTCAATTTTCCCAAATATAAGAAAGACATAGCATTACATAGTTGGGAGTTCACAAATCCTAGGGCATGCAACAAACAAATAATTTAAATAATATTCAAGATTGTGTAATTATATTCTTTATTACATGGCTTGAATGAATGCTCCAATCAGAAACCAGCGTTCTGGTCAAGTGAGCGGTCACATAATACACTATAATCACCGCTCCGCGCTATTATTGACCGCTGCATAAACAAGGTCCCCAAAGTGCAAACAGCTGTGTTCATATCAATCCGCGCTGCGCTTCTGCATTTAGTTCCAGCACGCCGTTAGCGGGTCCATTTGGTTAGCTACGTATTTGGTTGTTTACATGCCTTTGTCGTCACCCTCTCAAGGACCACTGGTGGTCCTCGGACGTTGAAAACCACTGACGTAAGCCCGCGGTGCGCTTCCGCATTTACGTAGTTCCAGCACGCCGTTAGCGGGTCCATTTGGTTAGCAGCTACGTATTTGGTTGTTTACATGCCGTTGCCGTCACCCTCTCAAGGACCACTGGTGGTCCTCGGGCGTTGAAAACCACTGACGTAAGCCATGTAATAAGCGGGATAACACCCTTCGAGGCGGTGATTTGTTTCCTAACTAATAGGAAACAAATCACCGCCTCGTCAGGTGTTATCCCTTACATATAATATGATATAGTCACATGCCTCTATTTGGCTGTGTGTTTATGAGTCCACGTGCTATGTAATTTTGGTATGAAATGAGTCGTTAAAAGCAATTTCATAACATTTTCTGCTTCTCTTCATAGTATACAGTATGTCAGATAGAAGAGCAAAGATCGAAATGACACTCAGGATGTCATGTCAATGACATCACAGATGTAGTTGAACCCCTTGACATTTCAAGCGCTTAATGCTCCTTAGAGGGAGGACACTCAGGCTATTAAGCCTTCTACAGTATCTGGTGTGCACAGTGACTCATCTGCAGTATGATGTCTAAGCACATGCATGGCCATACTGTACGTACAAGGGCATGCTCACGTGCACTCTCACACACAGTTACATATTGACATTGACAGGAGTTGTCTTTGCGGGAGGCAAGAGCGATTTACAGTTAGCGCAGCCAGCCTTACGCATTCCACCAATGACAGCCACGCATGTGTGTGCACACACACGCAGACACAGACATACACACGCACACACCTCCATCAGTCACACAGTGTCCTCCACTTTGATGGAGGCCAGGAAGTTTCTTTCATCCTAGATGTTTGAAGGGCCATGAAGGGCCAATTCGGCATCATGACAGCTGTCTTCCGTTTGACAGCTGGCAACTTGTTTGCAATCCCACAAGTGGCAACATCATTGAGGATAGCTATTTTCTTGGCTGTCGTCATCTATACCTCAAAACGCATGAATGTTTTGGCATTCAATCAGAGCAATTTTTATTTTGGTATGCGGTGCTTATTGATGTGGAATGTTTTGACTGAACCCACACTCGCCCGCCTCTGTAGAAAATTATGGCGTTTAGCATTGTCAATAAAGCTGGTAGTAGTAGCTTGCAGACGCAGCAGTAATGCGTCTGTGTTTCCTAAAGATGCGGAAGATGATGTAAGCTAATGTAAGCTGGTCCAGGGATGTGCACACATAGACATCGAAGGGGGCTTTTTGCCCTTTTCTATTTAAACTCACAGTATAAATAAGGTGAGACTGACCCATGAGACACTGACCCCCATTATAAGCATTTCAGTTCACCAGGTGCTCTAACTCTACTAATAATAAAACGATTCATTTCATTAGGTAACCCAAACCCAGGCATGATAATGATGTCGTAATCATGTTTATAAGAAAATACCTGGGACAGGATCACAGTTAACAAGCATGCTGTACGTTTCCTCCATCCTTCTCAGGTCCGCATCCCCCTTATCTCTTTCTCTGTCCCCATTGACAGATCTGCTTGTGGTTTCCTAACTGTGTGCCGGTTTGTATTTGCCTGTTTGTATTTGTCTGTCTGTGTGACTGTGTGTGTGTGACTGCACCGCATGCGTTTGTGTGATTGTGTCTCTAGCCCACTCCTGCAAGCAGCCGCGGAGCCCTGCCAACGCTGATGTGGTGGGTCTGGACCTCCCCTCCTACGGCTACACCCTGGTGTATACTTGTCAGTCTGGCTATTTCCTCTCCGGGGGTTCAGAGCACCGTGTCTGCCGCTCCGACAACAGCTGGACCGGCAAAGTGCCTGTCTGCAGAGGTAAGGGGTGGAGCGATGGGTCGCACAGTGGAGATGGGACGAGCAGGGGAGATACAAGGCGTGTATGCGTGCATGCGTGCGTGGCTGTGTGCACATGTCGTACGGAAATATGACATTTGAAGGGATTTCTTACATTAAAGGGGGTTTCCACCCATTTCAACATTTTACTATGTCATTATAGCATAGAAATGTTTTGTGGATATGATATAAAAACGTTCCCCCCATTCTGTGTTTCCTAGAAATGGAGGTCTGAAAATAATCATGAACATGGTGAAACACAACTTGATGACCTCACCAAGTTGTGTTTCACCATGTTAATGGTTTTTCTTTTAGGACCTCTTTTCTGAGAGTGTACAAATGGAAAATGGTTCACATTTGTACACTCTCAGAAAAAAATGAAAATGGGTGGAATGCCCCTTTAAGTGCATAAGGCAACAAATTGAATATAATATAGAGATACAGCTCATAATGGGGGGTGACTGAACCACGCTGAATATAATTTATTCCATATCACTCCCCGTCTGCCTGCGTGTGCGAGCTACTTACGCCACCGTACAGATATGAAATACTAATATGGCATCATCAAATATTTATACCAAGTGATATTAGCTGTACCCAGTGTTGTGCAAGTTCACACTTTACAAGAGCTTAGCTCAAAGTTATGTTCACACGATTTCAAATGGACTTGTACGTTCATTTCTACTGGGTTATTTTTAATGAGCTGCTCCGAGCTATTCTTTTTCAATATAACCTCCTCCTATTCCACCACAGCCCACAATCATCGCCACTTTCCCACTTCAAGCAAATTCATTACTGTAGTGTATAGGTTACTACTATAGAATCACAGAAAAATTGCTTTTAAATCCTCCAGCTGAAAAAAAAAAACAGTTGGAGGATCATATGTTTTACTGCTCAATACCCTATATACTGTAGCTGACTTCATTGACTTTGTATTAATTTTGCCTTCCCTCTATACCAATCTCTACGGATCTACACCCTTAACAACTCATCACACCGCAATACATTGTGAACTTGTGGATATTGCTGAATGTTTGCACATTACGGTATGACATTCCCGGAATAGGGACAGTAGGGTTCATGTGGTTAAACAATGATGTGTCACATTATGCAGAAAGTTAGAAAAAGAGGTGCAGTTAAAAATATAGCCTGCTGTGGATGCAACAGAACTTTTATTTAGGAAGTGTCACTGCGGTGTGTGTTTTTTCTTTCACTGTCATGAATTCAGTGACTTTGAGAACAAAATTACTGTTTCCATCAGAGGAGCAGCAAGCTGCTCTGCATGATTACATAAACTCAACTACAAGTACGTCTCTAACTAGATATCCGCTCTCTCGTCTCACGGTGAGCACGATTTTGTGTTTTATGCCAAAACACAAAAAAACAAGACTGTGTTTGTGGCATTCAGAAAGTCATCATCTGTCTTATCTGTTAGAACAACTTGCGACAGTTAAGCGTCAAGTCAAGATTCAAGAATCAAAAGAAACCGACAATATTTGTCTCTCACACACTTGTGCAAGCAGTGGAATGAAAATGTTTATTTGCATACGGACACTTTCAGTTCACTGTTCGCCAAAGTTGAGCACGGTCAATTAAATTGAGCGAATATGTCATTGAATGAATATCATCTCATCATGCCTGCAGCATCTGACTCTTTGGCGAGTTTTCCCTCTGCGTCGATTTGAAAATATGCGTGGTTAGAACTAACCCTCCCCAGTGGGGTTATGAAATACCAAACTGGGGAAAAGCAATGTGTCTGCAGCATTTTAAGAGTTGAGCAGCATTTACTTTTTCTTACTGCATCCTTAGGGTTTGTGTTTGTGTATCGGTGCGTATTTGTGACATACATATTTATGTCTTCCCACAGCCGGTTCCAAATCACATGAGAAAGCAGTCAAGCCAATACTAGTCACACCAAGCCCCAAAATAAATGGTAAGTAGAGCAAAAGTTGTTACTCTGTTGGCCATTTCAAAAACCCAAGGCACCTGCTGTGGACAATCATTCCTGCCTTTATTTACAGAATGTGAGTGTATAAGACTGTAAGAGAACATTCTGGTCAGCATTACTTATACTTTTTTGACAGCTGAAAATATACATTTTCAGAAATGTTTCACTCACAGGTGGAAGACAGTTTTCCTTTCCTTCATCTTCTTTGTAATGTTTTTTCGTCCTCTCTTTGATCGTCCTTGCTTTCACGCAGTTCCTGACGACGTCTTTGCCACCGATTTCATCTGGAAGGGGTCTTATGACTTCAAGGGCCAGAAACAGCCCATGACATTGACAATTACCAGCTTTAACGCCACCACAGGAAAAGTCAATGTAACGCTAACCGACAGTAGCACGGAGTTTCTGCTCTCGGGTGAGTCATCTATACATCATCCGTTACGACGCTCTCTCCCACTACCTCTGCCTGTCACTTTCATTTATTTTGCGGGTGCCTCACGTCAATCAGTCAATCAGTGAATTACCTCATGCATTGAGAGTGAGAATTAATTATTGGCTCTAAAAGACGGATATATTACTTTACACAGACTGCCTGGCTGGTTGACTGCTCACAGGGGGGAAAAAAAGCACAAGTCATTTCTTCTTATATCTTATGTCCTGTCCTTCCCTCTCTGTAGGAGTGTATAAGAGCCAGGAAGCTAGGCTAATGCTGCTGCTGCACCAGATGAGAGCGCTGGTCCACAGCTCCTTCAACAGGATTACAGATGACACCTGGGCAATGGATGGATTTGTGAGTAAACCCAGGAATTTGGAGACCCGTCTTTTGAAATTAAAGGGGAATTCCACCCCTTTAATTTCAATTCAACATAGTGAAACACAACTTGGTGACGTCACCACGTTGTGTTTCACCATGTTAGTGATTTTTCTTTTAGGACCTACTGTATATAGTCACTCAAAAAATAGAAAGGTTCATTATTGGGGGCTGAGCAATTCTACCTAATTGTACCAAGTTTTTGTTCAAACAGGCAGTCATTCCTATAGTATGTGTCAGTAAAGAGAAAAGTAAGTCATTTTGACGGCGGACTGTAGATATTTGCTCCATTTACGGTGGTTATTTTCTATATTGGTTTTCACATTTCTCTGTCTGTGAATCATTTTCTATCAGTTTCCTATGGAAAGATATGTCTACAGAAGTGCCTAGGGGAGCCTGGAGAAATGTCGAGCTTTTTGTATTGTTCGGAGGAAATGAAAAAGAAGAGAAGAGAAAAAAAAAAGAAAAAATAATATATAAAATGATAATAACACACACACACACACACACACACACACACACACACACACACACACACACACACACACACACACACACACACACACACACACACACACACACACACACACACAGGTTCCCAGATTGCATCAGAAGCAAACTTCAAAGTCTTTTGAGTAAAGCGGTGTGACATAGCGACTGAGCTATTTGTTGAATATTTCACACTATCTACAGTACCCAGAATATGTTTAAATAAGGAAGGTGTAATTTCTTTAGGCATGAGGAGCATGCAGGGATATGTTGACAGTCTGTTAAAATATGTATGTATGTACTTTTTGATATTGTAAGAGATGTGACAAAGGAAAAAAAAATACATTTTATGTTTCCTCACTTAGAAGCAACATGACATTTTACTCTTTCAACAGGTTTCAGCTGAGCCAGAGGGAGGCAGCTATGTGTTCCAAGGTTTTATACAGGGTAAAGACTATGGACAGTTTGGACTGCAGAGACTTGGTAAGTGCCTTAGAAAATAGTACATATGGTAGGAGTCACTGCAGAATAAACCTTGTAACCTGTTTATACCAGATGTAATGGCTGTTTAATGGGTCGAGAAAATATCAGATTCCAAATTGGTCATTTCACATTTACCGCATTTCACTTTACTGCATTTGCACGTATGGTTGGAATTTTATGTGTAAATATGACGTGGTGTAACACATTGGGTTGTGTTACCCTCCTCACAGCTAATCCCAAAACCATCCTGTGGTCCATATAACTGTACTGTATGTCTAAATTTATTGTGAATTTGTAACACTGCATGCCATTAGTGCCCCTGAACCATTTACCATTCATGACAAAAGTACAATAACATTTAACGTTTTTAATACTGATCCTATTGTCGGGCAACACTGAATTCGTTTAATCTAAGAACCCCAGATTGATTCTAAAACAATCAAGCTGAGCCATGCAGCTGCCCTGACAAACTGTCATCAAATACATATTGTGGCCATCATACAGCATACAGGAGATTATCCCCATCCTCGTTATCCCCTCCATTTCCTCCTGCTTCCGCCTGCATTGTTATTTTTATTGACTCTTTCATTGTCATCAACGTTCATCCCCATCATTACGGCGATCACGATGATCATTATCATCATCATTTATCATCCTTTCCGCGGCTGTCATCATGGTTGTTGTCATCATCCAGCCATCTGCCGTCGCTCCTCTTCACCCTTAATATCAGCCGCTTATTTCTACTCATCCACATTATGATCATTGTTGCCGTCGACAACGTCAACACCAGTAAGTTCCAGACCTCTTACACTTACGTACATATGGGGCACGGGTCATGTTTACGACTTCCCGTTCGATAGGTCAATCCTTGGTCTGAATACATTATATTGAGTCTGAGTGATAAAGGCATGGCTATTTTGGCAGTATTATTAACGGTATGTGGATTAGATTTTCAAAACCACTATAAATACTATATATACTGTAGCAACAAACTGCAAAAAATAACCAATGTATAAGCTCATGACACATTGTGATACAGTGCATTGTGGTGGATATTTTTACTATTGGTCCTACAATGAAGTGTAAAGGGCTCAAACGGTTATCATCTTCACTGCTTCCAGGTATGAGCGTGAGAGAGAATGTCACGCTACCTGACCCTGAGCCAAATGGTTCCAGCAACAGCAGTTCTGTGGCCATTGCAATCCTTGTGCCTTTCTTCGCCCTCGTCTTCGCTGGCCTGGGTTTCTATCTCTACAAACAGAGGTATGTACTGTAGTAACAGTGTGATTTATTTATCCGACATAAGCTGCTCGTATTTGATGGAAACGCAATATACAGTATTTTCACAAGTTTGGATTTTTTGGGATAGAGGTGGGCTGCCTGCATAAGAAGTTGAACAATACTCACATGCAATTATTACTGCATAGATTTACAGACAATTTAGTTCGGCTACGGTTCAGCTTTCTTATACGTTGTATTATCTGTTTGGCATTACACAAAAAATAATGTATCTTTATTTATCCCCAGAGGGAGATTCAGCTGTCATGGCAGCAACACTAGTGAGAACAAAACACAGTGGTACAATGTTCATAAACGTGTGTGTCCATGAATGTTCATAAATGGTACATGTAATGGTTTATCACAAAAGACCTACTGTATGGCATTTACAAGACTATTCAGACTGATGCCAACATGGATTGATTATACTACCTCATTTACCTATAGTGCCGCAGCTATTAACAACCAACAGCACTGAAGCACCTTTATTGAAATTGAATTATGGCACTGTAATTGGTATACTGCCTTTTTGCTGATAGTACACATTATTTTATTTTCCCCAGGAAAACGGATAAAGCGCAGTACACAGGCTGTTCTGTCCACGAGAACAACAATGGACAAGCCACTTTTGAAAACCCCATGTACAACACAAACACTAAAGCTGCTGAGGGGAAGGTGGTCCGCTTCGACCCCAACCTCAACACCGTCTGTACCATGGTTTGATGTATGGATGGGTAACACTGTAACAAAGACAAGCAGAGTGATACAGAGAAAGAAAAGGCGAAGACGCTAAATGAAGAACAAAGAAAGCTTTTCTTTGCTTCTAAACCTCAACATATAAATAAACATATATTTATATTTTCCCTGTTTCTGATGACACACACACACAAACACACACAGACACACACACGCACACACACGCACACACACACACACACACACACACACACACACACACACACACACACACACACACACACACACACACACACACACACACACGAAAGAGAGATAATGCCTCATAAATGTAAAGCACACTTTCAGCAACAGATGCTACAGTTGCAGTCAATCATATACAGAAAGGGGAAAGGAGGAGGAGGAAGAGAGGACGACGACGTTCCACACCTTTTGAGATCTTACACCGGTTTGGTGAAGAAAAGGGTTCTTTTTTACACTCTGTGAGTGTTGGCTTTACAGTTAAAAAGAGCCTCTGGCATATAGATAAATTGAGTATTTTTTACTCTTTATTATTAAATGGTGGGAGGGGTTACTTCACAATGCCAAACCAAATGTTCATTTTCTTTCCTGTAATACAGCCTGGTCCCCCATTTACTATTTTTTTAAATTAGCCACATATTGTTAGAATCTTGAGAGTTAAGCGTTCAGGTTTAGTGTGTTTAGTGTGTGTCTCCATGAGTTGCTGTGCCCCTCAACTGTAAGTTGATCAGAATGACACGCAGAGTTTATTTTAGCACTGGGTACAGGTTGTGTCCGTGGGATGCCAGTGAGGGATAAAAGACTGCATGAGATTCTTCGGTCAATTATACCTCTTAATTGGATGTAGCCTCCTACTGAAATATATAGCCAGGGATTTGATGATTACTGAAGTGCAGTACTGACATTATTTTTTTAAGCACTGGTAAATTATGGGTTTTTTATTAAAGTACAAGTTATCTGAGAATAGTTTCTTCGTAAGAGTTCTGGCAAACATTAGAGTCGGTTCATTATCAAGGATAGGCTCTTTCATTCCATTACTATGGTGAGCTGATGTTATCTGGTTTGACTTGAAGGTTTAAGTTGGCATTTAGTGATTGTAGTAAAAATTGTAAAAGTATCGGCCACAAGATGTTGCTCGGTGCAGAGCTGTGGTCAAATCACTTAAAATTCAATTTTAATGATGTGCTTTTTAAGAGAAAACATCCACCCTCCAGCTTTGAAATGGAAAAGTACACCCACTTGATAAAGTGGACACGATGGAGTGAATTAATCCTAGCCTTGACGATGTGTACATCAAGCATCTCAAAGTAGGAATTCTGCCTTGGGATGAATGACACTTTTCATCGTAAATGAGATTATCCAGACATGCGTCTAGGCGAAGTTTCCCTGGAGTTTCGTAATGCTTTGATGTCAGTAAGGTAGCAAAAATATGGTCAAAGACAGGGCAGTTTACCGGTAAGAGGGGAAGAAAGGGAGGTCATAATTTAGATTTTGTTCTTCTAATCCAACATTTGAACATGAACCTTCTTTATTATGAATAAATATTACCTAATGCTAAACTACCAACCCCTTGTTAAATTCAAACAATATCATTACATGTCAGTGAAACGGCTTTAGTCACTAACTCTTAGATTTCAAATCCTAGACTCTTCAGGGCTTTGGACTATCATGGATTTCAACTGATGATCGTTTAATTATCATACCGAACCTTCAGCTTCTGCCAACACACATGTACAGTACAATATATATATATATATATATATATATATATATATATATATATATATATATATATATATATATATATATATATATATATATATATATATATATATATATATATATGTATATATATATATATATATATACAGTATGTCACAAAAGTAAGTACACCCCTTGCATTTTTTCAAATATTTATTGATATATCTTCCTGGGAAAACTTTGACGAAATGACACTTCAGTACAATATAAAGTAGCCACTGTACAGCTTGGAAAATGCTGTAAATTTCATTTTTTCATCAAAATAACTGAAACACAGCCATTAATGTCTAAACTGATGGCAACAAAACTAAGTACACCCTTCAGTAAAAGTGTCCAAATTGGCCCTAAGTCGCCCAATTAGACATTTTTCCTCCCCAGTTCCATGTGACTTGTTAATGTTAACACAGTCTCAGGTGTGAGAGGTGAGCAGGTGTGTTAAATTTGGTAATATCGCCCCCTACATCTCATAATTGTCACTGGAAGTTCAACATGGCACCTCATGGCAAAAAAAACTCTCTGAAGATCCGAAAAAATGATTGTTGCTCTAGATAACATGGGCCTCGGCTATAAGAACATTGCCATCATCCTGAATTTAAGCTGCATCACCATGGCCAAGGGAATACGGCAGTTTAAGAGGACAGGGTCCACTCAGAACAGGCTTCAAGATGGTTGACCAAAGAAGTTGAGTGCACGTTCTCAGCATCAAATCCACCGGGAGACGTAGGGAAATAGTCGTCGAAGTTCTGTGAGCATTGCTACAGAGGTTGGAAGGGTGGGGGGTCACCCTGTCAGTGCTCAGACAATACGCCACATGTTGCATCAACTTGGCCTCTATGGCTGTCATCCCAGAAGAAAGCTTCTTTTCATGATGATGCACAAGAAAGCCCTCAAAATGTTTGTTAGCCTCATCAGACCACAGGACTTGGTTCCAGTAATCCATATGCTTAGTCTCCTTGTCCTCAGCAAACTGTTTGAGGGCTTTCTTGTGCATCATTATGAGAAGAGCCTTTCTGGGGTGACAGACATTGAGGCCAAGTTGATGCAGCATATGGTGTATTGTCTGAGCACTGACAGGGTGACCCCCCACCCTTCCAACCTCTGCAGCAATGTTTACAGAACTTCTACGACCATTTCCGGGCGTCTCCCTGTTGATTTTATGCTGAGAATGTGCACTCAACTTCTTTGGTCAACCATGGTGAGGCCTGTTCTGAGTGGATCCTGTCCTCTTAAACTGCTGTATGCCCTTGGCCATGGTGCTGCAGCTTAAATTCAGGATGATGGCAATGTTCTAGTAGTCGAGGCCCATGTTATCTAGAGCAACAATCATTTTTTCGGATCCTCAGAGAGTTTTTTGCCATGAGGTGCCATGTTGAACTTCCAGTGACCATTATGAGATGTAGGGGGCGATATTACCAAATTTAACACACCTGCTCACCTCTCACACCTGAGACTGTGTTAACATTAACAAGTCACATGGAACTGGGGTGACTTAGGCCCAATTTGGACACTTTCACTGTAGGGTGTACTTACTTTTGTTGCCATCAGTTTAGACATTAATGGCTGTGTTTCAGTTATTTTGATGAAAAAATGAAATTTACAGCATTTTCCAAGCTGTACAGTGGCTACTTTATATTGTACTGAAGTGTCATTTCGTCAAAGTTTTCCCAGGAATATATATCAATAGATATTTGAAAAAATGCAAGGGGTGTACTTACTTTTGTGACATACTGTATATATATATATATATATATATATATATATATATATATATATATATATATATATATATATATATATACACACAAATTTTGCACACTTAAAAATGAGCCGCCATCAGTATCTTACTATCATCTGGGTCCAACATGTGTTCCACAATGTCATTACATTATTAAATATTTCATTGCAGTGCCTTGAAAACAGTGTGGGCATAAGTCTTTAAGGAAGACACAACGTTTATTTCATTAGTTATACTGTACATTAGTGTAATTTATGATAAGTTAACTGAGTGATGTCAGCCTTCATGATTTATCAAAGAAGAGATGTGTTTAAAAAGCAGCTCATACTTTCATAACTGTGCATGTCTGCCAAAAGTGATCCAGTATAGCAATTGCTGCTATCGCTCTTTGTACCACTATGTTTATTCCTGTCATTGCTGTTACATTTTGTACATTTATACAGTTTTGATACTTGATGGCATTCTCTTTGGCAAAATGTCTTGTGTTACCAATATGTAATATATTTTGCGGTTTCATATTTCTTATTGAGAAGGAGGAAAATGCATCTGGAAGAAAACATACAGTACGTCAGTATCACATCTTTGGAATAGATTAGAATGCTTTTAAGTGCACCACTCAATGGTCATCCCATTCAGAAGCAAGTGTATGTATATGTACATATTACAGAAATTTTGTAAAGAGATATATTTTTATGCAAATAAAGCATTTGTAAGTTATTGAATATGTTGTGTAAATTTTCACATGTAAATGTCATGTAAGATCCCCCCAAAAATTGTTTTGTATTTTTTCTTTATCAGCAATGTATAAATCCTTAATTTATATATAAAATATAAATTCTAATGAACTCATATTCTGATTCTGTTTTATTAAACGGTAGGTGAATGTAGCCCTGCACTCATACCTCTGTCCAGAAGCCACTGCATTTGAAGGAATGGCTTGACACGCTGGTGAATAAGCCTTTTCATCAAGTGAACTTAATCTCTGGAGGCACATTTTGCCTCAGTTTGAACATGATTGCGTGTGCCACTCTATGTACTATTGCTGCATATTGCTGCATATGTTTACATAAAGTATACAGCTCCTGCAATTCTTGGGAGAGAATCAAATTTGTGAAGTGGTCACAAAAAATGGAGGATGCATGATCTTAATTCTTAAGTTAGAAAAGGTCTTAGAATCTAAATTTTGTGGATATCGAACTGACTTGAACCCAAAGAAATCGAAGTTGAAACGACTGAGCATGAAAGTACACAGAGAAACTTCAAATAACATCTTTGTACTGTGTAGAGTTGTGGTGACATGAAATATTGATGTGATGCTGAAATTACGGAAAGGAGAAAAATAACGGTCTGGCTCCATATGATAGACTTGCTGTTAAAATGTGTGTGTTTTTTCTTCAGGCTTGGCAAGGAGGGGAAATGACAGACTGTAATAATGACATTATGTAACAGGATGAAAGGAGGCAAATGGCAAGAGCCAAAGGAAAAGAAATGATACGCTAGTGTAGGAGATGACAGAATGTTCGATCTAGACCGCACATTCTACAGAATTCTAATGTGGATGTTAAATGGCTGGTACTTATTTCATTTAGATCCACGTTAACATTACTGTACAGCTTACGGCCTAAGCCTGCCCTACAGTATTTATGTATGGATTGGAAATACTATTTGTAGTGACTTACAAAGCAGAATTTAAACCAATGGAGATAAGCTATTTGTGCTGATGGTGCGTTATGGGAATTGTGAAATAGCCATAGGCTCTCTGCCTTTATGGGCATACTTTGAGTGTAAAACACACCACTAGAGTAGCCTAGTAACATTATACCTACTAGAAGTTCACCCATATTGACTTCATATTTGTTTCTTTGTAGTAAATATGTGCTCTGAATAGAATCTCATCTGGAGGTTGCTCTAGAGATGTGGTTACAGTAATCAGTGAGCTGAATGCAGCTCATCATGTTAATAGAGGCTCCTTTGCAGCACAGGCTGAAAAACATCAATTTTCCCAGGGATACACAATGGAGAGATTTATATTAGTGGTATTCTATTCCCACATCCTGCAGCATTCAAATAGAGGCCCTCTGAAATTGTACCATAAAAATCACACCTATGTGAAGTGATGGACATTCTTATCATTTGCTCAGACACTGATGATGCAAAATTCATTCATTGTCAAAGGGAATTTAATCTTAGGACAAAATATACACTGCCGGTTTGTCAGACACTAGGATGTAAAATTAATATTCTCCATTCCTTGTCATGAATGCGTCAAGACAATCTATATGGCAGATTGTCAAGGCAATCTATATGGCACACTGTTATAAAAATGTTCAATTGCGCTGTTCAGAATATTGCAATAACAGTTGCTCTGGCCTTTAATGCCACTTTGCATTGGAAGGAAGTATAGGGCCCATACACCTGTATGGTAATAATTTATCATTTTATTGAATTTTTCCAACTGGACATGCTATTTTATCACATGAGTTGGCCAAGCTATTGTGTGTGGCATTTTTTGATTAACATAGCTACTATGCCACTTGTACGAGGCCAACTGGGCTTTGGAGTGTTTTGGATTTGGTAGCCTGGCCATATTTAAGTTAACTGTCCCCACTGTAAGCTATAACAAGCCACATCCCCCCAACACACACGCACGCACGCATACACTACACCAATGTTTGGAATTCACAGATTTGAAGTGTTTTATCTTTGCCTCCCAGTCTGTATGAAAATGTAGTCTTCTAATGAAATATTCATCATCATGTTTCTGCTGAATTAAACTGAGAAAACATTTTCTCTTCATCAACCAAAAAAGAAAACACATTCTGAAAGTTATTCCACAGCTGTGCCGCAATCCCCACCCTCAGGGAGAGGTTGAGAGGTGAACAGGACAGCAAGTCGGTACAGACCCTCAGACAGCAGAGTTGATGTTGTCTGGCCCTGCTGCTTTTCTGATGATGTTCTGGACAAGTTGATGCTGCACATGGTCAGGGTGAGGAGCAGGTGAAGTGGAGCTGGTGGGCCACTGCTAGTCCGATTGAAAAACAGGTGTGTGTGTGTGTGTGCGTGCGTGCGTGCGTGTATTTTTTTAACCTCCCTCACTCTAGATACCTCTACAGACTCACATAGTAGTTTCAATCAATAGTTTCACCTCCTCCACAGCCCTCATCCCCACACATTCCCCGGCCATTACCAGATGTGTTCATATTGGTGATTTTGAATCACTAACAAATCTCACTCCAAGGTCTTACAAACATTTTCAGCCCTGCTACAGTATTATGCTGGATTTATGCAATCAAGATAATAACAAATGTTGCATCAAATGTCGCAACATGAATCTAGAAGCGTTGCCTTTGAGTAGTCATTGACTTGATGTCATTGCTACATCTATATATATTTTTTTTACTCCTTTTGGTAATGTTCCCAAAGATAAGAATGTGTCATTTTCACTTGAAAAGGATTGAATTCAGTGATTCCTGTTTTATTTGCTCTTGACACGACAGAGATATTCTGTCACAGCTTTGATAAGCTGTCAGTAAGCTGGTAGTGAGTGCCAGCATGTTCTACCATAGTTAGCCAACTCATAACCGTACACCTGGTAAATACTGTATATGGCCCAATCTTGCCTGAATTACCGTTTATTAACTGTTTTGGATATGGGGAGTGTAGGGTTGGATCAGATGATGAAGATCCGGGAGCCTATGGAGAGAGCAGAGAAGGAAATAATTTTCTGTCTAGTTGAAGACCAACTGTGCTATGCAACCCCAGAGTACAGCATCTTACAGTATTTCTGCCCCACAAAATGTGTCTGAATATTTTCTTATGTCAACAAATGCCTTGGATTGATTTGGCAGGTCCGGACGTTCTGCAGACTTCAGGGGACACCCGAAAACTGTCAACCAACAGTCCACCGACATTACAGCAGTAATTTCTTTCTTCTTAACCGCTTTGAACATGGGCTGGCTCACCGGAACTGGCCACTGGATTGATACTGGCAGGTATGAATGTACCAGGGATATAGGGCCTGATAATACCCTAACCATACCATACCCAGTTGAAAGATAACCTTTAATCCTGTAACTGACTTGGGCAAATTTACTGCAAGCATCGATCATAATCAATCTTATTTACTCATCATAATAACCCTTAATCTAAATCAACCCACACAGGTTATTTCATTTAACTTAATTTTCCGTCTGCAAGAACTAAAATGATTCAATGGAAAATAGGGTAAAATGTTCATTCCAGGTAATAGTCTGAGAGCACTGGACCTTGAACAGTCAGGTAATCTAATATTCTACTAAAATGGATTAATAATATAAATTCTTCCACTGGCAATTAGTTTCTGACCAACAGTTCTTTTCATCAGTCCAAAGACGTTGGGGATGAATCCAGGAGGTCTCTGGAGATGACATGGGTGGAAGACTGTTAAACACAGGTCAATGAGAGCTATTACTGTGACATTATCTATTAGGGCACTAGAACATTATCTGTATTTAAACACCTAGAATACAGCCAGGCCCATTATGACCTTTACAGACTGATGCAGTATCATACAATTATCAGCCATAAGCAAAAGTTGTTTTAATCCATTTATGTCAGAAATAGGTGAATTGTGTTCTATAATATGGAACATTGATTGATGGATGATCTATTCTAGGCTTAAATAACATGGCATGTATTAATGCAGTATATAGTTCTATTTGTAGTATCATTGCTGCATGCTAATGCTAAATATACAATTGGATGATATGCAAAAAGAAGAGTTATCTCGAATAAAAAAAATCGAAAAATTTTGACAAAAGCACTTAAGCCCATTGCATCGTCACTGCAATGCGTTGGGCATCCAGAACAGTGCTTTATTCTACAGTGTTGCCTGTTGACACATGTTTTTATTACTATTTTTCAGATTCTATTTGGATTAATCATTGAATTAAGTGTCAAAACGATTTGTTTTTGATTCAATTTCAAATTGAGTCTATGCTGTCTTAAATTTGGCAAATAGCACACTTTTTATCTTTACCTTTTATTACTTTTTCTGGTCTGGAATATTAAATCAGGATTGATCAATTGAGAGTATATTATTTGAAACAAAACACCTCCCCAGAATAATAGTCAAACAAGTTTCACAGCAGTGTTGCGAGAATAACTGACCCTAGGCTATGTAACTTAAATTAGTTACAGTTGTTTATTTTGTTCTTTCTTTATTTTGCATAATATTGATTTCATATGTGACTTGATTTACTATTGCACTTTTACAGTAGCAAGCGTCCCAAACTGCATTTCCCATAGTGCTTTGTTGCAAACCGGATATCCGCTAAAAACCCGGTCTTCTATTGTTGCAGTGTCGTTGCTAAAAGAAAAAAAAAAGAAAAAGAGAGAGAGAGAAACCTGCCTACTGTACGTGCCGTCAGAAAAAGTTCGTTTACAACTCAAAGTAACCTTTTGCTGCCTTTTTCATTGTCACCTTTTTTCTTATATAAAGCGAAGCTTTAACAAACTATTTCCTACGTCCTGCCCGTTTTTGAACGTAGTTTATTCTATATTTTGGTGCCGAAACCCGGGAAAAGATGAGCGAAGGAGACCGACAAGAAGCAGCAGCAGCCGCCGCTGTTAGGGCAGAAGAGGAACGTAAAGAAATGGAAAGAATGAGAAAGAAACGCGGTGCAATAAGAGGTAGTACTACGCGAATTCTGAACAATATTGACGCAGAAATGAGCAAGCCAGACGCGGACACGGATCAACTGAGCACGTTACTGGATATGTTGTCGGCGAAGGAGGACACTTTACTCGACTTGGACAGCGAAATTGAACGGCACACGTCCATGGACGATTTGGAGAATGAAGTCGAAACTACAGAGGACTATAAACAAAAGATCATCGCATCTAAGAGCCGCGCACAACGCATGATAAGGAGAAAAGAAGAAGAAAATCAGCAACCATCGCCAGCACGAAATCGGGTGAGCGACGCTAATTCAGCCAACTCATATGTGCAAAGACAGACTGTAAAACTGCCGAAGTTGATTATTGACAAATACAGTGGAGATGTCAGTAAATGGCAGGAGTTTTGGAGCCAGTATGAGACCGCGATTCACACCAATGATGCACTGTGCAAACGTGAAAAGTTCACCTACCTGAAATCGTATCTTACTGGACAAGCTGCAAAGGCAGTAGCAGGACTGATGCTCACAGATGGAAATTATGACAGCGCGATCACCCTTTTGCAAAGCAGGTTTGGGAGGAAGGATCTGGTTATCAGTGCTCACATGTCAAGACTGCTAAATCTAAATCCTGTGAAGAAATCCTCTGATGTGCATGCACTACGGCAGCTATATGATGAATGTGAAATTCAAATAAGGAGCCTGGAGTCACTGGGTGTAGTCTCAGACACCTACGGAAGCCTACTATGCCCAATCTTAATGAAGATGATTCCAGATGACATAGCTCTCGAGTACAGCCGTCAGAGGGGGAGTGATGATGAATGGAAAGTTGATGAAATAGTCAAATTCCTGCAAAAAGAAGTTCAGAGCAGAGAAAGAGCACTGCAAATGACATCATCATACAACCAGAAAGAACAGAAACAGGAGATCAAGCCATGGAAGCACTCATGTTCACCCAAAGACACGAAAATGAACAGATCCAGCCTGCAATCTGCTGCTGCACTGCACACGGCCAGCCAGGAGAAGACACACAATTGCATATTCTGTGACAGTGCAGAACACAAATCTGAACATTGCCCGCATCACAGCATTCCTGAACGCAAAGAGAAAATAAAGAAAATGGGGCGATGCTTTGTGTGTCTGGGACCAAAACACATCGCGAAGACATGCAAAGTGAAGGATGTGTCATGTGAAAAATGTGGAAGGAGACACCACATTGCTGTGTGCACTGGTGAGAAAACCGAGGGACAGCCGTCTACCGTTACAGAAGAAGCGGTTGTTTCCTCTGTCATTCCTCACGCAGCGAAGATGAAACCAGGTGGACAGAACACTGTGTTGCTGCAAACAGCTAAGGCATGGGTGGGAGGCCCCTCAGGAAGAAAAATAGCCCGCTGCTTACTCGATGGAGGGAGTCAAAGAAGCTTCATTCATGAAAACCTGGTGAGAAGCCTGAACTTACCAGTAATAAGACAAGAAACACTCACTCTGCACACCTTTGGCTCCACTGTCCCTACGATGTCACAGCGCAACACAGTGAGAGTAATTCTACAGAACGTCTGGGACAACCAGCAGCAAATTGAAATTGAAGCAATAGAAACCCCACAGGTGTGCTCGGCTGTGATGAAAGTTCCTGGTGACCAGATTCAGCGTGAGCTCAAGAAAAAGGGACTACAACTAGCCGACTTCCCAGACAACGACGATGATCCTGAGCTCTCTGTTCTGATAGGAGCGGACTACTACTGGCAAATAGTCTCAGGGAGAGTGGAGAGACTTACAGAGACATTAGTAGCACTGGAGAGCACCTTTGGATGGTCTGTGCAGGGACCGGTGTCCATGTCAAGTGTCGCCGAGGCAACCTGCATGTTCATTCCAATCGAAGAGAACACCCTTGTCTCCAAGCAACTGTGTGCATTCTGGGAGATCGAGTCTCTGGGCATCACAAGTGAGAAAACAGAGAACAAAGCAGAAGAAGAGGCCCTGCAGATCTTCGAGAAAACGACAACCTTCAAAGATGGACGTTACCACGTTGAGTTGCCCTGGAAACCAGAGAAAGCAGATCTACAAGACAACTACAGGGTAGCTAAAAAAACGCTTTGATGGTCTGAAGAAAAGACTAAAGAAGGATGTCACATTCTACAGCAGGTACAATGAAGTTGTGGAGGACTATCTGCAGCAGAACATTGCAGAGGAGGTGCCTAAGGAAGCAAACACAGGCAATGTGAACTACTACTTACCTCACCACGCAGTACTGAGAGAGGACAAAGTGACTACAAAACTGCGTGTGGTGTTCGACGCGTCGTCACATGAAGATGGCAGTCCATCCCTCAATGACTGTCTGCTCACAGGCCCAAACCTGAATCCAGACCTGCTCAGTGTCCTCATTAAATTCAGACAACATGAGATTGCCTACATGGCTGACATTAAAAAGGCTTTCCTGCAGATCTCCCTCGCGGAGAAAGACCGAGATGCTGTGAGATTCCTATGGCTCTCAGGCCCACCAAACGGAGAAGAGGATGGAGAGCTACGTGTGCTGAGGATGACCAGAGTGGTGTTCGGAGCCTCCCCCAGCCCATTCCTGCTCGCAGCTACAATCAGAAAGCACCTGAAACAATACGAAGAAGAACAACCACAGGTTGTAGAGACACTAAAGGAGGCATTGTATGTCGATGATTTTATATCCAGTTCTAACAGTGTTGAAGAGGCCTACCATGTGACAACAACTGCTAAGAAGATGCTGTCTACCGCAGGCATGGACCTCTGCAAGTGGATGACCAACTCCCATGAGCTGGAGAAGAAATGGGAGGAGGGCACAACAGAGCACACACTAGCACCAGAGACACACGGAGCAGTACTCAAAGTGCTCGGGTTAGTGTGGCGACCCGCAACCGATGACTTCACCTTTGACCTCCGACCGCTATTGAGCATACTGAAAGAAATGAAGAACACAAAGAGAAGCGTTCTACAGTCAGCTGCACGCATCTATGACCCACTGGGGTTCCTGACGCCTTTCACGATCAGAATCAAGTGCATGTTTCAAGAAATGTGGGAGAGAGGGCTCTCCTGGGATGAAGAGCTGCCACCTGACCTGACTCAAGCATGGAAGCAGTGGTGTTCCGAACTTCCCCAGCTACACCAACTCGCCATACCAAGGTGGTATCAAACCGACATACAAAACAATCGTCCCCTGACAGTGCATGTGTTCTGCGACGCAAGTGAAAAGGCATACAGTGCAGCTGCCTACCTCCAATGTGAATCACCAGACGGAGAACCGAAGATGAGCCTGGTCGCATCCAAATCCAGAGTGGCCCCTCTCAAGAAAATGACACTGCCACGCCTGGAGCTCATGGGAGCCGTGATTGGAGCGCGACTAGCCAACAACTTGATGACTACACTGAAACTGGAACCAAGCCAGATAAGAATGTGGACCGACTCCATGATAACGCTGCATTGGATTTGCAGCTCCGCTCAGAAGTGGAAACAGTTCGTCGCCAACAGAGTGACGGAGATCCAGTCGCTGACCAACCCTGAAGCATGGTCCCACATCGCAGGAAAAATCAACCCAGCTGACCTCCCGACAAGAGGACTAAGTGTCGAGAATCTGACGCACAGCCAGCTATGGTGGAATGGACCCAGCGTTCTGACAACAGTTGACCAGTCAGAGGAGACTGAAAATGAAGATGTTCAAGACAACGTGAATGCAGAACTCAAGTCCAGTCAACAAATCACCGTACAGCTCGCTGCAAACGACACAGACCCCGCAGAACCAGTGTTAGAGCTGGGAGGATACAGCAAGTTGAAAAGAGTCCTCAGGGTGACAGCCTGGATAAAGAGATTCATCGCTAATGCACGAACGAAAACAAAGACAAGAGGAGAATTGACTGCGGACGAGATGTTCGAGGCTGAAAAGTACTGGATCAAGACTACACAACTACAGAGCTTCAGCCAAGAAATAAAACAACTGCAGGCCGGAAAGAGCCTAAATCACGACTGCAAGATAAAAGAACTGAAACCTTTCCTGGATGAAGACGAGCTGCTCAGCGTGGGAGGAAGACTTCAGCAGTCCGACTTCACCTACAGACAGCAGCACCCCTGGATTCTGCCCAACAAGCACAGATACTCCGAGCTGCTGATACAGAGCTGCCATGAAAAAGTGATGCACTCAGGAGTGAGAGACACTCTCGTACAAGTGAGAGAAAGACACTGGATCCTGCGTGCCAGGCAGCTGGTCAAGAGCACTGTAGCCTACTGCACAGTGTGTAAACGTTTCAAAGCGAAAGCTGGACAGCAGATCACTGCGCCCCTGCCCAAAGACAGGATAACTGAATCCCCACCGTTCGAAGTCACAGGTGTGGATTTTGCAGGGCCGCTTTATGTGAAAGCAGATGACTCCGTGAAGAAGTCCTACATAGCACTGTTCACCTGTGCTGTGACCCGAGCAGTGCACCTAGAACTGGTTTCAGATCAGTCTACAGAGACATTCCTGCTAGCACTCAAAAGGTTCATCGCCAGGAGAGGACTATGCAAAATTATCTACTCCGACAACGCCAGAACATTCAAGAGAGCTGATCAGGACCTGAAAGAGCTGTGGAAAGCCATCAAAGAACCACAGCTGTTGGAGTTCTTCTCAGAAAAGGGCATCACCTGGAAGTTCATCGCAGAACGAGCAGCCTGGTGGGGCGGATTCTGGGAGCGGCTGGTCCGATCAGTAAAGACATGCCTGAAGAAAGTTCTCGGAAAAGCTTCACTCAACTTTGAAGAAATGTGCACAACACTGACCGAAGTGGAAGCTGTCATAAACTCAAGACCCCTGACCTTCGTACACAATGAAGTGGATGAGCCACAGCCACTTACGCCAGCCCACTTCTTGGTGGGAAAACGACTCACCGCTCTGCCACCCAAGTCATTCCCTGCCGACACACAGCACCCGACTGTCAACAAGGCGGAGATCACTCGACGATGGAAATACAGGCAGAGACTCACAACCAGCTTCTGGAACGCCTGGCGTAAGGATTACCTGCTGGACTTGAAGTCAGCGCACCGCTGCAACACACCGACACCGACTCCACTGAAAGTGGGTGATGTTGTTCTCATCGGAGAGGACAATACCCCCAGACAGACCTGGAAACTGGGGAGAATCACAGAACTGTTTACAGGCCGAGATGGACTTGTCAGGTCGTGCATGGTCCGCACTCCCACAGGGACTTTGCTGAGAAGACCTATTCAGTTACTGTACTGTCTTGAAATTGAGTAATGAACAGTTAGTTCATGGGTGGGAGGATGTTGTAACTTAAATTAGTTACAGTTGTTTATTTTGTTCTTTCTTTATTTTGCATAATATTGATTTCATATGTGACTTGATTTACTATTGCACTTTACAGTAGCAAGCGTCCAAACTGCATTTCCCATAGTGCTTTGTTGCAAACCGGATATCCGCTAAAAACCCGGTCTTCTATTGTTGCAGTGTCGTTGCTAAAAGAAAAAAAAAAGAAAAAGAGAGAGAGAGAAACCTGCCTACTGTACGTGCCGTCAGAAAAAGTTCGTTTACAACTCAAAGTAACCTTTTGCTGCCTTTTTCATTGTCACCTTTTTTTCTTATATAAAGCGAAGCTTTAACAAACTATTTCCTACGTCCTGCCCGTTTTTGAACGTAGTTTATATCTGAACCTAGGCTATGAGAATAACTGACCCATTTATTCCTACCTACTTGAGCATACCCATTTCAAATATGGATAATGCACCACACATTGATTCTCTGTTCAATTGGGACTGTAAATTGCTGACTTTAATTCTTGGCCTGGTTGTTTGTTTCTCTCTCACCTTCAGTATGTAGCAACCATGGGTCAGTGTTGTTGTGATGAAGACTTACCTGCCTTTGCACTGCCTTAGCACTGCTATTCTGCTGAATAACAGACAGTATTTAGCACCATTTGCTGTCCTAGAACTTATGGTTGTAATATAAATCAGACAACGGCTTTACGTTGCGTGGGGGAACACTGGGGGGATATCGAAGCCTTTTATCGGCCATTTTCACAGCAGTTTTATCCCAATATTTTTGCTTTTGCTTAAATCTAAATTGATATCCAATCACATGATCGAATCACGGCAACCCTACTCCAAAAGGCAAGGTTGCTTCTCGCCCTCAGGCATCTTACTGGTTGTAGTGTAATAGAGTTTGGTGATGTGTGGTGAGCTTATTATTTTCAGAATGCAACAACATCTAAAATTAACCATTGTCATGCCACCATGGCCCAACAAATCAACTGTAGATTTATTCAACTAAAATTTCAGTTGATTAAAATGAACTAAAACGAAATGACATGTTAATCAAAAGACTATGAATAATCTAAATAAAATGTGCTGTTAATCAGTGGTGCCATATGCTGTTGGTCTCACCTCATTTTTAGACAATGCATCATTTGCAGAACACGAAGAGAAGATATTTCAAGGTAAGAGATTGTTTTCCCTATTTCGTTGCTGCTAGGGCTGCTAGGATGTTCACGTTGCCAAAATACACAAATACATGGCGCAGATCTGGAGCCCCTGGTTTACCGGGACAGGGTTCGAATCCCTGCTGTGCCCCTCCTACTGATTGTATTTTGGCAACAGTTTTTAGCTGTCACATTAATTGTTAAATCTATTATACGGGCATATGAAGGCATGTATCCGGGTCTATATTTAATCAGCTCTATGTAATTGTTGTCAGGTGGTGAGGCCTGTTACCTGCGGCTTGTGTTGATGTCATAACTAACATATAACCTTGGTACGCTTTCACCAGACAGATTATATAGGATGTGTTCATGTCTGTTCTTATTAGTGTGGTTTGCCAGAATGGGCAAACAAACTATTGTTCTAACGATGTGGAAAACTTTGGTTCTCTACAGTTTTTGCTGCACTTTTCTGTACTTGAGCCATATGTCAAACTGACCGGCTTCCTAAGGATTGCTGTGCTTGTATTTTCCGTTTCCTTCCGAGATCCGTTGTATAATGTTTAATTGATATTAATTTTTTAGTTATCCATAGACTTATAATGAGAAGATTAAAGAGTCCAATTCAAGTTTTTTTTCCCTTGGAGACTGTAAGTGCCATATTCATAGCCCCTGAGCTCCCTCTCTATATGGGCCATTAATTAACCCTTAGTGTGAAAATTGAATCTGTACAAGTCTTTGCTCTCGCTCTAAAAAAGTCTATTAATGGAGCAACCAACATGCATGATGCAAATAATAAACTACTGCCAACATGCAGAAACATTGACATGTCCTTTTCTTGCGTGTTGTTTTCTATGTAGTATCTCAGTGATGCAAATGTAAAGGAATGTAGTCCTTTACATTTGCTTTGCTGAGATGCAAACTAATCTCTGTTTGATCTTGTGCCACCTCAATACTGATGGAGACTGAAATGAATCCCCTTAAAATATCTATATTTTTAATGGAAGAGATTCAGGCTAAAGGAAGCCAGGACAATTGTATGACATTGAGAAGCCATACTGCAAAGAAATGTGTATTGGCTTCAGTGCCTGCTTACGCCATGCACCATGTACAATGCATGTAGACACGCCAGAGCTTGCTTGCCTGTGGCACCTCCACACATTCACACACCTTTCTTCAGGGCTTTTAAGTGTGGTTTCTGGAGCAAAGTCGTCAATAGTTTAGAAGTTTAGAGTAAAGATCCAGAAACACTTGGTTTCATTTGGCCACAGAGGAAAATCACACTCTTTCTACGTATTATTTTTGTGCAAAAAATGTTTTTTGGGGCACTACTGTGTTCATGATTTGAGACAGTTTTTTGGACATGGGCCTTACCTGTCAACTATGCTACAATTTAAAGAAAAATCACATGACTATAAAGATCATGTGAACCAATTTGTGAGGCGGACCTAACCCCATTCTTTGCCTCTTCTCCCTTATTGGCCAGCCCATCACAGGCCAGTCCAGTTAATGGGCATTCTTCTCTCTCTCTCTCTCTCTCTCTCTCTCTCTCTCTCTCTCTCTCTCTCTCTCTCTCTCTCTCTCTCTCTCTCTCTCTCTCTCTCTCTCTCTCTCTCTCTCTCTCTCTCTCTCTCTCTCTCTCTCTCTGTCTCTCTCTCTCTGTCTCTGTCTCTGTCTCTGTCTCTCTCTCTTTGTCTCTCTCTCTCTCTGTCTCTCTCTCTCTCTCACTCACTCACTCACTCACTCACACACACACACACACACACACACACACACACACACACACACACACACACACACACACACACACACACACACACACACACCCACACACACACACACACACACACACGCCTTGCTCATTCACTCTCTCCTCTGAAGTAAATCCCTGATCCAGTAAGTCTACTATTCAGTATGTCAAACTGGAACTCTTGTGAGCTTCATGGAGGACATGACTAGTGATTTAAATCACAGCGTGCATTGTTCTAAATTCATCGTCGGCACTCACTCACAGCCTCCATCATGGCCATCACAAAACTCCCACGCTCCCCCAAAACTCCCGTCAGGAACATCCCAAGAGCCGCCGCAAAGTAGAGAGGGGCTTGCTTTTGATCACTTCCAGCTTGTGAGTGTGTAATTGGGCTCCCTAATTTAAACAGCACATGTAATATTTTATTCTGGGGCAGAGAACAAGGGAACAGTATCTCTCGCTTGCTGGCTGTCAGTCGGTTCTATCTTTGTCTTGTCTCTGACTTCCTCCACCTCATGTCCCGCTCCTTACTTGGTGTTGCTTGTTTTGTTACCGCATCCTTCTCTTTATGAACATTGAGCACGGGGCTTTAAGACACCTCATCTGCTTATAGTCCACATGTTCACAATTAGGTTAGGGTGCTGTTTGTCTTTCATAATAAAGCATCACTATAGTTGTGGTGCAGCTTCCGTAGGACCCCCAGATAAATTGACGAGCTAGCTCATGCATTTAAAATAAACAATATTTATTTGAAATGCCAGTACAAAAGTTTGAATTGTGAGCATTGGGAAACATTTCCCACAAAACCTATAGAGTTCAGATCAGTAATATTCACAGGCCAAATTTGGCCCCTGGGGAGTTTTATCCCATAGTACAATGGGAGCACAGCGTGTTCCTCTGAATGACAGTCAGTGGACAGATTTTTTTTTTTTTCATTAGTTGTTTGGTTTTCATGGTGACATCAGGACCAATCCATGAATGGGTTCTGGCTAAACAACACCATTAATATATGACAACAAACTTATATAATATCCACAATCAAAATCTTATTTTTAAAAGTAAGGTACTTTACTTCATTGCGACGTTCCCCCTCCACTACACCCCTGAGTTAAACTTTAACATATACTCATGTCATGACCTCTGCCAATGTATTTGGCTAAAATGTTACATTTAATTCTATAGCTATCGGCAGTGAACTATTAAACAATGAGGCATATTTTGTGGACCAGCATAAAAACAATGCAATTTCTTCTGCGGTTTTCTATTTTATGGTTGACATTTTTCAATTTACTAACCAAGCAGCAGAATGCAGCCTGAGACTGATGGGAGTAATAAAACAACGTTTCACATTCGGCACTTTATCCATTTTTATCTAATGGTACCACCCATGGTTAACCTGATATGCTGCAACACTGATTGATTCTCTCTTCCATTTTGTTTTGCAGTCAATCTTACAAAAGAGTACAACAAATGGTCTAGCACCTTTGAGAATCAGATAAAAGGTCATTTAGATTCAACCTGCATAAAGCGGCTGGCCCCCGAAGGGAAGGTGCTGGCTGCACTGTGATAAGAATACTTACAATGTAATATCATGATTCAGAGATGGAGAGCTGACACTTTAAGTCATACATCCCCACTGTGTCATTTCTTCTCGTCAGAGTAATGTTTTGGGGAATAATGTATAATTCTGCCGTATGATACAGCTTGCAAACTTGACATTTTGCATGTTCTTAACTGTCTGTGTTGTCTAACTTGAGCATAAAAATGAAGCAGCAAGAAAAGTGTGTCACATAAGACGTTATCTTAAGCTCAGATTGAGAACCGAGTATAAGGAGGAATATTCAAATGTAGGCTATTGCTGCCGGTGCTGATCATAATGATACTGTATGCAGTGTCAGCTTGTGTAACAGGCTTACAAAATGTCTAGCGCTGGATATGTATCACCATTATACGTAATGTCACACAGACTCCTCAAAGATGTAGTTTCTGTCACACAGAAAACAAACTGCCCCCCCCCCCTACATTGGGGGGGGTGGCATTAGTGAAGACCAATTATGTGAAGATGGATTGAAAAGTGGTGAAGTGGTCCTTTAAGGAAATGGACTGCTGTCATTCGAAAACTGGAAAGTGCCTTCCCTGCAAATCATCTTCCTTTATCCTTCATTTATTACATTATGCGGTCCCTGGGGTGTGTCTGCACTGCTGTCCACCAATTTATTATTATATCCTCCTATGTCGTGTCTGAATTCATTTGTTTAATACAAATTTAAAGTGATATAATCTCCCAAGACAGATTCATAGCTCAAACCGGGGGGGGCAACGATGAGTTAGAGTAATTGCCACTTGACCACAAGGTCATGGGTTCAATCCCATTCACCGCAAACTCAGCGAATGAGTAGCACGGATTGGGTGTGGCAAGTCATGTAACTGTTGCTGTAATTTCCAATTAATTATACTTTTTTTCGCAAATGTAACACTTCCTACTGTGTGTATTCCACACAAGTAATTTGGAGAAAATAAAATGCATTATGTTTAATACATTATTACTGGATAGTACTAGACAGTTTTTGCAAGGATCATGGTGTTTTATAGTTATCACATTTATCACATTTTATTAATCTGACTGTTGCATTATCAAGCAAATGTAAGTTGATCATATGAGTGGTCATTTAGCCTTTCCTTTTAGAATCTACTCAAAGTACATTTTATGAATTCAGAGCTGCATCATGAACAATCTAGCTTTATAAACTTATTTGCATTGATTGATGTCTCTACTTTTTATTATAGTGTTTTTGCATATGATTGATGCATGACTAATTATGTTACGTGACCTATAGGCTTTGGAAACTCATCTGGTTGTTGTTGTTCTTTTCTGATTTTGAAGTCTAATCAACACCTTCCGTGCCTCGCCTCCACTGCTGGCAAAGTGTTTCCAGGCACTGAGTGGCCTTGAGTGGGCTCTTTGACCTGCTGTGGAACACGGAAGTCTAAAACTTTCAATTTGATATAATTTTATAGAGTGGCACTTGTCTAGTGAGTGGTTGCAAATGCAAGGCAAGCATGTGTTGTGTGCCTGTGAGAGAGATAGAGAGAGTTTCTAGTGGATATAGATATGTATATAATAAGTCTTATCCACTGTTTCCCATGTGTTGGTCACAGAGTCATTTTTATGGACCACGACTTGAGTAAACCACCCAATAATAACAATATTAATATGGGTAATAAGGGTAATAATAACAATAACAATAATAATAATGATGATGATGATGATGATGATGATGATGAACTAGTGAATAGCCAATCAGTAAAGGTGTGAGAAAGTTGAAACCAGTAAACGTTCAGTGGGTGTAAATCATGAGGTGATGAGGCTTGAATAGAAGCATGAATTATAAGATCCAGAAGGTTGATAAGGCCATGAAAACCATGTTGGCTTCAGAGAGAGTACAGGTACGGTAGATTTGGAAGTTTTCTTTTTATTCATTTATTTTTCATCATTTTTCTTTTTTCAAACAACAAAATGTGTATGCAGATTCCAACACATTGCTTTTATTGCATTTATAAATATGTCATGTGTGCTCTTTAGAAACAATGAATATGCTATACAAAATATGAAAAGCAACTCCTGTGAATAGGCTTATTATATACAGTATATATCATATTTTCATTTACTTTATACTGTAAACAGTTATGCCCATGGACCACTGTAAAACAGCTTCCTTTTTTATTCTGTTTTATGGTTATGGACAATTGGACATAGAACTATTTCACAGTAGAGTAATTAGTCATTGTTTGACGTCAATACGTCAATTTATATAGGAAGCAACCCACATCTTTAAACTGACATTTGACCACTCCCTGGTGGCAGCATGGCTTGTCACGTCAAAGCCGGAGCCAGAGTGAAATGCCAGCGTCAGTTATTGTTCCACGGTTGTCATAGCTTATGTGAAATACATTTTTTACTATATGAATATGTTTTGTCAAGGAAGGAGAGACCAAAACTCTAATCGTCTGCCTTTTCTGACGGGGAGATTGTGACATGAAGTAGTTGGCTAGCATCCTCTGTGTGATTCATGCTGCCGGTATGTTGCATTATGTATTGTTACACCCATTTTTGTTGTGCACACCGCACACCAAAAATAGTTGATCTACAGCCACACACATCATCACAGCACAGTAGCACAAGCTAGTGATTTTGTAGATGGCCCAGTGGTGATAAATTACATAGTACTGTACTACAATTTTTTAGGTATTGAGTATTTCCTTTTGCCAACAGTTTTACTTCTACTCCACTACATTTAGTTAAAAACTGTAGCTAATTATTAATTACTAATAGATTTTGATCGTTATTACAAAACACTCATTAACCACTTCAGTGTTTTTATACATTTAGTCCATCTACAGGCTCAGTGCTGATGTGACACATTGTGAACAAAAGGGACATTGTATAATGAGTACTTTTACTTGTTCTACTTCAAATACATTTTCAAGCCAACGGTTTTGTACTTTTAATTTCAGACTTTTCCTTATAATAGCATACCTGTATTTCCACATAACAGTATTTACTTACTTAAGTAAAACATGCAAGTACTTTCCACCACTGAACGACTGAGCGTCACAGGCATGCAGCTATAATAAATCAGGCTTAATGTTCCACATCTTTCAGTGTGAGTTCATTTATAGAACACTCTACACAGGTTAGGCTTTAAGCAGTATATGATATAAACATCTGAACAGGCCCACTGGCACGTTCCATTTGCACACTACCATTAAAGCGCATTATAACACAATTAGGCTCTTTTGTTTGGAACTTTGAGCTTGTTTAAATCGAATTGCAATTGCGGTAGAACCTGTACTAAACATAGGATTCTGTCCTGTGTATAATGCGAGCAGGACTGGATACTGATAGTACATAGTTCCTTTTGGACTTTATTCCATTACACAGATATATTATTTGATTCTCTAACTTGAAGTATTGTAATGAAGTAAATGGGCTATTTACAAAAACAGTAAGAGAGTAGTGGCAAAACAAGACAAATTAAAACCAAAAACACTATTCCTCCACGATAGTTGAAGGAAAACTAATAAAAGAAAACCTGCACTGGCTATTCTACTACTCTACCCTAAGTGCAAACTACAAATACTGGCAACTACACTCTTACCCAGAGCACTGTACCACATGCTATCTAAGAGCTATATAAAAGTGAAAGGCAATAATATGCACTTACAGTACTTATCTTAGCGCAGTTCCAGTTTACATCTATGCTTGCTACCACTCAACCAATATTAGCTAACCTGAGTTCACACAGAACCATGCCCTGTCTCAATGAACATCAAAATAGGCACCTGAAATACCATTAACTGTACTTTTCTACTGGCAAGGTGAGCTTGGATTGAATGGGTCAGCTTTGGGAGGTATAGGAGCCATAAAGCAGATGGAGTGCTGGGTGGGCACTTAATTTGACTGATCCAATCGTATGGATGGAATTGAACATTTAGGACATATTACACAAGGCAAGCCGGAGCCCACAACCTATGTCAGTAACACTCCACACATGAAAAACCTTTTGATTTATAAATAATTAACATTATACTCTGGAATAGGCAGCAGCCAATATCTTCTCTATTGCGTTCTTATGTTGAATCTCAAGGTTATACTGCTGAACTGAACTATTAAGGCCCATCGCATCAATCTTTGATTGAAAAGTCATAGCTGTCTTGACAGGCAGTGATAAATATCTGTTATAGCCAAGATGACTGTGTTGAGACCCCACAAGCCTTAGCCAGTCGACTGCTCACCCCTTGTCTGTCAGTACTGCTGATATGGAAGTATTCTTGTGTCCTTCCTCTCCCTCTACTGCTGTGATCACACTTCCCAAGTCACACTAATCAGATTTATTTTTATATTGCTATCCAACCACAAGACAAAAGCCAAAAAAAATGATATGAGAAATTTTCATTGTGAGACAGCAGTGGAAAGATTTAATCAGTGTGACAAGTTAGAAGAAATTTTATTGTAAATTCTGAGCTAGCCAAGGTTATATAGTATGCCGTTTTTCATGAATTTTAAGACTTTTTGAGGAGTTTCGAAAAATGTCGTAATTGTGGGGAAATGACATACTGGCATTTTTTTTTGTCATTTTCAAGGATTTTCAAAAAATATAGATACTTATATTATTATATTTTTCATAATTTTGGAGAATTTTCGACATACTATAGTTTGTCGAAAATCATCATTTTCAAAGATTTTCGGAAAAAAAAATCGACGAAATCGAAGGAAAACGACAGGCTATAGTACATGGTCTCAGAGAATGTGCTATAATATGCTGTTTTTCATATTTTTTGAGAATTTAAAAAAAAAATCTAAATCTAGGAAAAAATGACATACTATAGATAAAAAAACAACAGTCGTTTTTTCTGTATAAATGTTGTTACTCCAAGGCAAATGAAGAAGATCCACCAGAGTAGCTCAGTGGCATAGGCTGCAGGCAAATGGCCTTGATCTGGAGGTTAGGAGTTCAAACCCACCTTAAGATGAACCTAAATAGCTTTAAATGGGGTTTCTATGTGTAAGTATGTAGGACTAATAACATAATAAAGTTTGCCATTGAGAATGCATTGGGCGTACAAGTTTAATAGTTCCAGCATGTATCTCCACAGTAAGCTGAATCTAAAAAAAAGTGTGAATAGAGTTTCTACGTGAACCTGATTTTTTGACCACCTATGAAGCTGCCATTGACCCCAATATAAAATTCTCAAATTTCGAAGCCTTATATTTCGAAAACGATGAAACATTTTAAAGATTCCTCTTCAGGGCAAACATGTCCACCTTAAGATGAATGTTAATAGCCTGGGGTTTCTAGCTGTAAGTATGTAGAACTAATAGCATAATAAAGTTCCTGTTATTGCCATTGAGAATGCATTGGACATTTAAGTAAAAAAAAAACTCAGAAACTACAAAACATTTCAAAGTAAAAAGTGAAAAAATAAATGAATGAACGAGATACTATAGTTTATGGTTTTGGACGACATGGTACTCATGTCACAATCACAATGAACACAGCTTAAGATCTGGGACTTGAACCCGGGCCTTCAAACTTCCAGGCAGAATCTTTATCCAGTCAGCCACGGTGCTTGCTTGGTATGCTCAAGAAATGCCAAATAGAAAGTGTCAGAAACAACAGAGGCTTGCTTCTTTCCTAAGATCTGTATAGTATGCCGTTTTTCATCATTTTTGAGGATTTTATAAAAATGTTGAAACCGAGAATTTTCGACATACTATAGTATGTCGTTTTTCGTCATGTTCAAGGATTTTCGAAAAATGCCGAAATCTGACAAAAATGACAGGCTATATAGTAGTACATGGTCTCGGACAACATGCTATAGTATGCCGTTTTTCATAATTTTTGAGAATTTTGGAAAAATGTCGAAATCGAGAATTTTCGACATACTATAGTATGTCATTTTTCCTTGTCATTTTCAAGGATTTTTGAAAAATTCCAAAATCCAAGAAAAAACAGAGGCTATAGTTAGTAATAGTATATGGTCTCGTGGTCTTGGACGACATGCTATAGTATGCCGTTTTTCATAGTTTTTGAAGATTTTTGAAAAAATGCCAAAATCGAAGAAAAAACAGAGGCTATGGTACATCTCGGGCGTCTCGGTACGCCTCGGACAACATACTATAGTATGTGTTTTTGAGGATTTTTGAAAAAATGTCGAAATTGAAGAAAAACCAAAGGCTAGAATACTTGGTCTTGGACGGCATACTATGCCGTATGCCGTTTTCCATCCTTTGAGGATTTTTGAAAAAATGTCGAAATCGAAGAAAAACAAAAGGCTAGTAAATGTCGAAATTTAGAAAAAACGGTAAGGCTATACTGTTTTTCATCGTTTTCAGATTTTTGAAGATTTTCGAAAAATGACGAAAGCTGGCAAAAACGCAAGGCTATAGCCGCAGCCAGACTTGCCTGCTTGCCATGCCTGACTGTGTGCCTGTTGGCCTGTCTGCAACCTGAACCAGAACAGAGACAGCATGCCGTTTTCAAAGTTTTGAGGATTTTTGAGGATTTTCAAAAAATGTCAAAATTTCGAACCTGGCAAAAACACAAGGCTATAGCCTTACGGTCTTTTGAGGATCGTTTTGAAGATTGTTAAAGATTTTCTAAAAATGATGAAAACTGGCAAAACGCAAGGCTATAGGCCTTGCACCGTACGCCATTTTTCATCGTTTTGAGGATTTTTGAGGATTTTCAAAAAATGGCAAAAACGCAAGGCTATAGCCTTACGGTCTTGCACAGAATACCGTTTTTCATTGTTTTGAGGATTTTTGAGGATTTTTCGAAAAATGTCAAAACTTTGAAAAAACAGTAAGGCTAATTTTTGAAAAATGTTGAAATTTCAAAAAACCGGGAAGGCTATAGCCTTGCGGTTTTTTAATCGTTTTGAGGATTTTTGAAGATTTTTGAAAAATGATAAAACCTGGCAAAAGCGCAAGACTATAGCCTTACGTTCTTGCATAGCATGCCGTTTTTCATCATTTTGAGGATTTTTGAGGATTTACAAAAAATGTTGAAATTTTGAAAAAAATCAAGGCTATAGCCTTACCGTTTTTCCTCATTTTGAGGATTTTCGACGATTTTCAAAAAATGACGAAAACTGGCAAAAACGAAAGGCTATAGTCCATGGTCTTGCACAGCGTGCCGTTTTTCATCGTTTTGAGGATTTTCGAAAAATGTTGAAATTTTTTAAAAAAATGCAAGGCTATAGCCTTACCGTTTTTCATCATTTTGAGGATTTTCGACTATTTTCAAAAAATAACGAAAACTGGCAAAAATGAAAGGCTATAGTCCACGGTATTGCACAACATGTCGTTTTTCATCGTTTTGAGGACTTTTGAGGATTTTCGAAAAATGTTGAAAAAAAAAAAAAAAAAAAAAAAACGCAAGGCCTGACTGCTTTTCCTCATTTTGAGGATTTTCGAGGATTTTCAAAAAAAATGAAGAAAACTGGCAAAAATGAAAGGCTATATTCCATGGTATTGCACAGCATGCCGTTTTTCATAGTTTTGAGGATTTTCGAAAAGTGACGAAATTTTGAAAAAACGCAAGGCTATATCCTTACCGTTTTTCCTCATTTTGAGGATTTTTGACGATTTTCAAAAACTGCCGAAAAATGTCAAAAATGAAAGGCTATAGTCCACGGTCTTGCACAGCATGCCATTTTTCATCGTTTTGAGGATTTTCGAAAAATGTCGAAATTTTGAAAAAACGCAAGGCTATAGCCTTACCGTTTTTCATCATTTTGAGGATTTTCGACAATTTTCAAAAAATGACGAAAACTGGCAAAAACGAAAGGCTATAGTCCACGGTCTTGCACAGCAGGCCCGCTTTCATCGTTTTGAGGATTTCGAGGATTTTCGAAAAATGTCGAAAATTCTGAGAAATCGCAAGGCTATAGCCTTTACCGTTTTTCCTCATTTTGAGGATTTTCGACGATTTTCAAAAAATGACGACAACTGGCAAAAAAGAAAGGCTATAGTGCACGGTCTTGCGCAGCCTTCATCGTTTTGAGGATTTTTGCGGATTTTCGAAAAATGTCGAAATTTTCAAAAAACGTAAGGCTATAGCCTTACCGTTGTTCCTCATTTTCGACGATTTTCAAAAAATGACAAAAACTAGCAAAAACGAAAGGCCAAGTCCACAGTATTGCACAGCATGCTGTCTTTCATCGTTTTGAGGATTTTTGAGGATTTTCGAAAAATGTCGAAATTTTGAAAAAATGGAAGGCTATAGCCTTACCATTTTTCATCATTTTGAAGATTTTCTACAATTTTCAAAAAACGACGAAAACTGGCAAAAACAAAAGGCTATAGTCCACAGTCTTGCACAGCATGCCGTTTTTCATCGTTTTGAGGATTTTTGAGGATTTTCGAAAAATGTCGAAATTTTGTAAAAACGCAAGGCTATAGCCTTACCGGTGTTCCTCATTTTGAGGATTTTCGACAATTTTAAAAAAAATGACGAAAACTGGCGAAAACGAAATGGTATAGTCCATGGTATTGCACAGCATGTTGTTTGTCATCGTTTTGAGGATTTGCGAGGATTTTCGAAAAATGTCGAAATTTTGAAAAAACGTAAGGCTATAGCCTTACAATTTTTCATCATTTTGAAGATTTTCTACAATTTTCAAAAAATGACGAAAAATGGCAAAAACGAAAGGGTATAGTTCACGGTCTTGCACAGCATGCCCGCTTTCACCGTTTTGACGATTATTGAAGATTTTCAAAAAATGACGAAATCTGACAAAAACGCGAGGCTATAGCCTTACGGTCTTGCACAGCATGCCCCTTTTCATTGTTTTGAGTATTTTTAAGGATTTTTGAGGATTTTTGAAAAATGCCGAAATTAAAAAAAGATGCAAGGCTATAGCCTTACCGTTTTTCATCGCTTTGATGATTTTTGAAGATTTTCAAAAAATGACGAAATCTGGCAAAAACGCAAGGCCCCTTTTCATCGTTTTGAGGATTTTTGAGGATTTTTGAAAAATGTCGAAATTTTAAAAAATATATATTTAAAAATATACTTCATATAATATTTCAAAGAGCAGTCATTTTTCTGTATAAGTCGTGCTACTCAAAGCCAAATCAAGACTGACCCACAACATCTCCCTGTCCCAGGTGGCCCAGTGGGTTTGGCTCCAGACAATAGGTCTTTATCTGGAGGTTGAGAGTTCATACCCCACTCAAGTCCTTACTTTTAGGAACGACATTGAATTGACCCCATTATAATTATAAAGCTTTATATTTCTGCAACGATGAAACATTTCAAAGATTCCTTTTCAGGCAAATATGTCCACCGTAAGATGAACCTAAATAGCTTTAAATGGGGTTTCTCTGTGTAAGTATGTAGGACTAATAACATAATAAATTTTGCCATAGGAATGCATTGGGTGTTTATGTTAAATAACTCAGAAACTACAACACATTTCAAAGTAAAAAGTTCCAGCATGTATCTCCACTGTAAGCTGAATCTAAAAAAGTGCGAATGAAGTTTTTTCGTGAACGTGATTTTTTTTACCCCCCTTGAAGCTCCCATTGACCCCATTATAAAAAGTCTCAAATTTGGAAGCACTATATTTACTAGATTTTATTAAAATGACGAAATCTGACAAAAACGCAAGGCTATAGCCTTACGGTCTTGCACAGGATGCCCCTTTTCATTGTTTTGAGGATTTTTGAGGATTTTTGAAAAATGCCGAAATAAAAAAAAAAAAAAAAAACGCAAGGCTATAGCCTTGTCGTTTTTCATCGTTTTGGCGATTTTTGAAGATTTTCAAAAAATGACGAAATCTGGCAAAAATGCAAGGCTATAGTCCATGGTCTTGCACAGC